>CAJQUN010000078.1:575913-1775913 GCA_907163345.1 Haberlea rhodopensis
CAAATTGGTGTCCTCTTGAATGATAAATGGTGTGTCCATTCATGTTGGGGATGCGGTGCTATATTTTTCATGATTATTTGGCTTCAAAATGTAAAAATGTGTGTCCATTCATGTGTGTATTTTGGATGCCAATTTCATGATGGATGCTTCCAAATGTGTCTCTTGATGACACCACTTTGTATACATATAAGAAACAACCCTTGAATGAATTAGACATGGAATTTTGGAAATTCACATCATATTTGAAGATCAAAATTTGAGTAATTTTGTGAGTCTTCATCATTGTTATGGTTGAGCGTTTTTAGACCTTTGTGGTTTAAAAGGATTTGTGATTTTGAGTGCTCCTATCACAAATCATAGTCGTTGTATCTTGGGAGACAAATTGCCAAAGTAAACCGTTAGCACCGTAGCGGGGCAATATTGTCTTAAGGACAGAGATTCCAAATCTCGCCTCGACATTTCTAATACAAAGTCATTTGTTGTTTTTGCTTGCTACTTTCCTAAGATACACACCAATAAATTAAATACAACATGAAGTCCATTACCAAAAATGATGGAGGCAGACAATAGCGCATAATACTTTCACTAAATACTCGCACAAAACAGAAGTTCATCCATGATCTTAAAACATGCATGGCAAATAAAGGGTCAAAACTTTGAATAAACCCAAAAGTCCAAAAGCCAATAATCTTAGATGAGAAACTATGCTTCACTGATGTATGGTTGTATTTCTACAGTCTTTCAGTTGCGCCTCCCATGGTACTATGTGCATGCTAGAGGAATATGTATTAAGGTTGCGACACTCGAAGCAGGCACAAGTAGCAGCTGCTTGAGGAAAAGAAGTTAGAGATGAATATCGGTGCACTGAACTGTCATCTCTCCATCAGAGATGAACCACAGGAGAAAATAAGAAATAACATTACAACATATCAAACGAGTATACTACCTACCTCCATACCAGAGTGCACATTAACCCATACATGTGGTTCAAATGTGAAAGCTAGTTTTCGCATAAATTGTTTCTCGGGCTAGCTAAACTGAGCAGGGATCATGGTCCTGATAATGAGAGAGAACTTAGCACATTGCGGTACATGACCAAAATAAACAACATTATTTTGATAAATTTACGACAAACATTTATACGGACGAGTTCAAAAGGAGGAAAGAATAAAAATGCTCATAAAGCACATCATATGTTACAGAAACAAACCCCGTTGATGTTATAAGTATATCTTCTTCACGACGAAGAGACTATTCACATACCTTCTCCTTCTTTTCCTCAATCCACACTCTGGTCCCTGTTGAGATCAACTCCTCATTTTGGAAAAATCTCAAATCTCAAAATTCAGAAATTGCAATTGGAACTGAGACAGCATTTTACAATAAATACAGTGAAATCAGCACTTATACCATTCATTCTCTCACAAAGCTCCCCATCTTCAATAAGTTTGCGGCCATTTATATTTTCCATTGGTACAACCTGGCAGATGTGTGTGGAAGCAATTGCAAGAGAATATTAGATCTCAAAGTCTGTCCGAAAAGAAGATGCATCATAATTCTTCTATAAGAAACAAAAAATATACCATTTAGAAATCCGATGCAACTTAAAATAACTTAGAATAATCATTATGTAGGTGCTTGAAGTTGAAAGTTGGAATACAAATTATGTCCTTCATGTGATGCACACGAATAGACTAAATATAAACCACCTTTATAACAAGCTTATCAAGAGTTTTATTTAATGCAACTCGATCAACACTGGGTAAAACCTACTCTTCATTTCGAACGAAAAATGATCCACAACCCTAGCTCAGTAGTAATAAGCTCCCTGGCATGATATCCAAAACTCTGGAATACAAGGAATTATCTGTCAAGAACACCAGCAATAATCAATCTACGAATTTTTAAACACTATTCCATCTTAAGAAAAACACACATATCACAACCACATTTTAGCAAAATTTAGAGATTACATACATATATTGCCATTTTCTTATTCCAAAAAAAAGAAAAAATAGATTTTCAAAACATGCTCCAATAAACATGATGCTAAAAATTTAGTGCTTGAATACTTACGAGAAGGATCCTAAGCTTTGCCTTGTCACCACAATCTTTCTTATTATAGCAATAAGTAACTATAGTCATCTGTGTCTCATATCATTTATTCTTACTTGATTTTTTCTCAATCTGTTGAAATAAAAGATATAAAAAAGAGAAATATATCTTTCTGAAACATAATTAGGACAAAAAGAGCATGATACCCAACATAGCTCCCATGCAGAGAATTTAATTAGAAACATTACAGTGTTTTACTTTGAGACAATAGTACAATGCTAATGTTGATGGCAATACAAAGCAATAATACTGTATTGATAGTTTTATGGTAAACTTGCACCGAGTAAAGGAAAGATTATAAACGCTAAACATAAGTTCTAATAATTTAGGATCTAAATACATATGATTGGCTAAAAATGAGATTAACATAAGCTCAGTACGTAGATAAAATATGCACGATAATGTATCTTCAAGCTGCTTTAATATGATATGCAATGCGAGAAAGTCGAGAGACAATTCGCAATTAATCGAATAAGCAGATGACGAGAAAAACATCGAATCTTAGTAGTAGACTATAAAATCGACATTATTAAAACTCAAATTCCTTCCTAACATTCATTCTAACTCAACAAATGTCTCGTTAATTAACTTAACCATACCACAAAACATTGAAAACGGAGGTATACATCAAGTCACGCCAATTTGATAGGAACATAAAAAGATATGTACAATTACCACATATGGTAGAGATCTCTATTGATGGGGGTGACTTCTATGCTATTCGATCTTCCATAAGCAGCAATCGAAACATGATTAGCACACAGAACAAATGACATGAGAATCAGAAAAGTCGAAGGATTTGAAAGGGAATCGAGAAATCCCATTTAAATTCATATAACAAACTAACCTTATATTTATTAGTATTCTTCAGTTCTTTCTCTAGCTTCTTCATTGATATGGGAAAGGCTTCCAATTTCACCCATCTGGAGCAACACGCACCCAGATAAATTCATACATCTAAAAATGGGACAACATGGGTGTCCAAGTGAAACCACCGAACTAAAGCACGAAGGTCACCATCGTACCTCAACTAAAGTGCTGCAGATAGAAGAACCCAACCAACATGAAAAAAGAGACCCTTCCGATTACCTCAGTAAGAATGTAGGACCAAACGAAGTTTCATCCATACCTTGTAAATGCTTGACCTGCCGAGCCACATAAATTGATCCAGAAACAGGAAATACTTGTCATGGCTGTCATTGTGCTCTTCGCCAGTGGCAAACAGAAATCCATTCAAGATCCGGGTAAAGAAACGAGGAAATAAACCTTACGAGCAAGAGAGGATGAGAGAGGCGGCGGTGTACAGAGAAACACAATAACCCTACCACGAAGGATGAAATTTAAAAAAAAAAAGGATGAAAATAAATGGAAAAAGTTACTATTCATTACTTTTGAAAAACAAGACTCAATTACTGTTGTGGACTCAAATTACTGTTGTGGAGTCTTTACACTTATTATATTGTATATATATATATATATATAATATAATATATAATATAATATAATTCCCAATCAAATAACAAAGGTTTGCTTCGTGCAGAACTTTACAGCAAGTACGAGGATACTGTGGTCGACTTGGGTGCTTTTATCAGAAGTATATTTGACTCAATTCAACGGATGAAGGATCTTGCAGATGTGAGTTAAACTCTCAGTTTTGGATTCCCTCAAATTATGCTTATTGTATTGTTGGTTATGACTTCATAGATGGACAAAAATGGACTAAAGAGCTTTTTGGTACCTGAACCTTCATTAATTTCAAGTGTGCCCTTGATTAAAAAAAAAAAAACCCAACTTTCGAGCAAATGTCAATCTTGATGGATGTTTTTCTTACAAAAAAAAATGTGTGCCTGCTCACCTAAGTGTCATATAAATCTTATGCGAATGTAAAAATAATATAAAATTTCTATTGGTAAAATATATTAATCGTGTTGATATACGTTTCTTGTTAATATTAATTTTCTATTGGTAACAATACACTATTACTTGCTTTTTGATGGATCCGACGATCTTTGGCATCACACAAGGAGTTTATATCGAGAGAAATCAATTTTCAGGTACCAAACACTTACACAACCATTCTTGTGAATTTTCCATGCAATCTTGTTTGGAATGTTGCTAGAATTCTGCAGAGCTTGGTAATAAAGGCCGACCTAGAAAGGGCAAGAGGGGGTAGCCATATTCAATTGAGAAAGTTTCTAATGTTATGTGATGTACCCATCAGAATATAGTATGCTACCCCTCCCAAAAACTTCCTTTTCCCAGTCCTCTTGAGTCTAGGGTAGACGTGTGAACTACCCCAGCCAAGGTTCCACAATCTTGAAGAAACAGTACAGGAAGTACCATTGTCTTTTCGATCCATAATATAAATTCCCACTACGGCTTTAAGGCATTTGAAATTTTCACAATCTCCTTACTGAAGCTAATGTTGTTTCCAGTTTTGGTGGGAAATAATATGTTGGTCCAGGCAACATTCTTACAACCTTGACAAGTAATGGGAGGACATTGGCTGGTGAATGGCCTCCTAAGAAGTTGATGCATTGTAATCGGTGTAACAGGGTCGTTTATAGTTGGAAATCAGTTCCTGATATGTGGAGATGGCGTGCAAGAGGATGGCTTGCCAAATTTAATTGACATACCTAGTAAGCGACGTTTCAAGAGCAGTTTATGGTAGAAGGATCGGACACGACTGGCCACTATTTCATAGCCAAACAAGAACTTTACATCGTTCAATAGTATGAAATTGCATCAGCAACTATCGAATATTGACCTTTTTCTCTCGTTATTTGTTGCTAGCAGCAGGGTTGTCCTCGTTGATCTCTTGACCATGGAAGGCACGACTTGGTGGCATTAGCTCTTACAGATATGATAAGTAATATATCTGTATATTATAATAGGGAACACAGAATTGTTAACCCAGAGACTAACAATATATATGATGCTTAAGTTTTGTATCTGATTTTGTTCCATCTGTTGGGTTTGGTATATGAAAAAAAATTGATGTTTGGTTTGCTTTAATAACAAATGCTCTTGTTGCTTGACATTGATACTAAAACATTTGGTATGTACAAAAATACTAACATTCTACGCTATATCACAAACAACACCAAGAGATGTGCAATGCATCCAAATACTGAATATATGTACGTGACATTAGACTCTGCAATACAAAAGTGAGACCAAAAACAATTTTTTTTTTTGGTGCCCATGGGATGTGGGACATGGACAGACAGATTGCAAAGTTCTCAATGCCTGAACAAGCTAACTAATCATGATCTATTAGGTTCCATTAAGAATCTGAAATACGCATGTTATAGTGATGAGCCAATTCTTTAGCTGTTCCATCTTCATGGACGCCCTCTATCAGTTCAAACTTCCTATAATTTGCTTTTAAGGTTTCATTCTGTTGGGCAGCGAGCTTTTCTTCCTCTTTCAGTTGTTCCTACGTTGTTACGGAAAAAACATCATAATCGAATATATTTCATAAAGGCTGACAATGAAGGCAATCGTTCAATCTGTGAAAAGAAAAAAGGAAGACTTTACCATCAGCAATAACGATGCTTCTGCAGCATGAGTCTTCACAAGATTCTTGGTTTTCTCCGCAACCTCAAAATCGGGATCTTTAGAATCTATCCAACGACATTGTATTCTCCTTCCCGGTTTCCTGGGACGATCATCAAACATCTCCAATCTAGCAGGCAGCGCTCTAACAGGCCTTGGCATTCCCAATATCATGAAAGGGTAGACTTTCATCTGAGCTATGATTTCTCCAGCCTGCTTTGGATTTTCCATTTCCACTAAAGCAGCTTGTGGAACATTCTTGGGTAAAAGATAGTTAGGAATGAAATGAACACTTAACACATTACCAAACTGATTAAAAGCAGCTTTCACAACGGATTCGGTTGCCATTGGTGACATGTTATCAATGTATATTGTCCTTTCCACCTTCTCCAAGAAGGTAGCATAATTTTCCTCAGCATCCATGAGTAACAATCAAATGCCCCTAAAACTTTATCAGCGTCAATCAGACGTGCTCGATAAAAATAAAAATAAAAATTATGGTATGCTAGTAGTATATCAAAAAGCCATAGCTAAGTGGTGATGCGAGGAAGCCCATCATTCGCATTTCCAGACCTTAAATAAAGTGGCCCCGTAAATACATGAATTTTTTTGTTGAAGTCTTCTGAAACTTCATTTTTTGCGTAAACAAGATCCGCATTACCTAGAATTCAGTTAAGTCTTAACCTCCTGACCAATTTTCACCTTCGACGACCAACAGAGATATCATTTTATCATTCACTTCTCCCAACTAGATACCACCAAAAAATGAAAAACCCCGATCAAACACAGTTAGATTCCCATAAATTTCTGTCATTGCATTTCCTAATACTTTTTCACCTGTATGTATTACAAATATACGTACATTGTCTGTCCCATTCAACCTTAAATTCGAGAGCCCACGTATAATAAAGATAATTCTATAAATAAACTAACAAAACTATACATAAAAATGCATGTAAATGGCAGGAAATACCTTGACGTAGAAGGTTAATTCGACCAACAAATTCGTATGAAGTGCTTGAAGTTTGAACCTAGGGTTTCTACGTGAAAAAAATTGGGGAAAAACAAAAAGATGTGGGGCGGGGCATGGGCTCTAAGAAATGTACTGTTTTTTTGCAAAAGAAAAAGGGAAAATTACATGTTGGCACTCTTTTCAGAAAGATATTTCAAATGAGTCCCAAAAAAATAATGTTTACAAAAAAATACACTTAAAAGATAATTATATTCACATAAGTCCACTTTTTAAAGAGTTGGTTTGCAAAGGTTTTTTTTAGTTCCCAAAATACCCTTAAGTTATAAAAAAAACTCTAAACCTAATTTATTAACTCTTTACGTAATATATTTTCCTCCTCTGCACGTAAAATCTACCACCTTTGAATCGAGGCATGCTAAAAGTTCGAACACTCTGCACCAAAATCTTTGAATAAAACCGATGACATCGATCGATTCAGGGAAAGGAAGTAAAGTTTTTTTGGTAGATCTGTAATAGTTTCTTCTCTAAATTTATGCGAGTCTGTGTCATTGGTTGGAAGTGATGGATTCTGGAATTAGATTTTTTGTTGAAATTTAGAGAGGAAACACAAGTTTTTAACGTAACTTTCAGCTTTTCTTTCATGGAGTTAAAATCTTCTCCAATTCGTAAATGGAGTGATTACAACTTTGATGGAATATCTTTTAAATATTCTATATCTGGACACCCTAAATGTTGTTGAGTAATGAAGATGATATAATGAATTTGGCAGACATCGCTTGTTGAAGTTGGGAATAATGCACCGTTACATTTTGGTGGTGCATGCGAGGCAACTGACCTTATAGATAGTAGGGAAAATAATGATGCAGGTGCACGTGATGAAATTGAACAAGCATGTCATTCATCTCCAGAATTGGATTATGACCATCGGAGACGTAATGTTAAAGGCAAAGAGAAGTTGTTGTTATGTTCCAGTTGGTAATCAATTATTAGTAGGGTTGGTCAAAAGTTTAGTGGTGGTGTAGAAGAGTTTCGCTGTGAATTGAGTAAATATTCGGTGGAAGTTGGTTTTGATTTCAACTATGTAAAAAACAATAAGGTTAGGGTAGTTGCCGAGTGTGGTAGAAAGCATGATGAAGGATGTGGTTGGTTTGTGAATGCAAGAATATCAAGAATGGATAGGTCTTTTTATATAAAGAAATTGAACAACATACACACTTGTGGGCTCATAATGATCAAAGACAAATCTAAAAGGATGAGTTTTAATTTAGTATCTTAAATTATTGCTGATCGAGTGTCTTCAAATCCTGTTCTCTGCAACTGATGTATCGGAGTTAATAAAAAGAGATTGTGGCTTGGATATCACTTATAGTAAGGCATGGAGAAGTGTGGAGAATGCTAGATCTATTACTTTTGGAAATTATGATGAGTCGTTCCAGGAATTGAATTCGTACATTGATGCGGCGAGAACGATAAATGTTGGAAGTTTTATTGAGCTTGAAGTTGATGACAACAACCGATTTTGCCGTTGTTCATTTCATTTTGTGCCAACATTGACGGGTTTAAACATTGTCGTCAAATGTTATTCCTTGATGGAACGCTTTTGAAATCTCGATTCAAGGGCACCCTTTTGTCAGCGACAGTGAAGGATGGGAATCAAAGTACACAACAATAAGTGATGCACGAACATGAATCTTCACTGGTGCACGAACATAACCTAATTGGTGCACGAATCTTATTACAAAAATAAGATTCGTGCAACAGGTATCTATAAAGTCGTGCATCAGTTAATTTATGTAAGTTTCGTGCATCACCAGTCTTTTTCGTGCATCAGTATATTATTTCGTGCATCAGTTAATTTATGTAAGTTTCGTGCATCAGTTACTTTTATATATGTTTCGTGCATCAGTTACTTTTATTAGTTTTATATAAGTTTCGTGCATCAGTTACTTTTATATAAGGTTCGTGCATCATTATATTATTTTCGTGCATTAGTTAATTTATGTAAGTTTCGTGCATCACATAATCAGTTATTTTTATAAAAGTTTCGTGCATCAGCTACTTTTATATAAGTTTCGTGAATCAGTTACTTTTAATAAGTTTCGTGCATCATTGTATTATTTTCGTGCATCAGTTAATTTATGTAAGTTTCTTGCATCAGTTAATTTTATATAAGTTTCGTTCATCAGTTACTTTTAATAAGTTCCGTGCACCCGTTATACATTACCAGTCTCCTTCGTGCATCAGTATATTATTTTCGTACATCAGTATAATTTGAGTTCGTGCACCAGTGAGATTATGTTCATGCACCCGTATAATTGGGATTTCTGGTGAACGAAAATCTATTGCATTTAACGTAGTGATGTTTTATTTTGCAGGTATGTTCCCTTTGACTTCGCTGTTGTGGATACCGAGAACTACGATAATTGACTATGGTTTTATCTTATTTGAGCAAAATTTTAGACAATGGGGAAGATATTGTATATATATTCGATCGTAATATTTGTCTGATGGAGGCGCTACCTTTTGTGTTTGGAGTTTCTCTGAAACACTTTTTTTGTTTATATCATTTAAAGTGCAACCTGCGTGATCGATATGCTGGTAAACACTTTTCAAATAAGTTTCGAGAGAGATTATGTTTTTGCTCGATAAATGTGCTTACTCGCCGATAGTGGCTATTTTTAATGAAAAGCTAGTTGTTTTTCAAACGATGAGGTGGATCAATTTTGGAAGATTTCTTACAAGGACTTTTTTTGGATAAGTGGACTAATGCATACTCTTCTGGATGAGATATGGAGAGATGTATTCCAATCCAGCCGAGTCATTCAATTCATGGATATTAGAGGCAAGGGGTCTTCCTATTACAAATATGGTTGATTCTATTAGGGTTAAGTTGATGTGCTTGTTTTCGGCTAGGAGATTAATTGCACAACGATTGAGTGGGGTAATGTGTGCTCGGATGGAAAAGAAATGGGCATCTTATGTAAATGAAGGTCGTGCATGTAATATTAAGATGTCTTTTGCTTGCTACTTTGAAGGGTTTTCGTACCCTACAGTTACTGTGCGCCTTGACAATAAAACATATCCATGCTACAAAATGGCAGTTGGATGGATTCTCATGTCCTCATGCAATTACTGTATTTATGAGGAATAAATTGGCAATTAATGAAGTAGTTGACAATTTTTTTCATATTAGTACGTATAGGCTATGCTATGAAGGAGTCATTTTTCTCATTCCAAGATATGCGACGGTTGATGTTCCACTGGTTGGAATGGAAACAAATGTATTACCCCCCCTCCCCCTCCAAACAAAAAGGCAACATGGTCGTCCAAAGAAGAGAAGAATTCGATCTAAAGGTGAAAACATTAGACAGTTATGTTGTAGTCGTTGTAATAAACATGGCCACAATAAGAAAACTTGTAACGAACCTATTGGTTGATTTATGAAAGCTTTTGAAGACATTTATTTCACTATAATGTTATGCAATATGAGTTTATATTATGATGTTCTGGAGATTTAGATAAACAAATATTATGTTGAGTTCGTGCACCAGTTATGTTGCCTTATCCTTTTACAAGTTCGTGCACCAATATAATTTTAGTTTGTGCACCAGTTAGCTTATGTTCGTGCACCAATATAACTTGAGTTCGTGCACCAGTGACTTTATGTTCTTGAACCAGTTAGCTTATGTTCGATTGTTCGTGCACCAATATAAGTTTAAATGTTCGTGCACCAAAATAAGTTTTGTGCACCAATAAAAGTTTTAAATGTTCGTGCACCAATATAAGTTTCGTGCACCAATATAAGTTTTAAATGTCCGTGCACCAATATATTTTATTTTCGTGCACCATTGATGTTATGTTCGAGCACCCGTATAATATATTATTGGGCACCACTATAATTTATGTCCGTGCACCAATATCTAGTTCTTGAACTAGTATATACATCTTGCATTCATCAGTTACTTGAATTTAATAAGAACTACAAAATATTATACATTTTGAAGAAGTTGGAACTAAAGAACTACGAGTCTTTTGCATTTTGAATTATCATTTTCACCATCTTAACCCGATAACAAGTATTATAATCTAAGTTTGAATGCTATGGCACAAGTTGCCCTCTCATAACTTTCTCCATATTCATGCATACGAATATGCCAGTCTTTGGAGCCAGGCTTCTGTTGTGCTACTTCTTTGTATGGCTCAATATCATAATTGTGTTCGCTCTGACTGTGTTGCACACCTTCTGATATGGGGTCCTCTTGTATAATTGTTTCCATTTTTTTGTTGACGTCTTTTTTCTGTAAATTTAAGAAGAGTTCATATTATTTTATTAATTTACTTATAGTATTGGGACAAAGCAAACTAAAAACATTTTACCAAATTACCAATAGTTTTGCCCTTTCAAAGTAATAATTGGTTTCTTCTTCCCTTCGTGGCCTAATAGAATTGTAATGCATCCACTGTTATTCATGGATATCAAATACCAGCAATGTCCAGTGGTAGCCAGATGTGACAAGTGGATCCTCACGTCAGCATGTGTTTATTGGGAAAATCAAGAAACGATAATTCATGGCCTCGGCTAGCTTGTCATTAATTTGGTGTTTTGCAACCTCTTGGCAGTACACCATTTTGACATTTGTACAACGTACAACTGTCAAGATGAAGAAAAAAAAAATTTGATACATAAAAATGAAATAAAAATTTAATTATTAGGTTGACTTTTATTAGCAGCACATGCTGTCAAATACACATGACAACTTCTTCTCTCCTTTTTTCGCCATGAATCTATTGATAATCATGGCCCAGCGGTCAATAATCTGAGAATCATGATAAGATATTGTCACAAGTTAAGTGAATATCAACATCTAAATAAGTGCACAAATAATTTGTTAATGACTTAAGAGAAATGGTTAATGCAAATCGCTTACATCATTGGAAATTGACAGTTCGTTGAGAATGAAGCCAATATCTCTAACTTGTATTGTATTTTCTGATATATTGTCCATCCATATGACTCCTCTGCACATAATGATAAAGTCCAACAATTTTGGTTTCGAACAGTGTTTATAATAATTTTTTTAAAAAAAATTTAAGGTGTACCAATGTCAATGCTCCTTGTTAACTTCCATTACGAACTCTCTTTATACTTTTGTCAATCGTTTGAAGGCAACATTTGTTGTTTTAAAAATGAATGGCCCATCCTTGTTCTTTTTCGCACTGCTCACCTTATCTTCAAAATCATCATCGTCATGCGATTGTATGATGTCATTGCTTACATTTTTGTGTTTATATTCTTCTTCCGTTTCTTCATTTTGTTTTGACTTCTTAGCTCTTTTATGCTCAGGGTAAGTGTGACCCTTATCTTTTTTGCTCATGCTGTCCGTTATGTTCTTGATATGTTTCACCATCGATGTCTGTTCCACATTTTCTTTGACAAATTTCTGATTTTCGTCATTCAACATCTGAGTAATTGCTTTTGTGTTGCTCAGCTCGTTCTCAAGTTTGTCCTTATCATGTTAATTCTTTGAATTTGGTCATGGAGCTGTACAGTTATATTCTCAAGATCTTCCTTTTGTTTCTTATGTTCATCAAATCGTGTATGCAAGTCTTTCAACTCCTCCTCCTTCAGCAGAAGTATTGTTTTTGATTCCTCAAACTGTATCCTGATTTCTACTTGTTCAATGAATTCTACTGTAGACATTACTTCCTTCTCTTGAACAAAGGAATCAAATTTTATTTGCAATTCCTGCAACTCCATTTCCTTTGTCAAAAACGTTGCCTTTATTTCTTCAAGTTGAGCCAATACCTCTTTATATTGAGGAAATTCTTATTTTTGAGATGTTTCCGTCGGCTGAGGACTTTCGGTATCCACATCATCTGGCTCGTTATTGACAAACACATCCACCAAGAGTCATCGTATAAATTGTCATATGTATTATGCTAACTCAGATCAATCAAAACCTCAACAATTGTAGTATCTGGTGTAGATGCATAATACTAGATTGTTGACTCATTCGGATGTTCTTCTGTCGTTGGTCGTTCATCAATTATGTTCTGCAGGTTGTGGTTCAGCAATTGTTTGTTCTTGAATTTGTTGTTCTTGGTTGTTTTGTGTATCTTGTTGGGTTGAATGAGAAGAGATGGGTGATTCTGGTTTATCACTAACAATGAGGTGCAGAAGTTCACATTCTTCAATTGACATTGGCAAACTTATTTCCTTTATCTGCATCCAATTGTTTATAGTGGTATAGATTAGTAGTATAAAGTTTCAAGCACCAATATTAGTTCAAACGTTTGTGCACCAGTATAAGTTCAAATATTATTGCATCAATATAAGTTTCAAACACCAATATAAGTTCAAATGTTCGTGCACCAATATAAAAATGGTCGTGCACCAGTACAAGTTCAAATGTTAATGCACAAATATAACTTTCGTTCATCAATATAAGTTCAAATGTTCATGCACCAGTATAAAAATGTTCGTGCACCAGTATAAGTTCAAATGTTAGTGCATCGGTATAAGTTTCAAACACCAATATAAGTTCAAATGTTCGTGCACCAGTATAAAATTGTTCGTGCACCAGTATAAAAATATTCGTACACCAGTATAAAAATGTCCGTGCATCAGTATAAGTTCAAATGTTAGTGCATCAATATAAGTTTCAAACATCAATATAACTTCAAATGTTCGTGCACCAGTACAAGTTCAAATGTTAGTGCACAAATATAACTTTCGATCACCAATATAAGTTCAAATGTTCGTGCACCAGTATAAAAATATTCGTGTACCAGTATAAAAATGTTCGTGAATCAGTATAAGTTCAAATGTTAGTGCATAATATAAGTTTCAAAGACCAATATAAGTTCAAATGTTCGTGCACCAGTATAAAAAAATTCATGCACCAGTACAAGTTCAAATGTTAGTGCACCAATATAACTTTCGTGCATCAATATAAGTTCAAATTTTAGTGCACCAATATAACTTTCGTGCATCAATATAAGTTCAAATGTTCAGGCATCAATATAAAAAAGTTCGTGCACCAGTACAAGTTCAAATGTTAGTGCACCGTAGAACTTTCGTGCACTAATATAAGTTCAAATGTTCGTGCACCAATATAAAAATGTTCGTGCACCAATATAATTTTCGTGCATCATTTTACTTTTACAATAGATTAATGTGTTATTATACATGCACCATAAGTGATTTTACATACATAATAAATGAAATTCACTAATACTTACGTAAGCACGGTCAAACTCCTTGATTTTAATCGACCCAAGCTTTTTGTATAACTCTTCAAGGTCCCATTCATGAACCTTGGGACCAAGTTCACATCCACTGGATCAATCAGGTTTGTCCTCTCGCATAGCCAATATACACATAAATGTGAAACAATGTTATCAACAAAAATTAAAGAAATTAATTTCATGTAGGGATTACAAAACGACTTACAGGTATTAGAGGAACACATCCAGAGTGTTTTTTTTTTGTGTTCAATTGAACTAAACTGAATAACAAATTCTTTAATATGTGTTATGACCAGTTGTGCGTGCAAATTTTATCCAGGTCATCCACCAAGGCAGTGTACGCCCATGACAGGTTTGATGATTTTGTAGAGATGAAGAATGTCGCCAGCAAGTACAGAGTCATCAATCTGGCAACATCATGTATAGTAGTAGAATCCCGCCTTGCTACTTTCGATGTCCATTTCTTGTAAATCGAGCTCTTACTCATTCTATAATCACTTTTGGACTCCTTCTCAGGGAAGCACCTACTTAAGAATGATGTGCGTAGATAATCTACCAACTACATATCAATGTCTTCACTGCCATCCCTTATTCCAAAAATTAAATGGACATCATTGATATTGATCGTCATTCTGTAACCCCAAATGTGAATTCAGACGAATCTTTGTTGAAGCAAGAAATTATTTCCATAATTGGGAGATCACGCTTCTTGCAATGATCAAGGACCACTCGGTCAGTCTGAATTCCATTCACAATTAGCCAAAATGGTGGTCGATGCAACACTACTAAATGTTATTCTCGCATCTTAATTTCTTTAGGTCTGAAACCACCGCCTGCATGTTTGCTTTGTAAAATGCAGATATGTTCCATTTTTTGGTTATATCTTGGTCGCTTGGCGAGGGCGGAGGCGATGCTGAGATGAAAACAACAATTAAGGATACGTTAGTGATTATATAATACACTTTGACACTAACAAAATAAAAAAAATATTGATTGCCATTTTGTAATCCCCACATTTTTCGTGCACCAAAAATACATTTACATGGATTTTTCGTGCATAAAAAATACCTTGACACAACAACTCCTTATTGGTGCACCAAAAATAGTGGAAGCTAACAAAATAATTTTTCGTGCATAAAAAAGGCATTTTACATGAATATTTCGTGCATCAAAATACAATGACACTAAACTATTCAAACGAGCTAAAATGAAATCCCACTAAACAAATAATTTTTCGTGCATAAAAAATACATTTACATGGATATTTTGTGTATCAGAATACATTGTCACTAAACCATTCAAATGAGCTAAAATGAAATCCCATTAAACAAATAATTTTTCGTGCATAAAAAATAAATTTACATGGATATTTCGTGCATCAGAAACCATAATCGGAAAAAGAAAGAAAAAAACCTTAATCAGAAAAAAACTTTCAAACCATAAGCGTAAAAGAAAAAATTCAAACCCTAAATTCTCAACACCACCATTCAAACAACAATAATCGAAAAATAAATCAAATTAAAACCCTACAATTTTCAAAAAACCATTCATTAGGAAGCGAAAATCCAACCGTTACATACCAGATTTCCTCAAACTTTTTCTTTGTGTTGTCGTCTTCCTGGAGGTTTTGCCCGAATACTCTTGTTTGATTTTGGAGCCATGTAAATCTGTAGTCACAGAATGTTCCCCCAAAAAAGAAGAAATGGAATGGAAGTTTACGAGGAGATTGGAATCGAAATAAGAGATGAAAGGAAGAGCAATAATGAAGTCTGGAATGGAATCGAAGTAAGAGAATAAATCGAAAATAAAGTCGGGAAAGATGAGGGAAAACGTTAAAGGGTGATTTTTTCTTTTCAAAAATAAAGTGGACTTAAATGATTGCATATTTTTTACCCAAACTAGGATGAACAAACTTTTACCTTAGGATAACGGCCTGAACTTTCCAAAAAAAAAATATATATGTTTGTTTATAACATTATTGCATATCTTCTGAAATGTCTGTTTTTTTTTTTTTTGAAAATATAAAATATGTGTGATTTTGTTTTTAAGAGAACATTTTTTTATTGTCATGTCATGTTATGTTTTGTTTTGAAAGTGGTGAGGGGTATATTTTTGTGCACGTTGCACGATTTGAAACTGAGTTATCCCAAAGTAGGAATGAGTTGGAGGCTCGTCGATGTAATGTCGTATAAGAATATATTTAGTTTTTTTTATATGGGGTATTAAAAATCTTGAAACTAAAGTTTATTGCATTAATATTTTTAGAAATCGTGTCTTGAATTGAAAATAGTGATTGTATAGACAAGGGACGAATTTACATTATGGTGGACAATTGCCTCCAAAAATAATATTATTTTATATGATATATTATATTTTGCACCTCTTAGATTATTTGATTATTTTTGTACGCATGTTTTATGTTATTAACTTTTGTTCACATTAATAAAAATATTAAATTCGTTCTTATAGAGAAGTTCATATGTATAGAAAATGGGAATTTTTTTAACAATTCCTAAATTACGAGGATACGAACTCCAACTCAAACCGTTTACATTGGGGAGTGTATGACGACTACTAAGCTACAACCTTGTTGTAAAAAAACAACAACAAAATAAATTCTTTTTTGTAATGATGTCTTTGGTTTCCAACATTAACATAAGTGACATACATACGCTAGTTTTTTTTTTTTTTAAAAAAATTAAGTAAAAAATAAACTAGTTATTTGCCACACGTTTTGTATATATATAATTCTGTAATTAACTTAAGATTGATATATAAGATAATATAAAACATAAAATTTAAATAACATGTAATTTTTAAAAGAGATCCAACTTAAGAGTACAAATTCATTTAAACTAGCGGACGACGCACACGCGTTGCGTGTGTAACGTAATAAATAAATATTTTGTATTGGATATGTGTAATACTTTGCGCATCATATCACAATTTTTAAAAACTGATGAAAGGATTCCTTTTTTTTTAAAACTGAAGCAGTTTTGGAATATGGAGAGAGATATGTGATGTTTTTTTGTTTTACCTTTTTGCCCCTTAATAATAAAAAACCAAGTAATTTGGTTGGACATATAAGTAATTTGACATTGGTTTATTTAGGACGGAATAAATAGTTATTATAAGGGGTTTACACTTTATAATATAGTAGAGATATAAAATGTTTTATTTCTGGTTTAAAACAAGAAAAAGTACAATAAAATAAATATAAAGAAAAGAAAGTACGCATCCATCTCCTCCCTCGCTTCGCCATCAACTGCCCTTCCGTGTGTTTCTGCTAATTCATTCGTTGCTGTTGTATACCAATGTGGGTTATTGTTTTTTCTTACGAAAAGATTCATATAATAAAGTGAAAAGGTTGGTCACACTGTTTGAAGATTTTCTATTTATATCTTCTCTTGTTGTCAGTTCATGTAGGAAAATTCAACTCACGGAAGAACGAAAATTTGAGGACGGTGTTAAAGAATGAACCTTTTTGGATTTCTACGTTGACTGTAGGAATGAAAAAATAATGCTTTTTTGTTATTTGTTCAGTGCAATGGGTTTTCTTTTTGTGCTTCTGTAAAGACCTGTTTGAGTTGAAATAACTGGACTTTTTTGTGCTTTCCTGGCTTGAAAGATTCTAGCTTTATGTGTACTTTGTTTGAGTTGCGGCTAGATGTGATTAAATTTTGTTGCTTGAAGTTGTTGGGTAAACTTTTGTTTGTCAAAATTGCTTATTCTTGAATTGAGAGGACTTTTATCATTTGGATGCCTGTAATTGGAGTATTAGGCCTATAATTATAGATCATTCAACTTCAAATGTTAAAGTGTTCCAAAATCTTAGCATTGACTAGTGCATTGGTGCAAAGTCACTCTTGTGTGTTATATCTTGAGTTGTTTATGTTGAAACAGCTTGTTTCGGTTCTATAAATTGGCAGTGGATAAAAAGATGCTAATAGGAAATATACAAGGTGTTATTCAAATTTTTATTCACGGAATAATTTTTCCACATTTAAGTTGGCTTGAATTGTCACACGAGCAAGTGGATTTCACAAAAATGTGCTTTAACTTTAGTTACCTGCCTAAAAGAGAGAAGACTGACCTATTTAAGATCTTCTTATTCAATTTCTGTTAAAATGAACAATATATTGATTTATTAATGAGCTGAACTTTTTTTTGTTGCCATAGGTCTGCAGTTTTCAGTTAACAAGTTTCGATGTATGGTAGGAGAATGACATACAAAAGTAAAAAATGGAATCGCATGGTTCGACACAGCAAATATTTTTGTTGTTCTAATTATTATGGTTATTCTTCGGGGCATTGTTTGAACTCTGCACCTAAAACCTGGAGTCATACTTCTCGAGGTAGCTTGACTGGGAGATATCTGTCAAACTCTTGGTGGTCATCAGGCCTTGTTTCTGACAGGAGGTGTACGAGCTTGCATGAGAGATCTGATAATAGTTGGAGAAGTTGTCTGGTAAGATTATATAGTTCTGAAGGTGATGGTAGGAATGAAAGTGAGGATAAGCATGTACCGGCCAAAGATTTGGCTGATTGTGATACGGAAAAGATTCAGAAGGATAACATGACAGATAACGCAAGGCATTGTGATGCTCATGCTCAACTTGGGGTGAGAGATCAAATGGAGTGGCTAAAAAGTGAAAAGATTGCTATAGAGAGTACAAAGAAGGAATCTCCTTTCTTAACCCGGCGAGAAAGATGTAGAAATGAGTTCTTCCGAAAGGTTGTTCCATGGGAAAACATCACAGTCTCATGGGACACTTTTCCTTATTATATTAAGTATGTGACATCCAAGTTATGATTTGTGTGCCCTTGAAACTGGTAGTTGCTTGTTGGGACTCAGAGCCAATATTGTTGCAGTGACCACACTAAAACCCTTCTATTGGAATGTGCGGCCTCCCATCTGAAGCACAAGAAGTTTACCACTGGCTATGGTGGCAATTTGACATCTTCAAGTGGGAGGATCCTGCTTCAGAGCATTCCAGGTTGATTTTTGGCCAGTCCTACTCCAAATTTTTCTGTGTATTTCTTTTTTACTAAATGAAAATACATTGTTGTTGAGGAAAATTTCTTGATGTGAAGGTACGGAACTATACCGGGAAAGATTGGTCAAAGCACTTGCTCGGGACCTGCAAGTTCCTCTACTGGTGTTTGATAGCAGAGTTTTAGCTCCATATGTAAGCTTGGAATTTCATTTTCCTTAATTGTTCGGCCCAGCACCTCACCTATCCAATAGTTTAAAACTCTTTTATTGGAGAAAATAATAGCAAAATAACGTTTTAACTAGATTGTTGCTGTATAGATTATATTCCGAGACATGCATCCCCTTGGTATACATCTTGATTCACTATGGTTCATGTTTGTGTTTTGTTTTTTCATTGAGTATGGTGGTCCAGATCAAGATAAATTCCATTGCTGTGTGTTCACAAATTTGTGTAAGAAACTCTGATTATACTATTCGTGGGTGATTGATTCTTAGGATTCTGGTGAAGATTGTTCATCTGAAAATGAATCAGAGGACAATGCGGAAACAGGTGAAGAATGTACATCAGAGTCTGAAGTTGAGGATGAGAATGATGCTAGTAATGAAGAAGAATATACCAGCTGTGGTGAGTCAAGAACAGATGGCAGTGATGATGAAGTTGATGCACAAGCTGCGGCTGAAGCTTTAAAAAAGCTTGCCCATTACAACCTTGAAGAGTTTGAGAAGGTAATGTTTCTGTAATCCCAAACATGCGTAGGAAAGAGGAGAGCGGGTATTACAAAAAACAGCTCACACTTCAATAAGAGCGTAAAGATTTCTAAGTTAGTGAACTTACCTCTGTATATAATGCGCATCCATACGAACGTGGCGGAGATACATGATGAGAGGGGGTCAGTTGATCCCCCTTCATTCAAATTTTCCAAATTATTCTATATAGGAATTTGGGAGTATTATAACTGTAAGAATACTATAATGACCCCCTCAAAAGTTACGAAATTGGATGAGGGCAGGGGGAAAAATTAAATATTTGCAAATAAATATTATGTTTTTGGCATGCATTTTATTATTGATACATGCATGATCAATCTATAATTGACCACATTCTAATTATAATTCTTAGAAAGATGCCAAATTTAACAATCTAATGATCTTATTTTACAAATGGCTATTATACACTTAGAAAATAGTATTTTTCTTTGATGAAACTGCAAGTATTTGAGAAGTGACATAATAGAGATCATATAATTGTCGCATGGTCATATAAATCTAAATGACATAATGTCCTGCAAAATAAGTGTTATAAATTCTAATATAGAAATATTACTTTTATATAAATAATATCTTGCACCCCTTGAGTATGGGGTCCTAGCTCCACCCCTGCATGCGAAGCACATTATTTCGGGAATGTTCTCCATGTATTCGCAAAATTTTATTATATGCATGAGATAAAGTGTGAAACAGAACATCTTCATCTCACTTAAATCGTTGACTAGCTCTTTTAGGTAATCAAGATATTTACAATGGATATTTCTCTTTGGGTGGGATATGGGAAGTGCTATAAGATCTAGGAACTACATAATTTTCCAAAAGAGTTATTCTACTAAATTTATCTTCTTTATGGCAGAATGTTTCTGGAGAATCTGAAAGTTCCTCAGTATCTTCAAAATTGGAGGCTGATGAACCTTCTGATCAAGCTAACAAGCCATTAAAGAAAGGTTCATGTCAGCCACTGTCACTGACTACTGACTGTAATGTACATGATTTCTAATTTGTATTTGAGTATTGAGTCCTCCTACTAGATATATAATTTTATTTTATTTACATTGAAATATTTCCTTGAGAAACAAGCCTAACACTTAACTGGGATTACTTTGCAAAATGACCAATTGTTTTGTTTTGGGAGAGTGGAACATCCCTTTTTGTTTCGTAGTATTTGAACTATCAGCTCACTTAAAAACGTAAGCTGTTAGAGATGTGGAACTATTGGTGTTTATTGTCTCTAACATGACCTATTATGGGTTTCATTTTCTGAAGTTTTGCATGTGAAATCTTTTATGTAAATAAGCGACTGCAAGACTGTTAAGAATACATGGAGTTCCAACTCAAAACAAATTGGCAATGAGTGGAGTAGCCAATGTATCTTATAAGAAGCTCACAAAGCTTGTAGTTTCCCAATGTGGGACAAGTCTCAACACGCCCCCTCACGTGTGACATTATATAAGTCAAACACGACTGATAATGCTGGTGATGGTGAGCAAGCCTGCTCTTATACATGATTGAAACCTGGGTCTGATACCATGTTAAGAATACATGGAGTTCCAACTCAAAACCAATTGGCAATGAGTGGAGTAGCCCATGTATCTTATAAGGAGCTCACAAAGTTTGTAGTTTCCTGTTGAATGATAGATAATGATGACTAAAGTTTTACTTATCAAGAACTCTAGATAAATATTTTTATTTTAATATTCATAGGAGTGTTGATAAGTTTGCTAGGAGTTTTAGTTTATCTAAAATAGTATACTAGTTTATCCTTTTATTTAATTAGATTTATCTTCCTAGATTTTAGGATTATGAGTCTTCTATAAATATAAGACATATGGTTGTATATATTTTAAGATTGGAACAATCAATAAAGAGAAGACTAGATTGAGTCTCTCAAATAATTCTTTTCTTCAAACTTACTTGGTATCAGAGCTCTAGGTTTGAAAACTAAGGTTAAAAGTTTATCAAACCCTAGCCGCCGGCGAGTTGTTGATATCTCAACTCAACCGCTGGCGGCTAGGCCTTCAAAAACACCCGTAGAGTAGTGCCGCCCAAAATTAGGGTTTCGCACACAGTATTCGTCAGGTAGCCGGCGAACCAGTCTTGACCAGCCTTCTCTGCGTGACCGTCCCCTCTGCTGCACTCTGATTTTGATCCAGATCTACATAAGCTTCCGCGCACAGTACCCTCATAGCGACCCACGCTTCTACTGTACAAAACCCTAACAGGAGCAGTCCCAATGGCCTGAATCGAGCAAATTTCGGCCAAAACAGAAGGAAAAAAAAGACCTTGAAGCACCATATTCCGGGAGAATGGCGGGTCCAGCTGCGAAGTTGCAGACGTGATCGGTGGCTGATGCGGTGGGTGGTGCGGTGAGCGTGGCAGGGAACGAGGAGATTTGTATTGTTGTGGGCTTGAGCTGTGGAAGAAGGGTGGTTTCATCTTCGTCCACGCAAGATTGTCCTGAGGAGAGTGCCAGATTAAAGCTTGAATATGGTGAGACTCCTTATGAATCTCCTGCAAATTTTCTTCAGATAATGACTTTGTTCCTAGTTTCCGGTGGTTCTCTTCTTTCACCTCTTTGTGAAGATTTTCTGAGCTTAAGCAGAGATACATAATCTTCTGCAAGAAGTGAGTATAAACCTAACACAAGAGTTCTGCCATCTCTCTTGGGTTTGAGAACAAAGATATTCCCCAAAAAAAAAAAATGGTAAAATCTGCTCATAAAAGTAGGGCTGAGCAAAAGTTCGGTTAAATCGAACAAACCGAAAAAACCGAAATATTTTGGAAAATCGGTTCGGTTATTTCGGAAATTCGGTTTTGATTTTTTAAAAAATCAAATTATTCGGTTAATTCGGTTCGGTTTCGGTTTTCATTTTAAAAATATCGGTTAACCGAATAAACCCAAATTTTTACTTTTTTTATATTTTTTAAAAAAATAAATTGTTTTTATTTTTAAAAAAAATCAATTATTATCATTCTTTATTTAAATTTTACTTTTTTAATTTTTAAAATCAAATAATCTAATTATTTTAATTTTTAAAATCACATTATCTAATTTTTAAAATTTATTTTTTAAAAATATCGGTTAATTCGGTTACCGACCGAAATAACCGATTTTTTATCGGTTCGGTCGGTTCGGTTTTGAGAATAAAATTCGGTCGGTTCGGTTAGACGAAAAAAAATTCGGTCGGTTCGGTTTTTCGACAATTCGGTTCGGTCGGTTCGGTTTGAACCGATTGCTCACCCCTACATAAAAGTGAAATTTTTGAGAAGTCTGACAACGAAGTATACTGAACCTGAATGATTCGAAATAGAAAACTTCAGGAAGCGAGACCTGGGAGGCAAACTTCAGCCTCCCAATGGCCGGAACTTTTGACCTTTATCTGATGCAGTCTGCAGCACTAGTGAGCCTCTGAAAGAAGTTGTTACACCACCCGATGACTCTTTCATGCAGTAGTGGGCTAGTGGCAGCAGCCGCAGTCCTCCTGCCTCAAACCGCTTTCGAAAGCGATACCTCACCGATCCATGGGGATTATCATGTGCCTACATCTCATCAGTAAGCATTGTCTCATAAACATCTATAACCAAGCTTGAGGGGGAGTAGATAATATCAAATTGATTGTTGAAGACTCGGTCTCTCAAAAGAGGAACATACGCAGACTCCCAAAATAAAGGAGGAGACGTAGACTAGGAGACGCAAACTCCCAAAAGAGGAGGAGATGTAGACTAGCAGACGCAGACTCACAAAAAAGGAACAGATGCAGACTCCAAGAAAAGGAGCAGACGCAGACTCACAAAAGAGAAGCAAGTGCAGACTCCAAAAAAAGGAGCATGACTCTGAGAAAGATGAGGAAGTCTCAAACAAAATTTGATAACATCTTGACAAAGGCTCTTCACTATCCTAAATTGAGGACCTGAGATCCAAGCTGAGCATGATAAACATATATGACTCAGCTTGAGGGGGAGTGTTGAATGATAGATAAGATGACTAAAGTTTTACTTATCAAGAACTCTAGATAAATATTTTTTAATATTCATAGGAGTGTTGATAAGTTTGCTAGGAGTTTTAGTTTATCTAAAATAGTATACTAGTTTATATTTTTATTTAATTAGATTTATCTTCCTAGATTTTAGGATTCTATAAATATAAGACTTATGGTTATATTTAATTTGAGATTGGAACAATCAATAAAGGGAAGACTATATTGAGTCTCTCAAATAATTCTTTTCTTCAAACTTACATTTCCCAGTGTGGGACAAGTCTCAACAAAGACTCATACCCAGGACCTTCTATTTGGTCTCCCTCTATAGTACTATTTTAATCCATCTTAATATGGAGGAATTGGCTGTAGGAGGCACCAACAAAGAGGTTTTGACATTTCCGTCCACCAGATCAAACATGATAAACCATTACATCCTCAGGGAAGTATCGGTTCCTGATGCATTCTCCTCTTCCCTTTTGATTCCAAAAATGGAGTGCTAGGAATAGAAATACAGTGATGATGTGGTATTGAGGATACCTTTGTCTTGCTATATTATACCCACTCCTCCAAATCAAATAGAGGATACATGTCCATTGACCTTAAAAAGTGGGGACTTTTGTTTATACCATTACCGGAGAAGGAATTTGATATGCCGGGGAAGAAATTTTATCGTGTGATATTGAGCAATGTAACCGCTGTCAAAGTTTTGCTAATGATTCATTTTCATCAATGTGAGATGACCTTTAGTCCCCAATCTTTGTATGGCATCATTTACCCTTGTTAACTGGAAGAACCTCTTTCTTTTGTGCTTCAACTAATAATTGTTTTATCATCTATATATTTGAATCATTAGTTTTTCGACTATCTTCCACATTTCTCTGCCTGCGAATATTAGCATTGATATGATCTAGGTGCATTTTCCTTTGTAATATTAGTTAAGAGCTCATTTGATCAAAAAAGAAAGAGCTCATTTGATCATTTGTTTCTTGTTTTATTCTTTCTGATATCTCTACCTTATCTCTTACACTGTATTAAAAAGTTGCAACATATTTATCATGTCAGCCTTTTTCCTCTCGATTTCTTGACTTTGAGACCAGGGTGAATCCACCTTCGTTTCCATTATTTTATGTCAGTGCCACCTAAAAATTTACTTATATGCATCTAACATGAAATTTCTTTATCTGAAGGTTTAAAATATGCTGTTGCTTGTTTATTTTTTAAAATGAGTAGATTCTATAACCACGCAACCAAGATCTATCTTTCACCTGTACTTCGTTTGTCAGGAGATCGAGTGAAGTACATTGGGCCTTCTATTAGCATTGAAGCGAAAAACAGGTTACTGTTCATGTGTGCGTATGTTGGAATCCTTTATATTTGTTTGCTTGTTAATATTCTTATGAGTAACACATTATTTTTCTTGTGTCACGTATCTAATTTTTTAAAATTGAGATTGATAAATCATTTGTATTTTCTGCTCCACTCTTGAGATATTTAATGCATGTGAATATTTGTTGACAACTTGACCGGCCAACTTAATACTGTGTAAGTGGTGTAAATGTTGGAAACTAAATTTATAGGATATGGAATTTGAATATGAAGCTTACTAGAATCTTGAGAATATATTTGTAGAGATAATATTTCATTATCTTAGAAGATAACATAATTAGTTAGGGAATTTGTGTATAAAATGATGTACAACCCTATGTAAAATATTATTGGGAATATATTCTGAAATTCCACATGTTATCACAGCCAACATACAGATCCTAAATTTTTTTTTTCCGGCCTTCATCGCTGAAACGTTGTCACCTCCCTCCTTCCCACGGTGACTCCGATATGACTTCCGAAGTCAACTCTACACTCACTTCGGAGAAAACTCCGATTACTCCACCGATCGGTGACCTTCAATACATCCAGACAATCCATCCATTAACTGGCAAAAACTATCTAAAATGGTCCCAGCTTGTCCGCACTTATTTGAAGGGAAAGGGAAAAATAAGTCATCTGCTCGGAACAGGACCACCATGCGGTGATGCTCACTTCGATGCATGGGACGAAGAGGATTCTATGATCGTGTCCTGGTTATGGAGTTCTATGAGTCCTGATATTAGCGATACATGCATGTTTTTGTCCACAACCAAGGAAATCTGGGATGCTGTTCGCCAAACATACTCAAAGGCCCGTGATGCGGCACAAATATACGAGATAAAGCCCAAGACTGGAGCCACAAAACAAGGCACCAAATCAGTCACAGAATATGCTAACATTCTGCAAAATTTATGGCAAGAATTGGACCATTATCATGCATTGAGACGAAGTGCGCACCGGATGCAGTGATCCTGAAAGATTTTATTGAACGGGATCGAATCTATGACTTCCTAGCTGGCCTTAATATGGAGTTTGATCAAGTGATAGTTCAGATTCTCGGGAAGGACGAGGTACCATCTTTAAATGAGACTATTTCATTGATACGTGCCGAAGAAATCCGACGGGGCGTCATGCTTGAACCACAACCCATAGATGGGTCTGCTATGATAACAAAAAGAGATCGCCCATCATCAATGCTGCCAGCCAATGACCATCACGATACATCTCGTTCTGAGGGCCGAGGACGCAACAATAGAGACAATCTCTGGTGTACCTACTGCAGGCATACTAAAGACGAATGCTGGAAGTTACATGGCAAGCCGCCCAGCCAAGAATGGGGTCATAAGGGTGGACCTCCCAAACCTAAATGATTACCTCAGTGGTCAATCCACGGAGCAGCCATTGCAGGACAAAGTCTCCACCCATACTGATTTCAACAAAGACGAAATCGATAAGCTACAGCCCTGGAATCACCTGCTGCCGCTTGCTCCCTCGCCCTTTCAGGTAAGTTCTTGTCTTCTCATGGCTCATATGTCTCAGATAATGTTATTAAGGAATTATGGGTGATTGATTCTGGAGCTACAGACCATATGACCAATTCACAACTACATTTATGCACCTATACTTCTTGTCCAAGTAATAGGAAAATAAAGTGGCCAATGGTTCCTTCCTCACAGTTGCCGGTATTGGAAATATCCAACTCAGTCCACACATCATCCTACAACATGTCTTACACGTCCCGAAACTATCCACCAATTTACTATCCATACATAAGCTTTCTTCATAGGCCGCACTCAAAACCGTTGGTTCTTTATGAAGAGGCAGAAGGAAAAATGCCTATTCTTTGCAGATGAAGTTTACTCGGTTTTTGAATTTGTCTCATTGATAAACCATTTGAATTTGCAGAACCTATCCGATTAACTGCCTTGACTTGGCTTGTGTTTTTGGTGACACTGTATTCTTTTTTTTCTCTCGTTGTCCTTCTAAAGATGGATCCTATGCAGATTCATATCTGCACAGGAAAATCAGAAGTCAGGAATCTTAATACACTTATCATTCTTCTCACCATATGTGGGTGTGGGTTGTTGGGTCGGGGGTATTCCTCATTGAGGCCTTCAGAAGTGCCCATTGGTCCTGAACTTTGAACTGTTTGCGCCTGATAATTGATATATCAAATTCATAACAGGTTTGTATTGGGAAAGATATCAACATCTGATGGTCGAAGAAATGCTTATACTGTAATACAAGGCAGGTGGGTTGATAAGCTGGTCAGATGCATGTAAAGAAGCTATTGTCTCGTTCATTTGTTATCTTTGTACTTTTGCTCCAAAAGGATTTCAGTCGAATTTACAGCATGTACATTATTTGTTACCCAGTGTCTTCCTGAGACATGCTATATCTTCTCCATTCAGCTTTCTTGATTGCGTGTACTTTCTAGAACTCACTTTTTCTTCATTTTGCTTCCCTATTGTAGGATGAGCATCCATATTTACCATGTTTTTCTTGGTAAAAGCATTGTGTAGAAATTAGTTTAATTTTCTGTGTTGCTATTCTTTTTTATTAAATAGTATGTTTTATGTGATGTATTTTTAGAGTTTTACTAGATTTCCTGAATCCTGGTAATTTCATTAGGCTGTTTGTCGGTTGTTGGATAAATATTTTTTCTTTGCAGGATTTTGTGTAGCGGGCAAAGAGGAGAGGTGTATGAAGTGAATGGTGACCATGTGGCCGTTATTTTTTATATTAGGGGGCAGTCAAGAAAGGAAGTGGAAAAGGACGAGAAAAGCTCAGAGTCTGCTTCTACACCATCTGTTTATTGGATTAATGGTAAATGTTTATCACTTAGAAATTGAAATTATGACAATATTTTGTTCATCTGTGGAATTTATGTTAAGTTTTTCTTATCTTGTTCATGCCATTTCGTTGGATTTGATAGTTCTAAGGTCCTAGATGTTCTTGATATTTGTATATCAACTATTTCATTTTCTTCCACAAGCTTCCAGAAGGGGGGAGCCTTTTTTCTTTTTTAGGCACCTTAATTTTATATTTCAACCTTTAATGATGGCATATCTTAATTCTCTTAGGCTTGCTACATAAATTCTGGTGTTGTAACTTTGAGATATGAGGAGAAGCTTGCCAAATTTGACTCTTTATGTTTTTAATCTCTTGGAGTTGTTTCATTTAAATGTACATAAATTGGAAAAGGACCAGTGCCTTTAAGGAGTAATGGCTTTTACATTAATTCTGGTGTTGTTGCTTTGATATATGAGAGAGAAGCTTGCCAACACCGACACTATGTTTTTAATCTCTTGGAGTTGTTTCATTTAAATGTACATAAATTGGAAAAGAACCGGTGTCTTTTAAGGAGTAATTGCGATCGCTGTTTATCTCTGGAGGAATCTACTGTTCATTTGTTCTTCGCGTGCCCGTTCTCATATGACATTTGGATGAAGTGTTACCAATGGCTGGGGTTTCAGATGGTTCTCAGCATGGATACTAAAACACATTTATCTCAACACAAGGCGTTATGGACTCACAAAAGGAATTGGAAAGAATGGGCATCTATTTGACACGCTGTCATTTGGACTTTGTGGATGGATAGGAATAGAAGGATTTTCAATACAGACGTGGATAGAGAGGAAGATTTGTTAGATTCAATCAAGTTTAGAAGCTGGAGTTGGATAAAATTTAGGGGTTCGAGATTGTTACATTACGCTTTTGTTGATTGGGCTCGTGAGCCGATAGTTTGCCTTCTAGATTAAATCTTAGGATTTTAACTTTTATGTAAAACTTCGGTGTATCCCTTATACTCTTTTATTTTTAATAATATTTATATTTTCCTGATAAAAAATAAATAAATGGTAGGGCACACTTGATTGGGTTTGCAACTTGCCATAGCAAAAAAGATAATATGGTGCTTCAAGTGGGCGGGGAGTATTTCTATTCAATTTTTTTTTCTTTAGTTTTGGAGACAATCGTGCCGTGTTTACTGTTCGGTGCTTTTATCATAATCAATTCGCGATCCTTGGTGGGGGACTTTTCTGGACCTCTTCTATTTTCAAATCAAGCATGATATTTACTGAAATTTATTTTTTGATGTTTGTTTGTTTATCTTCTGTTCATTTTTGTGTTGGGTTCATCCACCAATTTTACTATGCCGTTAAAATTTTCATAAAGGCATCACAATAAGCCTTTGTATGTTAAGTTAATTGAACATTTCATTGATGATTTCGTTCATATTCAAGTAAAAGGAAATACATTTGTAATATGCCACATTAGTTTCTATTTAATGCTTTATTTTCAGTTATGACAAAATCTTGATGTTTCCTTGTTAGCCTTTTCCTTTGAAGCAACTTACCGAAGGATTGAAACCCATTAAGAGATTTGAAGATGATGAAATGCTTATGCTATTCCCAAATGTGATGTGTGTATACCCCCCAAAGGTATTTTTTTAATCACGCCTCTTTCAAGATATTTAAAGCTTCATGTGAGCTTTGTTTTGCTTTTTTTTTTTTTCCCTTTTTCTTTATAATCAAGGTTCTTATCCATCTGTTTTTCACTAAAAATATTTACATTGTAATTACATTGCTTGGACTAGCAAAAGAGTTGCGCAATGCGAGTCATTACGCTAGAAATTTTCCTAGCAAATGCTATGTTCTTGATCTGTCAATTTCACACCATTTGATCATACTGTTGAATGATAAATAAATATGACTAAAATTTTACTTATCAAGAACTCTAGATAATCATTATATTTAATACTCATAGGAGTTTTATTTTATTGGGAGTCTTAGGTATTATGAGTCTATATAAAGATGCATCTTATCTCCTTTATTATTATTTAGAAATAAGAGTTCCATACTCCATTAATTCTGTTGTGCTACATGGTATCAGATCCAGGTTTGAAAAACTAAGGCTAAAGTTTATCAAACCCTAGCCGTCGGCGAGATTTTGCTATCTCAACTCAGAGCCAGGTTGTTCGTCAATCCATACTTCTCAAACTTTGTCTTTCTTCATCGAATCAGAATCCTTCAAGTTTGATTCTAATTAAATTCCTTCATACCCAACAATCAATCATCACACATTGCCTATGATGCACGAACAGTCCTAAAAATCTCTCGGTGCAGTGTATCGGACGACGACACTTCTCGGACACGTCACATGGCGTGTCCTTAATTTTATTAAAAAAATAAAATCGGACACCCGTGTCGAACATCGCTTTCAAAATCGGACACCGTGTCGACACGGTCGATGGGCGTGTCCGACATAGAAATTACATTTTTGGGTGTTAATTGTACAAGTTAAAAAGTTTTTGGCTAAAATGAAATTTAAACATATTAGTTAAACTTTATATTAATTGAAGTACTATATATTTGTTGTTAGTATGAGTGATACTATGATGATTTCAATGACATACATCTATAAATATTATTTTTGAATTTGGTAAGAATATAAGTGATATATTTTATTTGGACGTGCTTGATAAATTTTATATTAACTAAAATATATTTGGTATTAGTATGAGTTGTACTTTGATGATTCCAGTGACATGCATTTATTTATATGATTCTTGAATTTGGTAAGAATATTTTTGTTGATTTTACATGGTTTTAGAATTCAAAAAATGTGCATTTAATATTTGTAATATATATATATATATATATATATATATATATATATATATATATATAAACGTGTCTCAACCATGTCGTATCCTGAAAATTTTGAAAATTCGTGTCGTCGTGTCCGTGTCCATGTCCATGTCCATGTCCGTGTCAGCGTCGCCGTGCATCGTAGCCCGTCGCTCACCGCTGCAATTTCATTCCAATTGCACAATCGACAATTGATTTCTCATCTTAGAACTTATATCGTGACTAACAAAACCGACGCTCAATCCAGTCTTCTCGCGCTCATTCACAAGCGGTGCGACCCATCCAGACTGTTCTCAACCTCACGACCAGCCTTCTCCGCGCGCACTCTCTCTAGCTGCCGGACCCTAGCTGCGTATGCTAATCGTAGCCGTTGGTCGCACCTATGCGAGAGAACCCTAACCCAGGCCCCAGCCGCCGCGACTCTTTTCCTACGTGCGACCGCCTCCGGCACATGATAGATCTCCTCCGCAAGTGCAAACAAGATCTGCCCTTCAAATGGTCCAACAGGTGTGTTCGGTACCTGCACTTCATTGAGATACTCAAAAGTTCGTTCGTGTGTTATTCAACCATAAAAAAGAGATACATTACTTTCAGCAGACCTTGTGTGCCTGCCATTTCAGATCACAATTTTGTGCGATCCTTGTTCTCAGGTTTCTCAGTCCATTCCATTACAAATTCTGGGAGATATTTGGGCCCAAATTTTAGGCCCATTACATCACCGCTCCAATTGTGCGATCAACTTAGTCCTCCAATTGCAGCATCTATTGTGCATCTTTGTGCCCTTTTGTCTGTCTATTGCATCGCATACTGTGGGGAATCTTTGGGCTAAATTTTCAAGGTGTACTACGAGAAGTCAGTGCCTTAGTTTTGTCCACTGCTGCTCATCATAATGTCCGTCGGTTCCACCACATCAGCAAGTGAACACATGCTCGACAAGTCTACCGGAAACGTCGTTCCTCTCTCCGGGAGTGAAACCTCATCATTCCAGATTACCGTCCATCATCTTAATGGTCAGAATTATTTGCAATGGGCACAATTAATTAAGGGTATCACTGATGAACTCTCATCTCCAGTCTCAATCAATCCAGAGTACCAAACTTGACTATTGAGAAATCCATTGCTCCTGCATAGTAGCTGACGCCGCCTTTCCTGCGTAACTTCCAGTGGCCGCCGCGGTCCTCCTGCCTCAAACCTTGGCAGTTGCTGCCTCAAACCGCTTTTGAAAGTGCTACCTCATCGATTCGTGAGGATTCTCATGTGCCTGCATCTCATCAGCAAGTTTGGTCTCATAAACATCTCTAGCCAAGTTTGAGGGGAACAGATAATATCAAATCTATTGTTGAAAACTCATTCACTCTAGAATAGGAGGAGACGCAGACTCCCATAAGAGGAGGAGACGCAGACTAGCAAATGCAGACTTCTAAAAGAGTAGCAGACACAGACTCCGAGAAAGACGAGGACATCTTGACAAAGGCTCTTCAATATCCTAAATTTGAAGGCCTGAGTTCCAAGCTGAGCATGATAAATATATATGACTCAGCTTGAGGGGGAGTGTTGAATGATAGATAAAGATGACTAAAGTTTTACTTAGGACTCTTATCAGAAATAAGAGTTCCATACTCCATTTATTCCGTTGTGCTACACATACTTTCCAGTTATTACATAGGTTAAGATCTTTAAATTCATGTAATTCTCCTTAGCAAGCAATGCCAAGCCCTGAACCAGTTAAGCATTTTTTCTTAAATGCAACTGAACCTGCTAGTAAGCCAAGAAAAAATTCCCAGCATGCATTAATTAAAGTCTATTAATGAGCAAGTGAGACAACTTGATACAATGATGTAGTGTAACTAATTTACTTGACTAATTTACTTGACAATTGCAGGAGGAAGATCTCCTTAGGATATTTAATAAACAGATTGAAGAAGACAGAAGAATAGTAATAACTCGAAGCAATTTAGGCCAAATGCATATGGTATGTCTATCAGTTTATTTAACTTTTATTTCTTTAACATTCTGCTCACAAACTTCTTGTGTTAAATTTGTTCCGGGGGGGGGGGGGGGTTTGGGGGGGGTGGGGAGTTTTTTATCATGTATGTATTGAAAATGCAGCTATTCCTTTCAGGTTATAGAGAATCATGGATTATTCTGCATGGATTTGTTGCATGTTCACACCGATGGTGTGATATTGACAAAGCGGAGTAAGATTTATAGTTATTTCTCATCCATGTTAACCACATGCACTCACATGCTCATGTATACAATCTGTGAAAATTATAATGTACTTTGTATTATATGATGAGCCGAACATCTTTATTTCATCTCCTTTACCAAGGTTAAGCTTCTTAATACCAAAACTTCATTATTAGGGGGCAAGATGGTGAAAATATATAAGGATAAATATTGTAGCAAATCTTCCTAATATTAAATCAGAATCAAATCATATTAAAGTATCATAATTTGGATAATATCACATTCAGTTACATAATATTTTTTTTAAATTTCTTACAATTTTATATACGAATAAAAGAAATAAAAGAAGAACCTGAGGTACCAAAAAAATTACAAAAAGGCCAAATATAAAATAATAAGATGAGCTTCTACGAAACCCTTAACTACATCTACGAAAGAGCTAACAAACAAATGATTGGCTCATGTCGCCAATCCAAAAACGAGTTCCCCAATCTATTATGTCCTCTATTACTAATCCAAAACCAGGATCGAAAAATAATCAATTCTAACAAATCTCCCTTGATGTCCCCCGCTCCTTTGAAAATCAAATGGTTGCGAAGAAGCCAAATTGTCCAAATGATCGCTTCCCAAATGGTCATCCACTCCTTCTGCCCCTTTCTATGCTTCCACATACCCTTGTGTTGCAATAAACGATCGACTGGGTCCGCCGATAGGACTGTTGAGAATCCTAACCATTTATAACATTTCATCCACAACTTATAAGATTCTGGACAAATCAACAGCACATGTTGTGTTGTCTCTTGATTTTGTTTACAAAGAACACATTCTTCCGAATCCGATCCAGCATATATATTTCTTCGACGCAGATTTGTTCTAGTCGGAATTCGGTCTCTAATCACCCTCAACGTAAAAGCCGCCACTTTTGTTGGTGCACACGTCCTACACATTAAATTGTAAGTCTTAACCATGTTACCTTCCGCACATGATTCGTCTTGTATGCGTGCATAAGCCGATCTAACCGTATAGATTTTAGACTCGTCCGCTGTCCAAGTCCAGAAGTCTTCGCCCTCCGATTGTGGCTGCAACCTGTCCAACAAAGACAAAAGATCAAGTAATAAAGATTCCTCCCAATCAAATAGATCTCGTCTCCAATCCAATCTCCAAAACCATGAGCCCCCTATCCACTCTCCCATGTCTCCACGAAAATATCCTTATCTCTCGCTATTAATGCCTATCTTGTTAACTCTCATTTTCTACCCATACATCTTCCAAAATCTAGTCCCCATACCATTCCCCAATTGTTTCCTCATCCCCCTAGTGAACCAACCCGACCTGTCAAGAACTGAGTATTTCAAGATATCTCTCCACCATGGCGAAGCTTTTCTCCTACCCCCTGAACCCCTTGGAATTAATAAACTCCCACTAGTAATCACATATTTTGACCTAATGACCCTTCCCCACAGCGAATTTCCATTGGTCAGAATGTCCCAACCCTATTTTCCCAACAACGCTTTATTGAAAGATTCTAGGTTGCAAACCCCCCAGCCCCCCATTAACTTTTGTTTTGCACACGTCAGACCATTTCACCCAAGCTACTTTCCGGCCACTCTCCCCACCCCCCCAAAGAAAAGCAGTTTGCATGGATTGCAATTTTGATAAAACGTTTTTCGGAGCACGGTAAAAGGAGAAAAAGTAGATCGGTAAGGAAGTCAACACGGCATTGCAAGATCAATCGTCCACCGAAAGACACTTTTATCGTCCCAAACTGACAGTCTTTTCCGAAATTTCTCAATCACCGGTTCCCACAAACGCTTGCGAGTTGGATTTCCACCAATCGGAAGCCCCAAATATTTGAAAGGAAAATCCCCCACTTTACAATTCAACAAAGCTGCTAGTTCCTCCACCCCTGACTGTTCCAGATTCAACCCAAAGAGATTGCTCTTATGGAAATTAATTTTCAGTCCCGATAGCATCTCAAAATTGCTTAAGATAGCTTTGAATGTGATAGCATTTTCAACAGTCGCCTCGGCCATCAGCAGCGTGTCGTCCGCAAATTGTTAATGTGAAATCTTTACCTCTTCCTCCCCTATCCGTAGTGGCGATAATAAATTAATATGGATGGCCTTATCAATCATTCTGCTTAAAGCCTCCCCCACTATCACAAAAAGAAAAGGAGACAGGGGATCTCCTTGTCTTAACCCTCTTTGTAATGTAAATTCCTGTGTTGGGCTGTCATTAATCAAAACAGAGGCTTTTGCACTTGTAACACATTCCATGATCCACCTTCTCCATTTGTCATCAAAATTCATTAACATCATCACATGATCTAAGAACTTCCAATTGACCGAATCATATGCTTTTGCAAAGTCCACCTTGAAAATCTTACCTTTTCTCTGATTTGTTATGTATTCATCAATCAATTCATTAACGATTACCGGTCCATCAAGGATATGTCGATTGCCAATAAAAGCTGTCTGAGATGGAGAGATAATTCTGTCAATAACTTTTCTCAATCTGTTAGCTAGGACCTTGGATAGAACTTTGTAAATACAGCCAATGAGAGCAATCGGTCGGAACTCTTCAATTCTAATAGGATTGTCTTTCTTAGGAAGGACAATAAAAGATGGATTGCCTCCTTTGATTATTCTTCCATTTCTACGAAACTCCTCAAAAAATCTGATGAAATCCGCTTTCAAGTTTTCCCAAAAATGTTTAAGAAACCGGAAATTAAATCCATCTGGTCCCGGACTCTTTGAACTATCACAATCCCACACCGCGTTACGAATCTCATCTTCCGAACAACACGCTATCAATGATTCATTTTCTAATTCCGACAGCTGGCCGAAGTCTATACCTTGAATCGTTGGTCTCATCCAATCGTCTTGTTTAAATTGATTAGAAAAATAATCTTGAACCCCTTCCTTTACTCCTTGAACATCATCAATCCATTGTCCATCGAAATACAAACCCACGATCTCCGAACTTTTCCTTTTTCGATTGATCACCTTATGAAAAAAGCTTGAATTCACATCACCATCTCTTATCCATTTAATTCTTGATTTTTGATATAACATGGTGTCTTTCATCCCCAATTGATGCTGCAAATTGATTGCCTCGAGTTGCCTGGCTTGATTCTCTTCCTTTGACAACTCTCTAGACTCTGCCAGTCTATCTCATTCATGCATTAGGTCTTTTGATGTCCCAATATTGGCTTCAATCAAACCAAATACTATTCCATCTTTTGAGGCTGATCTTCAAACATTTGAATTTTTCCTTTAAAATAAAACTCCACCATCCTGCGATGTTATAACTATTACATTCATTCTCCACAAAATCTCTAAAATCTCTATGTTGTAACCATGGATCTAAACATCTAAAAGGTTTTGGACCCCAATCTGGTTGATGATTCTTCAATATAATTGCACAGTGATCGGAGACAGTTCTTTTCAATTCCCATTGCGTTAGGTTCGGCCATTCCTGCATCCAAGGAGCAGTTAGGAGAAACCTGTCCAATCGACTGACACAAGTGCCATCAGGTCTATACCCCGTATATTTCCTCCCAACCAAAGGTAAGTCGACCAAGTTAGAGGTCCTTATAAATGAATCGAAACCTCTCATTTCATTAATGTATTGATCAGAAGATCAAGATCGACCCCTCCTCTCATGAGGAAGTCTCACCGCATTAAAATCTCCACATATACACCATTTTTCATTCTGATTCTGTTCCAATCTGGCTGATAAGGTATTCCACACCTCCCTTTTCGAAGCCAAATCCCACGTAGAATATACATTGAGTATGTGGCACTTGATTCGTTGTGCCCCCCAATACCCTTCTACTCCCAGAATACCATCCTCTCCCCAACAGTTGTCCATGCAAAATACCTCCTCATTCCACAAACTCAGCAGACCTCCTGCAGCCCCCAATGCGCCTTTGTACACCCATTTGTAATTTTCTCCACCCCAAATTGTTTTGCACAAGTCCTTATTGATGAAATCTTTTTTTGTTTCTTGTAAGCACAAGAAATCCACCCTTTCTTTATTAACCAACTCCCGTAGTTCTCTTTTTTTCACCCTTCCCCCTATGCCTCTGATGTTGAAGCTTACAATAATCATTGGTTCACAGTGGCATCCCCTAAATCCTCATTCGGATTCCTCTTCTTTTGAATTGCTGTCTCGTTTTGTTTTTCCATGTTCATAAGATATTGAATGATCTCGCCGTCATCTCCGTGTCCCATGATCCCCAAATTCTGGCCAATTGTCCATAGCTGAATGGCTTTGGCAAAACAAACCTCATCTCTGGTTTGAGTGTTATACACACTCTTGCCATCCTCTTTAATCACTTTTCTTTTTCCTTCAAATGTCCGTTTTCGCTGATAGGTTTTGATGAACTGTTTCTGTCCTGTCCCATTATTGAACACTGTGGATCGGATTTGTGAACCCATCGGTGTACCAAACACATTGGCCATTGGGCTATCCGTTACCTCCGTGTGAGGAAGATGAATATGATGATTTTCTTCATTTGGTTCCTCAACCTCCAAAAGCTGAATCACCTCCTCCGTGGCCTTGTCCAAACCTCTCTTGTTGTTCAGCTGAACTTGATATTCCTCATGTTGTAATTTGACTTCCTCCAATAGTGTCTGTGGTACTGATTCATCGGAGTAGTTTGAATCCGAGAATGGTGAAACCGGAGGCCACTCCGAGTTAAAGGAAATCTTTGTTTTCAGCGCTGCTTGATTAGCCACTTCTTCCATCATTCTGATTGAATAAATCGTGCCATCAATATCAACTTGTGTTACCAAATTAATGAACGACTTGGCAGTAGTGGCAATAAGAAAACGACCACAATCATGTTTCTGTCGTCTCAAGGTGCCCTCACTAATTTTTATTAATTTCCCCAATCTGATTGCCAACAAATTGAAAAACCTCTCATTCCATGCTTGAATGGGGATGCCTAAACAAGAAATCCACACTTCTCTTGTCGAAGAATAACAGTCTTTGTTCCAATAATTGATCTCGCTGAACCATTGTCCCATCCACTCCTTGTCTTCGTTATAGAGCTCTTGCAACTTGATCATGTTATCATCGTATATCAACACAGATGGTCCTCCCATGGGTATGAGCCTTGAATTGACAAACTCATTAAGAATGAGGTCTTGTTGAGCCTCGATCAATTTCTGAGAATCGTGTAGTGTCCCAACTACACACCCTTCCAGCCATTGAGTCTCCTCTTTCTTAGTTTTGAAAGTCAATCCAACACCTTCCGTGTTAGTTCGATCCCTACCCAAGTTCTGGTGTTCCTGAACGGCCACCTTATCAATCTCCTGCTTAGACTTGGACACGGGAGCTACAACTTGGGCATAAGATTTCCCATGAATTGTTTTCCGATCAGGGACATGATGCGAATGCACCCCTTGAGTTACCTTATTGTCTCGCACAAATCTGGATAAATTTTCCTTGATTTTGTACGCCCCCAACCTGATATTATTGAGGTCCGATTCCATCTGTTGTACATTCAAATGACCCTTGAATCTGACAAATCCGAATTTATTTCCAAATTTATCACGTTTCTGTGGTATGTATAGATCGCAAACAGCGCCGATTTTCTGAAATATGTGCCACATTTCCGACGGAAACCATGTGTCCGGAAAATTAGTGAAGAAGAAGGCAGTGGAGTTTGCTATAAGTCGACGCAAGAACTCGGGTCGTCCTTTGTGATTTATCGCCGTCTTCAAAGATGAACCATGAACCTTGTTCGAGCCATGCTGACCTTCCTTACCGATCGTGAGGCTAGGGTAGGATCTCTCACACTCGGAATGGGTGGGGTTTGGGCGGGGTAGACGATGCTCCGAGAATGTCCGCCGCGCCGGAAAGATTTGCTGGTGGCGAAAGGGTTGGGCGGGAAAAGTTTGAAATGCCTCACCACTATTTCTCTCTCTAAAGTTAAACATGCTTCTGTGAGACTCGTATATACATTGTTTTTACATGTTGATGATTTTAATTTAATTTTGATGCTTGGTGCTTGGCAAGTTGTGACCTTACGATAGAGCGGAAAATAGCAACAATTATTTTGGAGAACAAAAAGGTTTCAAATAATTCAGTTCTTCTTTTCTTCATGATTCTTGTAAAAATATGCAATTTCATTTTTTTATGGACTTCAGAAGCTGAGAAAGTTGTTGGCTGGGCTAAAAATCACTACCTTTCCTCTTGCCTTCATCCTTCTGTTAGGGGGGGTCGTTTGCTTGTGCCTCGTGAGAGGTAATTCTCACTGTACTTGTGTTCGTTTAAGAATCAGTTTCTATTTCAAGTTAATTTCTGCCAATTGTCATGTTTAGCCTTGAAATAGCAATAATGAGATTGAAGGAGCAGGAAACAGTATCCAAGAAGCTTTCCCAGAATTTGAAGGTTTTTAACTACTCTGATTATTAGAACATGAAGACTCGATTGACATCCTTTTCCTTTGCTAAAGAGAAACTTGTGGCAGAGTCTCGCTAAGGATGAATATGAGAACAACTTTGTTTCAACAGTAGTTCCCCCGGGTGAGATTGGTGTGAAGTTTGATGATGTTGGTGCCCTTGAAGATGTAAAGAAGGCATTGGATGAACTTGTGATTCTCCCGATGAAGAGGCCTGAGCTTTTCTCTCATGGAAATTTGCTGCGTGTAAGTGATTGATATATTTGGTATGCTATGTTCCTCTGTTTTGCATTTTTTAGCTTATTAACATGTTGCATCTTTTTGTCAGCCTTGCAAAGGGATATTACTTTTTGGGCCTCCTGGAACTGGGAAAACTCTTATTGCAAAGGCGCTAGCAACAGAAGCCGGGGGCAAATTTTATGAGCGTTACTGGTTCAACACTTACATCTAAGGTAAAGAAAATAATAGCTTTGTATATTTGTAACATTATGTAGATTAAGTCTGACTTATGAAAAGTCCCGCCTCAGAAAGATTAGCTTCTCATTTATCACTAAAAATGTATAATCAGGCTTGTATCATCACTAGTTGAATGATAGCTCCAGGACTCTTCTTGACAAAGTACTAATTCAATGGCCAGGTTTATGTAAGTAAATGGAAGGAAGCATGATATAAAGAGGGAGAGAAATTATCCTCTTATATGCTTGTACTAATACTCGAGGATTTTCCCATTATTGAACACATGATTTGAACTTTTTTTTATGCCATACATGAAACTTGTACAGGTCAACTATCATGTTTATTTGAGAAAATTTTCACCTAACATGTAGGCGTAACCTTTTTGGTATTAATTCTGAACTAGTGGAAACATAAATATAAAATGAAGACCATTGTGCAAGACTGCAGGTTTGGCATGGAAAGTGTGCTTTATTTCATGGCGGCGGTTGAGATGGTAGATAGTGGTTTATATTGTGCTAGATTGTGTTTGTAATCCTGATTGCTCCTGCTGGTTTATTACTAGGACCACCACCTGGGAGCTTACTTCACCGGTTAAGTACGTACCTTTAGAGTGACATGGAAATTGGGATTTCCATTAATTCTGATGCCTATTTTGTTACCATGCCAGAAGATTTTTGCGCCTAAGTAATGTCATCGTGGAATATATTGGCATTGGCCAAATGACAATGAAACTGGAGCATTATGGCATTGGTTCGTTGACATTGAACCAACAAAAAGGGAAGAAAGGATGAATAAAACTACATGTCAATTTGAAATCTGAATTTCATTTTCCATGTTTATTTACTGCCTAACACTCATTTAATGTCCATAATTCATGTTGTATATGCTAACTGCATTTAAGATTGGTGAGAGAAAAAACAACAATCCAATTTTATGTTGTTTTTGTGTTTGTCTTTTTGTTGTCGCAGTTAAAGTTTTCTTTACAATGATTCTGAGACGATTATTATAAAAAAGCCACTGATTTGAACTTTTTTGCATATTTCTTCTGCAGTGGTTTGGGGATGCTGAAAAACTTACGAGGGCACTCTTCTCTTTTGCTAGCAAGCTTGCTCCTGTAATTATTTTTGTTGATGAGGTTAGGCCTTGTACATTATTCTCAACAGCTGATGGCCTATATCTGGAACACATAATAGCTCAAGATTTTCTTTACCAATGGTACTGTGAGATTTTAGGCAGAGAGTGTTGTTAGGCCACTGACATTGGTGATAGCTGATTTGGGTAATAATTTCGGGAACCACAATGATGACATACTTGTTTTTATGCGGTGTCATAAGGAAGATCTCATAATAAAACTAAGTCCCCTCGTTTCCAAAGCATGTAAACTTTGAAAGCCGTGATTAGCTGTTTTTTTTATCTTCACTTAAATTTGTTCTTTTGTGTTGGTGTTAACCTCGCTTTATATTTTTAATATGCCTTTAACCTCAATTATTAGCTGGCAGTTATATAAATGTTCACCATGCCTGTGCATCCAGGTTGACAGTTTGCTTGGTGCTCGTGGTGGTGCTTTCGAGCATGAGGCTACTAGAAGAATGCGAAATGAGTTTATGGCGTCTTGGGATGGATTGAGGTCAAAAGACAGCCAGAGAATCCTTATCCTTGGTGCCACAAATAGGCCATTTGACCTTGATGATGCTGTCATTCGCCGATTACCAAGAAGGTAAATATTATGTCCTGGTTCTTTACAAAAATTCATAGCAGTTCAGTTGAACAGAATCTTCAAATAACTTTTTATTGGTTCTAGAATATATGTAGATCTACCAGATGCTGAAAATCGGTTGAAAATACTCAAGATAATCCTAGCTCAAGAAAATATGGAATCTGGGTTTCCTTTTGAACAACTTGCAAATGCTACAGAAGGTTATTCAGGGAGCGATCTAAAGGTGTCGTGTTAACGTTTATAATGGGCTGAATAGCATTTCATTCTATTTTGGTACATAGCTGAATTTTTCTGTGAACCTCTTTCTTTGCAGAACCTTTGTATTGCTGCCGCATATCGTCCTGTCCAAGAATTACTTGAACATGAAAGCAAGGTAAATACTATAACAGTCCTTATTATCTAGTAGTGAGATCTGCAGTCCCAGAAGATTGACATTCCTTCAATGTTGATATTTCTTATGTGCATTAAGATCTTGTCCCTAGGCTGGGGTTTTGGGTGGGAGATGGAGCTGGTATAACCTGATCAATTTTAGGAGGGGGTTTGATTTCGAGGAAAGCCGATACCAGTTTAATACATGGATAAACTGAAAAAAGCAAAAGTAGCAATCTGTCTTAAAAAGAGGAGCTTAAGCTCATCAAGCCAAAGCAAGCCAAGCCATTTTCCAGAAATTTCCTTGATCTCAGAAAGACCTCATTTGCTGACAAATTTGTCACCTTATTACCGTCAGCTATAAGTATGAGAGATATGCCATCCCATTAGCCCCAGCAAATTCTGTGTTTTTATCAATAAATGCAGGCTCCTCTACTACTCCACACTTGGCCACCTTTGTATCAAAGAGACAGACTTTGCATCCCATCCAATCCAAAACTTCTTGAAGCCCAAATCTCGATTTTGCCCATGATCAAACTTCAAAAACTCTTCTGTGTCCTAGCAGAAGTTTTTTTTGGTGTAAACAAGCAAATAACTTACTACTTGAACCTGGGAATTTCAAGTTCAAAAATAGACATTTCTACCCCGTTTCCTTGCAGTAAAAGGGTGAGGAGTGGAAGTTTAGGAAAATTCTAACAACACTTGTCAAATGGTCATAGCGTGTTGGTGTCTAGTTCCCTCACATAGATTTTTGGGATCCACACACACAGTGAAGAATACACCAGAAGAGGGAGTTGACACATTTTTAAGAGAGGAAAAGAATGAATCTACAAGGATTCTCTCTCTCCTGTGTAATTATGTGGTCAGAATCGGCTTTATTTCTGCACTTGCAGCCTTATTCTTCTTATTTTTTGCAGTCATTGATCGTACATGATGGTTACTTAAACTCCTTACAGGGCAACAGATCTGACGGAATTTCTCCATTAAGACCCCTCAATTTGGATGATTTCATTCATTCTAAAGCAAAGGTAAATTACCTGGAACCATGTTCTTAATTTTGCACATAAGAAGCTAAAGAAACCTTGTCTCAGAGATTGGCTAGATGTTCAAGAATCTATGCATACCCTTTCCTATCTTTTATCCATTGTACTGAATTTCAAGACTTGACCATGGTTGATTGACTATAAGCTTACTGTCCTTGTAAAATATCTGCATATCCTTGTTCAAGTCGATAAAGTTTGAATTTAGCCCCCAGAAAATTAGATTGATGTCATTTTTTCGCTACTTCGACGATTATATCAATCTGCCTAATAAATTTCAGGTGGGACAATCAGTCGCATATGATGCATTCAGCATGAACGAACTGAGAAAATGGAATGATCGGTGTGGTGAAGGAGGAAGCCGGAGAAGATACCCCTTTGGTTTTTGAATCAAATACTTGGATGATATATCATGGTAAAATATCTGCAGAAAGTTTGAACTATCTGCAGCCTTTTTCCTTTTAAGTTAGATTCTCAGAAGGGAACAAACTAATTACTTGTGATGATGTAGTGTTTTTTGGGACTTATTACCATGAAATAGTGTATTTATAGTTTTATTTAAATAATATTTTGTCTTACTCAAGAAATTTGGTTACGAGAAATGATAGATGGATTGGTAATTTACACATTTTGCCAATCTGTTTTTTTAAGTTATAAAGTTGTTCAATCATCTATACAAATCCATATCAGTTGCAATTTAAAAAGCTGATAAAGCCATATATCAAATTGTTGGTCAAATATAAGTTAATTTTCCAATTTTTCCAACTTATATGACCATTATTTCTTTCAAATAAAACTATTTTCATACGGGAGAAAATTAAAAGTATCTTGGTTATTAGTAATTATAAATTTTAAATAATAATTTCTTTTAGGACGGTGATATTGCCATAGCAACAATTGTTGCTATCAAAGCAAATTTTTTTTTTTTCAACTTTACCCCTCTAGTCCAAGGCTTTTAAAAATTAACTCAACACTTATTTCTTGATTAATTAACAACCATATTTAAATACACTTATTTCTTGATTAATTAACAACTATATTTAAATACAGTAAATCAATATTCTAATTATAATTTTAAAAATCGGATCGGATCAGTGATTGAACCGAATAATCCGTGAACCAGATAAAAATTGATCTGAGTCTTTTAATTAACCGGTTAATAATTGACCCATAAAAAGACAAATAAACCGATGGGCTTTTATTGAAACCAATAAAATGTCAAAACTGGCCAATATGACCAATATGAGAGCTCGCCCATTAATAAATTAATTATTTTATAATAAACTTTATATTAATAATTAAAATATGGTTTATTAACAAATTATTTAATTATTTAACCTATTAAAATCTAATAAAATAATTTTTTTTATTTTTCGACAGGTTGACATATTTTACCTGCAACATACTTTGAGTTTATTTTTTGGTGGGTTGTCTTAACCTGCTAATAAATTAAAAAAATATGTTTTATTCAGTTATAGTGAATTAAAATTATTAAATAAATTTTTAATAACCATTTTTAATTAACTATTATAAAATAATTAATTTATTAATGTGTGACCAACCTATTTAGATCGGGTTAACTCGTGTTAAAGATGGTGGTTAATTAGTCAAGAAATAAGGATATCTTAGGAATTTTAAAAATTAGTTTCTCAAGGCCTTACTAGTGTTGTAAAATTGGAAATCAAAAAATTATTTTGACAACAATAATTACGATATCCTTTCTTTTGCGGTAATAATAACCAGTGTTATTAAAATCGGCTCGGACTGGCCGGTCCGACCGGTTCAACCGGTGACCGGTGCTGAGTCCGGGCCGGTTAACAGTATAAAATCGGAGGGGCAAAGAACCGGTGAGAACCGGTCAAAAACCGGTCGAACCGGTGAACCGGTCGACTGGTTGAACCGGTTCTCACCTTTTTTTTTTTTTTTTTTTAGTTTTTCATTTTTTTTGTTATCCCTTTTAAGTTTTATCATTCACACAACATTTCTTCTTCTACAGGCAATGTATGAACTTTCTAATAAAAAAAATCAATTCTTGCATTTTAATTGGTGGATTACATGACAATTCTATTGCCATGATTGAAGATTTTATGGAGTTTATTATATATATTAGATCTAATTTTGTATTGCATCAATTCCATGCAACTATGAGTTTTAACATTTACTCATTATATATTTTTGATATTTGTATCAGTCATATATATAAATACAAAAAGTAATATATTGTATCAAAAAAGACAAAAAATCTCTTAATTTTGATAATCAATGATAAAGTGTTTGTAATAATATAGTAGCCCATTATTGAATAATATAATACAAATTTGGTGTATGCATGACTAATTAGTGCGTTTGTAATTAATCCTTTTATATATAAAGTTTATATAAAAAAATAGTTATAAACTTAAATAGATGAAATTATTGAAAGATTGTGTAAAATATTGGTCTCCATGCTATGTTGCTACAATTGTATTTTTTTTATTATGAACATTTGAAACTTTTACAAATACATGTTATATATTTTTCAAAAATTAAATATAGATATTACATCATGATGACGTCATACACCGATTGAACCAGTGGTTTAACCGGTTAAACCGATCGAACCTGTAACCAGTAAGGACACCGGTTGTATGTCTGGTCCGGTTATGAAAACACTGATACTAACCCTTTTAAATCCAATTGAATCTTACCTGGCTGTGTCGGTTAAATACCGTTGACTGTAGTAAAACCATATTTTAAAGCACCAAATTCCTAGCCGCCGTTGTTGCCGGGTTAAATTCATTTAACCCCTTCAGGAATCCAACAATTCAACAAAAACCCCTTAAATAAGTCTCCACAAATTACTAAATGCACCCCAAAAGCCTCTCTTCAGATCTCAACATTCAAGCTAGGAGCTTTGTGTAACAGTCACAGACGGTGCCGACTGCTAAGCATCCGATTGAATGGCTGCCTCTCGTGGAAAAGGAAAGTTACTAATTTTACTGAGTATTTATGTGTTTATTTCAGTTTCTTTTAGTTTTCCACCATTTTCTTGGTTAGTTCTTGCATCGGAGTTAGACCCATCTTCAAATTCACACTCAGTAGTCGAAACGGAAGGTAAAAATTTAAAGACTTTAAGGAAAGATTTTCTTGATTATGGAAGCAACTCTGATAGTGTTTTGCTAAGACAACAACAGCTTCAATTGGAAAGGCTTGAAGAATTAGTAAAAAAACTCTCGCAGCTTGTTTCTAGATTAGAATCTCGATTGCCTGATACAACGGAAAGAGTAAAGGTCTCATCTTTGCCATCATCACCTCAAGATGAGACAAGGGTTGTTGAAAAAATTGAAGATGTGGAATTGCAGAGTAAAGATGTTTTGCCCGCAGAAGTAGCCGGGGCAGGGTCTCGGGCTCGGTTGGGGTCAGTGACAAAGTACAGTACATTTTGGTCTGAAAAGTTTCAGTTTGTTTCTGCCGTGAAATTGGGTTCTAACCCAACTTGTGTTAATGTGTTGCCCTATAGGGATTTTGAGGGTATGAGTAAGTATTTTGCGGTTGGGGTTGATAAGGGTAAGGTTTATGTGTTTTTGCGGGGTGGAGATGTGGCAGTGCAGTTTGATACACACTTGGATTCGGAGGAGGTGTCGCCTGTTTCTGCTATGGTATCTTACTTGTCAGATAATATGAGTGAGAGTATGATTGTTACGGGGCATGAGAATGGGGTCATTGCGATGCATCGTGTTTGGGAGGTGTTAAATAGTGAAGAATTGAGCATTCTTCGTGTGGAGAGGGTCGGAAGATTCGTGATGCCAGAAGGAGGGGGCTCGCGGATTAATTTATTGGAAGTGAATAATTTTGGGAGAAAAAGGTACATTTTGACAACGGATAGTGGTGGGAAAATTACCGTGTTTAGAGAGAATGGGATGGTTGTTGGGGCCGCTACTCCAAGTAGGCGACCAGTTGTATTCTTGAAGCAAAGGCTATTGTTTCTCACTGAGGCTGGGGCAGGGTCGTTAGATTTGAGGACGATGAGAGTAAAGGAGTCTGAGTGTGAAGGGATGAACAATTCTGTTGTGACGAGTTATGTGTTTGATGCCACAGACAGGTCCAAGGCATACGGGATCACCTCAGAAGGCGAACTGATTCACACATTGTTGTTGGGTGATACGATGAACTTTAAGTGTCGAATTAGATCGAAAAGAAAAGTGGATCTTGAAGAGCCATTAGCCTTACAAGCAATCAAAGGTTATTTGCTGATTGCCAGTGGGGAGAAGATTTTTGTGTACAATGTGTCATCCCAGAATTATGTTCGGGCTGGTGGACTGAGGCTGCTGTTTTCAGCTGGATTTGATGAGATTAGAACTTCGTTTTTACATCAGCAAGTGTTCAATGCAGATGTTGATAAAGTAATGCAAATACCGCTAATCACCAGTGACTATGAGAAGCTTGTTATACTTAGTCTTGGGAATGGATACTTGGCAATGTATCGTTCCAATCTTCCGGTGTTCAAAAACGAGTTTAATAGCATCTTGTGGTCGAGCCCTGTTTTGGTTTTCATTCTTTTCCTATTCGGGGCTTGGCAGTTTTTTGCCAATAAAAAGGAGGCGCTCACTTCTTGGGGACCAGACTATCCATTCAGTTCCGCATCAGTCATAGATGGAACTCCATTGGGATCTGTTACGGGAGACAGGTCTTTCGCAGATTCCTCGAGAAATTCTGAAATCATGGATGTGAGAGGGGGCGGTTTAAGAGGCCCTTCAAGAAGGTATGGATCTCCATCGCGATACCCTGGTGGAGCAGCCGGTTCTTACCGACCTGGCACCGATACGGATTCTAGGCCTGCTCCTGTTGAACCCCAGTATAGAGCAACTTCTGAGTTGAACTTTAGGGGTTCCACTGTGGAAGCTTCGGGTGCGGTAAAGCGAAGGGATAGCCTGTTTGTAAATAGTAAAGTTGCAGACGATAGCAATTGACTGTGTTCTTTCCACGTAGTATTCTAATAACATATGTTTACCAGTGCCATTTGATCCCATGAATTATCACGTGAGCTATATGTGATTTTGTAATACCGATTGATGTATGGGAACAAATAATTGCAATGTTTAAAGCAGTTGTTTCCAAACATGTTAAAGCGCTAGAAACTTTAGTTTGATTATCAATTTTTGTATAAGCTCGGACTTTTAGATGAGATGGCAATTCAACATGGTATCATAGCATCTGACTAACGTCGATGTCTTGAGTTCAAAACCAATAAACAACAACTTCACACACATAAAATATCTTTTTGATGGTAGAGGTGTCAAAAGGGTCGTGCCTGCCGGCACAGTTTGGAAACGGGTTGTGCGATGCTGACACGTTTTCTCTAAAGGGATGGGCCGTGCCATTTCAATTATTTTTATTATTTTTAATTCTTTTGGCTTTACTGATCGATCGGTACTATTGTGGCGATCGATCGGTAAATGTCAAATATTGAAATATAATGAAAATATTGTTTCGAATGCTACAGATCGATCTACAGGTATGTTGCCAGTCGATCGGTGGCATTAACAAAATTAAAAAAACTTTAGTGCAGGCAAAAGCTTTTGGCTTGGCATGGCCGGTGGCGTTTCGTGTCTCGTACCGCCGACCCGTTTGACACACCTATTTAATGGGCCTCCTAAGAGCGATGAACAAACCGGCTCATAAGTGAGGACAATGTTAGATAATAAATAATAAATTGTTCAATCCCTCTATAAGCTTGGATATTTAGATGAGACGACAATTCAACACTTATATTAAATAGTGTTCTTATGTCACATCACAGAGTTAGCCCCTTTAAACCGGTGCCCATTTGAGGCGAGTGGCTATGAACATTTTTCTTTGCTGATCCTTCCTTTAAAATCTTGATATCCCTTTTTGTTTTCGCGTCTAGAACCAACGTATTTGATTCATAATGAAGTTGCACAATGCGACCTGTAAACCGTGTGTTTTGATGAGCAAATGTCGTGAATTCGATTTGTACCTCACTTATGTACCAACTCAATATGATTAGTCTAAAATGTTTGGTATGCTAATATTTTTTATTTAAAAGATGTTATACTTTGATATTGAGTTAATATATAAGTGGGGTACAAATCAGATGTATAGAAGTATTTCCCATTAGTTTGTAAAACATATTTTGGTTGGTCTTGGTAACTTGTGGCAATGGATCTTGTTAAAAAATCTCGAGCCGTAGAAGCATTCGGAACAACGAGTTTAGGTTGCATTTGGATTTGGGGAAATAATTTCAAGGAATGACATTTGAGATGGATTTGAAAACTGCCCTAATTACTTAAAAATAATTTGAAATAATATATATAGATTTCAAATCCATTATCAAATGATGTATCTATTATTATAGATTTGGAATTCTTAGCTCCAAAACTATCGATCCAAATACAACATTGGATCGAAAGTCGTACCAAGTCCATCCTGGCTTCCTTCTTGCAAAGTTAGGAGTGCGAAATTCTTAATTACCTCTGTGCCTCATCCACAATGAGGCTTCATGATAAGAGTGACCACCACTGTCATCGATAGTCCAAATCCACTTATGTGATTTTAAATATATTTTATTTAGATAAGTTTGTAATTTATCATATTGGAAATTATAGAGTATTTTATTTGCACTCAAAACTTGTAGTGAAATATCTTTTGTCTACATTACATTATTTTATTGAAATACAATTGTTTTGACATAAATTTTTGCCTAGAGCATGCCAAGTTCCATTAAGAACCAATTTAAATTTGAAAAAAAAATAAAGATCTTGATTTAGTTGGTTATAGCCTCCTTGATCGAGTAAAGAAAAACACAATTAACTAGAAAATAGGGCACAAAAATCAAATTTATGCACTGAAGATGAAAAATAGATACTTTTTGGCTAATTTGAAATCCACTGATTTCAAATCCACAATTTTCAATTTTAAGGCATTTTTAACAATATCAGTGTATTTCAAAATTTCTAATTAACGAAGTCATTTCAAATCTAAATTTTTAAATTCATTGTTGGAATGAAATTCTTCCATTCAAATACAACCTAAATTAATTTGGGTTCAATTCAATGCGGCTTCAGAATTCAATGGATCTGAACCTAAAATAGTTGTGTTTGTATTGAGTGAGTTGGATTTAGGGGAGAGAATTGATGGATGGATTTCAAGAAATCCACCGTATTGATAGATAAACAAGTTTAAATGGGAGAGAATGAATAACAATCCACTAAATCAAAAACATCCAAACAAACAGTGGCGGATACAGGATTTTTAGGAAGGGAGGGCAAAAGAAATTTAAAATAGAAAATTTAGGCCAAAAAAAATTTTAGAGGTCAAAATATAATTTAAGTGGGGGCAAAATGTAATTTTTAAGGGGCAAATTATAATTTTTTAGGATAAAATCACAATTTTTAAAAAAAAAATTATTATTTTTAAGTAAAAAAAATTATTTTTCCCTTGCCCCTTAATAGGTTCGCCTTTGCAAACAAATATGATAAATTTCCGTGAATTTCAAATCATTCGATCCAAATGAAACCATATCAGATTTGGGAACTATGAATTATATTTTATAACATTACAAATAAAATTCTAAACCTTTTTTTCGGGTGTGATCACTATTGACTGTGCCTCTGACTAAATTTACTGTGATTATGATATTTAAAGGCTGCACTGGAATTTTTAAAAAAATGAAACGAAATGGAAAAAAAAAAATTCTTAAAAATTTTAAAGCCAGATGACATGCCATGCATTAATTAAGAAGAATAAAGCTTCAAAACTTTATACAAAAACATATATACTTAGTCATACTAAAGACTTGAACAATCCTAGCCTCTCCCTCTCAATCTCTCTAGTTAATATGTCCGAGAGAAATTAGATAAAAACCTCATCGGATAACTAATATGTCCTCAACCCCCATTTATCTCAGACAATAATCCACTGATTACATATGTAAGACTCCAGTAATCAACTAATACTTGATTAATTTCGTCTAGTAAAGTTAGTGCAGTGGATTTGAAGATCCAAACGCATTCGTCAACCCAGTCCAGGATCCATTAATCCCACCAGGATAACCAATATCAGTATCAGAATTACAAGCTTCTTGTTGAAGATTATGCCATTCAAGTGACAAAATCTTGGATGTGTTAATTGGCTTCAAATCCACCTCATGATTCTCATACCGCAGCTGCATCAATCTCTGGGAACTTTCAAGAATTGTTCCTGCGCCGAGATTGTCAATCCCAGCTTGATAGCAAATCCCACCAAAGCTATCATTTATCCCACCTCACCAGTAATTCCCATGAAATCACGGCCACCGAAAAGGGTTTCATACTTGTTCTCCAGAAAGTGATCAACTGGAGTAGGATTTTCGAGCAACAAATGTTTGAGTTCATGTCAGTACTCAAAAATCCATTTGCATGGAGTGATGGAAAGCGGATTTGATCAGGAAAAGAAAGCTGAAGTTGATCAGTGGAGTTAACATTATCATTGTGATACGAAGACAAAGGCGAAGGTGATAACGCAGCAAACTTAATTTGTTGGTTCATATAATCATTGGAAGACGACGATTTCTTGGTGGAGACTTTCTTATTTTTCCAGCAGCCACCGCCGACAGGGATGTTGCGGAGGGTGCCGCCTTTGGTCCAGTAGCAGCGACAGGCTTTGCAGAAGTATCTGGGCTGGGAGAGGCTGTAGTTGTTGTAGTAGCAGAATTTGGTGTGCGTGGATTCACATCTGGGGCATGTCAGGGCTTGTTCGTGTTGTGGCCTTATCACTCTCCTCTCTAGTAGTGTTCTGGAGCATGTGAGCATGTCTTCTTGATCGGATTGTGGTGTTATTGGAGAAGAATCCATGGTTGTATTAGCTGTTCCCTGGAAAATGGAGAAGAAATTTAACGTTGGCAAGTGAGATTCAATTATATTTGTCATTTGGGATTTGAGTTTGAGAATTGAACATTGAGTAATCTTTAACGTTGAAGTTCAAAGGGAAAATCATTTGTCATTTGGGATTTGAGTTTGAGGATTGAACATTGAGTAAAAATAGATATTATTAAAGATTTCAAAATAACTTGAAGTTCAAAGGGAAAATCGTCATGGAAGTTGGTATTTTTGGTTTTTTGTCCTAGTCAAAGTTTGATACACAGAGCTACTAAGGCACATACAAGGAGATGATCCATTTGTACTGTACTAATGGCTTTGGATCCTTTTATGCATGGGTCCGGAGGAGGGCTGCATCCTCCTTCTAAGCCATCTTCTGGAGCCCTAAAAGATATCCTGGTCCGGTTTTCAGGGACCCTCGAGTCATATGAGGCCCTTCTTTTATTTATGATAATTGTATTATTGTTGTAAATACACATATAGGTATATTTTTCGGGCATGTTTTAAATAATCTATTGTTAAGTATCTTCGCCTTGGATCTCGTTATGGGTCCTTGACTCGAAAAATCCTTCAACTCGGATGTATTAATCTTATTTGATTTGCGGCCTTGGCGACCTATATTGTTAATAGGGAGATGAAGCTCGGTTTGAGAACCTCCGATCTAATATAACAATTTAATTGAGGAAAAACTTGCTCCCTTTATTCATCTCTTCGTGTCCTTTAAATAACAAACAAACCAAATCCTAAAAAGATAGCAACAGAATAAAAACCAAATCCTAAAGGATAATTTCAAAATAAGAAAAGCACTCTAATCCTAATCCACGAAGAGAAAATACTAAATCTCAATATCTTCTGGGATCATGCTTATCCTTGATTCTTGAATCTCACATGTTATCTTTGATATACTATATCTACTGGCATGTATGGCGTGGACTCCTTCTCTGGAGATTGAGATTCTGTTGGTGTTATTTTATCCCTAACATTTCTCCCGCCGTGAAGATCGGGTTTGTCTGCAAACACGTAGTATGGAAATTGGTTGGTTAAAACCGTAGCAAGTTCCCAAGAGGATTCAGCGTGTGAAGTACCCTCCTATTGCACCAGAAATTCCTTGTTGCCTTTATGAATACTGGAGTCCAATATAGTTTGTGGTTGAGGACCTGGAACTGTAGGTGTCGATGGTGGCAGTGTTGGAGTAATAGTGGGATCTCCTTTGAATTTCTTTAGGACAGAGACATGGAATACCAGGTGAAGTTTGGGTTCTTCTAGCAGATGGATTTATAAGCAACGCTGCCAATACGAGCTAGAACCTGGAATGGTCCGTAAAAACATGGAGACAGCTTCTGGTTGGTACGTATGTGCATGCTCTTTTGTCGATAGGGATGAAGTTTAAGTAAGACCAATCCCCTACCTCGAAGTGAAGCTCCCGATGGCTGGAATCATGCTGGATTTTAATGCGATTTTGTGCATGTAGTAAGCGTTCTCGTAGGTTCCCGTGTGCAGAGTTCTTTGTCCACTGAATCAAGTCGTGAAAGACTGGGACAGTATGATAGAAGCCGTGGTGGAGGGCGACCATATGAATCAAGTAGACATGCTAAAGTGTAATCGTTGTCTATGGGTAAAATAGTATGACATATCCCCGAAAAATCTTTGAATACATGTCTAGCATATAATTTCAAAAGAAACTGGTTGCAATCGAATCCAGTGATATTATATACTTTATTTAATAATTGTACGACGTATCGCTGTACCTCTTGATGCACCACGATCATAACTGACGGATTCATAATCTTATATGATACTACCCCCAATACATTAAAACTTGAATCGACATATTTTGATAATAATATGTATAATCAAATATTACCTCCAATAAAATCTTTTCTGATGTAGAAGATCAGCTAAGGTTGCAACCACAGAGCATACTCAAAATTTTAATATATAGAAAAATAATACAACACGAAGTAAATATATTATCACACGTTTTCGAGTGATTAAAGAATGGGAGGAGGGTGACTGATTTTATAGTGGGGAAAACGCCAATTGGGTTGACGTGATTATTTTACAATAGTCACGCCAACCTAGTTGGCTTCTTCACGATATAATAAGGAACACGCCAACTCGGTTGATGTGTCTATGATTTTCAAAAAGGCGTGTCCAATATTATATTGGAACACGCCAACCCAATTGACGGCTGAAGTCAGTTTAATAAATCATCATATCTAGGGTCCTTTTGTTAATAATTTCTTTAATAAGGGTTATTTAATTAAAAAAAAACCCGAGATCTTTATCTTGTTGACATATTCTACCACATAAATCTTCCATTTTCAGTAGCATGTTCTATTATTGAATATTAGTATTTTGTAAGTAATTTTGTTGAATTATCATTGACTAAGAGGACAGTTTCTATGCCGCATTAAATCAAATCAATCATGAAAATATTGGTAAGATTTGATAAATATGATCTTTAGTACGAAGAAAAAGAATGTGGTTCCAACGCATTATTTTGCAATATTATTTTTAATTATATATTTATTTGAACCTTTAGGCAAATTTTTTTTAAAATTAATTATATAAAAGATTTTGCAAGCAGTTGACTTAAAAAGATTGTTTTAACAATCATGGGTTTCATGACAAAATGACGAGATTATTATTGAAAAGGAATTGAAAATTATGGTTAATATACAGATTTTATAACAAAGATGATATTGTGTGAAGGCTACATGGTATTCGCAATCGTGATATTATTTAAACAAAATGATAATTGTTTGTCCATTATTTTGAAATATTTATTTTTATATTTATTTGGCATTTGTTTATTCTATGTATTTGAACGTTATTCTGTAAAAAAAAAAATTTAAAAAACTTATAAATCAAAAAATTCTTTAACCAAATTTATTTTTCTTACTATCAATATAGTTTTAAAAACAAAAACCTTTTCGTCAAGTGTGACATCAAATTTTCATATGTACATATTTTAAAAAATTATTAAAAAAAAATATTTGACCAAAATCATTTTTCGACATATCGATTTAAAAACAAAATGCTTCGTCAAGAACGGTTTATTTGATGCTGCTCTGAAGGGTACTGCTCTTCAGAACAGCATGGCCATTGGATTGACACAACCAACATTTGGGTGTGACAATCCAATGATTAGGGTATCCAAAAGGTAGTGCCTTTAAGAGCACCACAACATAACCATCAAGAACGACGTCAAATTTTCAATATTTAAGGTGTACGTGTCAAAAATCCATGTAACCTTAAAATCACTCACTGGCCACTCGATCAAAATTAGGGTTTGGAATTACGTAGTTACCATCCCCCACCGGCAACCCTAATTTTGGTGTATAAATAGACGCAAACATCCGCCGTCAGCTCTTACAGTAGTATGGTTCTGTCCATCGTAAAACCATCAAATTATTATTCCTAATTTTTTTCACAGATCTGAAGAACAATAATTGTATAAGCTACCCAGAACGCTTATCTGATTAGGGTAAAGGTAACATTTTTGTGCCCCAAGCAGTTCCGTTAGCTATGCTTTGGGTTTTGGGGGATCTTTTTTCTTTCATCTATTTGAATTTCCTTTTCTTTTTGGTATTGGGTTCCATATACCTAGTTATTTGAAGATGTTCTCCATTATTCCCTTTTCATTTACAGGCCTCTTAACTCCAGATGTTAGTCAGGTGTTGGCCATTTTTCATGGCAGATGCTGTTACATATCTGGAAAATAGAAGATAGAGAAGGAAGATGATGGATGAGTTTCTCATCTAATATTCTGTCTTCTCTTGGAGGTGTTCATCGTTGCCCAATAATTTGTCCACATAATTATTTGAGCTACATCTGGACCCTACATTATTAGTAATGTCCAACAATTACTAGATTACAAATGGCTTCGGTTAGACTAGAATGTCTGGCATGGAAAATTCAGTGTCCATCCCCTTGCTCATAATCAAATGAATTTCACAAAAAAATTGATGTCAATTTTTTTGTTTCTCTCGATAATTAACACAAAATTGAGGCGAGCTTTATCCAATGTTCGTAGGACTCAAGTGTTTAAAAAAAATCATCGTAAAATAAGCCCTATCTTTGTTGAGATCTCGTTGAGTTTTCCAAAGATTGGTGGGCGTTTTCATATCCTATCGCCTTGTGTAGCAGGTTCTGCTGTTATCTCTTGGGATTGGCCATGAGAAATACATTTGTTTTCTAACTCTTCTTTCTTTCTTTCAAATTTTGAAGTAATTTGTATGAATAATTCCTCGATATTTTTTTCTTGATATTAATATATTTCTGATAAAATTGGTGGTCTGTGAAGAAATTTTTTAAAAAGACACCATCTTTCGGGACTGAATGGCTTTTTTGGGCCTTGCTGATATTCTGCAATTCTGAGACCAACTATTGCATTTTTAACGATAAATTATTCCTGTTCACAAAAAGATTTGATTGTGAAAGTAGTGCTTATTGACGGTCTAGTGCTGTTAAACTTTGTGAGCAGCACTTAACAGAATCATAAGCTATATTTACTACCTTGTTAGGGCCAACTGCTTTTTCAAGTCTCTTATTGTACTTAATCAAGAGAAGAGCCTATCGTCGTTGGCTTAAATGATACATTAGTGTGACTTATTAGTCATTACTTTGATTTTATGCAATTTTGTTTGGTTAGACTGACCAGACATAGGCAGGTGTCTACTGCTGTCCTGGTTGCAGAGACCGTTGAATGTCTGGCATAAAAAATGCAGTGTTCATCGTTGCTTAATAATCAAATTTCAATGATTAATTTAGCTACATCTGAACACCACATTTCAGTTTGTCATAATCATATCTGACCTTTACTTTGAGAAGTAGATAGATACAAGTGGTTGGAAATGAAGCCTGATGTCTATTTTTATTTGTCATTTGACTGGTTGGGTTGTATTTGCTTGAACAGCTAAATTTATCCATTTTACCTTTTCGTCACGGTTGAAGGTTATCTTGATTCTTGTCTACATTTCCTGATTTGTAATCATAATTTTGTCTTGATGGAAAAGTAGTAAATATGGGCGTAGGCCTTTTTATCATTCTCATTTGGAGGTTTACATGTCGGAGGCTGGGTATTATTTTATTGAATAAGTAGTAAATATGGGCGTAGGCCTTTTTATCATTCTCATTTGGAGGTTTACATGTCGGAGGCTGGGTATTATTGCACTCTTATTAGACATTTTTTCTCAGCACATTGAACTATCACCAGATCCTCCTGTACAGAGGCCAAGACGTACTGGAGTAATATGACATCGCAATATTTTCGTTGAATTGATTCTTGATATTTTCATTTTCCTCTAGTTTGATCATCTTTTTTGCAACATGGAAGGCAATGATTGCCCCATTCCCAATCTTCAAAGTTTGTTTTTATTCCATTTTAAAACTAGCACACACCATTTGGTACCTTTATAAGGCTAAGATGAGCATCCCACAGTAATCATACCCATTGTACCAACGGTGCCTAAAGTGTTGACCTGTACTTGGTGTTATCCTCTGTGTTTTAGGTTTATGTCATCGACCTTGGCCTAACGACTCTTTACTCTCCAGAAGCAACAGCATGCCGCAAAATGGAAAGAAGTAATGATCAGAAAGTCCAGTTGCCAAACATACCTCCACTTTTCGCTCGTCAAGACATTATGTGGTTTGACTTTTTCTGGTCTTGTTTAGTCTTATGAAAGCAAAACCGAAATGGTGCCGCGTACAAGACCGCATCGGCGATGGAATACGAGCTCAATCATCCCATGTAAAATTTTTTTTATAACTGATCATCCCATGTTTTTGCTGGCACAAAAGTATAAGTCGAAAATGTTCCAACTCCCAGGGAAAGTTTACATAATCAAGCTTCCTACAAGAAGTCCCAAATCAGAGTATCAGGTCGTATTCCACATGTTTGATGTGTCGATATGGAAAATATATTGACCTGGTTTGTATTTGTAAACCAAGAAAAGTATGTATATGTTTGTATATGTGTTTGTGTTTGAAAGACAATGTGACCGGTGTCGATACTTTCGTTGCTATATTATTTCTTTTAAACAGGCTTATGTGCCAGTTGTGACTCGGATAAAATAGTTTAATCATTTAGAATCTGTCTTACTTCCTTATGTACCACGTTGTACTTGTCTCTAAATAAAATTAATTTTTCCACCAAACTCGTTAATATAAATTTAATAAGGGTTTGTTTCACCGTCGAGTTGAATTTTCAACATGTCCAAAAAATTAAAGGTCGTCGGCCACATGACATCCAATGTACGCTATAGTCCAATTTATTCAACTCATGACACTCTATTTTTCGTAGGGTTTCCAAGAATATCATTTCTGAACATTTATATTTAAAGATAATTAAAGTGCAAGATTTGAAGTTTGCAACTTTCGAGGTAAGGTAAAGTTAAACCCACCATAATTAGTATAGACTAATGCCAAATTAAATTAGACCGAGCTGGAGAACTAAGATTTCTTAATTTGAAAATAAGGGTGAATTGCCATTAGCCTATATAGTTTAGCCTATATAGTTTGAACTATAAGTCTATAACAAATTTCAGTTCTCTAATTTAAATAATAACATCTACTTTTCATATTATTTATTTTTATGTCAAATTACAGCGGACATGGTTATAATTTTTCCATTTTATTATTATAAATTAGAAAATATGATATTGTAGATACAAAGATTTTATCCACTAAGTTGTCACCCTCTCAATAATTGAAAAAATTCAAGTTGGAGTTCTACAACTCTTCTCCCGCATGATAAAAAAAAGAGAGGCGGAGGGAGGGGGGCAGCAGCCACACCCCCAAAATCATTTTTAGTATTTTTTAAAGATATTTTTTTAAAAAATTATGTTTTATTCTTAATTTTTTTTATATCGCTCCCTAAATTCTAAAAGTGGCTCGTTTCTGGATACAATTATTCTATTATTGTTAAAACTATATTTAAAATTTTTTAGTATGAATTAGAATTTTTCTAAAAAATAATGATGTAGTACGAAGTTTCCAAAACATTACTTAAAACTATTTTCTGCAATAATTCAAAGTCAAGTTCTCACATACAAATAGAAATGAACGATACTTGAAAGCGATGGAACGAACACGGAGATCAAACACGTATGTAGCTGTGGGCTCACCCGCTATATATACCTAATTCAATTCTTTCTCATTTCTTCACATCCCAACAAATTTTTTTTTTTGAGAAGCACATCCCAATTTTGAACCGTTATACATAATAGTGAGAGAAAAGTTAAGAAAATGTCTTCTTGTACTGTTGCAGCATCAAATTCTCCAGTTTTTTCACCTTCCTCATCTTCCTGCATCTGTTCTCCGAAGACTTGTTCGTCTCCGAGGCTTTTTCGGGTTCAGAAGACGCCTTCGCCAAGTGGGCTCATCAGGGCTTCGGCTGGTGGTGATTTTCCGGTCGTTTTAAAGAGGAAGAGGCCGTCAAGATTGGATATTCCTGTGGTTTTGGTGGATTCATCGGAAAAAAGGGCGGCGGCGGCGGAGGAGGAGAGGGTGGAGGTGGATGGCGATGGGTTTTCTGTGTGTTGTAAGAAGGGGAGGAGGGATGAGATGGAAGATCGGTACGCTGCTGCTGTTGGCCTTCATGGTGATTCGAATCAGGTAATTCTTGTTTTTATGCTATTGAATCCTTCTTTTTCCCTTATTTCTTTCTTTTTTTCCTATCGGATTCTGTATGGGTTAAGATTACTTTTACTTAGATCAATTTGAAATTATTTATGTTTCATTAGGGGATATCAATAAATTTAGTCCATGGTTGGGACTGGGTACTTTTTGGAACAAAATTTTAATTATTTCGGGGAAAAATGAATAAATTTGTAACTTTGATTATGGTGATTGCCCTGCTAGCCTTTGTTTCGTCATGTATTAACTAGTGTGCGGGGAGGAGAGGAGTTATTTGAAGGTTTTGAGAATGAGAACCGAGGAGAATTGATAGCGTTTTGTGAAGCGATTGTGCCTACTGAAGTTGAACTGAATTTTTAGCAGTGTTATAGGGATTACTATGGAAAATGGGAATTGAAATACAGTATATGGCTCAATTCAGGATACAATGATAATTGATGGGCCTTGTCTTACCATTTGCAGGCTTTCTTTGGTGTTTTTGACGGGCATGGAGGCGTAAAAGCTGCTGAGTTTGCAGCTGAGAACTTGGTCGAGAACGTTATACATGAACTAAAAAGAAGAGAAGATGATGATGGAATGGAACTGGCGGTTAAGAAAGGTTTCTTGACCACGGATTTGGAATTTCTCAGGCGAGATGATCAGCAAGGTGGAACATGCTGTGTGACAGCGTTGATTACTCAAGGCAAACTTGTTGTATCCAATGCTGGTGATTGCCGTGCAGTTGTCAGCAGAGGTGGAGTTGCGGAGGCACTCACCTCAGACCACCGCCCATCTCGTGAGGACGAGAGAGACAGAATTGAGGCACTGGTAAGCAAGCTCACGCATTCTTGTGGTACTTCATTCTTATGCTTTCGTTTTAAATCGTTCATATATTGTCATGTACAAGCAATTAATCTTAGATTGCTTGATTTATATTATAGGGTGGTTTTATCGAAAACCGCAATGGTGTCTGGAGAGTTTTAGGATCATTAGCGGTCTCCAGGGCTATCGGAGACCAGTACCTTAAACAATGGATTACTGCAGAACCGGAGACGAGAATCCTTAAGCTTAAACCTGAGCACGAGTTTCTTCTTCTAGCTTCTGATGGATTGTGGGATAAGGTGAATATACTTGTATTTGATCTTATCGATTGCCGGTTTCTGAAACGAACACGATCTTTTGGATGCTGACTCCCTTCTTGTTGCATTGCAGGTCAGCAGTCAAGAAGCAATTGATATCGCTCGTCCTCTATTCGCAAACCTTGATAAGCCAATGGTGCTGTCTGCCTGTAAAAAGCTTGTTGATCTCTCGGTTTCGAGAGGCGCCATTGATGACATAAGTGTAATGCTTATACAACTGGGAAGATTTGCTAACATATAGTTGAATTAGCCTGAAAAATCTAACAATTTGGATTGAAATTTTGCTACCCTTGTGGGATCAACTAGATGTCAAGGGAGTGAATGGAATTTGGACGGAGTACACAATATTTTGACATCTTCTATTGGAAATCTTTGACATCGTCAGATTATATTTATTTTGACCTTTGACATCTTCTATTGGAGATCGAACAGTAGATGACATGATTTTTTTTTATTTATTGGATTCTTGATTCTTTCATGAATAATTCTCTAAACAAGAATTTACTTAATCTCCTTCCGCCAAAAGTTGAAAAATTCATTTTGATTATATAATCAAAACTTTGTGGCTCATATGCGAGACCTAGTTTAGAGTTGTGATATTTTTATTTTCTACTTTTGTTTATTGGAGGAATAAATTTTTGGTCTTTGATAAATTAATGACCGGAAAGAATAATAATTAATCAGTGTTTTGTTATTTTTATATGTTTTATTTTTAATTAGGTACTTACACTTTCTCAAAATAACATGGTAAAAACCATTTATTAATTAATATTAATATTGCATTAACATTTACATAAAATATAATTTAATAAAATCATTTCTACTAATAAATAATTATAAATCAGGTACATAATATTGTTTAATATGCTAATGTTATTTACATAAAATTAATTTTTTAGCCATATAGTTCACTAAAAAGGTTATGTATATATAAACAGTACCATAATCTACTGAGGTTATCATCAAATATCAAAGAGTTAATTGCAGGAGCAGTCAATCATGCAGAGAAAATGTACCAAAAACAAACATTTCTTAAACGGGCCAAATTTTTAAGTGGACGATGTTCTTGCTTTTATCTCATTCAACTGCCTACTAATATCTAGTGCAAACCTTAAATCTCGCATATATATATATATATATTATCAAATTCAACATCACAAGTCAAGGATATGTTTATGGTTATTACATCCAATCTAAGGAAATACGGAATGCGACAGGTATCATAATTTTATAGCCTTTGCTCGAAAACATGAGCTTTATTGCCTCTTGACTATGCAAGAAATTTCACAAGAGTTCCATCGACGGGCACAAAAATTTCCAAAAACTACTAAGACCATGCACTTGTCCTTAAATACAACATATGAGCAGTTGAGTGAGTCGTGTAAATAGTAGCACGCGAACTTCCTCATGCATCAGCAGCTATCTCCACAGGTGCAGCCTCCTGACTTCCGTTTGACTTAGCACGCTTGGCCTCGTAATCTTTCACAGCAGCCTTTATTGCATCCTCCGCAAGCATGCTGCAGTGGAGTTTCACCGGTGGAAGAGAGAGATGTTTTGCAATTTCCCTGTATTTCCAGGATAATCAAGGAAAAAACATTCAGCATACAGAGGAGAAAATGAAGGTTGTATGAAATTGTGGGGTAAAACAACTGGTTTTGGAGCCAAAATCGTAAGTCACCACTTTCAATGTAATCCAAGTCAACATGTACATGCTTGCCATTAATAAGAAGTATTTTGATTTATGAACTCACATCACCCATTGCGAATCGTCTGGAATATAACCAAATGCACACAAACATGACAATTTGTTAAGCAGAGTCGAAATTAGTACTCAGTGCAGCAAATATCTCACTTTTTAAATCTAATTGGTTAGAAGCCTAATATTATCTACATATCCACAAATATCCATCAACTACCGAACCAGATGCTTTATAGTTGCAACATGCATAACTGTTTCCTGAAAGAAGAATAAGATTTCTCAATTGTAGAGGATCTGAAGGGCTCTACAAGGTAAAACACAGTTCTTCAACCAGAAAATAACCTATATCAACCATTATGACCAAAATAAATGGACCTTACACTCCTTGCTTGTTTTCTATTTCTCTATGCTCCATACAAAATAAGTAAAAAAATCTGTGTCTCTACACTATCACTCAAGCCTGGAAATGTACAAGTTTAGAACTTCCATTGTGGGAAACCCAGAGAACCCCTCATTAGAAGGTCAACAATATTCCACCACACGTAGACTATAAACTTCAATGGAAGTTTATCATTTTCTATTTTGGATCTACCCAGATAATACATAAAATTCGGCAATAAAACCAAGGACCATGACTCTTCTACTTATGTTGTGTCATGATCACCCGAAGGAATGGGGTTTTTTGAGAAAATAACCCTCTACAAAAATGTATTTTAAAAAATAACCTACATTTAGTGATTTGAATGTCAAATAAAAAAATAGAGGTCATTTGTTTTTAAAATAGATGTTAAGAGAATTAATTCAAATGATACCAAGGAGTGCTGTTAATATACAAGTCATGGAGAAATACAAAAAAAAAAAAAACCTTACATAGACCATGAGTACGTCTATGGATAGAGTAAAGCATCAAAGAAAACTACGGTAATTTCCGAGTGGAAAATGGAGGAGCAAGGGGGGAAGTGGCATATTTGGCATTAAATTCTATCTAAGGAAGAGAGTGACATCAAAACCCTTAGTCCAAATATTGAAAAAGTAACATATATTTGCAAAGTACATGTTTATTTAAGAGTAAGAAGAATTTAAGAGAACAGAGTGCAATCGATTCCTGAATTCAAGTATTCACCAAATAAACAAAAAATACAACACCTAGATATGTAATCAGGAGAACAAGGAATAGAATCCAACTTACGTATTTTTGATTGACAGAACTTCCTCCATCTGTTTACCTTTCACCCATTCAGTCGCTGAAAGAAAAAATACAACTTGTTTAACTAAAAACAGTACTACCATGGCTGTGGTCAATAAATGGAAACACCGTGATGAATATCAAACACATGCACACACAGACAGCAATTGGAGTACTAGCTAGACAAAACTCGCAACTCTATACCGCATGATGTTAACCGAAGCATTCAGATATTCCTATACACAAACGTGATATATTATATGCATACTTTGCTAGGAAAATCAAAACACACAAATCTAGCTTAGAACGAAAAGATGCGATTCTAATTTATTCACGGAACCATGAATCATTAATTTCATCTACCAACATACCAACGGAAGATGAGGCGATGGCGGATCCACACCCAAAGGTCTTAAAACAAGCATCAACAATTTTTCCACTCTCCTCATCGACCCTAATCTGCAATTTCATGACATCGCCACAAGCAGGGGCTCCCACAAGCCCCGTCCCGACATTCGCATCGCTCTTATCAAAAGATCCAACGTTCCTCGGGTTGTTGTAGTGATCCACAACTCTCTCATGGTACCGGCGAACCGCCGCCGTAGACGGAGAAGTTGCCGTAGCTCGTAGGCTTTGGCCGAGAATCCTAGTACTTACGTGCCTCAACATCTATGGATTAAATCGAAAACTGAATCGATTGAAATGAACTTCTACTTAGGGTTTGAAAATTAGGAAATTGGAGTCCGTCTTAAGCTTATCGGAACTTTTGAGGCGGTGGATGCATACATATGAAAATCTGAGGTCGAAGTGATTACGATTGACTGGATGGTGTTAATGGGCTGGACCTGAAAAAGAATTTGGTTGGGCTAGCTTACGGCCCATTAGTCAAGTAGCCCATAAAACAAAACTGTTACTCGTTACGCCGCTACTTCTCCGCCTAGTCGCCTACGGTCGGCCTACCTACCTTTTCCACTTTCCATTATCAGAGTCGCCGCCGGGTGTTCCACCGCCATAGCGCCTTCCACTCGCCCATTGTTCATCCACCTCATATAATCAAAGCGTAGATATTAGATCTTCTGTCCGTCTCTTCTACTTGCTAACGGTACCATGCCACAACCTCATTGAAATATCATCTCCTTTGCTGCCCGATTGTGGACATTCTTCTTACTGAATTTTTTTCCTTGGGGACAAATTTCATTCTTCTGTTAGATTTTATTCTCCAACACAAACACTTGCTTATATTATGGGTTCAAAGGTTATGATTGGATGTAATATAGGTTATGCGTGTGATGATGTAATTGATTTTTTTGATTACTTAGTTCTTTATCTAACAAAGGCCTTCATTCCTTTACTTTTTCAATTATATGATGCACAGTTTTGTGACTTGTTTTGAGGTAATATTTTTGGAATGCTTTACAAATAATGTATCGAGCATGCATTTGATTTCTTTCTTGTAAAAGTGATGATTTCTGTAAAGAGAGCATTTGGTTTTCTTTCATCTCTTTTTCTTAAGCTTGATTTTTATTTCTTGCATTCTGAATAAACCAGTAAGAGGGAGGAGGGGGGAGAAAGAGGAGGTTTAATGGGAGAACAAGGAGATGGGAATGATGGGATCCATAAGATGGAGAAGAGGATTAAGAAAAAGTTGAAGAAAGGTAAAACTGATGAAGAATGTGACACGGGATTGCTTGAAATTGAGAATTTTTGTAGGAAAGAGGTGAGTGAGCATGATCAAAGATCTCAGATCGAAGATATTACTGAAACGAATAGGAATCATAGAAGGAACAAAGAAAAGAAGAAAAATAAAGAGGTGAAAGATGCTGAGGTGGTTGACAAGGAGAAGGATTCAAGTTGTGGACAAATGATCAGTGTTAATGATGAAGATGGCAGTGGCGATGTGATGAATATTTCTGCAAGGAATCGGAAAAAAAGCAAGAAGAAAAGGAGTAAAAATGAGGCATGCTATTTTCCAGGATATGAGGTTGGGAAACTTGAGGCAAATGAGGTTCTAGAAAAGCCAGTGGAAGAAAAAGTTTCCAAACTTATAAGTGGCAAAGCAGCTAAAAAAGAAAGCAGGAAACAAAAATTGTTGGAAATCAATAACAATGGTGACATAGAGGGAGAATATGAAGACCATGAACATGGTGGGAAGAAAAGGAAGAGAGGGAGAAGAAATAGCAAGGATGATGATTGCATAGAGTCACAAGGTAATTGTGCTGTAGCAATGGAGTCCAAAACTTATGATGATTTGGGGGAAAGTACAAAAATGGAAAATGAAAGGAAGAGTGAAAAAATGTTTGAGACGATCACTGAGGACCTCAATGATTATTTTTCTAAAATGGCTTAAAAGAAAGAAAAAGAAGGTTGTAGAGAATGACCATAATGACGGTGATTTGTCTGCACTGCAGCCGAATATTCTATCGACCTCGCATGATTTAGATGTTGTGGAGAAACATAAAAGAAAGAAGAAAAAGAACAAGACATATGACAATGAAGTAGAAAAGGCAAATGAAGGTAAGAACAAAAAGGCCAAACTAGAGGTTAATGATTTAGATGATCCTATGCCTTCTAAAAGTAATAAGAAGGTGAGTTTTTCTGGGTCAGGTTGAGGTATTCCCTCTTCCTGGTGATTCCAATACTGAGAAAATAAATGATGAAGAGAATCTAGTGCGAGGTAAGCGGTTCACTCCAGAGGAAAACGAGATTGTCAAAGAGGCTGTTTATCGTTTCATACAGGATCATGATTTGGGTGAAGATGGTTTGGACATGGTTTTGAATTGTAAAAATCACCCTGAGTTGAGAGGTTGTTGGAAAGAGATCGGGGCTGCCATACCCTATAGACCGTATACTGCTGTCTATTACCGTGCTCAAGTTATATTCCGAAGGTCTGCAAGCCGGAAATGGACTCAAGAAGAGTATGATATGATTCTAGAGTACCAGGAGCTGCATGGGAACGAGTGGAAGGCATTGGCCGATGAACTTGGAAAACATAGATGGCACGTAAAGGATACTTGGCGTAGAATAAAACTGCGCAACATGAATAAAGGACAGTGGTCGCAGAAAGAGTATCAGACCCTTTTTGATCTAGTAAACACTGATCTGCAACTGAAACTATCCGAAGAGAAAAGATCGAAACATGGGATGTTGCGGGATAATATCTGTTGGACAGCAATTAGCGATGAATTATCCACTCGAGCTCAAGCCAATTGCTGCATAAAGTGGTATAAACAGTTAACATCTCCTATGGTGTCAGAAGGCTTGTGGGATGACACCGACGACTATCGTCTGATGCAAAAGCTTTATTGCATGGATGCAGGCTGCATGGAAGATGTGGACTGGGATAGCCTTCTTGATCACAGATCTGGTGACTTGTGTCGGAAGCGTTGGAACCAAATGGTTCAGCACATCGGTAACTATGGTACCAAGCCATTTTTGGAACAAGTTGACTTGTTGGCACAGCGATATTGCCCGCAACTTCTTGAAGCAAGAGAAATCTGGGATTACAAACCCAGAGTTCCTTGATTTGGCTATTGTTCGTATTTATAAGATATGGAGCTTCAAGACCAACTGCTTGTGTGATGCCCCAACTACTGGTTGTAATGAATGTAACAACTCACGTTTTCTAATGTTATTTCAATTTGTGCTCGATCGTCAAAAGTTGCTACTTCCTATGATATTCGTTCTGTTCTCTTTCTTTGGTGACGTTTAATGCTTGACAAAATTTGAATGATTTGCTTCTATGATAACCCATCATAATCCGTCACACAAAGTAATATGATTTTGTATTGTGCTCACACTCAATCAGCGCATACTCTTCGTGACCCCATTCGGGCGAAGGTCGACTCAATGTACATATGGCGAAATTCCATATGGGTATACACTGACGATATTCCACATGGGTTTTAAATCATGTCTTTTTTCCCGTACTTTTCAAGTCAACAAGTCGTTTTAAAACGGGTCTTTTCCGGTCTTTTCAAGTCCACAATCATTTTCCTTCACCCGGGAAGATTTTTTCGACATCTTGTTATTTGTTCAAGATTTCAAAAGATTGTTTACATGGCCTGACCTTCTGGTACATTTGGTTAGAGATGGCAATGTGATGAATCTAAATCCGGCCTCGTATCAAAACACACCCCTATAGGACATGTCTAAATTCGGTCAAACACGTATTGGGATGAGTCTGGACCCGTTTCACTGGGTTTCTGATACGGGGCGGGGGGTCCTAGTTTTAGCCAAACCCGCCCCATATAAAAATTTAATTTTAATTATTTTTATTTTATTAAAATATTTCTATGTCCTAAATATTAGCCCTATTTTCAGTCTCATGAAGAAAAAATGTAGATTGTGGTGGTTTATGTATTATTTGAACATGTGCTTATAGTGTAATAAGTGCAAATGGTTACAAAAATATATATAAGCAGCTTTTTTTTAATTCATAATTTAGGGGATGAGTGGGACTCGAACATAAATCTCGAAACTTGAATGACAATCAGTTAGGCGAAGCTCTGTGAAAAAGTACCTAACAAGATGCAAATGATTCAAATCAAGTAACTTGACAATCAAGTGCAATTATTGATCAATGATAAAATAGAAAAAAACATTCCTGCCGACTTTTTTAGAACGTAATGTCATCTCGGAATTACAAAGTTCTCTTTGTCGGAAATATTAGTGTATTAGTTATATATATGGAGGATTTACAAAGATTCACGTATTCAATATGCCCAAATGCAAAAGATTATTTTCTTTAGTCTACATATTACAATCCGAGTAGAAGCTCAAGCATTAGTGGCAACAATGGTGCAAACATCCCCCCGGAGACGCAAAATACTTGTATACACCCGGTTTGCACCCACTTATATACTAATATTAAAACATAACACATTTTTAAATAAAAAAATACATAAACTAACATACCAAACCTATCTATTGAGTTGGTGCATTGGTGGAGCTCACACTAGGCACACAAGACTACTCTGCAGAACCGAAAATTAAAGAATCACTGGAATAGAAACTCAAGCATTATAATATTTTCACGAAACACCCAAAAACACTATGATAGATCACCATATATTTTCTTTTCCCAAAATACACTAAATCAAACTCCCGGATCTAGTGAGGAAAAATACCACATATTACGCAAAACACATCGGAAACTTGCAGTGCTATGGATATCGGTTAAAGAATTAAGCCATCCGGTAAAGAATCAAGCCAGTACATGAAAGGAAAACCAAAAGGATAGAAGCATAAGAAACCGAGCAACAATGTTAAAAGACTTCTAGCTAAAAAAATTATCGGAATGGTTCACAAAATTGCCAACAAGTAGTTTCAACAAACAAGACCTTCAAGCCATCTTTGGCTTTGGTTTGATGCGCTTCACTCTAGAGTACAGGAATACTCCAGCAAGGGCTATTCCAGTACCTGCATACCAAGAGAAGATGGAGTGAGTAGATGTTTTCTGTTGCTATCATTCAGAACCAATCTTCTCATTTAATTAGAAATATAAGAATTTTAGTCGTACCGATGGCATTGACAGATGAAACTGCTGTGCGAAAGAAGAGAACAGAGGACACAATCACTACCACACGCTTGACACAGTTGCCTACAGAATGAGTGACAGGAGATACGCGTTGCAGTATCATATAAGAAACCTGCAGAACACAAATTCTTATCAGAAATTCTTGCTCTCGACCTTCTACACCAATAACTTATCATTTTAACCTCCATATGATCATTACATTGCATCTTTTTCTATGTCATATTTCATTATATTTCAGAAATGTATGCCCAAACACTATCTCAAAATTGTTTTCAAACATTTTCTCAAAACTTTTTAGTTAAGTTACATTGAAAGCTCAACCAAATGCCACTTATTCCATCTCAAAATTTAGAAACTACTCGTACTATTTTTGACTGTTTGCATAACGTAGGTTCCTTCTCACGTACTGCATTGCACCAAATCAATGAACTCAAATGAAATATATCTAATTTTATTATAGTCAGCCTATCAAAGAAAAACTGAGTAACCCATATAAACTTCACTAGTATCTCCGTTGGCAATAAGTGAAAATTATTGGATAAGCAAAGCACTTAGCAGTCATGTAGGAGGCAAATACAACAAATAAACTTCTGCAAATGATGAAAACGAATTTCATTGTGTATTTCTTAGCAGATCATGGCTAAGAAACTACTATTTTTTTAACACATTTGCCAAAACTATTACAGGGCATCATGGAAATCAGAGATCGATTTTTTTTAACACTAGATTCATGAAAAATAAATGTCGGATTGCACTTGGGCAGAGTACGGCATGAAATTGTGTCCATCAAATTTGGTGAGAGCATAATATTGTTAAAAAAAACTGCCACAGGAAACTAAGTTGTATACACATTATAAGAAAATTCTCAGTGCCTACCTGCTGATACGCATGGAAGCATAGAGCAGCAATAAGGGACCTAATGCAAATCTGTTTGACATTCAACCCCTGGCAACAGACAAAATGAAGAAAAAGAATTAACAAACTCTGATATTCAAGCTATAGGAAAAGGAACCGACAAAAGGAAAAACATTCTCAGGGAAAATCCAGAATAAACAAACTAATAAAAGCAATTATTTCCTATTAAATTTACTTACCGCAGCATGAAGATACGAAGGAGTAAACTTGATGCCTTCCATGAAAATAGCAGTAGGTATCATCAAGATAAACGACATAATAGTGATAACTGAAAATAAAGTAATGTTGTCCAATGACTCCTGCATCGAGAGAAATTAAAGCTAAAGAACCATTTCCACAAATTCAATAAGAAGAAAAAAATCTCCAGTTTTCCTCATTGATTTTGAAACACATGATTTTGCTATGACCCAATGTCCAATAAAATGATTGAAACCGATGAAGAATTTATCAAACTCTATTGAGTCACCTGCAATATTGACAAACAGTGCATTCTCCTGGACTCAGAAAATAACAAAGAGTTTGTATTATACCTCTTTCTTAACCATAAACTTTTTGCTAAGGACATTGCGAGACTGATTCGTCAAATTTGAGGCCATTGCACTCCAAAAACCAGCCCTTCAAAAACGATAATGGTAAACATTCCATAAGAAAATCTTAAATAAACATTTGATACCATACAAAGTAATTACAGAAATTAATTGACATCATTGTGTCATAGTTTTTTACCAATTAAAAGAGGCCTCAGTCATTGATGCCAAACCAACTCCACCAACAATTGGTAAAAGAGAGAAAACGACCCATATTGTAGGAAACTGCCAAGGAATAGAAGTGAAAAAATCACATTACAAGAAGCAAAATTTGGAAGTAGTTACTTTTTCCGAACTAGGTAACCAAGCAGAAGATGAAGGTTACAAGAACCAAAATTTGGAATTTGTGTTATTCTATCATAATAAGATACTAAGCCATTCCTCAAGTCTAACGGCTGTTATATTATGAACAATGTACGGAAAATGACAACAAAAAAGTCTTTCTAAGCAATAGCATCGAGTATTAATTATAAAGGTTATGAAATCAATCATACCCAGTGTAAAACTGGATGCATAAACTTGTTCCAACAAACAATTGTTTTCCATGTCAGTTTTTGAAGATCCATGTAGAAGTACAGTACAAGTTAACCAAAACAGAATAATTTAAGAACAAATAAATAACATACCTCTCCCAAGAACATCGCAGAAAGGACAACTGAGAAGAATGGCTCCATTGCTTTAATTGTGTGTGTGAATGAAACAGCTACTTTTCCTAGACTCATATTGGTGAAGAGATTTCCTAAAGTATGAACCAATGCCAATGGAAGAATTGCAGCAAGCTGACAGTGGTGGATACAGTATCAGATTCATGATCACTAAAACTAAAATTAATGAAAAAACATTGAAAAAAAGTTCTTGAATTTTGCCAAGTACCTGGGATCCACTGATTGCAGGCCGCTTGTAGATATTCAAGGTCCACATCAAAATTACAACAACAGTCCCGACAGCAAATTGAACTAGAGAGACCGTTACTGGGTATGGAAAAACTTTGAGAACCTATTACATACAAACAACATAAATTACATTTCAATACTGAATGGTCTTTATGCAACCCACCTGTTAGCACTTATTTTATTTCTTTATTTATTGTTGGCATAAATTGACAATTTAAATATGAAATTATCAAGAAATGAGGTCTGACATTACGTAAATTCCATGTAGCCACTAAAAAAACATCAATTGGCTCGTAAGACTAGAATTGTGAACACATCAATGTTTCTTTCGGAAAGTATCAAAAGCAAACTTTAAAGCTGCAAGGACATACAGTCAAAAGTGAAGCAGCTGAAATCTACCACAGAAGGGAACATAAGTTATTGATTCATATTTCATTTCCATAAGGCTGTACAACTTTCATGTTCAATTTCCAGTTCTTTTGATTCACATGCCATATTGATACGTGAATCCCATTTAAGAAATCAGTATAATCAGTTTATACAGCTTTTATTTATTCATTTTTTATTAATTGTTTTAAACCACAAGAAAAATGTATATAAAAAAGGGACATTGATTTGCTCTAAAGGACATTCAATGAAAAATCAGCTTTTAATCATGTTGCTTTCATTTTCATTTCGTCAAACAAGATCATGGATCCAGCATAGCGAATATGCACGATGCAAGAAAAGAAGAAAAACTAAAAGAAAAAACCACCTGCTTGTTGTAGATATTGAAGTATATATTAAACAGGTACCAGAGCCCGAACAGCGTTCCAAGCACCAAAGTATCCGACATGTTCTTCGATTTCGGGACCTCAGCGGCGTCCGCGCTCTCTGCGGTGGCCCGAGCTGGTACCAAATCAGACTTCGGCACCGGATTCGAGCTGGAAATCCATCCGCTTCGCATCATCGAGCATGAAATCGGCGCCGACGATGTAGAGGAAAATGTGACATTTCCGACACGTTGCCGTTCTGAGTGCGGCAAAAGAGAGCGAGCATTGAACCTGTGAGCAGCGAGCTTAATAGGATTGGCGGAGACAGAAAGCGAAGCGGAGGAGAATGCAATGGCCGCGGCTTGCATTTTTGCAGATCGAGGCGGAGAATTTTTGTAGGGAAGTAGAGTGTAAGTATATATGGTGGTGGGGGTGGGGTTGCTTTGGGGGCTCCGTCCAGGAACTAGGTGTGCGTTGTGTTGGAGGGAAGGATCCGAATTGGAAATGTACTAGACCCGGTAAAATGTCGGGTATAATTGAGTTTTTAAACGTAAGTGTTCATCATTTGAATATTAATTACTCTTGGAAATTGCAATTGTTTTCTTAATCACCTTGAATTTTTAGAATATTTAATTTCGTCTTGATTTCAATAATTATAATCCTAACCTGAATTATAATTCATAAATTAAATAATCGAATCGATCTGAATAATTGCAAATGTTCAAATATTGATGGAGTGAACTGATTCATTAAATACATGTATTGAGTATATAATAACGTAATAAATAAAAAGTATATCTTGTATATGTGTAATACTTATTATTTATTTTAAATTATTTAGTTTATTTATTTCACATCCTATAAAATTTATTAGATAAAAATGTGATTTAGCGATATGTCAATTGATCAAAGCACTTGATATATAAAAGTTAGTCGATATAAATAATAGAACCCGCAAATTGGTTCGGTCCGTCGGATTAACCCAATCCGTCAAATAGGTGAGTTGGGCAATGAATTTCTAGGTTGTTTAAAGGTTGGTCTAACCAGACTAGTCCGTTTAGATTGGTTATAATAAATTTTGATTAATTAATTGAAAATGATTTATTAATAATTTATATAATAATTTTAATTTTTAATTTATTTTTGACGGGGTGACTCGTCTAACTCAACTCATTTTGGGGTGGGTTGGAGTTTTTCCAACCCATGCTCAACCTGTTTGGGTAACAGATTAACCCGTTTGGATCTGATTGGTCGAAACTGATAGATCTAATAAAGAGCATACATGTTATTCATTTCAATTATAAGATTAATTAATACAAATAGAATTTACGAGCTTTTGGTTGGGTAACACATGCAATCGCCGGAGAAAAAGCGGAAGCTCTTTGGTTCTTCAGAGCAGCGTCCATAATATAGAAGCGGAGAAGCAATAGTTTCCTCAAAACAGTATTTGTCACATGAGAGATTGTTAAAGAACCAATGGCATCTGTACCCCGCTTTATATGCTATACAATATTATGGGAAAACAAAATAGACTATATGAGTTTCTATATAGCAAGAATAAGAGATAAAAATTTAGAGGGAAATGAAATACTATTTTCGTGGGTTACTGCTAGTCTTAAGTATAGTATTCTTAAGCATGTGTCGGAGGAGGCGACGATTGTTACAGTCATAAGAAAATGTTCTTAGCTACCCCACCTCATGTTGGATCTACCCCATGAAGCACTACCTCATCTCATGAGATAGTAAGAACAAATCGGCTACCCTTATTTATTGTGCTAAGTGTTTATTTGTGTTCAAATTCACTGATGATTTGAATAATAATATGAAATCTTAAAAAAATAATTAACCAGAAAAAACTTAATTGGCCAAAAAGTTAAATTACCAGATGCGTAAAAGTTTAATAGATTTAATTGTTTTAGATAATTAGACAAGAAGTACTTAAAATTTATTTGTGAAATGAAGCAAAATAAAAAGAAATATATATATGATTTTGATACAATCTCAATTTAAAAAAAATAATAATAATTTCAAATTTGAATCTATATTTATTTTTATAATATAAAAATTGAGTAAAATAATATGTTTAGATCAACATTATATTATTATCACTTTAGAATTTTACATAAATGGAACATAAAATGGAACACAATTCAGAACAAATATATGAAAGACCAAATTAAATTTGGTCATTTTTAAATCTGTATTCTCACCTGCTTGAGAAGCAGCCATAGGGACTAAGGCTAAGAGAAGAACAGGGAAAATTAATTTGAGGAAACCCATTATAGGATCTTTTCCTTCTTTTGTTTATTCTAGGAGAGACTTAGTACTCAACAAATTAAATATAATATGCACTATTGAACCCAATTAATAGATAATTAATGACCATCAAGTCTGGTAATTAATTAGCGTATCAATAAAGTCTATTATATGTAACCCCCGCTTGTACATTGTTGTGAGCCACACAATTTGTTGACCATCGATTTACCAAAAGCTATAACTAGTACTACGATTCAACTCTGATGTTTTAAACCGTACAACAGCTTAAACATCATGTTTCGATGCTCAAGTATATGTATGCTTATATAATTGCCAGATGCTTACTACAGATAAAAAGTTCTAGATAAAAATATTGTACACACAAAAAATATCAAAAAATTTAATATATCCATGCAAGAAATCGACATTTTAAATTTTACTAAAAATATAATCTTCATCTTTTTCATGAATACTCTACTTGAAACACACTTGAGCTCCCAAACTTACATCTATCGTCTGTGTCCTCTGAAATACAACAAAAATAGAAAAAAAAAGGAAGAAAATAAAAGTTTCTCAAGCAGAGCATAGGTCCTAACTAAATTCTTGATCCTTCCTGGATGCTTAGCAATGCCAACATATACACTTAAAACTTTTCTGCAGGACTCTCATATTGCTCTTCAGCATAAGAATTTGGTAACACATAGTACATACAATTGAAGTGAGAAATATTTAATCTTTCGTACCGACGTCTCTCAAATGGCATCAGCACCATCTCCGAATGTTGATAAAGAAAATGGGGCTATAGCCACGTTGAAAGATCGCGACCCTAATTTATCGATATGCTTCATCTCAAAATCACCCTCCTACAAGATTTTAAAAGAACAAAAAATTGTTTTGAGTGACGGTTAGAAGAAATTAAGACAAAAAATATGTTAAATGAGTTATGTGTGATTTTACCAAGATTTATCAGTAAGCGAATCATAATCAGAGACCCATATATGGGGAAACGGGGTCTAGGGACCACTATAAATCCATCTTACCATTCTGCCACTAGGCGTGCTCAATGGACATGCAGATGAGTACTCAAAACCAGTATTCGGAAGAATAACTGGTTGTTCGCCAATAACTCCGATACCACTGGTTAAAAAGGAGGCGGATCAGAAAAAGGAGAATATAAGAGTCATAAACTAAATACAGTGATGCTCATGATGCCAGTAGTATAAATGGTATAAATACAGTTAATTATTGTCTGTTCAAAATAACCAATAGCAAAACTGACTACTTACTGAACATTCTCAGTTTTCCCATTGGCGTTGGTGATGATCCAGTGCCTTCTAAGAAGTTGTACAGGGCGGTCCGAGTTGTTTGTGATTCTGATCCTATATGCAAAAAAATAAATACCTTTTGAAGGTTGGCTTCGTCCCTCAATGTACACACTTCTAACTTGAACCCTAACGCCCTGGAAAAAAGAATCGTAGTTGGCCTTTGATCCATGTCTGATAATTATCTTTACTTATGCCAGATTAACAATAAATGATTTTAGGAGCAGATTAGAGATTGTTCTGCCACAACTTAACCCCTAACGCGTGTCAATGCAAACTGCCAAATGAATGAACAGTTGACTTGTTATTGCTTAAAAAATTAACTGCATTTGTAATTAACTTCATGGTTAATCAAAATTTTAAACATGCGTAAAAATTTCTTAGGACCAGCCAACTAGAAGCCACATATCTATTCATATAAAACATATGTAGAATAATTGAAGATTTGATAGAGATTGAATATATCTTCTATATTTATGATAAGATTTGGTTTTTCAAATCTTATATTTTGGTATAGCCATAAAATTAGGGATTTTATTGATATCTTGTATCCTATAAACATAGGACGACCTATTGTATCTTGTATCATAAAAAAAATTAATAAGAATTTGTTATTCTTATGTTTCTGCTCTTTACCTTCAACATAAATAATAAAAAAGCATTGATTGGTTCCATGCAAATTATGTTTCAAGGTGCGAACAACCAAAAAGCAAAGATTGACATGAAGAGTATCTTAGACCTGTGTACTCAAAAAAAAAATGTGAACTATCTTTTGATAAAATATTAACAGCAAGAGTTTCAACTTAAAATAAGTATTGGACCATACGAAAGTCATGAAACAATCATGCCGGGTAGATTAACTGGGAGAATTACGAAAACGACCACAAATATAGGAGGATGTTTACCATACCAAGGTTGTTGCGTCACTAGTGCACTTCAAGAGACAATGAGGAGCAATTTCCTTGAGCTCGTCGCGGTACCTAGATGCATCCTGAAAACAAGTACAATATATAAAACAAACAAAGGACACAAACAGCATGTTCAATTAATGAGTATTATAAATTTTGATCAATGAGGGAAATGTAACATTAATTTGCCACTCAATTCAAACTTATAAAATCTCGGGCTACTCATTTACATGTACGCAAATCTTATGCACTCAGAAAGCTCCAGATACCTCCAAGGGTATTGATCTAATATAGAAATAACAATTATTTACATTACAAGTTTTAATAATCACAAGTTTTGGCATCCCAATGCATTTCAGTTCAAGGCCAAGAGGCTCCATGACATCTTCTAAAAAGGAAATAGACTTATCCAAAAAAAGCATCAGAACCAGGTTTGACTTTCATTTTTCTTTTTGATAACAGAGTAAGTTGAATTCAGTTTTTAGATACTCACAGCAGAAAATAAATAAATCCTATCCAACAAATTACATGCGATGATGTATCATATTGATACTATGACTTAAAAAAAACATAAGCCTGCCAGGATCCAACACCGTTTTGTTTCTAAAACTCAGTACTTAGGTACATCAATTGGTGATTTAACATCACAAGGTTTAAAAATTGATTTTCATTTTATTCCCTTGATACAGTACATGTTTATCATCCAATCGAAGAGTATGAACAAACTAACAACCATCACACTTACACTAATGAAGTATCATTGCAGCATGATGTTGGAAATTTGAATTGAATTAAATGGTGTGTCCATTCATGTTGGGGCAAATTTTTCATGATTGGATGCTTCCAAACTAAATGGTGTGTCCATTCATGTTGAGATGCAATTTTCATTATTGGATGCTTCCAAATGGTGTCTCTTGATGACACCAACTTGTATACTATATAAGAAACTGTTGGAGATAATTATCATATTAGATACTATTTTATCTTTATTATTTATTAGAGATATTAGATTAGGAGATAAGAATAAGTTTAGATTTAAGGAGATTGTTTAAACTAGGTTTCTTGGTTGTTTTTTCTTTGTATAAATACTTCATTATTTTCTTCAGATTGAAGATGAATTTTATAATAGAGATTTTTTCCAATATCTCATATTTTGTAACATGGTATCAGAGCCATAACCCAAATCGATTTTTTCTTCTTCTTCTTCGTGCACAATCCTACTGTTCACGATTACTGTTCACGCGATAAGTTTTCGGGGCTGCTGTAGCGCGATTACTGTGCGCGACTCCTGTAGCGATTACCATTCCTGATCGCTTTTCCCGAACGGGTTTTTTTTTTGGAATTCCGCCTATACGCCATCGTGCGTATTTTCTTTTTGGTTGTTTCCTCATATATTTTTTCTTCTTCAAACAACCAACAAACCATAAACCAAATAATGACGTCTGACGACTCCTCAAAGACGGCCCCTCCGGTTCCTCCACCTCAACACAATACAAATTTTGATTCTTCATCATTATTGATCACCAACCATAAATTAAATTCCAGAAATTTCTTACAGTGGTCTCAATCCGTCCTTATTGTTATTCGTGGACGAGGAAAGATGGGCTATATTTCTGGGGAAAAGACACGGCCGGCAGACGGCGATTCCGGGAGTTCTACGTGGGAACTCGAAAATTCTATTGTTATGGCTTGGTTGATAAATTCGATGGAGCCTCGTATCAGCCAGAATTTCTTGTTCTTCCGAACTGCGAAATCGATTTGGGATGCTGTAACAGAATCCTATTCTGATATAGGCAAGTTTTTGAGTTAAAAACTAAACTTCGTGAATCTAAACAGGGCACCCTTGATGTAACCGATTATTTCACGCTGGTAAACAACCTTTGGCAGGAATTGGATCAAGTCTATATAGGTGATTGGGGTGAACCAGAGGCGAATGTCAAGTTCTGGAAATTTGTTGAAAATGAGAGGATTTACGACTTTCTAACAGGCCTTAACAAAGATTGGGATAAAGTGTCGGATTCTTGGCCGTGGCAGCCTACCCACTATTCGTGAGGTCTTCTCCGAGGTGCGCCGCGAGGAAAATAGACGTCGAGTTATGCTCAGCAATGCTCCCTCTTCGGCTACCTCTCCCAAACTATCTGCTTTGGCTTCAAAGAGTCCCACCACTTGGCCACCAAAACTGAATGGTTCGACAAAATTCAATCAAACTGATGAACCTGTTAGTGTGAAATTTTGCCATCGTCCCTACCACACTCAAGCCAATTGCTGGAAACTACATGGCAAACCTGCCAATTGGAAGCCACGTAACAAAGGAAAGGAGGGAAAAGGTTACCAAACATCTGTGGCACCCACTGAATCTCTACCTACCGTTTCATCTGGCAATGTGAATGTCTCCCTCAGTCGAGAACAATTGGAACAGTTGCAACGACTGCTAAATTTATCTGTTTCCACGCCTCCTACTGCTGCTTGCTCTTTGGCTGATTCAGGTACTAATCATACTGCTCTTCGTGCTTCAACGGAGGCTGCGAGTTCCTGGATCCTTGATTCAGGCGCATCTGACCATATGACAGGTAGCCCAACATTATTTTGTTCCTATACACCTTGTCCTGGCAATCTCAAGGTACGCATAGCGGATGGTTCATTATCCACTGTGGCTGGGAAAGGTTCCATAAAAATTTCTGCTTTCTTAACACTTCACGCAGTGCTTCATGTACCCAAATTAACATGCAATCTATTATCGATTAGTATGTTAACCAAAACTCACAATTGTATTTCTAAATTCTCTGAATCTTGTTGTATATTTCAGAAGCTGGGTTCGGGGAAGACGATTGGCAATGCTAGAGCTGAGGGCGGTCTTTATCACTTTAATGTTGTTCCTGTTGCGGATCCACAAGTTTTTCAAGTCACCGCTGATTCTTTTTCCTCCTCGAATCATGCTTTGATTATGTTATGGCACCGTAGATTAGGACATTTGAATTTTCAGTATTTGAGACATTTATTTCCATCTTTGTTTCGTAATAAAAATCCAAGTTTTTTCTCTTGTGAAGTATGTCAATTAGCTAAACACACACGTTCTATCTTCCCGTCTAAACCATATAAATCTAGCCGCCCATTCTCACTAATTCATAGTGACATATGGGGGCCTTCTCGTGTCCACACCAATTCGGGGTCACGTCGGTTCATTACATTCATTGATGATCATACACGAGTGTGTTGGGTGTATTTGCTTAAAGAAAAATCGGAAGCAACTCATACCTTTCAAAAATTTAATTCGATGATCAAAAATCAATTTCATACCACTATTCAAACATTACGAACCGACAATGGCCGTGAATTCTTTCATTCCACCCTTGGGGAATACCTTGCAAACCAAGGTATTCTTCACCATACAACTTGTCCATATACCCCACAGCAGAACGGTGTTGCTGAACGAAAGAATCGTCATCTCTTGGAAATAGCACGTGCATTAATGTTCACTATGCATGTTCCTAAATTTCTTTGGGGAGACTTTGTTCTCACTGCAACATATTTAATAAATAGAATGCCTAATCGTGTTCTTGATCTTCACACTCCCTTGTCCACTCTTAAAGCTGCAAATCCTCATTTTCAGCTTGTCCCTTCCTTAGTTCCCCGTACTTTCGGATGCACATCGTTTGTCCACAATCATAATCCAACTAAATCCAAGCTTGACCCACGTGCCACTAAGTGTATTTTCCTTGGTTATTCACCATGTCAGCTTGGTTATAAGTGTTATTCCCCCTCCTTAAACAAAGTTTTTGTGTCAATGGATGTTACTTTTTTCGAAAATCAACCTTTTTTTCCAAACACTTCGCTTAAGGGGGAGAACACGGTTGAAGCTCAGTCCCAGTCAGGTACACCAGATCCATTTGACCAGTCTTTTAATCAGCTTTCCAGTATTCACTTCCAACCTCAAAATATGCTGCTACAGCCTTCCAATATTGACTTCCAGCCTCAAAATACGCTGCCCATAACCACTATCAACGAATTTGAGGCAGGGGTTATGAAACTCGACCTGATTTCATTGTTTATTCACGACGGAACAAGATTCAAGGTATAGAACCGACCGATGCTCAACAAAACCATGAAGTCGAACCAAATCCTGCTCAACAAACCACTGAATCAGAGGTAATTCCCTCAGATCTTGATATTCCTATCGCACTTCGTAAAGGAGTAAGACAATGCACAGCTCACCCTATAGCAAAATTCATTTCCTACAATACTTTGTCTCCCAAATGTCGAGATTTTACATGTCATCTGTCGAGCATTGAGATTCCTAGGGATATCCATGAGGCAGTTGTTATTCCAGAATGGAGAAAGGTTGTGGTTGAGGAGATAAATGAGTTAAATAAAAATGATACTTGGGAGATTACATCTTTACCTAAAGACAAGGAAACAGTAGGGTGCAAGTGGGTTTTCACTATTAAATACAAAGCAGATGGGAGTATTAAAAGGTATAAAGCTAGATTGGTAGCCAGAGGATTCACTCAAACAGCAGGCATTGATTATCAGGAGACTTTTGCTCCAGTAGCAAAATTAAATACAGTAAGTGTTCTACTATCTTTAGCTACTAATCTTGATTGGCCATTACAACAGCTAGATATTAAGAATGCCTTCTTGAATGGGGATCTAAATGAAGAGGTATACATGGAACTTCCACCTGGATTTGGAGATAGAAAAGAAGCTGATCAAGTATGCAAACTGAACAAGGCTCTTTACGGTCTGAAACAATCTCCCAGGGCTTGGTTTGAGAAGTTCAGTAAAGCAATCAAAGGAAATGGATACTCTCAATCACAGACTGACCATACTTTATTCTGCAAACACTGGGATGATGGAAATGTAACTATCTTAATAGTATATGTGGATGATATTATCTTAACAGGTGATAATATAGAAGAAGCTAAAAAACTGAAGGAATTTCTAGCTACTGAATTCGAAGTTAAAGGATCTGGGAAACATGCGATATTTCTTGGGAATGGAAGTAGCACGGAGCAAAGTAGGAATCACGATATCCCAAAGGAAATATACACTGGACTTACTAAAGGAAACAGGTATGCTAGACTGCAAACCAGCCGAGACACCTATGGAACAGAATCTGAAACTCGGGTTAAATGATGACACTAATAAAGTGGATCGAGAAAGTTACCACGTATGGTAGGAAAATTAATCTATCTTTCTCATACGAGACCAGATATTGCATTTGTTGTGAGTGTTGTAAGTCAGTTCATGCATTCTCCATGCAACCAACATCTTGAGGCAGTACGACGGATTCCGAGGTATCTCAAAGGAAATCCTGGTAAAGGCATGTTTTTCGAAAAAAAACAAAAAACGTGGTATTGAAGTATACATTGATGCTGATTGGGCTGAATCAGTAATGGATAGACGATCAACTACAGGTTACTGTACTTATGTATGGGGTAACCTTGTTACTTGGAGAAGTAAGAAACAATCAGTTGTGTCTAGAAGCAGTGCAGAAGCAGAATTTTGAGCTGTTGCTCAAGGACTCTGTGAAGGTATTTGGCTATCTAGATTAATGGAGGAATTGAAGTTTTTTAACAAAGAGCCTATGAAACTCTACTGTGACAACAAGACAGCAATAAACATTGCTCATAACCCAGTCCATCATGATAGAACAAAGCATGTTGAGATCGACAGGCACTTTATTAAAGAAAAAATTGAGGATAAAAGTGTATGTATGATTTATGTTCCTTCAGGACATCAAGTTGCAGATATTTTAACGAAGAATTTATCAAAGGCAGCATTCAATCAATTGACAAGCAAGCTAGGAATGATAAATATCTATTCTCTAGCTTGAGGGGGAGTGTTGGAGATAATTATCATATTAGATACTATTTTGTCTTTATTATTTATTAGAGATATTAGATTAGGAGATAAGGATAAGTTTAGATTTAACGAGATTGTTTAAACTAGGTTTCTTGGTTGTTTTTTCTTTGTATAAGAATATCTATTCTCTAGCTTGAGGGGAGTGTTGGAGATAATTATCATATTAGATACTATTTTATCTTTATTATTTATTAGAGATATTAGATTAGGAGATAAGGATAAGTTTCAATTTAAAGAGATTGTTTAAACTAGGTTTCTTGGTTGTTTTTTCTTTATATAAATACTTCATTATTTTCTTCAGATTGAAGATGAATTTTATAATAGAGAATTTTTCCAATATCTCATATTTTGTAACATAAACAACCCTTGAATGAATTAGACATGAAATTTTAGAAATTCACATCATATAGAAGATCAAAATTTGAGTAATTTTGTGGATCTTCATCCTTGTTGAATATTGAGCGATTTTAAACCTTTGTGGTTTAAATGGTTTGTAATTTGGAGTGCTCCTATCACAAATCATAGTCGTTGTATCTTGGGAGACAAATTGCCAAAGTAAACTGTTAGCATCGTAGCGGGGCAATATTGTCTTAAGAACAGAGATTATAAATCTCGCCTCGACATTTCTAATACAAAGTCATTTGTTGTTTTTGCTTACTACTTTCCTAAGATACACAACCATAAACTTTTGTACTACAATCTTAAAGACAATATTAGTAACATATGGCTTCGTCGAGTGCTACGACGACTCCAGTTCATCATGGTGAAAGACCTGAAAAGTTCAATGGGAACGATTTCAAGCATGACAACAAATGATTGTTATATTTGACAACCTTGGGGTTGACAAGGTTCCTCAATGAGGATGCTCCTACTATTATGGAGAATGAAACCGACAACCAAAAGAGGGCTGCCGTTGTGCAAGAATTATATTCTCAACGGACTGGACAACACATTATACAAAGTGTATTGTCTAGTGAAAACGGCCAATGAATTGTGGCAATCCTTGGAGAAAAAGTATAGATCCGAGGATGCCGGCATGAGAAATTCATCGTTGGGCGCTTCCTGGATTTCAAAATGGTTGATACAAAGCCTGTGATAGCATAAGTGCAAGATTTTCAAATAATCATGCATGAAATTCATGCGGAGGGAATGGTTCTAAGTGACTCATTCCAAGTGGCCGACATGATTGAAAAGTTGCCTCCATCATGGAAGGACTTCAAGAATTATCTCAAGCATAAATGAAAAGAGATGAATCTTGAAGACTGGTTCGTTTGAGAATCGAAGAGGACAACAAAATTTCTGAAAGGAAGGAAAATTGGCACCAACATGAAACACGAGTGAACTTAGTGGAAAAGCACGCCAGAACAAAGTGCAAATTTGACGGCATGGCCTCCAAATCGCGAAGAAGTTCAAAGGCAAGTGCTACAAATGTGGAAAACCCAATCACATGGCGAAAGATTGTCGCGATAAAGACGATCGTGGGAAGGCTATGGATCAAATAAATGTGACCAAAGAATATCGTCTCTCAAATAATTTGGATGATCTAGTGCTTACCGCTTAATTAGATTATGTATATTTGAATGTAGTAAATCTCCAAGAATTGAGTGATTCTAAATAAATGTAATGACGATATTTGTTGAAAGCAATTAAATTTATGTTATTACTTCTTGTATTGAATTTTATGGTTTGTGACATGATTGTTAGGATCATTTAAACCATGGTTCGTTGCGCAAATTGTAATGTTAAATATATTGCTTGTATGGCACAAAGCTAACAAAATTGTCATTCATTTATTAAAAGAATCGTAACGTCTCTAGAGTTAAATTCACAATTATGTTTGTGATGGAAAGATTGTGCAAACTAGAGATGTGAGAAAAGTAATTTGTTACTTTATCAACACATGCATATGATAGTTGTTGCGTATTTGTTACGAAGAAAAACGAGGCCTTTGAGGTGTTAAATACATTAAGAATGAGATTACAATCAAATTTAGCAAATGAGTTTTCCTATGGAAAATTGTGAGTAGATTAGTCTTGTGTTGTTTAAGAATTTGACGCTTAAACTTGAATTTGTAAGATTTTAAAATCTTGAATTCGAGTTTCTAAGCTTTGTATGCTTAAAACATAAGTGATAAATCGAAGCCGCAAATTTTGACTAGCCGTTGTAATATCTCAAATTGGTTCATTTTGAATTTCTAAGCTAGTACGCTTATAACATGAATTTGCAAGATTCAAGTTTTCTAAGTTAGTGCGCTTAAATTGCAAATTGTGAACCGAGTTTGAGAATATATCCAAGTTTCAACTTTTGTAAGCAAGTACGCTTAAATCCGAAATCTTCAAGAAATAAAATCTTGAATTTGGATTTGTAAGACGATAACACATAGAACTTGAAACATGATAGTTTGAACGCCAGTGCAATTCGTGACTATCCCGAAGTTGTGGGGGTTGCAATTCTATGAGTTAATCACATACTAAGTACCACATTTAGGCAATGATGAAAAACCTTGTGATTGAAGGAAAATAAGTTTCCTACAATATTTGAAATGTGGGGGTGTTTGGCTAAACTAGAAAAATGAAGGCCAAAGCAAAGTCATAACAAACGTCAAATAAAAGGCGTGAAGTATTTGACAAATCATGTTGTCAAATAGATTAACGAGTGTGACAAATGTGTACACACCTAAAGCATAGATATGCTTGTGTATTGATGATATGCTCATTGGGGAAGCAATTTAGAAATCATCAAGTAACAAAGAAAAATGTTGACGATACATTTTGACGTATGTGCATCAAGAACAATGCTTGGAATTAAAGTTTCCAAGACATTTGAAGAATGAAATCTCAAGGATTAATTCGAGTTTCAAATTTTAAGCTTTGCTCTTAAATTTCAAGTTTACAAGAAATAGAATCTTGAACTTGTAATTTGAAGAATGTGATTACCAAAGCTGAAGATATACTGTTGTGGAAAATTCTCTATGCAAAACATATAAAGGTTCGTTGGCCGAGTGGCTTTATAAGTTGTTAGAGAAAAATCTTTTGCATGCAACTAAAATGCGTTGCGATACATCTATATGACAAAATGATCTTTAGTGGCATAATCGTGAGTAATTATGTGAAACCGCGGATCCGCATATGAAATGGTTAACCGAGAGATCATGTGGAAGTTTATCGAGGGGAATGGGATTAAAAAACTTATATTTAAAATCTTGTAGTAGATACCCAACCTATGTGACTGGAGATCCCAAGATCTAGGTTCAAAAGGTTAGAATTGTTATGGTGTGGGTTCAATTGTCTAGGTTTACACCAACGACTAAATAGTTCAAGACTATAAGTTCACTATTAAGTCAAGTAAATCCGATTGAATACTACTACGGAAGATTCAAAGCCGCAAGCTATCTCTCCAGATGACATAATAGTTCGTTAAAAGCGCTCAATTACATACATGCATTAATTTAATTCATGTGGGGGATTGTTGAAAATTTGAATTGAATTAAATGGTGTGTCCATTCATGTTGGGGTGCAATTTTTCATGATTGGATGCTTCCAAATTAAATGGTGTGTCCATTCATGTTGGGGTGCAATTTTTCATGATTGGATGCTTCCAAATGGTGTCTCTTGATGACACCACTTTGTATACTATATAAGAAACAACCCTTGAATGAATTAGACATTTAATTTTAGAAATTCACATCATATAGAAGATCAAAATTTGAGTAATTTTATGGATCTTCATCCTTGTTGAATTGAGCGCTTTTAAACCTTTATGGTTTAAATGATTTGTGATTTGGAGTGCTCCTATCACAAATCATAGTCGTTGTATCTTGTGAGACAAATTGCCAAAGTAAACCGTTAGCACCATAGCAGCACAATATTATCTTAAGGACAGAGATTATAAATCTCGCATCGACATTTCTAATACAAAATCATTTGTTGTTTTTGTTTGATACTTTCCTAAGATACACACCCATAAACTTTTGTACTACACATGATATATTCATCCCATTTGCAAATACGATGTTCCCACCAATTTTCATAGTGAAGTGTGTGGAAAATACAGTTTGATTTATGATGATTATATGAAAATCCATTAGGGTGGAAAGCAAAAAAGTAAGAAAAGCATACAATACATACATCAAATCTCTCCTCAGCAATGGCCTCCCTCAACAATCTCCGAAGTCGTAAAACTGGCTCCTCTTCCTCAAATAGTTTCAGAGAATCACGAAGTCTAGCAGCTTCTTTGTAATCCTGAAGCGATTATACAAAAAAAGGGCATGGCATAAGATTCTTGAACAATCTTCATTTAAATTATGCTACAAAGGGTATGCCATTTTCTTGTCACTCGTGACAAACAACCATTGACTAATAAATTCTCTCTTCAGAACAGTAAATGCCAATAAGATGGCACTCTTGCATTACATAATGCTGCTTCAAAGTACAGACAGATGAGCAAGCTATATTCACCATCACTCCTGAGGTATATTCTAAATGGGATAATTCGACTTGACAAAACAGCTAATCAACCCCCAAATTCATATCAATTAAACACTAAATCAATTCTACACTTCATCCCAAACAGAACGTACGATGAAGAAATATAGCATAATTTCATTTTTTTTTAGCACATACATCATACAAAAATAACAAACAAATTCACCTCGGCTTTGGCAGCAACTTCCAATTGCTGCTTCAACAAAGCATATGTTTCCGTCCGAGAAAAAAAGGATCCCTGACTCGAATCCGAGCTCTGCGATGTACTACAAGTAACAATTCTGTTCAACCGTAAAGTATGATCTTTAACACTGCCGCTGATTCGACTCCGTAATGACAGAGAATTAAAATCTGATATTACTTTCAGATTCAAAGAATTCATTTTTCCAAAGATATCAAAAACAAAAATCTCTTTTTTTCTTGACGAAATTCAAGGGGATCGGAGTAGAGGATAAGATTGACAAAATTTCTTCTTCGTGCTTTAGCTATTTGAACTATTCGTGAAGTTACTATTATGGACAATTGGGGGATGTGCAAGCGCAGCAGAGGGCAGGGCCATTTGGGTATTCGCTTTCTTGCTGATATTTCAATGGCTTGGAGCCATTTGAGAGAAGCAGATGTAACTGGTTCAGATGAGGGGAGGAGATCTTTGCGGTTTGTGGCAGATAACTTTACACGTTTTCAGCTTTTCAAGATTTCTTTATATTTATTGATAAATTTAAGTATTTAACTATAATTTTTGAGTAATTAAAGGTTTCAACCATGATGCACATATACTCACACGAAAATAATGATATTACATGACATGAATATGGTGACACGAATTTTCAAGATTTTTTCAGGATATGATATGGCTGAGATATGCCTGTATATTTTTAAATATATCATATATGTACTATATCACAAAATACTAAAATTCATATTTTTTAAATTCTAAAATCATGTAAAAGCAACAAAAATATTCTTACCAAATGCAAGAAGTATATCAATAAATGTGTATCACTCATACTAACATCAAATACATATTACTTTAATTAACATAAAGTTTAACAAACACGTCAAAATAAAATATAACACCCAAAATATTCTTACCAAATTCAAAAAAACATATAAATCAATAGGTACTACTAAAATCATCATAGTATCACTCATACTAACACCAAATTTATAATACTACAATTAACATAAAGTCTAACTAATACGTCCAAATTTTATTTTAGCAAAAAAAAAAATTTAATTGTACAATTAATCCCCAAAATTATTCTTTCCTTGTCGGACAAGCACATCGGCCTTGTCCTACACAGGAGTCCGATTTTGAGAGAAATGTACGACACGCGTGTCTCATTTAATTTTTTTTAAAACAATTAAGGATACGCCATGTGGCTTGTCCGACACGTGTCCGATGAGCATCCGAAGAGTGTTGGTGTTCTATAAGCGACCAACACTGCACCATAGATTTTTAGGAGTGTCCGTGCATCATAGAGTTTCAATAACTTATTGTAGGACTTTAGACTTTAGAGTCGAGTGTTTACGGGACCGAATTGGACCAGTTCCAGACCAGATCCAACTGATTCCGGCACACCATGGGTTGGAACCAATCAATCCGATTCCCAACCGGATTTATCCGGTTTCTTTCCCATGGCCTAGGCCATGGAACCAGCCCGGATCGAAATACAGGACCGGTTCTGAATTATATAGGTTCCAACCCGGAACGTGCCCGGCAAAGGGTACTAATTCAGTTTCTAACTTATTGTAGGACTTTAGACTTTAGACTTTAGATTAATGAAATTTACTAAAAATAAGATTAATCAATTAAAGGGTACTAATTCAACTAACATAAAAAATGAAAAATGAAGTGTAATTAAGAAAATATGAAGTTTAAATAACACTGCTGAATATAGTATGTTATTAAGACACACCAAACAAATATTATTCATTAAACGAATTGATACTTTTATTTTCGTTTTAGAATCAAGTCATGTTCGTTCTTATGTATTCGATATTTTATTCCACATCTTATATTTCTTGCTCTAAAGTAATTTTTTTCAATTAAACATAGTATCTTATGTTAGGATCAAACATTTATCACTAGACAAAAAATTATAGTTGTTAGTAGAAGCGTAACTTTAATTCCTTATGCAATTGTAATGCAAAGTCTTGTATTGAACGCATTTGGAAATGAGTGGTTGCACAACGTGAATGTCAATAAGCCGGGTTTGTTATATCGAATATGTGAGGAACATTTCGTCTACGGACGCACATAGAATATGTCATGCAGTTCCCAACTTTCCCCCAAAATAATCCTAATACATTGATTTTGGATATGCTCGAACCCATGGACTCGCTATGATACTAATTATACTAGGCCAAAAGTCATAGTTGTTAGCAAATATATTTATTTATTTCGTGAAAATACAAAACTCAATACTAAGCGACTTGTGAATAGGAGGGGCTGCACCACGTAGATGTCAATGCACCAAACTTGTTATGCTATAGACGGTGAGGAAAACTTCATCTAAAAGTACATATAAGATGTGTCGTGTAACTCCCAAATCCCAACACATTATATAGAAGAAATTATTATTTTAAAATTAAAACATTATTTATCAAATTTATAGTTAATATATTTGTGTATAAACATTCTTCAAAATTTAAAAAACAAAAGTAATTTCAATGTTTGATGTCTATCTATATAAAAGTAATACATTTCAAATAATATTTTTATGTTGTAAAAGTTATGCAGTTAATTATTAGAAGATAATTTTTATATATTTTTAAAAAATATAAAGAACGAAAAAGTCTTATTTTTAGTCTCAACTTTTAGTATATTTTGTATTTTATCCCAACTTTTAACTAAATTTTGGTAATTGAAATTTGTACACCCCCAATAATTTTATGTAACATAACTGATCAATATTTTTGTACATCCATAATAAAGCTTAAGATAAAAATGTATAACATTCAAAGTAAGACTTTTTTTTGTTATTTTCTATTTTATTTATTTATGATTAAAAATGATGATGATTTTTAAAAATATAAAATTTTTAATTGTTGACATGTAAATTTTTTATATTATAGTCTTTTAAGGTGGATCAAATTTTATAATATAAGAAAACTAATTATAAGGGCAATGTAATAAATTAAATAGTTTAGGTGAAGTGTCATTAATGTAAATAACCATCGCCATATAGTTTATGTCAAAAATTAAATAATGCTATTTATTGTAGTAGATAAATGGCTTGTAAATATAAATAAATATAATTAATGATAAGCCTTCAATTGATGCTTTAATTTAACTATTTTATCTATTAGGATATCTCTAATTAATTTTTGGACTTGAGATATCTCCCTAGTTAATTTGTTAATTTCTCTCCACTCAATAAATATGAACAAAAATACGAAATGAAGTATTAATGATGAATTTCTCAAAATTACTTGTTTGTCTTTGTTTCCTAGGTGCTATCAATAATGAAGCTTCTTTGAAGAGTAAGTACAAATTTATTTTTATTTTATTTATGTGTTACGTTTTGTTGCAGGTTATGTTGTTAAGTTTGAATTGTACTAATATCATCGGTTATATTTTTGATAAATCAGCAAACAATCGATCATAAAATATGTAATAGAGCATTCGACTCTAATAAATCATAAACTGAAGAAGCTATTATAAGGTGATTATTAATAAGCGATACTTACTCTTACTCGGAGAGTAATCGAGATATCGCATTAATGTTGCTATGAATCAAATACTAACCTTCTTAAATCCCCTCATGATAACCAAATCCTTAAGATTTTGCCCGAGTCCGAAGCCAGTTCTATTATGCTTTTTTTTTTTGATATGGAGAGGAGGATTTTATAAATATTTTGGGTTATTGTCCGAACTCGAACCCGAGTCATCCCAAAAAGAACATAAGTCTTTACTACTCGGTCTTAACCAGAGGCTCTCTGTTATGCTTTTCCATATCACATAAATATTATTAAATTCATGATGTGTTTAGAATTTAAACGTTGGGAGATGTTTTTAAAATAAAAATTTATAATCTCAATTTTTTTTTTATAAATATAATCTAGTTTGGTTTATACTTTACAGAGTATTGGATTAAAACCCGATCCAAATTATCTTATAATAAGATTTATTTATTGTTCTTATTTTACTCTAAACCAGTTTTTATTTGATTGGCTTATAGTTAACCCAGGGAAATAATGCAAGGCCTTCAAGTTCACAGATGAGGACTGCAATAAATATTGTTCAAGAAATTGGCCACATTATCCTAAAGGAAGATGTGTATGGCATCCAATCTATAAGTTAGGTTGCATGTCCAGTGGTAACTGTATATGTTACTCTATTTCACTTAAAAAGAAGAATATATATTTCACCGTCCCCGAAGGTGTACTGACGTAAACTTTTATCACTAAGGGCGAACTCAGATTAAAGCAAAAATCATCTCGTCCCGGCTCTCGCATTTTAATAAATAAATAAATATATTATTAGAATCTATGTTATATAATGTGCCTTTATTGATACTTTGATTAATTACCAGAATTTATTGATCATTAATTGTATATTTATTGGATTTAACTATGCATATTAATTTAATTTGAGAACTAAGTATAAAAAGAAATTAAGTCTCTCCTCAGATAAACAACAAGAAGAAAATGATCTAAAATGGGTTTCCTCAAATTAATTTTCCCAATTTTTCTCTTAGCCTTAATCTCTATGGCGGCTTCTCATCCAGGCGAGTACAGTTTTTTTTATCTAATTTGGATTTTTTTATGCATACTTTTGAGACAGTGTCTCGGGATATCCCAGTTTTTTATGTAGAATATTATATAGATTAATATGGATTAGTAGATAATTGGATTGCTCCTAAGGCATCTTTAGGACAATATCAATACAACCAGTTTGTTATAAAATTGTGTTCTATTTGATTTATAATATTTTTTACAACAATAAAACACGATATAGGAATTATATTAAAAAAGTATTCATTTTTTTTTTGAAAATCAGTATTTTTACACGTGGAAAGTCCATTGGAATATAGTAATATAATTTAGTCTATAGATATTAATTTTTTTTAGCATCTATAGATATTATTTTAATAATATTGTTTTGGTAGAAGAAGAATAAAAATAAATAGAAATTTAAAATTAGTAATTCTTTTTGTTCAGGTAGTGTCAATATCATATGCATTTCTTTCGATTTCTGCAAGTGTCACGCTGTATGTAACTTAATCATTTAATTATTTTTTGAGCTTCGTTCTTTTTTCTTCTTGTATTTTTGAGTTGGAGAGGGGCTAACTCAATTATTTGCACCAAGCATGACTCGAACTCGAGTCTACCTAAAATGGACATGTGCTCTTATCCATCTATTCGTTCTTATTTCTCAAAGATTTTGAAAAGTTTATATATATAAACTTCAAATCATAGAGATAAAATTAGTTAAGAACAAACATCTAAGCATACACACACTAATTACATTCAATGAAACTACAAATTCCATTTTCAATAATGTATTTATTGTAAACATAATATAAAAAAACAAAAGGAAAAAAAATGTTTCATCTCAAACTCAAAGCATTGAATATTGTTTTGAAAATTCAACTTGTGATTTTTTTTATTAACTACACTTTACAATTTGACATTTTATGAGGATTTCAAACAAATTCTTTTCCAACCTCAATGTTTTTTATAATTTATACTATTGTTGTCACTTCAAAAATACCGTTTTTCACAATTGGAAAACTTTGTACATAATACACACTATTGTACCTATATAATATAATAGTATGTAAAAGGTTTGATTTGGTTCGATTATATATATATATATATATATATAATTGATGAATGTGAGATAAATCATAATTTTTAATTACTCATATATCACTAATCTAGTCTCATCCACAGTGGCGGAGCCAGTAATCAATATTATATGGCCGGATTAAGTAGGGAGACAGCTACGACAATTTAGAGAGTAGTGATAAAAAAATAAAATTTCTGAAAATTAACATTAAAAAAATCTGTCAGCTGAGAAATTAAATGAGGTTGGAGTCCACTCCAATACAAGGGTGAGCTTCCGCCCCTGCTCATCCATAATAACAAATGGTGTCTTGTAGTACTAACTCATAGTTTGTGTCTGTTTCCCACTGGATTTATAGGAGAGAAGACTGGGTTCAGATGCAACTGGATTTTCAATGAATACCAATGTAATCGATATTGTTCTGAGCGGTACAAGCTTAACGCACGTAATATATATTATGGACAATGCTCTGAAAACGCAGAAGATTCCACTTTTTCTTTGGCCATTGCATATGCTACCCTAAAACATGATGTTCATAAAAGTATTTGAACATGATCGAGCTTATGTTATATTAAAAATTTAAAATGAATATTGGTTACGTTTCTTTATATATACATCATAAAGCTCCATTCGAATTGGAGAAATAGGTTACTGAATTAAATAATTTGAAACTAAGCAGAGACGGACCCAGAAAAAAATCTCAAAGGAGAGGCTGAAAGTTAAAAATTTGTTTCTAAAAGAAAAATAATATTTTTTTGCATGTTCTTTTTTGGGGTGCGGGTGCACCTGAAACCAAGGTAATCAAGGACACAAGCACTATTTTAGTCATTAATTATTCCTTTTTTATTTTCATTTTATATGTATTTATTATATAAATATATTATTTTTGCTTTTTTTTTTCCTTATCATGTTTACTCAAACCACTTACCAGAAATTGCAATGATAAAGATTAGGAGAAGTTAAAAAATAATTTTTTTTGATACCCTATGTTAAAAAAAAAAATTGATATTCTATATTTAGCGATGCCGAGTCTTTTATCATAAGGAAATAATTTTTTGCTCCGGGAAAAATGCGTTAATATTCATGTAATTTGGCTTGTTTTGCCTTTGAGTCCCATAAGTAGTCAAAGTTTGATCTTAGTCTAATAAGTTGGTTTTGTTTACTTTTCATCATTTTCCACCGGAAGTGTTGGCGTGACTTCGAATATTACTGAAGTTGTACAAATATTTCTGACATAGCACCCAAAAATTACTGAAATGACATGGGACGACACGTTAGAGCCCCGACAAAACAGGACAAAGGGGAAAAAAAAGATATATAGGATTAATACTAAACTTTGACTACTTATATTATCAAAACTCAAAACAGAAAGTTATTTCAATTTCTCATTTTCACTCCATAAAGGATGGGAGGCCGGTAGGGTTTAATTTGATAACTTAACAAATATAGGACTTCATATTATAATATATAAATGCAGCATTATATCGTGGATCCACAAATTATCAATAAGAAAAAAAGTACACTGAGAACACAAGCTTTCACTAATTATGGGGTACGGAAATGGGTCGTGTCACTTTGTGCTTAATACAATCTCCCTTGTTCTTAAACTGTAAAGATACAATTTTCATGGCTCAAACGCATGACTTACAGGTCACATGACAACTTTATCATCGGGAGAAACTCAATTTTTTAATTACACTTTATGCATAACAATAATATCAAACCAATATAGTTCTGTGCCCCCACTTTGTCCACACCTTCTTAAAGTCTTGAATGTCAAGAGATTCGGAGCCTTGTCCACATCTTCCAAGAAGTTGAGAATCCACTATCTTCTTGACCAATTCGATAATTGAGCATTTAAGTAGGAGGATTACTGAATCTCAAATTACTGGCACAAATCATTGATCAATTTTCATACTGCAAAGAGCCAGAATGCTGAACTTCAGAGGAATGCCGTCAATTCCTTAGATAGGCATGTATATAGCAGCAGCATCTACAGTGTGCGTGCTTGCAATGGCAGTCGATGCCTTCAACGGATTCCGAACCAAAAGGTTGTGGTTCCCATGTAAGTATTTCTCCCTCGATGTATTTTCTTTGACACTTGTAACTGTGGCCACCGATACTTCCGGTGGAGAGCGCTCATTGCCTTTACAAATTCGGACTTTTCAGATATAGAAAAGTTCTTCATGTTGCCAAAAGATTGCTTTTAAATGTCGCCATACGGATTCAAATTCTAAATTGTTCTTTGTTAAGCCTTTTTGCTCTGCATGATTAATTTGGTAATCTACCGAAGATTGTGTATATATATATATATTGAAACGAGAAAAATTGAAATGCCCTCAAAATGTTAAGCTAAAAGAACTTAATCTCGTTATCAAATCAGACATTTGACTTCTTTAACAACGTTAAGTGCTATATTTTGTAGATTGAATGTCTTTTTTCATAATGGCTAGCTTAGATGTGATGCTTTTAATGAGCTTAAACAATTTTTTTATATAGGGATTCAAATGTCAATTAGCTATGTTATGGTTGTTTTATAGGATTTTCTTTGATTGGTTCGATATACAGTAGTATTGTTGTTAAGTTGAAGTTTAATACTATGAGAATTTTTCAAAGAAAATTTACAATAATAGACAATTCTCATTCTCTTTGTTTAGTTATTTTACCAATGATCTTTAAACTCGATTTTTATTATGATCATTTCGTTTTAATGTTTATATCATTAACTTTTGTTCCCCTCAATAAAATTCATAGATTCGTCTCCCGTAAATTCAATGTATCTAATCACTCGAAGTTTTCTGCTGGATAGCAATCACCAAACAGACGAGTGCCTATTTGAGAAACTGTCGGTCACTATCTCAGACATTCTAGCTGCTTGCCTTAACCAATTAAGTCAACGTCATAAACATGAAATGATGCTAGCAAAGGAAGAGAGGAAAATGTCCACCAAGCAGCTATTTTACTCGGTGAAAGCGAAGAGATTCCTGAGATACTTCAGCATCAGCAATTGCCAAACTTGGATCCTGATAAATCAGCTTATATTGAAGAGTGGAGAGCCTCCATTTTGGCATCAAATCAGGAAACAGGAATCCCACAAATCAATGGAGGGCATGTATCTATTGAAGCAGATAGTTGATTTAAAGGATTACATGCAAGTAGGAATGAGGCCTTGAGCGATGTTGAAAACTTGAAATTAAAAAAAAAAGAAAAAAAGAATTATAGGATAAATTAATAATTCGTTAAATTTATAAGATAATGCATATCCCAGAACTTATATAGACTCAATGCAATATATAATATTAATAAATCCTTAGTATATAGTACATTTATGATTAATCTATACAAACTTCATAAAAAAATTACTCAATTGTCATTTGTTTATTGTTGAAATTAATGTCATCTTGAATTTCAGTTCTGATTTTCTTAATATAGTAATAATTTCTTATATGGCTCAACAAAAAATTATCCAATGGCACTTAGACTGGTGCACAGTTTAAAAGATTAGAGTTACATAGTCACCACTAAATATAGGTTTTTTGTTGAAACGACAAGCTATTGATCCTTCAATTGGTATCTAACCAATGTCATGTACAGGGGTGTAGCCTGGAATTTCTGTCTATGGGGGCTGGATTTTATGTTAAAAAAATATCGATAAAAGGTCGACAGGGTCATAAAATTCAATCTTCTGCTGAGTTGTTCTTCTTCTTACATGATTATATTTGAATTAGGCATAAATATAGAAATTCAAAACCTATAATTTATTGGAGACTCTATATTTATATATATGTATTATAAATACAACCACGACTCTGAGTGATAGTGATGAGCAGATTGAGTTGAGGATTGTCGTGATTTACGTTGGCTTTAGTCAACCAATTTGTTAGTTTCAAAATGGATAGTATTTTTTAAAAATTATTTATTGAATATGGATAACTATAAGAAAGTGATATCCTTTTAATTTCTTGAATATTTAAAATTTTTATAGATATATTACAGTCAGAGTTCGTTGATTAAAATTAGAAATACAATCATAAATTCAAGCAAATGACATTAAAATTCTAAAATATTTTTTAAATGCAGCATAGAAAGAATATTCAATTATATAAAAGTTAACTAATATTAAATAGCAATTACTTCGACAAATTTACAAATATCAAGTAGTGTTTTTAATAAAATATAGTTTTGAATACATATATTTAATTTTGATACTTGTCCTTATATCCAAAATTAATTTTCTCAATTATATATTGTTCCTCCACTTTTTTGACTTTTTTTCATTCCAACAATTTATTTTATCAAATAATTCTATGAATTTAATCTGTATAATTATGGAAGAACACCACTAAAACAATATTTGGTATTCTAAATGTGCATTATCAAAATAATTTTCAAATAAAAATGATTGAGAAATGAATATTAGAAATAAATATATTTCATACACGTATTTTTATTTATTAGGAAACAATATTTCATAAGAAATAAATTTGAAACTTCTACAGAGTTTTTGAAATAATTTAGAAGTACCAACTTATAAAGTTTTAATTTAAAAATCATTTCTATGTAAAATTTATCAACAGAAAAAAATATTTTACTCTAGAATTTTTAACTTTAGTAGAAAATCATATACTCTCCTTAATATAAATAAAAGATATATATTTTATTTAATATTTTCACTTACTTAAATTTATATGAACATGTAAATATAAATTATATATTATACAAATAATAAATAAATTCAAGTAAATAAGCAAATTCAAAACTCTTGTGATGGATTGGGTTCGAACTCTCGACTTCAAAATGAGCAGTTACACATATACATTATTTATTTGAAGCAGGGATTAATAGGCTGAAGCCCAGCCCAACCCAACCCCTATAGTAGATTCACCATTGGTCATGTGTTTAATTCTCATGAGTTGCAAGGTAGTGCAATTATTGAAAAGAATATTGTTCGGGATCAATAATTGCCCATATTAGGAGAACTATCGAAACGTGATGCTCGATTTGTTGTTTGGTATATATATATATATATATATATATATATATATATATATATATATATATATATATATGTTTTATTATGTGGCCCACATTGTCAAGCGGGGGTTACATATAATATATGTTCTACGAGGTGACTTTATGGTACTTTAATTAAATACCAGAACTGATCATTAATTATTATTAATTGCCATTAATTGTGCATATTATATTTAAATTTCAGAGTATAAAAAGAAATCAAGGCTACCCTCAAATAAAGAAAAGAAAAGAAAAAGATCTAAAATGGGTTTCTTCAAAATAATATTCCCTGTTCTTGTATTAACCTTAATCCCTATGGCTGCTTCTCTTCGAGGTGAGTACGAAAATGACCAATTCTAATTTGGTCTTCGAATATTTGTTCGAATTCGAGTTCTATTATATGTTTCGTTTATAAATCATGTTTTTATCCTATATATGGTAATAATAAAGTACATTAAAGAATTAAATGAAATTACAAAAACGGTACCATAAAATATGAGTATTTATAATATTAGTCTCAAATTTTTAGGACTAAAAAAATATAGTTCCGGAGAAAGTACCATTCTTTTGTTAAACTATTTTTGTGTAGTCATAAAACTATAAAAGTAACTTTTGTTAGAAAAACATTTTGTGTGATATTATTTTTATTTAGTCCTAAAAGTTTAGTATTGCTATTTCAAATACATTTATTCTATGAGACTATTTTTATAATTTATCAAAGAATTATATAAAAAATTAATGAAATAATGTAAAAAAAAAAGTATTTACATTTCTATGGTAATTTTTACAAGCCGGGATTGCGAATTCGACTGTTCATATTTCTATAGTTCATAATTTGCAGTCTAGGATTGCAAATTCTCTACTGTTCATAATTTACAAATTTTCAAGTGAAAATTATGCAAGCACAGTATGCAAAATTTCAATAATTGAAAGTTTGATAGGTTAATTTAGATTAAAAAAATTACATTATTGCATTAGAAACATCATTCAATATACACTTTTTAATTAGATTGTATCAAATATATTTGTATTTAAAACATTAGAATTGAACCGCGTCATAACGCAAGCTTAAGGGACCATTTGATATAACATCCCAATTTTTAGTTAGACTGTACCAAATACTAAATAAAATCTATAATGAAACAACTATACTTGTTTATTCCAAAATGAATTTCAAGTACTTGTTAATAGTATAGAACAACAACAACAACAACAACAACTAAGTCTTTAATCTAAATAGATTGGGGTAGGCCATACGAACCATATAAATAATCAAGACTGGTCACACACATACGTCGATTTCTCTACGAGCCTCTTTCAGTCAGAATAGAATACCCTAGTTAATCCATTTGGACGATTAATTGTGTCAAACAATTAAATTTATTTAACTTGTATTCACTTGTTTAGTTATAATGTTGCTTATCATAAGACGAGATGGTTGATTCTCTTGCAATACTAACTCATAATTTCTTTTTGTTTCCCATTAGGAGTAGGAAATAGTACGGGGATAAGTTGCAATTGGTTGTTTAGTGAACAGAAATGTAAAGGGCTTTGTGCTGAGAAGAGCTTTGGTTCTGCCATTCCTAAATTTGGGAAATGCTCTGAAAAACCCAAGTTTCTCCATTTCTTCTATGGCGAATGCATATGTTATAGGATAGTGTAGTCATAAAAATATTGAAGAATGTTATCTTAAAATGAATATTATATGGTTATGTTATCTATATTTACGATAATCTTTATTATGTGAATTAGTTTGATCTATTTATACATCATCATATTCAATTTTATTTGATTTAGATTGTAATGAATGATGGAATTTTGATAAGTGAGAGATTTGATATAAGGTGAAGTGGTAAAGTTTGCTTACTTTTAACAAATTGTAAGCGATTTGAAGCTTGTTTACTTACAAGAATGAAGATTACTACAATCGCACAGAGCTAATACCGAATTTACCAAATGTGGTATCGATAATAGACACTTTATCTTTCTGTGGTTTGTAAATATGTATTTTACCCTCAGCGGTATTCCTAATAGACAATATACCCGCACATAAGCCTCCTACCTGGCGCACTGGCGCTCCAATCGCGAACTGACGCGTTGAGTGCTTGTACGACGCTTTATGATGCATTAAGTTTTACTAAGTCGTGCACTAAGTTTTATTAAGTTGCGCACTGACGCTCCGGTCTTGATTGAGCGCGCGACGCTTTACTACTAAGTTTTATTGAGTCACATACTAAGTTGTATTAAATCGTAAACTTAAATGTTAGACATTCTCCGGAAATAACAGAAGTCATTTTTAATAAATTCATACTATTACAAAACATGTTGAGACACATATATAATATTTGGTTTCATTTTCGAATTCATTATCTTATGACCAAATATTAATAATTCATTTTTCATTCTCTAAAATATATTTCTCGGAGAACAATAATTATCCATATTAGGAAAGCGATCGAATAAAAAATTTGAAATTGCACTGTAAATAATATAAAAATGATGTAAGTTTGTCAATGTAAGGTGCACCAGCACTCATTTTTTTTGAAAATTGACGCTTATCCGCACCCGCCCGCGCACCAGCATCATGTGACTTAGGTTTGTAAATAGACAGTTTACCCCCGTGGTTTTCAAATTAGGCATTTTACCCCCTATGATTTACAAAACATAACCTACACTGAGAGATATTTTGCACATATTCACAAACTACAGGTGATAAACTGCCTATTTTCACAAACCACGGGGTCGTAAACTGCATATTTTCAAATCACATGGGGTAAATTGCATATTTTCAAAATCACATAGAAGTAAATTGTCTACTTTCATACCCCAAGGATGTCATATGCCTATTTTGAAAATCATAGGGGGGTTCGTTGCAATAACCCCTACTTGCACGCTCATGATCTATTATGTAATTTCAGTTCAGTCCATTCATAATCGAATTAAGACCGAATTAAAAAAAGTAATTAATCATAAAGCTCAATTCAAAAAAATAATAATAATAATATATACAATGAAATTATTGAAATCATGGCATATTATATATTTGTTTGAAAAATCATAAGACTGTTTTAGAAGAAATACTGGGTGATGGCAGAAACCGGGAGCTTTGAGATTCTGATGGCCAGGGTCTGAGGTTCTGGGTTTGATGCGTCTGTTGATGGCTTTAACTCGGGTAAAAACACATATTCAGGCGCATTTGGCGTACAACTTGGGATATGGTGGAACGTTGTCTGGCAGCTACAAGCGGTCTATGAATTATAGTATCATCATTCAGTCTACTGGAGTGGCACTGGGTGGCATTGTTCCCATGTTGAGATGGTTTATTATGGCCCAATTCAAGAACTCGAAGATGGGCTGCAGAAGGTTCAAGGAAGAATTCAAGATGGAGACATATCGAATGCAGAAAAGTTTTCATGACGCTAACGTATTGCTTCTAAATTTCTTCGTCCAGATTCAAATTCTGATTGTTCTAGCCAGAAAACTAGTTCTACTCATTTCTGCTACCTTTGCAGCCACAACATTCTTGTTCTTCCACTGCATCAAGAAGTGAAAGCATATGCTTTTGGACCCTCCAATGATACAAGAGAGGGATCGGATCAAGGGTTGATGCAGATCAGGATTAAGCCGATAGACTTCTACCTGAAGGCGAGCCAGAACTGCCTCAGGAAGACATAGCGTTGTATGCAATGAGATGGAAAAACTCTGAGCCTAAAAGGGGTGAGAGAATTTGATAACTCCGAAGTTCCAATCTTGCATTCCCAAGAACCGCCACATAGCTGGTCACTTGTGGTGGTGGCATTGAAAGCATTGCAACTGCACTTCGGTAATCATAGGGCTAACAGATTATTGACTGCTGCAAGTGAAGGTCTATGCTTCGTAAAGAATATTAAGACAGCCTTGATCACGAAGGGAGAATTCTTATAATCAGGAATGCAGCAAATGTGACCTGGGTAGAAGTTGAACTCTATAGGACATGACAAGATAAGGTTCTCCAGGAAACGAGTACCAGAGGAAGAACCCACAAGTAAACTCTACAAGATCTTTCCACGGCTGAAAAAGCAGTTCTTGATTTCAAGACTGGTGTTAGAAGATTTGCAGGAGGATTAAGTCAAAAGTTAACCAACACTGGGATCTGATCAAAGCCGCAGTGAAGTGTTGGGATGCAAAGGCTATGGTTTTTCTTTAAAGGAGAAGAAAGGCTTGAAAGGGTTATCTAGATTCCCTCATGGAAAATCCTCAGAATTGGCCAGTTAAGATTATAGCTTGCTAATTCAATATATTGGATCTTTCGAACTATTCTGCTGGCTCATAAAAATAACAATCACCAAACAGACGAGTGTCTATTTGAAAAGTTGTCTGTCATTATCTCAGACATTCTAGTTGCTTGTCTCACCAGTTTAAGTCATGTCATAACCATGAAATGTCACAAAGATGCCAGCAAAGGAAGAGAGGAAAATTGCACTTAGGCAGCTATTCTACTTGGTGAAAGTGAAGATATTCTTGAAACTCTAAGCATCATGAGTCACCAGGCTTGAATCCTGATATAGCAGTTTAACTTGAAGAGTGGAGAGCCTCCATTTGGCATCGAATAATGAAGCAGGAATCCCAAAATTCAGTCGTGAATTTTAATATTTGTATGTCATGCAGTACAAATATTCGGTAACCCTTGGTGCTACATATCTGCAATAATGACCAAATTTTGCCATGTCTTCCATCATGGAAAGTCTCATACATCCAGATGTCACAAAACTGACAAAAATAGGACACACACTTTGTCACCCTTTCTCTGTTCATTTTGCTTTGTGCAAAGCAAAGAAGAAAACATCTGCTTTTACACATCACAACACAGTGATGGCTTTCCCCCCAAAAGTATTTCACCACATTTTTTAAATCTTTTTTAGGCACGAGCTCATGCGATTTGAGTTCGTGATCTAAATATAGGAAAAACAACTGTTGGACTATAGAACTTATTGATTGGAAGCAATAATAGGCCAACCGTCTTCTCTTGGCTTCCATTAAGAAACTCATTTATTTCCCCGTCTTTCATCCAAGTATTTGTTTCTTCTCCTAACTTCTATGCAAAGATTGCCAATGAAAGCAAGGAATCTATATATCGTTTTAGATGCTAACGGAGGTCCATTCATAGTTAATTTGTCGCAACATATTTTGTGCTTCTAATATTAATGCAGCAGTCTTTCTGCTATTGCATTTGGTCCCTTTTCTTCAGTCGAGTTTATGAAACTGAAATTCAGCTATTCTGGGACTTGGTTTATTTAAGTTCTTGAAACATAGCTTTTTGGGTAAGACAATATTATTGCTTTGAACATTCACCTTTTCATTTATTTTCGATCTTAATCCACTTTTCATGTGCAGAAGATACATCAGTTCATCAGACAAACATACATATACAATTCTTTTATCTGAAAAATTTCTTCACAACTCCAAGATCATCCATGGAAGTACAGATTAACCAAAATGGCACAAATAAGCATGAATAACCAGCTATTTAAGGCTATCATAAACATGATAAATAATCAGAAACCCTGTGGCTAAGAATACACTCAGTGTAGAAGATTCGAGAAAAAGAGAGAAAATTTACTTACCTTTACAAAGTTCAAGCACAATAACAACGGGAATTGCAACTATTTGGAGAATCAACATAAAGATCCATAGATAAGGGTGTTCAGTGGGAGCCATTTGTTAACGAGCCCATTAAGATTACGTGGTCAACATCTTTAGTCTCATTGTTTCCAAGATTCTGAGACATTCGTGGCGTCAATTTGGAAAACAAGCCTGATATAAATCCACTAGAAGATTCATTCGTTCCTCCTAGTAAATTTAAGTTGCTTTTTGCAACATGGATTCCCTCTCCAGCACTTTGCTTCAAACCCTCCAGCTTAAAATGAGCACCACATGGACAACTTACTATTGTTTTGAAGCAATTCTTGTGGAAAACTAATTCACAAGATCTACACTTTTCAATTTCTTCTGCCTGTTAAATTCAGTTGAATCAATCAGAAAGGTGTTTCTAAATATGATACGATCATTTTCCAAGAAACTTATAATGATTTAGACTTCTGTATAAAGTATTAGTCATTTGGACCTGGCTATAAATTCTTATCACATTAAAATAGACCACAACTGAATAAATACTCGCCTGGAAAGGAAAAATGAGAGACAGAGGATTGCTACAGGCTTGCCGAGCATTGCAGGGAATACCCACATCATAGCACACAAGGCACTGCTCCGTGATATGTTCGTGAACTTTTCTAGACACGGTTTCTACCATGACTGGTAAAGCTGAAATAAATCATTGAACCGTAATCAAATGAGAAATTTCTTAGATAAAACAGACAAGCAAAATGATATAAAAGAACATTACAGAATCAAAAACAGAAATGTGCTTCAGGACTTAAGATAGACGAACATCCAATGGACAATTTTAGTGATGTCCAATACAATTTTTATTGGGCATCACTAGAGACAGCAGCTTACCTGAAAAAATCCCCTTGGAGAGATCAATTAGGTCTCTTAGAGCGAAAAAATCATTGCTTTCAAGAATATATCTCCGAGACCCAAGACCTTTGTCCATAGATCGACGAAATGGGCAACGAACATAAGGCAGCATCGCTGCTATCCTATTTCTTATATTTGCAACATGCTGCAATGCTGGAACTTTTGAAAATAGGAATGGGTTAACAGCACTGACACAAAGCATTGGCTGCAAGAAAAGAAACAATCAGAATACCAATCTACAGAAATACTGTCGATATATACTGTGAATTAAGCTTATAAAAATTCCTTATTTTCCAAGTCTTATATCAGAACTTAACTTTGCGCTTAGACAAAATAAAGTAGATCTTGAGAACAATTTTAATGTCATAAATCTTGAAGTATATATGGACCAGTTGTCCAGTAAGAAAGTATTGTGAGGAGGATTGAGTGGCGGAGGGATTGTTGAGTAAGGACTAAACAAGGACTCTACCTACCCAAGAAAATCAGCACAAAAGATAGTTTCTTACTTTTAATGTTTTGATAAGATTCTCCGTAAAAGAAGAATTCAATATCCGAAAAATTCTCGTACAACAAGTTCTTGATTACCTGGTCATAAATTGAATTCCAAATATGATTTAGCCATCTGAGATACTGGGTACCTAGTAAAATCCCAATAATGCAGAACTCTAGCTGGCAAGATAGCAGTATCATTGTTATGACATGAAGAGCAAAATAAATGGCCGCTGTATTCACAGAGACGAGGCTTTCCCCACCCCAGTACCTGAAAATATTCCTGCACCCTTGTTCTTCCATCATCAAAATTTCTGTGGCAACCTGAACATCTATAATGCTGGGAGTCTAACAATTGTTTCATTGATTTGAAAGGGCGGATTTGAACATTAAGTGAAATGGTCCTTCCCAAGGTGGTAACGTTCTCCATATGTGTGCCCCTATTGGGAAATGGTATCTGAGGTACATTTGCATTATTTGCAGGAGAGTCAGGAAACGCTTCTGACTGAGAGAGAAAACAAAGTAGAGCATTGAGAGAGCTGGAAGTAAATTTGGGCGCTACAACAGATTGTAAACACTCTTGGATAAGAACACTCCTGTCTGCAATAACATCAGGAGAAGCATTACCAAAAAGCTTTCTGGATTCTCTATCAACATGGGACCAAGGTGAAGGAAGAGTCCAGCCTTGAACTGCAAATTGCTTCTTCAATCGCTGATAAAGAGTACTAAAGTCACGATAACGACGTTCAACCTCCCAACATTCTTCTCCAACCCCAACTCTTATTTTATAGACTGTGTATTTTTTCACTCCAACTAGTCGCTCACTCAGTGAAACATCCCCTTCAATTTGTCTAGCACCCACTACCTCAACCCTATCAATTCTAAGAGGCTGCTGGTTCCAATTATTTGCATAATCCATGCCAGACGTAGAAGCACTAGAGCCACCATCTCTAGATGGCTGAGAAAAATGGGCCTCATAAATCCCAGAACCTTGGGTGTATCTAGCCACGGGAGTATCATCTGAGTCCAGCAGTATATCTTCCATGTCATTAACAATCTCATCACAGAAATCTTTCAACTCGAAATCTCTTGCCTGCTAGACATTACAGGGCACACTGTTAAAATGCATAACAAAGAACACCAGGAAAATATATCATAAAAAATATTAAAAGGGTATGCTTTTTTAAAGCACAACAGGAGAAATTCCCCCATGCAGTTCCAATGGCATTCAGTACACACATTTAAAAATTAAGGAAAGAATGTCGTCTGGAGGAAAAATACGACACTGAATAATAAACTTTAAGTAAAATTAAAACAAAGGTCACTAGATCACTACTAAGATGAGTTCAGAAGACAGACGAGTTCAGAAGATCAAATAAAATCTAAAACGATTGCAAACAACAAGCTAGAACCATTGTACATTATACTGCAAGCCTTCAAAAAAACAGACAATGAATTTTTTTTTGGATAAGATAAAATTTATTGGAATAGAGAGTACAAGGGACTCAAACCCAAAAGATACAACGAACCAAAACACAAACGTTCTAGTAACTGGACATACGACGACCATTACAAAGATTTCAGACATAAGATAGGTTCCAAAAACCAGTCTTATAGGGAGTAAATAGAAGGATCTTTATTGAAGGCCTTAATCCACATCCAACTACGGAGTTTGATGCGCTCCACAACAAGATTGAAATCTGAAAATATCCCTTCAAAAACCCTCTTATTCCTTTCATTCCATAAGCACCACACCGTACATATCCACAGCAGGCATTGAATTACATGGGAAAATGAGTAAATTAAGTGATTAGACTGGTTAGTACTCATCTTTTTCATGGATGAAATATGAAATGCAACAATAAGTATCATACTGTGTAGATGATCCAAGTAGATATGCTGCTTCATAAAAATTTATGCATCACCAAAACTAATCAAACTTCCTAGATGTGCAAGAATGCATTGACAGAAGATGGAACATGCATAATTCAAGTATTAAACCCCTCCTAAAGGAGAAAAATCATAGAAACAAAAGCTTTTGTGCTGAATATTGGTCAACTAGTACTCGACAATTCCAGATGCACAAAGCAGCAAGGATTGCAATACAATTTACAATATGACTTAATAGAAAGAAGAATTTGTGAATAGAAACTATCTTTTACATCCATTCACTTAAAACTATATTTATGTGTTGAATTATCGTCTCATCTAAATGCCCGAGCTTGTAGAGAGATTGGACAATTTATTATTTATTCTCTAACACTCCCTCTCACTTGTGGGCCTGTTTGTTCCTCTTTTTTGGGAGGCCTATCAAGTGTATATTCCACGTGGGTGGTGTTGTTTCTGAGTTTTGAACCCAGGACCTCGACGTCTCATCTAAATCCCAAGCTTAAAAAGAGATTGAACAATTTATTATTTATTCTTAAACAGTATATACTAATATAATTTTCGCATTCCCCTACCTATTGTTCTTCGAGAAGTAAAGTAACGAAATCTATATTTGTTGACAATATTGAGTCACTACTTACAAGAACTGTCTTTATTAACTTGAACAATTTCCTTGATCCTTCACTATCTCCATGATAACCAAATTTCAATAACTAAATCCAGTTTATGTAATGCTTCCCCAAAATGGAAACTTGTGCTATCCATAATCACATGATTGGCATTGTTAAGCTTTCATAACATAATCCTTGCATAACTTTCAAACAATGCAACTACATAAATATAGGAGAAATGGAGACAAACAAACAATATGGTCTACCCGCAAAATGAGAGAGGAAAACAATTTACTTTAACTGGCTCAAAACGATCTTCAATATTGTCAAATGAAAAGGCAGATTTCTTCTCAGTAACAGCACTCATATCAGCAAATAATGATGTTGTAAATGAATTTCCATCTTCAAACAATTTGATTCCTCTATCTCTATGTCTTTCACTGTACGATGATTGAACTCAGACTCGGAGCGAGGATTCAACTCAATGCTTGTCTTCCCCACCTCCTCATCTCCTGAAACATCTGAACATATAGCTGTGTTTGTAGATTGATGTTTCATTTCTGATTTAGCTAGTAGAATTTTCAACTTCTCATTGGCCAGATCTTTTTTAGCTGATGAATCCTTATTCAGTTCAAATGCATCACAATCAGAATTTCTTTTGAGATACTCTCTCAATTCATCCATATCACTGACTTGATTTCTTGACATAAGCACTTCTTTTACATCTGCCACCCTTGCATCAAGTTTCCCATGATTCATCGAGTTTGTTGATAAAGTACTTACACCAGTTTCTGCTGATTTACAAGCAGGTTGAACTTTATCGCAAGCCGCAGAGGTATTTCTAGCCTCAGCCTTTGGTAGTGGAAATTTAACAGAATCAGCAGTAAACAAACTCAAAGAGTCAATAGCACCTTGAGTACTGCCCCCAAATTCATTCCAAGCAATAGAAGTGACGCAATGCCCCCCATTTTCTTGAATGAAATCATCCCAATCATCAGATCCAAATGCCACTTTTGCATTCATAACCAACTGATTTTCATTCTTCCCACTTTCATCAACATGAAACAACACGTTCTTCCCATAGTACAAATCAATCTCCCCACCATCGTCGCTACCACATCCAAACATTGAATCATCCCCCTCTGAATGATCATGCCTTGATAAAGCTTCACCTTCGTCTAACAATCTCCTGTCCTCACCTCCAAGAATTTCTAATCCTTCTCCATCATCACTCCCCTCCTTTACACCCCAATAACAACCGTTACCCCCTTCAATACCCCGAGACTCACCTGGAACTTTTGTACCCTCCTCGCTATTTCGCACACCTATATTCTTATCTACACCTTCATTGTCCCAGTTATCACCCACATCAGAATTTCCCAAAACATTAATACCACTCATAACAAAACCCTCAATCCTCTCATTCATATTCGACATCCCATTACCCTTCCAATCACAAGATGACTGAGCTCCGTTATCTGAGCTAGTGCGACAATTAAAGTCCGATAATATCTTATTATCCCCGAAATTCTTCAAACTAGTATTATCACCACCAAGTTTGAAGCTTTTCAGTGACCCAAAATCAGATTCCTGATATGAGCAACCACGAAAACTAGGAGTACCCATTGATGAGCTAGCACTGCAGTATTTCTCAAACTCCGATTCCCCGCAAGAAGAATAGTGAGACAACTCATCCCCACCTTCCGATTCTCGATCGTGATCAAAGAGAGAGGTTATGGCAGAAGATACTTTCTCCTCAACGCCATCTCCGTTTATCATGTCATCAAACTGTAAATCGAACAAGAAATGAAAAAATGAATTCCTGACTAGAGTATATTTTCCCCAAAAAATGAAAACGATATAAAATTCAGTAAATTCAAAGTGAAACTAATCGATGATTGGACATTTGATTCCCAGAAAACAACGTAATCAATAGATTAGAACAGATGACTGTACTGTGGTTGAGATATTTCGGAATTCAGGACAAAACTGATGAAAATGGAAATGGCGAAATGTAAGCTTCCAGGGTTCAGACCTTCAAATGAACTGCGCAGTTGATAATTAAAGTCGCACAAACGATGTTAAGTGAATATTTAATGGCTAATAGTTTGTATGGCTATCGATTAACGGTTTCATTCCATTCGTTTTAGAGAAATTTTGAATAAATTACTAATATGCACAAATAATGTCGCCGATCACCTTCATATTTACAATTTGGCCCCTAAAATGTCACTATCACCTTCATATTTACTATTTTGCCCCTTGACATTTTAGATGTTTAAAACTTGTCATTTTGCTCTTGAAAATGTTATAATTATCATTTACCCCTATCATTTTGATAATCACCATTTCGTCCCTACGTTTACAGTTTGACAATTAGCAGTTTAGCACTGAAAATATTATAATTATCATGTTAACCCTTGGAAATCTTTATAATTTTCATATTGATTTTTTCTATAATAATGTTACAATTTTTACATAAAAATCAAATTACGTCAAAGATAAAATTATCAAAAAAATGACTATACAAACACACCAGAACGCTATTACTAATAAAATACTAGGGTTGAATGTTGATAGAGATCTTTTGGTGCTTGGCATAGCCACCAAATCCAATGACTATATTACCCTTCTTTTCACAACAAAAAATTTCAAAATGCTAAACTTCCAAAATAAAACAAAAAAATTACCCTTAACTCAATCATTACATCATAATCATTAGTCTAACTTAACAAAAAAATAACTCATTTAACAAATAAAGTATCCTAATTAAACAAAATCAGTTTGAATTTTCTTGTTGTAATTCCAACATTCACAAAAAGCCATCATCGACGAGAGTGGAATACAAGAAATTGGACATGTCCATAAATTATATATTACCAAGTTTGTTAGGATCTATCCGGGAGTGGATAGCTAGTCCACCTACGAGTTCAATCAATTTGAGCTTCAATCGCTCATGTTCTTGAAATAATTGCATCGAGAGGTTATATTGAGTTCTGTTTCAAAATCGAGCAGAAGACACTCGACATAACATGCTTTATAACCGATTAACTATTTGAAAATCATTTTAAAGATATGCAAGTAAAATATGTAAAAACATATTGGTTGAAACATTTTATCAAATACTTAGAATTCTACACTTTGGTGTTTTATCAAGTACATAAAATGCTTCAACAATGCTAACCAAAACAGTAAGGTAAATAAATGCGATAATAAATGGACACGAATTTGTTTATGGAAGTTTGAAGGTGGTGTAACCCTTCTACATCTCTAATTCTTCCATCGAATGAAAGGATACACTAGAAGATTTGGTTTATAATCAAATATGTACAACCTACTTAGGCTAATCCCACACAGATAGTCTAAACTCAAAGTCCACACAGTCCACAAAGAGCATGTTCTTTAACGTCTCATATGCAAAGACCTTCTCACTCAATTATGATAAATCACCAACTGTTACAAGTGTATTCACTCTTCTATTTTAGCTCACAAATACAATGAATATAGTGCATACAAAGGCACAAATGATCTCGTAGCAGATCTGATATAAGCTTGAAAGATGTGCGAAAAGGTTTGGGAGTGCTATTCATTTAGTAAGCATTGTCTTCGAAGTTCCCTATTTGAACTCCTAAGTGAGTTTGCTTTGGAATGCTTGGATTGATATTCAATCACTTGTTTTCGAGCTTCTAAATCTTGTATATATAGCCCCAAATAAATTATATATATGTTACATACAAGAATATAGCTGTTGGGAGAGTTCTGGTAAGTTTTCAGACATTGCAACGATCATATTCTGCTTCTAGGCTACTTTCTGCAGGACTGCTGATTTTGGCTCCAACATGAGTTCTCTACTCGTCAAATTCTACGGGTTGAGGGGTAGTCTACTTGTTGAGTCTGCTACTCAAGATCTACTAGTACCATGCTGTCCAAAGTCTGTTGGTTCGAGGTCTGCTGGTCAAAGTTGAAGACTGCTGTTTTTTACTCTTGGTCATGGCTCTTGATTCGTTAATTTCTGGACAACATGATCAACATAAAGAGTTGTATCCCTTTCTCTCATCTTTCCACAGAATCAAGAATCGCTCGATTTTAAGTTTGTATGAGAGAATTATGCTTGAAATACGAGGATGTACTCCTACTGTAAGTCTGCTGATTTCGTCTGCACAATACGAGACTTGCAAAAGCTTTTTGTCCATATTAACATTCGATTCAGCATTCGACTACTGAAGATGATTTGTAGATCTTTGTCTTATCTTTCCAACCCATGCTGAATCGATCCATTCTGATAAGCGAGTTGAGAATAATGGTCGAATGACCACATCTATCTCATACGTCATATATGGAAGGAGTGTTTTACACCTATTTATAAATCGTAGAGGGTAAACTGTCTATTTAAAACTGCATGATATTTTGCCCTCCTGTGGTTTGCAAAATATAGCGCATTGTCTCCTTCAAACGTCATACACTGAATGAGTGTTTCGCACATATTTGCAAGCCGCAGGGGTTAAACTGTCTATTTCAAATAGGGATGGCCAAACCCGGGACCCGCCCATTCACAAAAAGGTTGTACCAGAACCTGCCCCGCCCAGCAAACCCGGCTGGTTAAACCAGCCCCACTTGATTTTTTTTTTTAGAAAAAACTTTATTAGCTAGAAATCAATTTTGAAGCACAAAAAGTTGAGTTTCGTCATTGAGTTTCACGTTTTTTTCTAATAATTATTTATAATAAACAATATAAAACTTTTTAAAGGTACCAAATATTTATTTAATTTGCCATCATTCCCTTCAAAATATCTAATTTCTTTAATATGAACACGTGTGTTTTTTATATGAAATTATAATGTCACGTTATGATTTAATCAAACGAGTGAAATGTATATTCGATATTAAATTTTTAGAAAAATAAAATTTAATATGCAAAACTGGCGGGTTTGGCCAAACCTGAAACCCGCCCCGCTTCAAAACCCGTTAGAGCGGGTTCAAACCAGCACACCCTATTGTCATCCTTAAATTTAAAAACATTGGGTAAACTGTCTATTTTTAAACAACAGAGATATAAATTGCATATTTTTAAACAACATGGTGTTCATTACCGAAAACTCATATTTAGTGTCTTCTCTCATTTTATTTTTATCAAACTCCTTCAAAAATTGAAACCATGTACAACCGGGTAGCCAGACAAGGAACGTGGTCCGTGCCAATTTTTCAGTAAGAGAGGCTTTTTTTACCATCGCAACCCGGCAAGGCTCAAAAGCCGGGCTAAAATATTATTAAAATCTGCAGAGACTCGCCCATTTCCACCCCGACTTGTCATTTGTAAAGTATTTTCTATACTTGTTTTTACGTGATCACCACAATTATTAGAAGTGGAATAAAGAATGTAGAAAACTATCAGAGTAGGGGGGAAAAAGGAGAATTTACTAAGACCTGGCAAATATGATGAGATGCGTGATAAATATTTGAATAAAACACGCAACATGAAGTACAGGAGATTAAAGAACAATATCTAAAATCTTGCTGCGCCCGAGTATTCACAATGTATATGATTTGGATCTCACTTGAAAAGAAGGCACCTCCGATGCTGTAAATCAATGTCATTCAAATAGTATGAATTCAGACAATACTCCCCCAATTCGCTTGGTACTCGATATAAATGTCAAGAAAACAAAATCATAAAAATTAACAAGGCTCACAAGGGTGTTTGACAAAACATTCACTGAACTCATTCACAAAATTTGAAAAGATAACACCCCCTTCCAAGCGAAAAAAAATAAAATCTAACTACATGTAGGACCACCACCTAAAAGGAAAACAATATATATATATATATATATATATATATATATATATATATATATATATAGCAAATGTGCGATACTCACATGGATCTGAGCTCCAATATTGTTCGCACTTTCAGAGGGAGCAAATCCCTGAAGTTTTGTGTGCGGAAAGGAATCACACAGTTAATGATATGCTCTTCTGAGTTCCAAGATTATGTGGCTTTATTTCCCATGATTCTACCTCATCTGTTTCCTCTGGGAGGACGAAAGGTAAAGATACTTCATGGATCATCAAGTCACCACAGTAAGGGCATTCACTGGCAATTGCATCATCCAACTGTGATCGAATCTGCATAGTACGACGTTACATTCTATATCCAAAAAGACTTAATGTTTTTATAACTTGATCACACCCCAAGAATTTAATCTACTAACTCCTTGGAAAAACTAAATAGTTAAATTTCTGACCTAATTAATGTTTTATAATTTTGTCATAGTAAAGGAAAGTAAACATAATATATTTCTTATAAGCGAGTGATCATTTGGAGACCATATATTGTTTTCATTGGCTTGGCCATTAAAATGTGTTAATGTAGAAATATAATTTATACCTTATCTCCAGTAGTCATACTCATTAATGCATCTTCTTTCAAGCTGCCATTCATTTCCTTCCTAGGTTCATTACCCAGTAAAGTCAACTGCTTTTGCAAATCCAATATGTATTCAGCCTGTAACCATTCAAACAAAGGCATTGAAGTAAAAGAATTACAGTAACAAGCTTTGAACAAAGGCAATATATAAATAAGATCGTGAAGACAAAGTCGTGATAAGATCACTCAACAACACTATGAAAATTTGTCGGTTTAATCAACCATATAACAGTAAAATTTGGAGTGGCACGGAAAACCAAATAATTATATTGAATTGAAGTCTCAGACCATGAGCGCAGAGGAAAACTTGGTATAAGATGTTTTCACATAAACAATACTTGTAACATGTCTATTCCAGATATTTTCAGATATCAACTCTAGATTTCTTACAAACTCAACTCTTATTCAAGTTCAGTTCACAGGAAAGTCTCTCATCACCCAAAGTACAGTGGAGCTCGGGTCAAACAAATTAAATAAATTTTGTAATCATTCTATATGCCCACATAAATGTTCAAAACAATCGTATTTATTTAAAAACAATGGTGCAGAAAGGAGTGACCTTCATATTCCTGAACTTACTTGAGTTTCAGTAGTGCATCTAGTGACATGGGCAATCAAACAGTGTGAATGAAATGAATGTCCACAAGGAAAGACATAGAAAGGAGACATTGATCCAACTGAAATATAAGCCCTGGCCATCCGGTAGTCACCAGACGCATCTAATATTGTCTTTCGACAAACCTGTTAAACACCGAATGAGAATGAAAATATGAATCTTGATATGGGGAACAATTATTTAGAATTTACAATCTTATGAAACAAGGTGAAAACATGTAACAAATGTCAATAAATCTGAATCCCAATATCAAACTCAATGCCCTATCAATATAGCACTTATTCAATTATATAGTTTAAGATCACATGTCTAAGAATCAACCTAAAAATCCCTAAGATTATGCCAAATCTGCTAATTACCATCTATATTACAAATCAAATAATATCATATCAAATATTACTATATCTATCTATATAATATTTATGTAATATCCTTGACATCCCCCTCAAATTGATGCTGGCCAATCAAAAAGCATCAATTTGTCAATCCAAATAATCCGCCTCAGAAGAATCAACACCCTAGTAGAGCAAATCCGTCGCAAACACTTGTGCAAAATACGTCTCGCACCATGACAAAAGCATAAACGCACAACAACCGTGCAAGGCTTAAACGCACAACTACTGTGCAACTAAACGCACAACTACCGTGCAAGGACACCGCAAATTCTGCGGCAAAAGTACCGATCACCACACACAAATCAAAAACCCAGGTCCCCAAATCGAGCAGAATCCAAAAAACGACGAATCCGCCTCCGGAAGAAAACAGATTGCAAAGCTTCAAATCTCGAAATCCAGATAGATAAACCAAGATCGCATGCAGAACAAAGCCCAAACCGCGAAGCCCAGATGCACAAAAACCCTAGCCGCCGCCCAGATCCCTAGTCGCTGCAGAACCCAGAAACCCTAGCCGCTACAAAAAGCGCAGCCACCGCGTGCCCGAAACCAGAAATCGCGACACAACTGTTGGTCAGAACGGCGCGCGCCCGAACACAGAAATGCCAAGCCCTAAAGTGAGTGACACATAATTGGGGCAAAAATCCGATGAAGAAAGCAAACCTGGCTCTGATACCGTGTCAATAAATCTGGATCTCTATATCAAACTCAATGTCCTTTCAATAGAGCACTTATTCCGTTATATAGTATAAGATTACATGTCTAAGAATCAACCTAAAAATCCCTAAGATTCTGCCAAATCTGCTAATTATCATCTATATTACAAATCAAATAATATCATATCAAATATTAATATATCTATCTACATAATATTTATGTAATATCCTTGACAACAAAGACAAAGAGCTAAACACTGCCAAGGACACCTTCAGCATGATGCCACGCCAATAACCACATAATTATGTTCAAAGTTACTAAAAGTTCAGGGACACAAATATCAAGATATCATTACCCCACATTCCTCATTCCGCTTAACTACAGCATATCTTTGTGCAAGTTCACTGATATCATTCCTTATGTTGTCAGCACCATGGTTAGCATCATCCATCTCTTGTTTGAGTTTTTCGATTTGCTCATTGTAATCTTCAAGGGATGTGCAAATCGCCTCCTACAATTGTTTTATAAAAAATGTCAATCTAGGAGCAAATGAGAGTGAACTGTTAATAAGTAAAGCAATGGGCTTCGGCTTTGATTTGCACCATCAAATGACGGAACAAAGTTAACTGGAGTGGAGTTCGCAAAAACACGAGACTTCTGAAATTATGGCAAAGGCCATCTGATAAAATATATGAATGAGAAATCCAAGCGTGGTAATTTACCTTGAAATCATCAATCAATGCAAAATCTGGGAAAAAGGGTAAGATATCTTCTATCTTTAGAAGTCCATCAGTTTCCTTGAGAAATGCTATTGCTTTTCTGATATTCTCCCGTTTCGTCCCCTTCTCTTGCTCAATGACATGCTTAGCAACCATGAGCCAAAGTTTCTTCCTCAAGTCTTCATCATCTTCAACCTTATCGGCTTCAGCCATGGCAAGCTCTGGATCAACCTATATCAGATAAATCCTGAATGAGGATGAATATGCAGTAACTAAGTGATATACATCCACACATGATGAACGGATAAATAACAAAATTATAGGAGTCACAACGCATATAAATTCCACAATTATTTATTGAATAAGAAACTTCAAATTTATCTCAGACTAATTAAAAGAGATTCTTAACATAATTATAAGGTCTGTGATCCAACCTGCAAGCAGGAGAGTATTACCTGTAAAGCAAGAGCAACTGCTTCTTCGTGCATAGACATCATACTGTATATATGGACACAGGCACGCATCCGTTTTTCCTTGAGGCAAAGACGCAAGGCATATTTTGGATCATAGAAAAATTCAGGGGAATCAGGGTTCCCTTTTCCAAACATGCATTGCAGGAACCGCAGAAGAGTGCTCTCATCCTCCTAAAGCAAGCAGATAGAGGCATGACATTTAGATTCACAAGAAGGTTGAAGCTTGCGTTCCATAGTTTTTTCTAGACTAAGAGCATATGAATGTTGGTTCCACAATCGATTTCATTATATAATTAAACAGTTTGCCATTTCAAAGCAAGAGCAAAACTGCGCAAGAAATCTCAGCAAGGTAATTAGAATTATATTTTGGAAGGAACTCAAATTTATCTTAAGAGTTTACTTCAAACCTCTAATTTTGGAAAGCAAAACAGTCTTCGAATTCAAAATAATCATACGAAAGTACTTGAAACACATTCTGAGTGTAACACGAAAGAAATAAATATTTTGTACGTTAAAAATAGACTTACTCTTTAAACAAAAAACGAGTTTCACTATTCATATCATTTTAAGGGTACTTTTTAGTAATGCAAGTTTTTGGTTAGGCAGGAAGCTGTTTTTTGTAAATTAAGTAACAAATTCTCGAAGGAAAGGAGCACGAGTCCACATAATACATGTTCACATTGCTCAAATTTTGAGAGTACGAAAGCTTCAGAAAACAAAAAATTCAATCATTCTACTACTAGTTGGTTCAATGTTCCTCACAAATATAACGAGAGATTGCCATTAAGGAAACATTTGTACAATTTTCAAAAATTGCACAAAAGTATGAAAATGGCAGACAAAGATTAGACTTGATTGAAAAAAGTACTCAGAGATTCTGAATTACAACCAACCTGCTTAGCATACAAAGAGAGCAACAAATTATGAACACCTGAATCCTCAATCTGCAAGCGATGAACACAATACTCCAAATATTTGATCACTTCATGAGTTTCATTCCTGGATACGTTGTAGAGCAATATAATCATGAGTTTAGCACAAAGTGTTACGTAAAAGATTGTCATCACAGCAATCACCAGTTTTCAATCTAATCTATATTTCTACTCTCATATAAGTAACATAATTTGGTTATGAATCCAGATCAACAATGTAGGATATGCAACTTTGTCCTTTAGAAAACAGAACAAAGTGAATGACTTAAAGCAAGCCCAATGCCTGCCAATTCAAAGTATTCAGCCACAGCATTGGGCAAGATGTGCTGTTATGATGATCTAATCTTTCCTCCTTTGACGCTCAAATTTCTCTCAAGGTTTTCTAGTCTTCTTCGTGTGAGAAAATTATGGTCCACATCAGTTAAATGGAACAACTTTTCAGTTCTCATGCTTGGACTGAAATTTATATTGAAATTTAATTCCAGTCCAAAAATACATTAATTTTATGCTTATTGCCCTTTAATTTTTCGCATTCTCGTGTGTGATGAAATCAACAAAAGCATCAAAAAAATTCCCAATAACCAGTTTAAGATCTTTAAAGATAAAATTTTAAGAGATAGTAACTGAACTAAATTGAGGCACAGGGAAACCTGTCCCTGAAGTCAGATGAACAAGCAATCAGTGCAAGAGAGGCACTCAAATATGTACTAAAAATAGACAGATAGGATTATGAACACTTCCATAGAAAAAAAACTAATAAAAAGAACATAAAACAAGTATAGTAAAACTAAGAATAGATACATAAATTACTTTGCGCGTGGTTCACTTGAATAACGCATCATTGCAGGAATGAGCTTTCTTGGGTTCAGGTCCTTTGTTATCATCCATGATTCAACAGTTTCATATGCATCTAGCATTATGAGATCTGGAGAAAACTTGTACTGCCAATAAAAGAACTCAAACACGTTTTAATAATATGTAGATTTTGAACAAATTCTTTCAACATATATTATTTGTCAAACAGTTTACGTTAAATCATTAGGAAGGAGGCTACAGCACTTCTAACACAACCTGCTGATCCTCTGAAAGTCCATACCTGAAGGTCTATGGCAACATTGGGTTTCTGAAGAACTCGCAGTGCTTTCTTTGCTTCTCCAAGCTATATACAATATCAATATTCACTTCAAATAATACTGAAATCAACATCTAAATTCGAAATCACTGACATCACAGAAACCAACAAAATACAGTCAGGCAGATCCTTCTCGCATATGAGCATAACAAGATGCCTTTGGTAAAATATATTTTCTTTTCACTAGAAATCAGATAACATCATAAACTGATAAAAATTATCATATAAGTTTTGAGATAAACAAGGCCAAATTATGTTTAAACCAGATAAAAGGTTATTTGCTATTTTTTTTTCCAAGCATCTTTCCTTAATAGATGTAAAGCTTCCAATCATTCATAAAAAAGAATTCATCGATTTGACGATATCCCATATAAATACAAAAAACAATTCACAAAGCATTAGCAACAACGGGGCATGAACAAAAACAATACATTGAGCTTAAAACACTAAAACAACAGTTAACAAGAAGGCCACATCGGCCAGAAGGTTCTAAACATTGAGTGACGCGTTACTTCCTTCACTCAAGCTCTTGTCAATAAGTCAAATTAGCACTCTCTTAGACCTAGGAAATGACAAAACCAGAGAATACAGGACTAGAGAAATGAATAACCACTCAAGAGAGCTTGCCCACAAAATTCAGTTTAAAGTTATTTGTATGCCTAAGCAATTTACAAATTTTATAATAAGTTAGATAACATTTTGAAGGAGTATAACAAAATTTCAGTCTCAAGGTCATTTTTCGGACTGAAAGAAGTTATATATTGACGGTAATTAGGTAAAAATGATTGTAATAAGACGTATATTTAAGAGACAAGGGAATGTAAGAATTAAACTAACTAGGTAAATAATACAAGAATGACAATATAAAGATTAACAAAAGAAAGAGCACCTGAATATAATGATGAACCACAATCTCGTACTGCTCTCTAAGGCTAGCAAAGAATACCAATTCATCAACTCTACCATAGCTGCAAGATTTAACAGGTGTTTTAAGGTAGAGATCTGTAATATGTAAACTCAACAAGAATTTGCAATGTCATCTAGGAAAAGAAGTAAAAAAATAGCATGTGTTGATAAATCAAGGAGATTTATTTTCTTTAATAATCCCGTTAATTCGGGGATTGATTGACTTAAATCCCAATATATGTGGGATTGTAATTTTCTTCCTTTTTCAGTTTCATTATCTTTCTTTTTAAGACCTAACATTGTATGAAGAAGTAAGAGAAATAAAATACAGGAGTCCTTCTGTTCCTCACTTACATCATGCATCAAATGTTAGGTTTACCAGTTATAAACGATCTAGAAATTAAACTGAGGTCACGGTCGAACCTTTTACCGTCAAGCACTACACAAACATAAGTTCCAGTTGATGCTTTACATACAACCGGAAATTCCATTATAATAGCTAAATTCCAAGAAATAAACTATTACATTTCTTTCCAAGATTTACCGTAAGATGAAAATGCATATTTGGACACAACTATAGACAGAAGTATGTAAAAGAGAAAAACCTCTCAAGAAGTTTCATGGTGGTAGCCTCATCCAGTACATCCTTGCAGTCGCTCAAGAAGGCACGAAATTCGGTGATGATGGATTGGTACTCTGAGCTACCTCTATCCAACTCAGTATCATCTTCCAGTAGTAATCGATTAATCTGATATACGGAAGCATAAAACATGGATGCAAATAAAAGAGCTAATTAATGAACTCCTCAGGAAAAAAAACAGTGTGCCAAAATCTGATAAGTCTGTGATAAGCTGAGACGTGTTTCTATTTATGTAATTGAGCCCAAGATTGAATTAACAAGTTTCAATGTCTTATGAAGAATGCAACAGTATGCAATATAGTCAATAATGTTGGACATAATAGAAATTGGGAAAATCTCTGAAATAAATCTTTGAGAAAACCCAGAAAATTGCAATGATGTTTGTTTTCTACCCTCTTTTCATGGTGTACGGACAAGTATAAACATCCTTGGAACCTACTTTTCTACCAACACATGCAGAGAACTATGCTACTATCAATACTTTCCAAGCAATATTTTGGCCCACGAGAACAAATCAGCATGAATATCTCAAGGTCATTAGCATAGAGGCTTTTTGAATGACTATAGAGGAAGGTCTTAATATGAGTCCAGACAGCTCAAACTTTTTACATAATTAAAAAAATGAAATTTTTGATGAAATGTTTTTTTCCAACTCAAATACAAGAGACAGAATGGGTGAAAATGTAACAATTAAGTTAGAGCTACCATTTAAATCAACCCGGATAGTTCACCCCCTATGTGACAGCCATGGCCCTTTGCGCTAACAAAAGCTCCGGTCTTCAGAAACAGACCCCAGGAAGAAGTTTAAAACTAGTACAGAAGAAGAAGTCAATTTGTCTGGGAACCGGTTAGCAGAATGCACACCTTATCCAAATATAATTCAGTTGCCCACGTGGAAATCATTGTAATTTGGCATTTGTCATCCTTTGCAAAATTATCAAGTTTCCGCAACAGGAAGGTCCTTAAAGCATCCTACAAGCAGTTGAACAAACTGCTCAGCATGTGTTCTTCACAATTGAAGTACAACAGGGAAACTGTGCTCGACAATTTTCTGTAAATATGTAACTAAACACCATTATTACCTGTTCTCCTATGCTAACAAACTTCAAAGTGATTTCTTCAAATGACAGAATAAAGTTAATCTGCAGTAAAATGTAGTACATAGAATTAAAAGAAAGTTCTCGAGTACCAAATCGAACAAAAATTAATTATGTTGATCCGATAAGTAAACAGTAAGTTGTGCAAAAGTAATCATGACACACTCAAAAAAGTTTAAAATACTTGGTAAAGGCATGAAGGATCACATATATTTAATTGAGTTTTAGAAATTTGAAATATTAAAAATCTAGCCTTAACTGCAATGCCAAGGTTCTTGGACCATCCCAATTGCTCAGGAGAAAAACATTCATGAATTGATGGTTTTGTGCTTCAGTAACTAAGCCCATCCCCACCCCCATCCTATCCTATTAGATCAGCCATATAGCAGAATCTTTGCCTTTGTCTACATCTAACTGCATACTGGCTTGCAAATATTCCCAAAGTCAAAGACCATCCAATTACTTTAGGAGCAGCTACTAGGCTGCATAATCCTTTTGGTTACGTTGGATTATTATCTTTTCTTTCTCCATCTTTTTACATATGCTAACTAGTTCGTATCTAGTATTCTCGACCGCTAGACATTGCTTGACCACATTGGACACCCTCCATGTATCCTTTTATCTTATTTTTATATAAAGGGCTGGGGTCCCCTTCTTCATCTAGAAGTTTATTTAAAGGAGAAAAAATTGAAGAGTACACAAGATCCCATGTCCATGTAGAGTGTCCATATGCATTTTTTACCAGTGGTGTAATAAGTGGTTTAAAATTCTACTTCTACGCATGACCATTGCACCAACCAGAAAAAACACAGATAACCTTCGCATAAAATGAAGCAGCTCTGAGAAAATCCTTCGAAGTAAAAGCAGTTTCAGCCTGCATCACAAATGCCCTGAGTCGATAAGCAGTCCTTAAAATGCAAAATGCAGCTGTGAATTATACATTACATATTTGGAATAGTCAAATAATTACATGGAAAATTCCAATATGAAAAATATCTGAATTAACATCAGACCTGCACCAAATAAACATGATCTCTTTCGAGGGCATCACGACAATTTGCCAATGCCGCAGCATATTCCTTCAAGTCTAAATAGACTTTCCACATGTCTCGGCCTTCGTCATTCACAGATACCTATATTAACATTTTTAGATCAAAAATATTAAAATTAAACATATGACAACACTAAGCAATATCGAAAGCAATGTCTCCAAGATGCACCTGAAAGATAGAATTCTGGTCGTACACATAGAAAAGCCCAGCAGACGCATCGCTGCATAAACCTAGAATACCCCTTGAAACTGCATCAGGTGTTTGATCAAAATAAAGTTCCTCGACGATCTGTTCACTAATTCTATTCACAACCTACAAAATTCATTAAGAAAAAAAGGGTAAGGTTAGAAAAATATATAATCGAAAAAACCAACAGACGAGTTTACTCTTCCTACCCTAAACAGTAAAACCTCGATAAACAAATGAATTCCAGGTTATATTAAATAGTATGAATCATCAATCCATATGGGAAGGGAAACAAAAAAATTCCATTAGACAGAGCTTTTGCATACCGGAGACTATGCCCTCTAATTTATGAAGCCTTAAACAAATTTCTGTTTTTTTCATTTCACACTTGTCTTACAACCTAGAATTAGCAGGTTAAACTGAAAACACAAAGTGGGAATCTGGAACTAATTTTGAGGTGAATATGCGAGGCACAGACTAGTGCAATCGAGCTTCTTTATTTTATTATTTCATTCATAAATATAACATGAACCAAGGAAAAACTTTGATACTTTACGCTTGATAGATTTTGTACAACGAACATGTATAGAAAAATATAAGCGATGGGACAGTTCAGAAACTTTCATCAAGCTGACAAAAATAACATCCTTCCAACAATTCATAGTAACCTCACTGAACATTTAAAAAATGCTCGACTCGGAAAGAACCCACGTTGCACATCTAGATATTATAGTTGTACACCTTTTAACATGAAACCATTCTACTTCATCGGAATAATAGATACAGTAGCTGCAACAGCAACACTACGGAAATGGTTTACTTCGGACACACCTTAACTTTGTTCCCTACCAGGAGAAGGAAATGGAACTCTGATACTGAAAGTGAACTAGGTTTGACCAACACACCTTCACCTAGTTTTGAATAGTCCAAGAGAGCCTTGTTCTCCACAAAGTTCTCATCCCCATTAGGTGAACTGCCAAAAAGTTTCCATACCGCAGTAATTAGTATAATTGAAAATTTTGTCATAAACTTGAAAGAAGTAGGATTCAGGACGCAAAAGGCCCCATTTCCTTACCTGTGCTGTGCTCCAAAATTAAGACCACCGTGATAGACTCCTGCTCCAGAGAGCCATGCAAAATATATCGCTCTTCTGTGTTTTATGAAAAAATGTAGCTCACTGCAAGAAGGATGTATCGATTATCACCTTCACTTCTCAGTTCTCACCATACGCACATGCATGCTCATACATAAATGTTGTCATGAAACCTGATCGTTATTCTTTCAATTCATGAACTTTAGGATAGCAAAATAATTAAAATTTCTAATTACATAACCCCCATAAAAACAGAAACAAAATAAGCTTAATTTAACTCAAGAATTACAAAAATTACACAAAAAAGAGAACGAAAGAATTGCGTACTTTAGAATGGAACGACATTAAATGCAATGTAAGTTTGCTGCTTGCACTTGCCTGTTTGGAATTTCACCTGGCAATTCCATGAAGTGAACTGCACGGTTTGCATAGCTAGCAAAAACAGACTGCAATAACATGTCAACAAACTAAAAATGTTGGTCCAGTGGAAAAATGAAAAGCAGTTAAGCAGCTGATGGAGAATCTTCATTTTGTTCCGAATAAGGATGTGGAAAAAAATTTGTTGGGAAGAAACCAAAAGTAAATGCTTGATACACTGGGTGGTAGACAACTCATTGAACTGCTCAAAATACTTTGATATGGCCAATGCGATGCCTTCTAATCTCACTTGATTCTCTGATTTTGCAGTTTAATAACTAAGAAGTTGCAGACTTGGCCTTTGTTGAAAGGGGGAATGTCTTGAGTTTTAATCAGATATATAACTGATTTAATCTTTATACCAAGATTCTCGATTTCATAAGAAGATTAAAACCACAAGAATATAACTCCCAGACAGATGAATTTCTTTGCTTATAATAAGTGAACCAAATATATGAGTGAACTTAATCCACGATAATCACTAATGTCACCCACCGGGCACACATAAGTATCCTCAAGTGAAAAAATATCATGTCCAAATAAAATGAGATGATGTAAACTCACATCCAACGAACCAACTCCCGTGAAAGAATAAAGCCGGGTGGGTGTAACAGCCATGACATAATATCTAGTTACATTGTGTATGTTTGCTGTTTCCATCTGTAAACAGGTCAAACATAAGAAACCAAAGGCTTGCCATCAATGATGAGAACAAAAGATCAATGTTTTTGCAGATAATGATGACAGAGAAAGATAAGTTCTTACAAAATATGAATTTGCAAAAAATTATAAGAAAAGCTTCAGCTTTCAAGTTTCAACTAGTGATTGCATCTTTGAAATTTGATGGTCACAGAAGAGAGATCCCATAAAGAAGTCATAAATGAAAACCAAATTAAGTTCCAACACCTTTTCTTCCCAGTCAAACAAACCATCACAAATGAAAGCATACTGCTCTCTCAATCAGTTTCCCACACTTAGCACTGCCATTCCATGTAAAGTAATCTTAGAGTCAATATAATAATCTTTTCATCTTATTAACTAACGGATAGATGTGGATGTGGAGAAGGCCAAATAATCTTTAAGCTGAGTTTCTAAGTTTACACGCACTCATGTTTCATGGATATTCATACAACATATTATCATTTAAGAAGTCCATTAATGTGAATAAAATAACACGATTTTAAAAATTATATACTATATTTTCCAGTAACATCAAATCATGGGATTTTACTTTCAGGTCACACTAATAACGCATAAAGTTTGCACTGATAAATGATGGAGGTCAAGACATAAAACAGGAGTGAGTGAAGAACAAATGAAAAAACATGGAACCTGCAAACCCGTGAAAGCTTCTGGATGTTCATCCAGCTGAAACAAAAATTTGATGTATTTCTCTCTCTTATCCTTCTCATCTACTGCAATTTCACAGAGTTGGCCATTGTCTGTACCGAGAAGAATTTCCCTGGTGGAAGCTGTGCATGGACATTAAACCCACAAACTTCTCTCAAATTTCTGAAAAGGAATCAGAGAGACGATCAAATACAAAGACAACAACACCACTTATTTACCTTCTGTTATATGCTGCTTATTCCAGGCAACATCATTCACAACAAGACCTTTCAATTTGCTCAAAATTCGAGGCTTAGCCCACTTTGCATGTGTGTAAAATGTATCAGAAGTTCCACCGCCAACTACAGTAGCAATACAGTGGCTACCTCCAGGGTCAACAAAAACCCTGTGGATTGACTGCTCCCCAGATCTACCCACAGAAAGATCGATATCTAACAAATAATCCGGAAAATCAATGGAAAAGTGCAAAAAGATCTGCTATTCAAACGGATAAAGAAAAATCAAAATGAAATCAGTCCATCGTACGAAGCAACCATTTGTATGACTCTCATTCTTTGTGTCGCTCACCCTCGAGAGTTTAGCTAAATAATTAGAATAAGTAACAGATATGTCCGTTTTAAGCAAAATTTAGCAAATCTTATTCCCAGAAACACAATATTTGTCTATTACATTCAGTTAAACACAACTGTCCAATGATGTGCAATGGCTTCAACATTAATTCAAGTCCAGAAAACAAAGATATCATATCAATAAACGCAAATAAACAAATCGAATTCAATTTGCAAACATGCACAATGTGATGAACAATCGTTTCAACACTCTCGCACAGACGTGATTAATCGGAATACCAAAATGAACAAAATACTCACCGAATGAATCACCGACACCAAAATCGTGGCGAATGATCCATCCTTTACTGGTTCCCAGAACGATGACGTCATTACCAGAGGTCATACACGTAATCAATCCTTTTCCCTTCGCCGCGTACCTCTCCAGCAAATCAACAGAGAAAACATGCCGCTGCTGCTCCATCCTTTGGAAAAAAAATCAACAATTATTCAGACCTGAAGCGTAATCAGAAGGCTCTCGTCTTGCATCATTCTGGATAACGACTGAGATTGATATGCCGGGGATTTAAGCCTCTTCGCCTTCCTGCTTTCTCGCCAGCTGAGTATATTTGTTTTCAGATAGTCAAATTTAGATTAAATTACAGTTTAGTCTTCCTATTTTAAGCTCTATATCATTTAGACCCATACGTTTTAAAAAGCGAAATTTAGTCCACTTCAATTTTTCTTGAAATTTTTTAATGAGAAAATTATACAAAACATATTATAGTTTGCTTCAAATTTTATTTTGTAACCGTTATTTGAAAAATTATAGTTTACATCATCAACTTTCATGAATTGTAACACTTTATATTCTATTGACTCGATTTTGTATTTATTGAAGATTTATCACCACATTCGATCATCACCAAATATACTCAAACTTATATCCATTTAAGCTAGTTATTCCAAATTTTTAAAGAACAAAAATAATAGTTTTAATATCAAAATTATCTACTTAACGATTACGAAAAATGAAATTTTGACATCTCAAATATTGATTTTGATTTTTAAAAAATTTACAATAGCTAGTTTAAGTTGCTCTAAGTTTGAATATGTAAGATGATGATGAAATGCAGCAATGATTTTTTGGTAAAAACACAAAATCGGGGCAAAAAGGATGCAAAGTGTTATAATTCATGAAAGTTGAGGATGTAAACTATAAATGTTCAAACAATGGTTGCAAAGTGAAATTTAAACCAAACTATAGGATGCTATTGGTAGTTTTTTTTTTATATTGTGCTTAATATTTTAAAATTTAAACTAATAATTTTTCGAGTCATATAATATATAATTTTTTAAGGAATAAAAAAAAAAGTAAAATACGTTTTTTATTTCCCAAATATTGAGAATTTGTTTGAAAATAAATTAGGATCTTATTAAAATTCGCAGCATCAACGACAACGTATCTATCCATAATATCAATAATTCACATAATAAAATATCAATCGATTTAACTGAATTAATTCATTATCTTCTTGGGCACTGTTTGTGTTAGGATCGAAGTAATGTTTAGAAGGGGGTTGAATAATCACTAGACTCAATTTCTCGATTCTCGTAAGTACAGTAGAATGTTAAGTGCTGCAGTAGGATCTCAATTGATAGCAAGTCAGCAGATACTAAAAATAGTGCGGAAGATGTCTACTGAAATTGTGAGTTTAAGAAACTGAATGATAAAGTACAGAAAGTAAGTGACCTTGGAAGTTCAAAGCACAACGCTTCTACGCCTCCCCTTCTTCCTTTGCAAGAAGGTTACACTAGAAGACTTTGGTTTACACTTACATCATACAGCATTCTTAGGCACTCATACAGATTTGCCTAAACTCCTAGCAATATAACAATCACATTTGTTTACAATGTGTGTTTACAACACTCACACAGAATATAAACCTTTTGATCTTCGAGTGTTCTTGAGCAGCAGACTCAGTAGACTTTGATCTTTAATATCACAGTGATGTTGTTGTGCTGCTTTGCAAAACTTCAGAATATTGCAATATGTGTTTTGAATGTTTTGGTTGTATAGGAATGATGTTGATTCAGATTTCAAGATGTGGAGCGAGAGTTCGTCATTCTTCTCTTCGACGTATTTATAGACGTAAAAGTCTAACGACAACTATTATTCAATTGGCAATAACCGCATAAAATCAGCCTCCTATTTTCTTCCAAATCATTTTTGTCTTCTTTCCAATTTCGTTAACCAACGGTTAGTTTAAATTGGCGGCGCTGATATGGTAGTGTGGCACTTTGTTGTACCTTTGTCAGAGTGAGTCTGTACGTGTTTTGTCTTGTTGCCTTATACGTCTCCTGGCTTCTCCTTGACTGTATGTCTGCTGGACAAAAGATCAACTGATGTCTTTTTCATCGTTTGCTGGATAGTCATTAGTTAATTAGTTTGATGGACTAAGGTCAACTAATGTTTTCTTAATCGTCTGCTGGTATCTCCTACAGTGCACATTGGACTGAGATACTCTTGTGCCAGTAGATGTTCATTCTCTGCATACGGTAGATGATAATTCTTAGTCTTTGGACCCGATAGACGACATATTTTAGTCTTTAGACCTAGTAGACCTTTGTAGAGTCAATCAACATTCTTTTCATCAGTAGGCTTCTTCGATGCAGATCCAAAACTTAGAAATATTTTCCCAACAATTTCCCATTTTAGGTGATAACAAAACTTAGCAGTGGAGACTCTAGCTTGAACGTCGAACAACAGATATCTGTTAAGACTTAAAAAGGTAAAAGTGGAGAGTTGTTAGATAAATAAGCAAATTACAAGTAGTAATCAAGCTGAACATTTAATAAAGAATATCATTTTTTATATAAAATGATTGTTGCTTACAATTTACAATCCTTACAGCAATCATATGTTTACAATCTATTCAAGAAGACAAAGTCAACTTGAGAAACATAGCCAGTACAGAATGATCCGAACTTGCTAGTTTCTGGGTTTCTATAAAGGGTAGAAAAAATACAATACAGAGAATTCTTACAAAAGAAAACCTAGAAAAAAATAAGTTATCTTCAAAATAATCCTTTGTTCAATATAGCCTCTGTCTTCCCCATTTTTGTCATCAACACCCCGTTCATCTGCTTATGCGATTCCAGGCTGGTGGGACGAGCAACACCAAGACCTAAATATCGAGCTAGAGCTAGCAGAGGTGTGTCAGATAAGTAATCAACATATGTAGGGTTGATTTAGTTAAGTAATAAACCCACGGAAAGGACTTCAGATTGCAAGAACTAAACTTAAAACAATATTTAGTCATGCTGAGAATGAGTAAGTATGAAACTATATAAGTCCTATTTATAGCCAAATAATGACAACAATAGCTATTGTGGATTTATATGACACATTGAGTGGTGTCATTCAATTCTGAAGTTAATAGCAGAAGATAAGGTTGAGAACAATGAAAACAATTATAGTATTATTAAAAATTAAATGAATAATAGTTCAAGACAAAAATGCTTTACTACGGGGGCGCCCAAACCAATGTTTGGAGCAGCCAACATCGTGAGAGGTGTCAGGAGGTGGTTGCCTTGATGATTGTGTTCTCTGCTGGCTTGATTGTCCACGTCCAGCAGATGATTGTCTCTCTGGCACTTGATCTCTTCTGAGTGGCTCTTGTTTTCTGCTGGATGCTAATAGCCTTTTGCCTGAGCGACTAACGTGACTAACAGTGGGCAAACTGTTGCTCAAATCTTCTATTTGGGTAGCAAAGTGTAAGAACCCACATGCCCTTAACCCGCTATTAGTATATTAACCCATGTATTTAGTGCATACAATAATGTAATTAGGGGGAAAACCACATGCTATCATAGCATAATATACTAGCAATAAAATTCCTTACATTATTCCATATAATGTTCAAATCCCCCATACCACTCAACCCTTAAGTATGCATCTTATAATACACTAACATGTTCCCAATTCATTTAGCAATTCATTAAATGATTGCATGCAACCCATAAATGTAAAGAGAAAGGCACATGCCCTTTATACAAACCATATACACATATAGAAGTGCTCACATGCGAGCATCGAATGAATGTATGTATATCTAATGTATAAAATTCCCTACTCAATACCGGCATCGGTACCTCGATCCTGGAAGTAACTCCAATCCATAGCTCGATCTCAACTCTGGAGCTACCGATGTACCTGTTCCACCTGCCCCAACAGAGACAACCCCCACACGGGGTGAGCATACCAATACCACCAATCCAATAATCACAATATGACATTACATAATTTACAGAATGTAAAGCGGTGAATTTAAAAGACACTCCCTGAATAGTGTCATCCTCATACGGGATCCCATGTACTGTTCATGTTCTCAAAATAACCAAAATCATCAAATTTCCAAAAACCAGTTAATCATTTCATTGATTAACTAAATCCGTTCACTAATTGCCAAATTCCATAATTAATAAAATCCAATCATTAAACAATGATTATAGATATTCTATATATCTAACCACTAATTCCGCATTTTCGTTACCTCGCATGCCCAATAGTGGCGGCATCATATCTGATGTTCGCTCCATAGCGACAACATCTCAATCGTTGCTCGCTCTATAGCGGCACCATTTAAATCGTAATACTTACCAATTTATTGCATTAACAGTACATCAAGCATTTCACAGTTGTAATAATATAAAAGGCTATGCTCGTACGTTATACGTACATTATAATTCCCGAGTCCGAATAAAAAATTGCCTTAGTCCCTTGACCCGACGAATTATGTGCTAACACATAAAATAACTCACAATTAATTACAAGCATGCAACCACGTGCCCAAGCACGTTCACAATCCCCAATTACATCATCAATCCATGACGATTAACCATTCACAAGACTCGGCCAAAGAGTACTTGAAATCACAACGCAAAATAATTTTCCAAAATTCCCGAACTACCGATCGATCGGTCAAAACCCAAAAATTACATTTTGGCTACGGCATTGCACCGATCGATCGGTAGCCTCTAACGATCGATCACTCGCCTCCACAAATCAATCGCTAAGAGCCACCGATCGATCGGTAAAACGTCTGAATTTTACCCAACGCTACGCACTTGCTATCGATCGGTAAGATGCTACCGATCAATCGGTCGTTGCACAAACCCGAAAACCACCATTTTTAAAAGCTTAAAAACCTCAACAAACCATACCCAACTCCTTCCAACTCAAACCAACAACAATTAAAACACCATTGGGGCTAAAACACATTTAAAATCAAGAATAACAATGAACCAAGATTTCCCAAAAATCTATAAATTGCCCTCTGCTCCAAACCAAAACCAAATACCACAATACTACAATCAACACAAAGATAAATGCGAGGGGAAGGAGATTACCAAGTTATCTTCGAGAAATCCGGCTCCTAAGTTGAGCCTCTGTTAGTTCCGAATTTTAAAGATGACAAAACAGATCAGACCGATCAAGCTGTAAAACCATGTCAAAGCAGATCACACCGATATGGTCTATCGCAAACTCAGAACGGATCGATGCAAACCAGTCTGACCAGATCGAAGCACGAGATCAGCTCAATAAAGATCATATCAGAGCAGACAAGGTTGGATAAGCTTCGTTCTTCAGTCCGAATCATTAACGGCTATTTATTGAAGCATTTAATGATGCAATTAATGATGAAAAAGACCAAGGACTGAAGATTACCTTAAAAGGTAAGAAGATAAATGAGAGCCTACCTGACAGACGCCGAAAGCACAGACCAGAAGGGAAAGTGCCTAAAAGAATAAGACTGAAGCTTGTTCAGATATTGAACAGAGTCAAGAGTTGCACAGAAAAGGAAATAATGTCGTTGGTATAAACGACTATATAAGAATGCAACTAGAGAGCTCAAAAGCCGACTTTTATCAATCAAGAAACGAAAAGAAAACAAAACAGCACAAGCTTACAAGTCCAGATATTCTTGAGCAGAACTGCTAGTAAAAAGATATTCATCTTACCAATCTGCTCAAAGTTTTCATAAAGCACATCATATTGTAATATTTGATCGTCATAGGATCATTGTGTGCATAGACAAAAATCAGTCTGTCTTTTGTATTTATACTAAGATAGAGGAGTGAGATTCAATTGTAACTGTCAGACAGTCTGTGTCTGAACAGATCGAGAGACTAGGAGTTTCAGTCTGGCAGTGGGATAAATCCAGCTGAATCGGGGTTGTACAAGTGGTTGTATTACTCAAAGTCTTCTAGTGAATCCTTCCTTAATTGGAAGAAGGGGAGATGTAGAATGATTACACCACCTTCGAACTTCCAGAAACATATCCTGTCTATTCTTATTCCGGACTGAGTTATACTCATTAAGCCATCAAGCCGTTCTTACTAGTCAAGAACAGACCGTTCCGCACTCTTATATTCAGTGGTCTGTTCTGCTCAGAAGTTGATTAAGAAATAGATTTCACTCACTAACCCGAGAGAAATCAATAAGGATTAATTTTAAAGGAGTGTTCATTCACCCCCCCTCTAAACACTCCGGACCGATCCTAACAAGTGGTATCAGAGCAGGTCATCTTAATCATCAAAGATACTTGGACTGATGGCATCATTCAACAAGATTCTCATGTTCTCAAAAGAAGATTATGATGATTGGATAATCAGAATGCAAGCTCACCTGGCAGCACAAGATGACGATATGTGGTATGTCATAACAGACGGACCAATGAAATTATTAAAAGTGAATCCTGCACTAGGAGGACTAAGTGGCGAACCTCAGATGATCGAAAAAGATAAGGTCCACCTGGACAAATGAAGAAAGGAAGAAAGCCAATCTAGACAACATAGCCAAAGACATCCTGTTCAAGACGTTGGACAAGAATATGTTCAGTAATATCAAAATGTGCTCCACTGCCAAAGAAATTTGGGAGAAGATAGCACAGCTATGTGAAGGGAACGACCAGACTAAGGAAAACAAGCTGACTGTAGCTTTACAAAGATTCGAGAGCATAAAAATGAAGCTTGGAGAAACTCTAAACGAGTTTGATGAAAGAGTCACTGGCATTATCAATGAATTGAATGGTATGGGCAAGGAATACTCTAACAGAGAAATTGCTCTGAAAGTAATGAGAGCATTGCCAAAAGAATGGGATGTCAAGACAATTGCAATGAGGGAGTCTAAAGACCTAAACAAAGTTGAACTCCATGATCTGTTCGCAGATCTTAAGGCGTATGAGTTTGAACTGATCACCAGAGGTGAAGCAGAGCCATTCATCTCTCAACCAAACAAAGCACTGGCAGCCATTCCAGACCAAACCACCCATTCAACAGACCGATCTATCGAACAGATAAGTAATGATGCTATGTCATTATTTATCAAGAAATTTGGTAAATTCATGTCTAAGAACAAACGGAACTTCAAACCTTCTCATCACTATAAATCGAGAAAAGACGATGATGTTAACGATCAGGCTTGCTACAATTGTGGTAAGACCAGACACTTCATTGCAGACTGCACCAGACCGAAGAAAGATGAAAGAAAAGAAAGGCAACGTGATGACAAGAAAAAGAAGCATTACAAAGATCATAAAAATCATCATGGGAAGTCCCAAAAGGTTCTCGTAGCAGAGGAAGGTAACAGCAAGTGGGCTCAGACTGACTCAGAACCAGAAAGCTCAGAATGTTCATCCAGCGAAAGCGAAGAGGAAATCCAATGCCTAATGGCAGACAAAGAAATGAGTCAAATGGACGAGGTATTCGATCTTGATTCAAATGAATTCACACGAGAAGAGCTCATGTCTGCACTGCAAGACATGGCTATTGATTATAGAATATTGGCTGAATCACTTGAGAAAACTAAAGCTAAAGCCAAAGATCAAACAGATGAGCATATCAAACCAAGCTACTCTGAGCTAGGTGAATGCAATAATCTAAAGATCGAGCTGAATAAGCTGAAAATCTCTTACGAACAGCTCCATGAAGAAAACAAGAGAATTAGCACACAAAATGCTAAACTTTCTCACATTTTCAAAACATGGACAAAATCAAGAGCATCACTGGAAGAACTGCAAGAGGTACAAAGAAGTGTCGGTGACATCACTGGCATAGGCTTTGATATCAATGATTGCACCAAAGATGAATCTGAATTGTTGCTGGAAAAGAACAAAATCAAACAAATGACATTTGTTAGATCTAGCAAAATATATGAATCCGAAGTGCCTACAATTCAAACGGGAGTCTCCTTCGGGGATCAAGGTTTGAGAAAAGGGATTGGGTACGTTAACCAAGCCAAGGAAAAAACACCAGCAAGCTTTGTGTCTATCAGACCAAACCTAAAGGTGCAAGATCTAAGGCAAGGAAGACCATCCAACTACTATAACTCAAAATCAGTTCAACGAAGATATAGATTACCTTATAAGAATCAAAGGCTTCCATATCGCACACATCATCAAATACAACATCGACACAGAGCAGCACACATCACACCAGACACACACAAGTCATTAAAGCTGATTCAGGTGTGGGTTCCCAAAGGGCTAATCCGTTCTGGACCCAAGTAGGATTGGGTACCAACAGTAATTATGCTTGATGACAGGTACTGAAGAAACAAGTGTCGGACTGGTACTTAGACAGTGGGTGTTCTCGACACATGACAGTAAACGTCGAGCTGCTATCTGAAGTCACAGAATGTGCTGGTCCAAAGATTACCTTCGGGGATAACTCAAAGGGTAAAACCGTGGGCAAGGGTAAGATTGTCCATGGTAATATCACTATCAATGATGTGCTATTATTTGAAAATTTATGCTATAATCTGATTAGCATAAGTCAATTATGTGATAATGGTTATGCTGTAGAATTTCACAAACACACCTGCACTGTCAAAACATCAGACGGTATGACCATGTTTGTAGGAATCAGAAATGGAAATACTTATAAGATTAACTGGAATTTCGCTCAACCTGATAATCCTACTTGCTTCATCGCGAATAATGATAATAAACACTAGCTATGGCATAAACGCTTGAATCATCTCAACTTTAAGACTATCTCTAGCCTGTGTAAACATGGTTTAGTTGTCGGTCTGCCCAAATCGACTTTGTCAAGGATAAGATCTGTGAAGCTTGCCAAATGGGCAAACAGATCAGATCATCCTTCAAAAACAAGAATGCCAAATCCTCCTCACGTTGTTTAGAACTATTACATATGGACTTGTTTGGTCCTATACCAATAACAAGTCTAGGGGGAATGAGGTATACCCTTGTTGTTATTGATGATTACTCACGTTTTACATGGACTATATTTTTGAGCAGTAAAGATCAGACCGGTCCGAAGTTGATCAAGCTGCTGAAACGCACTCAGAATGAGAGATCATCAAGTATAGATAGAATTCGAAGTGACAAAGGCACTGAATTCTCAAATCAGAATCTTGAATCCTTTCTAGAAGACCGAGGAATTAAGCATGAATTCTCAGCCGCTTAAGCATGAATTCTCAGCCGCTCGAACTCCTCAACAAAATGGAGTTGCAGAACGAAGGAACAGAACGCTTAAGGAGGCAGCAAGGACAATGCTTGCAGATTCTGGAATTTCCCAAAAGTTCTGGGCAGAAGCTGTAAATACTGCATGCTATACTCAAAACCGATCCATGATTAACAAGAAGTTAAATCTAACACCATATGAAGTATGGACAGGTAACAGACCGTCTATCTCTCACTTTCATGTATTTGGTTGCAAATATTTCGTTCACAATACTGGTAAGAATCATCTTACAGCTTTCGAACTAAGTCAGATAATGGAATATTCTTAGGATATTCATCTATTAGTAAAGCTTTTCGTATCTTCAATAATCGAACCTTGACTGTAGAAGAATCAGTTCATGTAGTGTTTGATGAATCCTTGTGTATTAAGGGCGACAAGGAATTAATTCAAAATCAGATGGAAAATATCCATCTCGAAGCTAACAATGATGATGAGATTGTAGCTAATAGATCAAGAGACAATCCACCGGAACCTGAAGTACCAGATAGACCGGATCAAGGCACTGAAGTTCTTCCAGATCGAGCCGATCCGGAGGTTTTGAACCCTAATATTAAGGCAGATGCTGATAATGTCACTACTACTAATCCATCTGGACCAGATATTCCAGAATCAAGCTATCGATGGACAAAGAAGCATCCACCTGATCTAGTGATTGGAAGTCCTTCCGCACCCATAAGAACCAGAGAACAGATGATGGATGAATTCACTCATGCTGCTTTTATATCTAATCTGGAACCCAAACAGATTAATGAAGATTTGACTGATTATAACTGGATAGAGGCCATGCAAGAAGAGCTTAACCAATTTGAACAAAATCAAGTCTAGAGATTAACCCCCAGGCCAAGTGGTCTGCCTGTTATTGGAACCAGATGGGTCTTCAGAAACAAGCTAGACGCAGATGTAGTGGTGGTTAGAAATAAGGCCAGACTGGTGGCACAAGGCTTCAGACAAGAAGAATGAATCGACTTCGATGAATCTTTTGCACCAGTCGCCAGACTTGAAGCCATCCGAATATTTCTCGCATTTGTTGCTTTTAAAGATTTCAAAGTATATCAAATGGACGTAAAGAGTGCATTTCTAAATGGTAAACTTCAGGAGGAAGTCTACATTGAGCAACCTCCTGGATTTCAAAACCACTCATTTCCAGATCATGTATACCTACTGAATAAAGCAGTATATGGACTGAAACAAGCTCCAAGAGCATGGTATGATACTCTGTCTCAATTTCTTCTGAACCATGATTTTCAGATCGGCTCAGTGGATAAAACGTTATTTAGATTTATTAAGGGGGAACATACATTGTTAGTTCAAATTTATGTTGACGATATCATCTTTGGGTCAACTAACCCCAAACTCTGTGAGAAATTCTCTAAGTTAATGCAGGGACAGTTTGAGATGAGTATGATGGGAGAACTGTCATTCTTCCTGGGTCTCCAAGTCAAACAGCTCAGCAATGGTATTTTAATCAATCAAACCAAGTATACCAAAGAGCTACTCAAAAGATTCGGAATGGAGACTTGTTCAAATGCGTCAACTCCAATGAGTCCTTCAATCAAGTTAGATAAAGACGAACGGGGAACAGCAGTTGAGGTAACCATGTATCGAGGTCTGATCGGATCACTATTATATCTTACAGCGAGCCGGCCTGATATTATGTTCTCAGTTTGCATATGCGCTAGATTTCAGTCTGATCCCAAGCAATCACACTTTATTGCTGCTAAGTGCATTCTTAAATACCTAAAAGGATCTCCGAACGTTGGTCTCTGGTATCCCAAAGATTCAAATTTTAGTTTAATTGGATATTCAGACGCTGACTATGCAGGGTGTAAGATCGATCGCAAGAGCACCAGTGGAATATGTTAATTTCTAGGTGAAAGATTGATCTCGTGGTTTAGCAAGAAGCAAACATCCATTGCCACATCTACAGCTGAGGCGGAATATCTTACCGCTGGAAGCTGTTGCGCTCAAATTCTCTGGGTTCAACATCAGCTTAGAGACTATGACATTCAAGCTGTTGAGTCTCCGATATTTTGTGACAACAAAAGTGCAATTACTATAACGTATAATCCAGTTTTGCACTCTCCAACAAAGCATATTGATATCAGACATCATTTTATTCGAGATCATGTTGGTAAAATGGAGATTCGGATTGAGCATATTTCAACAGACCAGCAAGCAGCAGACATTTTCACTAAACCACTCCCTGAGGCTAAGTTTAATTATTTTCGTCAAATTCTTGGCTTAATAGATCTATCTTAATATTTTAGGCGTTTCATTAATTTTGTTTTAAAGACTGAGTATTAGCACAGATCGATAATGCAACAGTCAGAAAGACACAGACCGGTCCGAACTTTCAGACCCATCTCTGTCAAATCTGATATTATCCTATGATCTGTTTGTTCAATCACACAACCAGTCTTTAACATAGTAATTTTGTTTTAAAACAGCCCTGACTGATCTAATTTTAACCGCCTTATCTCTCTCTCATCCTGTCCGTTTATTTTGAATTGCTTAAATATCAGTCATCAAGATACAGACACGTGTCCTATCTCTCCTATTTAGCAGGCTGTACATCTCACTTACATTTCACTTTTTACGAATTACTGCTGTCTGTTTATATCTTTCCAATCCTTCAATCTTCTCTGCATTCTCCATACTTACTCAAATGTCAACTATCACTCACAACTCTCTATCTGTTGAGTTTGATGCGATTTACAGGGCTGAAGATCCAGAAATGGTATCTGTGTTCAAATCCTTGGAATCCTCAGGATTAAGGAATTTTCTGGAATGTGGAACGGTGGTTTACGAGTCGGAGATTAGAGAGCTGTTCGCCAATGCTGTTTCTCACAAGACGTTCATTTCCACATCCGTCAAGGGCAAATCTTTCAACATTTCTCAGACAACGCTGTCAAAGACCTTTGGTCTTCCTATCACCGGACTGACTGATTTTGGCCACATCCCTCAGGCCACCCTTACCAATCTTCAGGGCAGAGTATCCATCTTTGGCCAGAAACTGCAGCCATCCTTCAAGAAGAAAGAAATGATGTTTCATTTTCAAGTCCTATGTGATATTGTTGGCAAGCCACTGTTGGGCAAAGCCGGAAGCTATGACACCGTAACCACAGAAAAATTCCGGGCCATGGCTGCTATCCATTCCGGACAGAAGATGAACTGGTCCGCTATCTTGTTTGGAGTCCTGCTAGAAACAGTCATTGCATCAAAACAGGTTGTCTGCTTTGCTGTTCCTCTCAGCAAGCTCTTGGAGACAATGGACATTGAGCTGGGGAAGCCTTCCGCACTTAACCCCTTAAAGATTCTCAACCCCAAGGGTCTGGCCTTACTTAAATCCAAAGGTGCTCCACCCACTCCCTCTGATCTGGTTGCTGTGAAGATTGAACTGGGACAGGAACATGCTGCTGAAAGAAAGACCAGAGTTAAGCGCAAACTGACAATCCAGACTGACTCAGAAGAAACCCAGTCTGCTTCTGCTCCTCAATCCCCAGCCAAACCTCCTCCAAAGAAGCCAAGAACCCAGATCACCAAGCCTCTGTCAACATTAAATCTCAAATCCATATCCATCTTACCCTCAACAAAAGCCACCCCTGCAACCCAAACTCCTTGGCAACCTTCAAAAACTCAACCTTCCAAAACTCCAACCACTGTACCCAGGGTTACCATCCACGTCCCCTCCACAACCCCTGTGGTCAAGGGAATTGTTATCAAAGACTTAGGGGACCACACCCAATCAGGGATTAAGCCCTCGTCTCCCATTGGAAAAGGGAAAGCAATCCTAGTTGAGAACCTCTCTTCCAAACCAAAGTCAGCTGCTCAAACTGCAATCGACATTGCCATGGAAGATGTCGAAGACAAAGTTAAGGAGCTTACTGTGGTATTCGATGAATGGGTTGAATACAGAACGATCAACCACTTTGGTCTGTTCTTCGGCAAGCTCAAGAGGCTCCACAAAATGGAACAAGAAGTCCTTAAAGGGACAAAAACCAATGACGTGCGGATTGCGGTGCATCGTAAAGAGTTATTCTAGGCTAATCACAGGCTCAGACTGGCAAACTTACTTATTACAGCCAAAAAGGTGAACTTTGATACCAACAATCCGACTGCCAAAGATGACGGTGTTGTCATTGCTCAGCTGGAGATGGACATTCATACTCTCCACATGGCTGTTCGCTTTCAACGACAGAAGCTCAACATATCCACTCTCATTCCCAGCCCAGATCACCCCTCTGCAAGCAAGACTGTGGCAGAACCATTCTTTGAGCCAATTATTTCTGATACATTGGAGCAGCCACTGACCAATGCTCCGTCTGCCGCAGAGACTGAAGCCATGGATGTCTTGCTGGATTCTCCAACAACTTCCATTCCTCTGGCGTCTTCAGTCTCCCATGTTCAGAACAGTCCAAAAGATGCACTAGTTGTCTCACCAGACTCCGTCGATCCGGATCTAGTGGTGTCAACAATTGTTGCAGCTATACAGGATGAGGAGCCTACTAGACCTATCACTCCTCCAGATCAGTCTGCTGAAGATTTGGCGTTTCTGCAAGAATTTTCTACGGACTTAGTTACATTGATCCAGTCCGATATCCGCCAATCTGTTGTTTCCACACTCGTACCAGTTGAAGCAGAAGTTGATCTGACCGCGTCACCTTCTGATCACTCTCCGGACCATTTACCTGCTGAAGCCTCATCTCTGGCCAAGTCTCTTCAACAACTCTCTGATAACTGTCTCTTTCTCTCTCAACGAGTCAGAGAAGTTCATCAAAGTCAAAGGTCTACACACTTGGATTTTGAATCCTTCAGAGATAAGATGACGGCTAGCATAAGCGATATTCAGCGTGGACTGAATGACTTGTTCTCTCAGCAAGCTTCATATAAAACCATCCTGAGAAAAGAACAGATCGAGCTGGCCACTGAAGTTCGGACTTCCGTTGCTAAATCCCTCATTGCTCAAGACACTCGTCTGGATGCAATCTGCGCTCAGCTCACACGGATCGTAGATTTCCTTCAGGAGATTGCTGCTGACAAAAAGGGAGAAAATAATAAGGATTTCAAGTCAGCTCAGCAGTCCTCAGCGAAGAAGTAGATGTCTACATGAATCAGACATGTAAATGTATCTATAAGATTTTTCTTCAATAAAATCAGAGTCTTTCAGTCACTTATCTAAGTCTTATTCATTTATTTTGAATAGTTCATTTATTTTGAACAAAATGACTTAATCGATCCGAACTACAACTTAAAGTGTTCATTTATTTTGAACAGTTCATTTATTGAAGCATTTAATGATGCAATTAATGATGAAAAAGACCAAGGACTGATGATTACCTTAAAAGGTAAGAAGACAAAGGAGAGCCTACCTGACAGACGCCGAAAGCACAGACCAGAAGGGAAAGTGCCTTAAAGAATAAGACTGAAGCTTGTTCAGAGATTGAACAGAGTCAAGAGTTGCACAGAAAAGGAAATAATGTCGTTGGTATAAACGACTATATAAGAATGCAACTAGAGAGCTCAAAAGCCGACTTTTATCAATCAAGAAACGAAAACAAAACAAAACAGCACAAGCTTATAAGTCCAGATATTCTTGAGCAGAACTACTAGTAAAAAGATATTCATCTTACCAATCTGCTCAAAGTTTTCATAAAGCACAACATATTATAATATTTGATCGTCATAGGATCATTGTGTACATAGACAAAATCAGTCTGTCTTTTGTATTTATACTAAGATAGAGGTGTGAGATTCAATTGTAACTGTCAGACAGTCTGTGTCTGAACAGATCGAGAGACTAGAAGTTTCAGTCTGGTAGTGGGATAAATCCAGCTGAATCGGGGTTGTACAAGTGGTTGTATTACTCAAAGTCTTCTAGTGAATCATTCCTTAATTGGAAGAAGGGGAGACGTAGAAGGATTACACCATCTTCGAACTTCCAGAAACATATCGTGTCTATTCTTATTCCGTACTGAGTTACACTCATTAAGCCATCAAGCCGTTCTTACTAGTCAAGAACAGACCGTTCCGCACTCTTATATTGAGTGGTCTGTTCTGCTCAGAAGTTGATTAAGAAATAGATTTCACTCACTAACCCGAGAGAAATCAATAATGATTAATTTTAAAGGTGTTCATTCACCCGCCCTCTAAACACTCCGGACCGATCCTAACAGCCTCCATCGATTTTTGCTCCAAATAAGAAAAGGGAAAGGGTAGGGGAAGAAGGGAGCGCGAGAGAGAGGAGAGAGTCCGTGAAATAACTGAACACCGAGTCCACTTGGTATATATAATACCAAGGCTCATATGTGTTCAATAATTACCTATCAATCTCAATTTCCACTACCAGTCCCAACACAAAGCACCCCAGACCCCAGATCCAACCAAAAATCTAATTCCAAGGTTTAACACCACGATGAGAATACAATCTCAACCCTTGGATTCAACGACCCCAAATACCGGATTTAAAATCCTTGGGAGTCCCAACATCGTAATTAATTCATAATTGCCACAATTAAAATCCATTAAGGATTAATACTACACCGGGATTTACACCATTAATTCTCGGGCATCACACAAAGTGTGACGGCCCGCCCAGACGGGTCGCCCGTCGTATTCAATTGCTTGAATACAAGGCTACACTCAATTCAAAAACTTAATATCACTTTGAACTTTTATTTAGGGAAACGTTTTTATTCTTATCGGATGTTTGACTTAATAATTTTTATCCGTAACTTTTATTTTAGAAAAATTTGGGCAGAGTCTCCTCTTAAAAATTGTACCTTGTGATCTACCAGATCACTAAAACCACAATACCAAAATCAAAACAATAATTTAACTAAACCCAAATAAGTCTCAATATCCAAAAACAACTAAAATCAAAATAAAGTACTCCATGTCCTCAAAATAAAACATAACCTCTCAACATAATTAACTTTCATTGCATAATTAAATACTCTCTGCATCATCTAAGTCTTCAACTCCATCTGTAATATGTCACATTACAGGTAAAGGTAAGTTGCAGCGTTTTATAGTAAGCATAATAAACATTTGATAAAATTCAAAAACATCATTTTTCATAATGTGACGAAAAATAATACTTTTTTGTATCAAAATAACTTTCACACATATATGATTTAATCTGAGCAGTTAACGAAATCAAAATTTCACAAAACGGAATCACAACGAAAATAACTGCACAGATAACCAACGAAACGAAACAGAATCGAATAACGAAATCATAATCACATAGTCAAATTGAATTAACCATTAGATAGTCATATACTCATAATAACCATTCACTAGTAGTAGCCATGCTGTAATGAAACAAATGCATACTCAAATACTGATGTGACACAATGATATCATTCCAGACTATACCCGCTGGAAGGGTATCGACAGATATTATACCCCCTCTGTCTTTGGACAAAATGAAATGCGTTTCTTTATTCTCGTCGCCAACGAGCCGAAAGTATGCGCGTTTTTATCCTCGTCGCAATGCGAGACACAACGAAACGAAAACGAATATTCTCAGTTCACAAACATCAAATCGTATTCACTGAATCAATACAAACATGGCATTTCAAAAGTAGTTTTTCATACACAACAAAATGTTATTCAAAATTACATTTTTCAACAAAATACATTTCTTATCAAAATCATATTTCAAAATAATCTTTCATGCTTACTATTCAAAACATTTCAAAATAAACAACAAAATATACTCAAAATAATTTGCGTAAATTGCAACTTCCTTTACGTACCTCAAAGCTTCCTAGCAACGTTCAATCTACAAACCTTCCCACAATCTCCAAGATATCAAGGATTTCCTATTACCCATTTCAACATTATCAAAACCATATTCATTTAACTTGATTCTATAATATCCTAACACAACCCTAACTTATGTTATTCAACATGCTTAAAGTATGAATACTAATTTGTTTCAAAAAAAAATCAATCACCGTCTTTGAACAATATCTTCGAAAAACATCTCCATTTTCGAACTAAACTCATCTCAAATCTTCGAACAAAATATCAATCCAGTAACCATTTTTTTTGAAAAACCAATCTCAGTTCATCAAAATTCCATTAACATTTTCGGACTAAATTTCCAGACTAACCTTCGAATAATTCCAGTATCATTTTCTTAAAAAAAACCATCTTCATTTTCGAACCACAATACAGAACATCTTCGAAAAATTCCAGAAAATTTCTTCGAACAAAGTCTTCGAATTCCCAGAAATTTTCGAAACACAATTCTTAAAATTGATGTTCTGGACAACAATACCCCAACATACTTCAATAATCCCACTTCACTAACCAAACCCTTAAAAAATCTAAAAACAGAAAAAAATTCGAAATATAAATATCGAAATTTCATACCAATTGCTACGAGTTCAGCTCCAATTCCGATTCCCTCTTGGTTGCTTGCTACTACTCGGATTTGGAAGGATTTTCGAAACTCAAATTCGAAATTTAAGAATCTGGAAATTTTATTTTCTGAATTTGTAACAGACGGGAATGGACTTGGGTTCCTGTTGGTAGAACTAAATAGAGTTTTATGGTTCATATCAGTTACAATTGTGGTATGTGAAGGGTTGAGGAAGATCGATCGGTTTCGGTGAGGAAAAAGGAGCGAGAAGCGAAGCGAAGTGAAGTGAAGCAGAATACGAGTGACGAAGAGAAGGAAAAAGAAACTGAAACAATTTGGGCAAAAGTGTTCGGTTATCTCACCTATTTAATCTCAATTATTATTATCATTATTATTATTAAATATTATTATTATAATTATTTTTAAATATTATTATTATTATATTTTATAACTTACACAATATTTGGACCAATAAATTCCTTTAAAATCGAACCATTACAATCTCCATACATTCTAAAAAGTTTCGTCCTCGAATGTTTTATATCTGGATACTTAGCATATAGTTCTTCTTCTTTTTCCCATGTTGCTTCATCAGGTGAGTGATTGCTCCATTGAACCTTTACAAATGGAATTGTCTTAGTTCGTAGAATTCTCTCTTAACGGTCGAGTATCTTGATAGGATATTCCGAATATGTGCATTCCTTCGATATCTCAATCTCTGTTGCTTTAAGTACATGACTTTCATCTGGAATATACTTCCTGAGCATCGACACGTGAAATACATTATGTACTCGATCTAGTTCCGGAGGTAGAGCAAGTCGATAAGCCAAAGTTCCTATTATTTCCTAGATTTCATATGGTCCTATGAATCTCAGACTTAACTTCCCATGCTTGCCAAACCTCATTACTCCTCTGAATGGTGATACTTTCAAGTATACGTTATCCCCTTGCTGGAATTCTAAATCTCGTCTGCTAACATCAGCCCAACTTTTCTGTCGACTCTGTGCTGTAAGTAATCTCTGTTTGATGTTGGACACATTCTCATTCGTGAGTTTGATCAACTCTGGTCCTTCCAATACTTTCTCTCCAACATCAAACCAACACTGTGGTGTTCGACATTTCCTCCCATACAAAGCTTCGAATGGTGCCATTTGAATACTGGATTGATAATTGTTATTGTACACAAACTCTGCCAGTTTCAGATGACGATCCCACTGTCCTTGAAAATCCAAGATACACGTTCTAAGTAAATCCTCAAGAATTTGAATCGTTCTCTCAGACTGTCCGTCCGTCTGTGGATGGAAAGCTGTACTGTACTTCAAATTTGTTCCCAGCACAGATTGTAAACTCTTCCAGAATTGTGAGGTGAATCAAGCATCTCAATCAGCTATAATACTGACTGGTATCCCATGCAAACACACCACTTGATCAATGTAAAGCCTTGCTAAATCATTCATTGATGTGGTCTTCTTCATCGGTATAAAGTGAGCACACTTAGTAAGTCGATCAACAATAACCCAAACTGAATCTTTTTGTGTCGTAGTCTTGGGTAATCCGGTCACAAAGTCCATAGTAATATGTTCCCATTTCCAGTTTGGTATATCCAAGTTTCTCAGTGTTCCTGCTGGCTTTTGTCTTCCAACTTTCACTTGTTGACACACTAAACACTTGGACACAAACTTCACAACATCTTGCTTCATTCCTGGCCACCAAAATAATTGTTTCATATCTTGATACATTTTATTCTGTCCTGGATGCATGGCCAATATTGTCTGATGTGAATCTTGTAAAACTTCGCCCCTGAGTGTTGATACAGCTGGAACGAATAGTCTATCATTGAATCTCAAAGTCCCATCTTCATGCATTCTAAAACTTTCTTGGTTTGATTGAGCTCTTTGTAAGAAAGTCTGCCACATAGGATCCTTTGATTGTGCTTCCTTATTCCTGAGAATAGGATCAGATTGCACCATGAGATTACACAACATCGTCGTCCCATTTTGGTCGTCTCTTGATTCGACATTCAGATTTAACTTTGTCATCTCGTCAATGAGTTTCTGTTGCGTAGTCAATAGCATTGATCCATAACTCTTCCTGCTTAATGCATCTGCTACCGCATTACTCTTTCCAGGATGATAGTGCAATTTCACATCATAGTCCTTGATCAGCTCTAACCATCTTCTCTGTCTCATATTCAACTCCTTTTGAGTAAAAATATACTTTAAGCTCTTGTGATCAGTGTAGATATCACATGTGGTTCCGTACAAGTAGTGTCGCCATAATTTCAGCGCAAAAATGACTGCTGCCAGTTCCAGATCATGAGTGGGGTACCTTATTTCATGTTCTTTCAACTATCGTGAAGCATATGCAATCACCTTTCCATTTTGCATAAGCACACAACCTAACCCTTCTTTTGATGCATCACTGTAGATACAAAATCCTTCATGTCCATCTGGCAATGTAAGAATAGGTGCCGTCACAAGTAGATCTTTCAACTTCTCAAAACTTGCCTGACACTTAGAATCCCATTCAAACTTTACTCCATTTCTTGTTAACTTTGTAAGGGGTAATGCAACTCGAGAAAATCCTTCCACAAATTTTCGGTAATATCCAGCCAATCCCAGAAAACTTCGAATTTCTGTTACTGATGTCGGAACTTTCCAATTGGTAATTGCTTGAATCTTTGCTGAGTCTACTCGGATTCTTTGAGTATCAATGATGTGTCCAAGAAATGATACAGAATCCAACCAGAAATCACATTTCTCGAACTTTGCAAATAATTGATGTTGTCGTAGTCTCTCCAATGTTATCTTCAAATGTTCTTCATGTTCTTCCTTTGATTTGGAATAAATCAATAAATCATCAATGAATACTATGATGAATTTGTCGAGCCATTCTCGGAATACGTGATTCATTAATGCCATAAATGCTGCAAGTGCATTCGTAAGTCCGAAAGGCATCACCAGAAATTCATAATGTCCATATCTGGTTCGAAATGTTGTTTTGTGAATATCCTGCTCTTTGATTCTGAGTTGATGATACCCAGATCTCAAATCAATCTTCAAGAATATTTGTGCACCTTGTAATTGATCGAACAAATCATCAATCCTTGGTAGCGGATATTTATTCTTCACAGTGATTCGATTCAACTCCCTGTAGTCAATGCACATTCTCATGCTGCCGTCCTTTTTCTTTACAAACAGTACCGGTGCTCCCCAAGGTGACACACTAGGCCTTATGAAACCTTTATCTTGTAGTTCCTTCAATTGTCCTTTCAATTCTTTCAGCTTTGCTGGTGCCATCCTGTAAGGTGCCTTGGATATCGGTTCTGATCCCGGAATAATATCAATAGAAAATTCCGTGCTTCGAATTGGTGGCAGTCCTGGCAAATCCTCTGGGAAAACATCTGAGAATTCTTTCACCGTGCAAATCTTATTTATTTTTGCTTCCACTTCAGAGACATTGCCACAAAATCGTTCATGCAAGCTCACGCCTTCATAACAGATCTCTCTACCCGAATTCGTTTGTAGGGTTATGATCTTTCGGTAACAGTCAATGCGAGCCTTTGCACTACTCAACCAATCCATTCCAAGAATTATGTCAAATTCTTTCATGTTGATGATGAACAGGTTGGCTTTGAATTCTTCGCTTTCCACGATCAGTGTTACATCATTGCATACATATTTAATTGTGACTGTCTTTCCTAATGGACTCAATACTTGCATTAAATATAACAGTGGACTGAAATGCAAATCAAGTTTCTCCACACAAGACTCAGAGATAAAAGAATTTGAGGCGCCAGAATCAAATAACACATAAACATATTGATTCGAGAATTTAAATTTACCTCCGATCAACTCATGATCCTCTTCAGCACGGACAGCATACAATCTAGTTGGATTGCGCTGTTGTTGTCCACGTGGTTGATTTGTTCCTGAGGTTTGCTTCAGACTGGGACAATCTCTAATCCGATGTTCTTTAGATCCACATTTAAAGCAACCCCCAGAGTTCCAGTAACATTCTCTAGTATGACTCCGATTACACTTGGGACAAACTTCATTCTTCTTAGTTTCAACGATCATCTGTCTGCGAGCTGGCGGTCTCTGATCTCTGATTCTGAATTCAGGCTCTCTCTTTCGATTTTGAGGAGTCTCAAGATTCCTCAGTTCAGATTCCACGAACAATGCCCTCTCCATGAGTATATCAAATTTGGTATCCATGAGAGGTGCTACTTTGAGCCTGATGCCAGTGCGAAGACCTTGTCTGAACCTTGTAATCTTGCTGTTCTCAGACTGCAAATACAAAGGACAGAATCTTCCCAGCTCTTGGAACTTTCTCAGATATTCCAGCACAGTCATATTCTCGGTTTGCCTCAGCCTAAAAAATTCATCTTCTTTAGCCATTCGGACAGCGTCAGGAAAGTATTGTTGCAGAAATTTCTCTCTAAAAATCATCCAGGTAATGGAGTTTCGTTCCATACTTACTTCCACTGAGGTCCACCAATGCTTTGCATTTCCTTCCAGAAATGGAGTCACCACTGTAACTTTTTCTCCATCGGCAATGTTTATGGCTTTCAGTAATTCTTCAATCTTGGTTAGCCATTCCTCAGCTTTCATTGGATCAGTCTCGTTTCCAAAGTACGGTGGTCGGAGTGCCCAAAATCTCTCAAATTCAGTCATTCTCTGTGTTTTCGGCTGTAGTGGTGCCGAAACAACATTTTGTTGTAACACTCCAGCTATTATGCGACATATGTTCATGATGTCCACCTCATTCATTGATCCCACGTTTATATTTGGAACTCCATCTTGACCTTGATTCACATTCCTATCTTGACTATCTCCTGAGTCGCGATTCGAGTCCTGTTCTTGGCTACCACTCTGATTGCTACTGGTTCTTCCTCTAGCCATTTGAAATCTTAAAACGAAAGTAAAATTTATCGTAAGATTCGTAAACAAAGAAGATAGATAGTCAAGCCTAAATAACTTCATTCTTAAGTTCAAAAGTCTAATCCCAAACATATAACAAAGATCTAATCCAAACAAATAACAAAGGTCTAATCCAAACTTATAAACCTGGCTCTGATACCAACTGTGACGGCCCGCCCAGACGGGTCGCCCGCCGTATTCAATTGCTTGAATACAAGGCTACACTCAATTCAAAAACTTAATATCACTTTGAACTTTTATTTAGCGGAAATGTTTTTATTCTTATCGGATGTTTGACTTAATAATTTTTATCCGTGACTTTTATTTTAGAAAAATTTGGGCAGAGTCTCCTCTTAAAAATTGTAGCTTGTGATCTACCAGATCACTACAACCACAATACCAAAATCAAAACAATAATTTAACTAAACCCAAATAAGTCTCAATATCCAAAAACAAATAAAATCAAAATAAAGTACTCCATGTCCTCAAAATAAAACATAACCTCTCAACATAATTAACTTTCATTGCATAACTAAATACATCTGCATCATCTAAGTCTTCAACTCCATCTGTAATATGTCACATTACAGGTAAAGGTAAGTTGCAGCGTTTTATAGTAAGCATAATAAACATTTGATAAAATTCAAAAACATCATTTTTCATAATGTGACGAAAAATAATACTCTTTTGTATCAAGATAACTTTCACACATATATGATTTAATCTGAGCAGTTAACGAAATCAGAATTTCACAAAACGGAATCACAACGGAAATAACTGCACAGATAACCAACGAAACGAAACAGAATCGAATAACGAAATCATAATCACATAGTCAAATTGAATTAACCATTAGATAGTCATATACTCATAATAACCATTTACTAGTAGTAGCCATGCTGTAATGAAACAAATGCATACTCAAATACTGATGTGACACAATGATATCATTCCAGACTATACCCGCTGGAAGGGTATCGACAGATATTATACCCCCTCTGTCTTTGGACAAAATGAAATGCGTTTCTTTATTCTCGTCGCCAACGAGTATGCGCGTTTTTATCCTCGTCGCAATGCGAGACACAACGAAACGAAAACGAATATTCTCAGTTCACAAACATCAAATCGTATTCACTGAATCAATACAAACATGGCATTTCAAAAGTAGTTTTTCATACACAACAAAATGTTATTCAAAATTACATTTTTCAACAAAATACATTTCTTATCAAAATCATATTTCAAAATAATCTTTCATGCTTACTATTCAAAACATTTCAAAATAAACAACAAAATATACTCAAAATAATTTGCGTAAAATTACAACTTCCTTTACGTACCTCAAAGCTTCCTAGCAACGTTCAATCTACAAACCTTCCCACAATCTCCAGGATATCAAGGATTTCCTATTACCTATTTCAACATTATCAAAACCATATTCATTTAACTTGATTCTATAATATCCTAACACAACCCTAACTTATGTTATTCAACATGCTTAAAGTATGAATACTAATTTGTTTCAAAAAAAATCAATCACCATCTTTGAACAATATCTTCGAAAAACATCTCCATTTTCGAACTAAACTCATCTCAAATCTTCGAACAAAATATCAATCCAGTAACCATTTTTTGAAAAACCAATCTCAGTTCATCAAAATTCCATTAACATTTTCGGACTAAATTTCCAGACTAACCTTCGAATAATTCCAGTATCGTTTTCTTAAAAAAAAACCATCTTCATTTTCGAACCACAATACAGAACATCTTCGAAAAATTCCAGAAAATTTCTTCGAACAAAGTCTTCGAATTCCCAGAAATTTTCGAAACACAATTCTTAAAATTGATGTTCTGGACAACAATACCCCAACATACTTCAATAATCCCACTTCACTAACCAAACCCTTAAAAAATCTAAAAATAGAAAAAAATTCGATATATAAATATCGAAATTTCATACCAATTGCTACGAGTTCAGCTCCAATTCCGATTCCCTCTTGGTTGCTTGCTACTACTCGGATTTGGAAGGATTTTCGAAACTCAAATTCGAAATTTAAGAATCTGGAAATTTTATTTTCTGAATTTGTAACAGACGGGAATGGACTTGGGTTCCTGTTGGTAGAACTAAATAGAGTTTTATGGTTCATATCAGTTACAATTGTGGTATGTGAAGGGTTGAGGAAGATCGATCGGTTTCGGTGAGGAAAAAGGAGCGAGAAGCGAAGCGAAGTGAAGTGAAGCAGAATACGAGTGACGAAGAGAAGGAAAAAGAAACTGAAACAATTTGGGCAAAAGTGTTCGGTTATCTCACCTATTTAATCTCAATTATTATTATCATTATTATTATTAAATATTATTATTATAATTATTTTTAAATATTATTATTATTATTATTATTATTATATTTTATAACTTACACAATATTTGGACCAATAAATTCCTTTAAAATCGAACCATTACACAAAGGCTGCTTGCATGTTGGTCATCTGCTATGAGAATTTCTTGTGCATATCTTCAATCTTTCCTCCAATTTCCAATGATGTATTCTGCTGGCTGAGTTCGAGCTTTGCTTAGCACAACTTGGAGAATGAGTATGAGAAGGTGTCTATGACGAATCTTTCAAATCTCATGACCTTCTCAGATAGATTTCTGACTTCTCAAGTGATATCCTGAAACTGTGAGTCAGTATGTCGCCGTAAATTTCCAATTGCATGACATGCGTCTCTTTCTTCGTGTTTCAGTTTTTGAACTTTTCCAGCAAGGTTGGAAATGATGGTTGACAATTGATTCAGCTGAAAAGTCATGGACTGAGGCATCTTTTCAGCTTCAGGTTCAGGGAAGTCAAACAGATCCTCAGGTTGATTACTGTTGAGATTCTGTGCAAAATTAGATGGACCAGCTCTATCAGATTCAGCGATAGCAGTGAATGGTCTGGCAGGAGTAAGAGCAGCAGATACATCGACAGATACAACAGCAGTATGAGCAATCTATGCAGAAATAGTAGACTCGGTAGGAGCAAATTTTGTGACCAATTCCTCAGTAGGGTTCTACAGGCAAGGGTTCTATCAGTGGGGCAGGAAAGAATGGGGTATTAATGGGTGCAAAAGTTGGTTCAATGGTGAATTGGGTTTGTGCGGGTTGAGGAGGAGATGTAATTAGGGTTAAGGCATTTGTTGAGAGAGTCATGTGTGTTGGGAAAACGATTTCTAAAGTTTTGGTAATTACAAACCGGATATTAAAGACAAACTGGATGAAGTCCTACCGGATATTAAAGACCAACTGGAAAAAGACTCCTACCGGGTGAAGACATAAACTGGATGCCTATCAACTGGACAAGACATCAACTGGATGGACATCAACCGGATGAAGTCATCAACTGGACAAGACATCAACCGGATGAAGTCATCAACCGGATGAAGTCATCAACCGGATGAAGTCATCAACTGGATAAGTCATCAACTGGATGGACATCAACCGGATGAAGACACCAACCGGATGAAGTCATCAACCGGATGAAGACATCAACTGGATGGACATCAACCGGATGAAGTCATCAACCGGATGAAGTCATCAACTGGCGAAGACATCAACCGTACAAGCTATCAACCGGATAAACTTAAACTGGATGGACATCTACTGGACAACTATCAACTGAATAGTCTCTCACTGTACAAGGACATCAACTGGTCATAAGAGGATGAACGACCAGTTGAACAAAGAAAACCAGCAGAAGTCTGAGCTTCCAGTTAGAGCACTAAGCAACGAGACAAAATCAGTACAACATTCTCTGACAAAGGTACAACAGAGCGGCGCACCCTGCTATATCTCCGCCACCATTACCGTCAGAATGAAAAGAGCCGTTGCTTTACAAAATAGGAAAGAAGACAATATGAAATTGGAAAGCTAATCTCTTCCATATACAGAAAGGCTACCGTTGGTCATCCAAACCTATAAATACATCCAAGCAGAGAATGAAGAAGTGCTGAGCGATTTTCAACTAAGAGATATACTTCAAAGCAAACACTAAAGTCATACGACTGATATTCCAAGCGTTCAGCGAAGAGCAGACAAACAGCAAAACTGAATCTGTGACAGATTATCTTCAATTGAAGTCTGCTGCTCAAAAACTCTCAAAGCTAGAAAAGTGTATTCTGTAAAGAGTGTCATAGAATCCATTGTAACCAAAGTTAAGAAGTGTGTGATTGCTAGGAGTTTAGGCCAAGTGTGTTAGTGCCTAAGAAGGTTGTATACTGTAAAAGTGTAAACCAAGTCTTCTAGTGAATCCTTCCTGCAAAGGAAGAAGGGGAGACGTAGAAGCGTTGTGCTTCGAACTTCCAGAAACAACTCTCGTGTTATTTGTTTATTGCTTTAGTACTTCAGTTTTATTCCTCACAAGTTTTGTAGACGTCTTCCGCACTATAACAAGTGTCTACTACCTTGCCTGATATTGAGAAGCAACTGTAATACTTAAATGTTTACAGTTAACCAGAAAAAGAAATCGAAATTGTATCTAGTGTTTATTCAACCCCCCCCCCCCTTCTAAACACTACCCCGATCCTAACAAGTGGTGTCAGAGCTTAGGTCTTCTCAATCTTGAGAAATTATCATTTACCAAAAACTGATGGCCTCATTCAGCAAGATTCCAATGTTCAAGAAAGACGAATATGATGACTGGAGGATCCGTATGCAAGCACATCTAAGTGCTCAAGATGATGATATGTGGTATGTAATCACTGAAGGACCTTTGAAGATCATGAAAATCAATACAGCTGCCTCTATCACAAGTGGTGATCCACAAATGGTAGAAAAGGAAAGATCTCAATGGTCAAATGAAGACAAAAAAAAAGCAAATCTAGACAACGTTGCTAAGGACATTCTGTTCAAAACTTTGGACAAAAATATGTTCAACAAAATAAAGATGTGCCCTACAGCCAAAGAAATCTGGGAGAAGATTGCTCAACTCTGTGAAGGAAATGATCAAACCAAAGAAAACAAGCTTACTGTGGCTTTACAGAAGTTTGAGCATATCAAAATGATAAATGGAGAAACTCTCAACGAGTACGATGAAAGTGTGACTGGAATAATCAATGAACTAAACAGTCTGGGTAAGGAATTACCCAACAGAGAAGTCACTCTCAAAGTAATGAGAGGTCTACCAAGAGAATGGGATGTCAAGACCATTGCTATGAGAGAATCGAAGGACATCAACAAAATAGATCTACATGATCTATTTGCTGATTTAAAAGCCTATGAATTCGAATTAGGCATTCGGGTTGAAGATGAACCAAGTACCAGTCAACCAACAAAAGCTCTCACTGCATCGGAGTCTCTGCCCACTCCTACAGAAATGACTCCAGAAAAGATGTGTAATGATGCTATGGCAATGTTTGTAAAGAAATTTGGGAAATTCATGAAGAAGAATCAGAGATCTTATCAATCATATCCTCGGAGGCAGAGTTCCAAAGGAAATTCAGAAGAATAAGAGCGAGTATGCTTCAACTGCCTCAAACCAGGGCACTTCATTGCGGACTGTCCTAAACCCAAGAAGGATGATCACAAAAGAGGATCCAAGGATTACAGAAAATCCAAAGAAATCAGAAGATCATCCAAAAAGGACAGAGATCAAAAGGTCTTGATGGCAGAAGAAAGTAAGAGCAAATGGGCTGATTCTGAATCAGAATCAGAAGAGTTAACTAGCTCATCCAGCGAGAGTGAAGACGAGGAAGTCCACTGCTTAATGGCAAATAATGAAAATGAGGTACATGAATCAAACCTATCTGAATTTACACATAGTGAACTCACCAATGCATTGCAGGACATGATAAATGAGTATCGGGCGCTATATGAATCTTTTGAAAGCTATAAGACTGAGCATACAACCCAAACTGAAACGCATGAAAACAAGCTTGATTGTGAACAATCAAGGGAGTTGAACTGCCTAAGGGAAACAGCCAGTCTCCTAGTGAAGGAAAGAGATGAATCCAAGAATGCTTACCAGAAACTTAGCAAACTGGTTAGCACTTGGAATGCGTCAACTACCAGAAAGGATGAAATGCTTGAGTCTATAAGGCTTGCTGGTGATTTAACAGGCATAGGCTATAATGGCAATGACAGCAGTTCATCTGGTAATGAACCTCAACTGTGTCTAACAAAAGGCAAGGTTCAATCAATGAACTTTGTAAGATCTAGCACAGTATATGACCCTTACGAACTGGTTAAAGAACCTGTTAAAGCAACACTCATCAAGGAACAGGCACAGCACAGAGGTATCGGTTATGTAGAACCACTCAAAGAGGCTAAACCGAGGCAAAAGTTCAGAAATGAACTTAAACCCACTGGTCGAGCAGCTAGAGAGGTTAAACCCAACTGGTACTACAACTGTAAACCTGTCCAGAAGAGGTATATGCTAAATAACAGGAACTACAAACCAAAAGCACATGCATACACATATTATCACACTCCACAGTCAAAATCATCACCTATATCTATAAATGCACACACATTTCAGAACACACACCGACCTAAGTCATTCAGGGTCATACAAGTGTGGGTTCCGAAAGGACTAATCCTACCAGGACCCAAGTAGGATTGGGTACCAATCATTCTATCGCTTTAATTGCAGGAAACTAGAATGCATCCAGTTCGGAGCTCAGAATGGTTTCTGGACAGCGGGTGCTCTAGACATATGACAGGGAATGCGAGCTTATTGTCTGAACTGGTGGACTCCACCGGACCCAGAATAACCTTTGGAGACAACGCGAAAGGTAGAACCGTGGGTAAGGGTAAGATTATCTACGGTAACATCATCATTAAAGATATTCTTTTAGTTGAAAATCTATGCTACAACTTGATTAGCATAAGTCAATTGTGTGACAATGGTCATTCCGTAGAATTCAACCAGCACTCATGCACAATCAAATCTATTGATGGTAGTATACTACTTGTAGGTAGAAGGCATGATAACACATATAAAATTGATTGGAATCTTAATCAGCCTATCTCTTCTACTTTCTTAGCTGCTCTGAATTCATCCAAAAATTGGCTTTGGCACAAACGGTTGAGTCACTTAAACTTTAAAACTATTGCCAGTCTGCGTAAACTTGATCTAGTTGTTGGACTGCCCCAAATTGAGTTCTCAAAAGACAAGATCTGTGCAGCATGCCAACTTGGTAAGCAAATCAGATCCTCCTTTAAGAACAAAGGGAGTAAATCTTCTTCTCGGTGCCTAGAGTTGCTGCATATGGATCTATTTGGTCCTATACCAGTAACAAGTCTAGGGGGAATGAAGTATACTCTAGTGGTAATAGACGATTACACTCGTTTCACGTGGGTCTTGTTCCTAAGTGGCAAAGATCAGGCTACTCCAAAGCTGATCAAATTACTAAAAAGACTCCAAAATGAGAAATCGTGTGGGATAGATAGAATTCGCAGTGATAAAGGTACTGAGTTCACCAATCAATCACTCGAATCATATCTAGATGACCTTGGTATTAAACACGAATACTCTGCAGCTAGAACTCCTCAACAAAACGGAGTTGCTGAGCGTAGGAACCGCACTTTGAAAGAAGCTGCGCGAACTATGCTCGCGGAATCAGAAATATCGCAGAGATTTTGGGCAGAAGCTGTCAACACAGCATGTTATACGCAGAACAGATCAATGATTAATAAGCGAGCAAATAAAACCCCTTATGAGATCTGGAATGGCAGTAAGCCAAATATTTCCTATTTCCATGTGTTTGGTTGCAAATGTTTTATTCACAACAATGGAAAGACTCATCTCACCGCTTTTGATGCCAAATCTGATGCTGGAATATTCCTTGGATATTCTACAGTTAGTAAGGCATTCAGAGTATTTAATAATAGAACTCTTAATGTAGAAGAATCAGTGCATATAAAATTTGATGAACCTACTGACTGTATACTATCTGATATACAAATCAACAACTTGAGTAATCGACTGGAAAGTACTTACATTGACGAAAATGTTGATGATGAGATTGATTACAGAAGCAGGACTGACTGCTCCTTAGAACCAGAAGTTCCTGAAGCTCAAGCAGAAGAGTCTGCTGGCCAACAAGCACTGCAACCAGCTTCAAATGAAACAGTAGTATCTACCCCTGCTGCAGCAGAAGAAACAAATGAGAAAGATGAGTCAATCAGAACCTCTGATTTGCCTACTCACATCCAGTCAACTGAAGAACTCAATCCTCTTGGACCTTCGCTCCGGTGGAAGAAGGATCATCCACCTGAGCAGGTCATCGGTAACCCTCTTGCTCCTCTACGCACCAGAGGACAAATGATTAATGAATTTCTTCATGCTGCATTCATATCTCATATAGAACCTAAGAAGATTGATGACGCTATATTAGACCCAAGTTGGGTAGAAGCAATGCAGGAAGAACTAAATCAGTTTGAGCGAAACAAAGTATGGTATCTAGTACCACGACCACAGCATCACACTGTAATTGGCACCAAATGGGTGTTTAGAAATAAATTAGACGAAAACGGTACAGTAATCAGAAATAAGGCAAGATTAGTTGCACAGGGCTACAGACAGGAAGAAGGCATTGATTTCGATGAAACCTTTGCCCCTGTAGCTCGACTAGAAGCAATTCGCATATTTCTTGCATTTGCTGCGTTTAAAGACTTTAAAGTCTATCAGATGGATGTTAAGAGTGCATTTCTTAACGGCAAACTCCAGGAAGAAGTCTATGTTGAACAACCTCCTGGATTTGAAAACCATCAGCAGCCATCTCATGTTTTCCGTCTCAATAAAGCCTTGTATGGTCTAAAGCAAGCTCCCCGTGCCTGGTATGAAACTTTATCAAAATATTTGACAGAACACAATTTTATTATTGGCACGGTGGACAAGACCCTTTTTAAATTTACAAAGGGAGACCATACTCTGCTTGTTCAAATTTATGTTGATGATATTATTTTCGGAAGTACTAACTCAAAATTGTGCGAAAGATTCTCTAAAATTATGCAGGACCAGTTCGAGATGAGCATGATGGGAGAACTATCATTTTTCTTAGGACTGCAAGTCAAGCAATCTAGTGAAGGAATCCTGATCAATCAGTCTAAATACACTAAAGAGCTACTGAAGAAATATGGAATGAGTACCAGCTCAGCTGCTGCTACACCAATGAGCTCATCTGCCAAACTCGACTTGGATAATTCAGGAATACCAGTCGAAGTTACAATGTATCGAGGCATAATCGGATCTTTACTATATTTGACAGCCAGCCGACCAGATATTATGTTTGCAGTGTGTATGTGCGCCCGGTTTCAAGCAAATCCCAAGCAGGCGCACTTCACTGCAGTCAAAAGGATCCTAAAATATTTGAAAGGCACTGAGAATGTCGGTCTATGGTATCCAAGAGACTCAACCTTCAATCTTATCGGATACTCAGATGCTGACTATGCTGGATGCAAAATTGACAGGAAAAGCACCAGTGGGTATTGTCAATTCCTTGGTGATCGATTGATATCATGGGGTTGCAAGAAACAGACATCCATTGCAACTTCCACTGCAGAAGCAGAATACCTTGCTGCTGGAAGCTGCTGTGCTCAACTGCTCTGGATTCAGCAACAACTCAGAGACTATGGAATTGAGTCTACAGAGGCTCCCATTTTCTGTGACAATACATCTGCCATTGCCATAACGTACAATCCAGTTCTTCATACTCGTACTAAACTTATTGACATCCGTCATCATTTTATCAGAGATCATGTCATGAAGAAAGAAATTCGGCTGGAGTATATTTCTACAGAACAACAGGCAGCAGACATCTTCACAAAGCCCCTACCGGACGCTAAGTTGTCTTACTTTCGAAATATTCTTGGTTTAATTGAAATTACTTCTTGATTATTTTGTTTTGGGTAATGAGTTCAGGGGGAATTAGTTAGTTTATTGTGCATAAATTTAGGGGGAATTTCTGTTATAATTCTATCATGGTTATTTAAGCTCAGCTGGTAATACAATGGTCAGCTGCAGTAGGTGTATCCGAACCAGTAGGACTCCACAACCAGTGGATGTTTTCCTACCAGTCGAACCCTACATACCAGTTGATGTTACCAAATATGCTTTGACAAAAATAACCCTCGATACTTATTAACCTAATGAACGTCGGAATTCAAAATTACTTTTGGTTAAAAATAAATTATTTCACTCCCGCCTAAATCCTGTTCTTTCATTTATTTGTTAAATCTTTTTAAACCGTTAGATGGTCGCCACGTATACATGTGTCCGCTCATCTACAGTACGACGTTACATATACTTCCTTTTTCACCGCCTTTAGTTTCACTACTCTTCTTCTCCAACAAATCACTGCGATTATTCTTTCTCTTTCAGAAAACTTACTCCAACAAACTGCTGCTGCTTCTTCCTCCTACTCACTCAATATGTCGAAGAATGTTCAGCCGAGTTTTATCACCAATGCTATTCACGTCGATTTTCATTCAATATCCACATCCTCTGATGAAGAAACCAAGGAGTTGATACAAAGGCTGGATACCTCCGGACTCCTGGTAATCTTGAGCCAGACCCCTTCCTTTTACAAGAACGAACTACAAGAGTTCTTCGCTACTGCCAAAGTTGTGGATGACACCGTGGTGGCATCCGTCTCTGGACAATCAGTCACCATCACCCAACCAGAATTTGCCACTCACCTGTGCCTACCCTCTACCGGACTCACTGATTTTTCGACTATTCCGGCAGAACTAAGAGAAGAGATGCGTCTCACAGTTTCGGACTCCGCTCATCGCCTTCCACGACCGCCTTTCCGGAAAGTATTGATGAAGAGTCATTATAGACAACTAGCTGACATAATCTCAAAGGGGCTCCTCTGTAAGGCAGGATCATTTGATATAATTACCCCTGAGAATTTTGACGTTATGAGCGCTATATGCAAAGGGTTGGAGATAAACTGGTCAGCTGTGTTATTTCAAATACTGACTAGTCTGGTAGCATCTGGCAAGGGTCAATCAGGTTTTGCTCTCCCACTCAGCAGTCTTTTTGAGAGCAAAAACATTAAGACAGGGGCTCTTTCTCACCTTCATCCAGGGAGGCTCATCACTCACAAGTATCTTCAGCTTCATCGCCAACGAAGTGGCAGAGTAGGCGGAGTGACAAAGCGTCGCTTGACTCAGGTAATAAGTGACTCTGAACAGACTGTATCGGAATCCGCTGAGTCTTCTCCACCTCCTCCGCCTCCTAAGAAGCCAAGAACACGAAAAGCTGCTCCTCAGACCGCCCGACAACTAGACATTGCAGCCTCCGACACTATCTCCTCCGCCGGTCCTACAGATGTAAATCCTACTAGGGAACCCAGCCCTGCCATCCCTTCAACTGAGGAACCAACTGCTTCCTTAGCCATGGTGTCTGCTCCTTCTGTGGTTCCAGCTGACACTCAGTCAGCACTGGTGAGCACTCAGCAAGAACCAGGCTCTATCAGCTTCAGGACACCCAAGTCATTATGTCCATACTGTCATCCCAAGACCACCCCTGCTGGAAAAGGAAAATCTCTTACGGCTCCAGTGTCCACTCCTGTTGCATTCGAGATTCAAATGGTAATGGATACAGTGGAAGCCAAACTGCAACCACAGTTGGAGATTTTCGATCGATGGGTAAAGGCCCGTGTCAAGGTTCGATTAGATGATTTTGATCAAATTCTGGATCAGGCTAGGGCAGATGAGAACAAAATACTAGCATATCTTCAAATCTCAGACCCTGAAACAAGCTTGAAGCTGCGAGATGTTTTTAGCCTGATGATCTATGTGGGTGAACTTCAGGCCCTGGTTGAAACTCGCCTTCAACTATTTGACGGTAATTCGGGAACAGCGAATCATGATAGAGCTGTTCTAAATGCTCTTGGACCCAAGCTCGAAATGGCTGAGCTTGCTCTTCATGACCTTCGCATATCCACTGGTATTCATTCTTGCTCCACTACTGTCACTGTTGCCAGCCCTGATCAGCAGGATCTATACTCCGTCATTGCAAATTTGGAGATTGTCCCATTTTCTGTGGAGCTCACTTCTACTGCTCTGGAGACTACTGGAGCGGAGGCCGCACCAACTGCCTTGGAGGCAGCCTCCTCGGTTCAAGAACTCTCCTCTCCAACTGCTCTCGGCGTCTCCTCTCCTCCCAGCTCTCACAATGATCAACAGCCCCAGCCAATGGCTGTTGATCACACCAATGTGGATGCAGTCATACAGACAGTGATTCAGCAGGTTACTATATCCTCTGCCAATCATGAACCTAGCGAGTCTTCCCACTCAAATGATCACACCCAGATGTCAGCTGCTGTGGTTGATCAACCCACAACTACTTTGGCTGCTCCACCAAATGAAGAAACTGCCCAATTGGCTGTCACTATCTCAGAGTCTCCAGCTGCACAAATTGTTGAAGCTTCTATGTTGCCATCCGCTGCAGTTGAAGATGCTCACCTCAGCGCTCTTGTCCCTACTACTGATGCTCCACTGATTGCTGCAGATCCGTCCATGGTTCAAGAGCTTTCTGAAAACTTTTTTGTCTTTACCAACCCTATGGACGAGCCTCCGAACATTGCTGCACAGCTAGCAAATCTATCCACTGCCATATCAGCACTAGCCAGCGATGTTCATAAGCTTAAACAGGAAGAACGAACTGCAACTCTCATTCTAGGCACTCATCAGCAGCACACGGACTCACAATTCCAGCAAGTCTACCGGGACTTAAGTAGTTTAACGACTACCGTCACCAGACTTCAAACATTTGCTGAGAATGCAGTGGCGGATGCTTTTACTAGAATTGGCCAGGCGCGTCTTCAGATCAATCAAAACAATGAATCTCTTCATGCTGCCACCTCAATGGCTCTTGGAGAAAAGATTGACGACGCCAAGAAAACATTGACCGATCAGTTGGCCACTATGCAGGCAGCATTTGCCTCTCAAATTCAAGATATTTGCAACAGTCTGCCTGCAGCTCCTCAAATTATTCGCAGATTACCTGAACCCAGCCGAACTGCTCCCTCAACGCAGCGAGCTTCAAGTTCAGCTGCTCATTCATCCCCTGCAACTGGAGCACCCACTCAGTCCAGACCAACTGCTCAACCAAGATCTCGGAGTCCACGCCAACCGCCTGCCGAAAAGTGCGACTATTCCAAACATTGGTTCGGGCGCAAATAGTATCATTTTCTGACTCCTCCTTTAATTACTCTTATCTATTTACTGTTTTTATTGACTTTTTCTTTGTATTACTGTTCCACTTAAATACATTCACATTAATTGCAACCTTTTCATTTCTATAAATAGCGACTCTTGTTTGTTCACAGAACACACATTCACTTAACATGCTTACTTTCAAGCTATTCAAAATTCCCTGGTTTTCTGGTAGATCTTTTTCCGCCTCATGGGTTTATTACTTATCTAAATCAACCCCTCATGGGTTGATTACTTATCTAACCCAGCTCTGTTAAGCTTCAGCGCTTTGATCCTGTTCTGGTGCTCCTCATCAGTCAGGAACTACTAACAGCAGATGTCTGGGGGCTGATGACAAAAAGGGGGAAGACAGAGATAGACTATTCTCGTTAGGTGAATCCATGAACCATGGAAGCTGCCTGATGAATATACGTATGACTCTTCCCGACCTTCTCTCTGAAACAAGGTAGACCGACAGAGATAGAGTATTCTTATTAGGTCCTCTCGGAAACAAGGTGGATCGAGCTCTTCCTCTCTGAAATAAGGTGGATCGAGCTCTTCCTCTCTGACACCAGGTGGATCGAAGCTCTCCGGGTCTACAATACTTGTTTAAAGATTTGTCTTGTATCAGCTAAATTATGTAAACTAAATTGGTCTTAGATTCTAGTCAAGTTATTAGAATTCATCTTAAATAAAGATGAATCTCTCTCAATTGTCCAGTTTGATTACAACTTGTAATCTGCTTATATTTAATGAAAATTTCTTTTCCATTATGTCTTCAAGTAATTTCAGGTTTCTCATCTTATTTACTCAAACTGGAAATAGATCTTTGCTTAGTTTTGTCATCACCAAAAAGGGGGAAATTGTTGGGAAAACGATTTCTAAAGTTTTGGTAATTACAAACCAGATATTAAAGACAAACTGGATGAAGTCCTACCGGATATTAAAGACCAACTGGAAAAAGACTCCTACCGGGTGAAGACATAAACTGGATGCCTATCAACTGGACAAGACATCAACTGGATGGACATCAACCGGATGAAGTCATCAACTGGACAAGACATCAACCGGATGAAGTCATCAACCGGATGAAGTCATCAACCGGATAAGTCATCAACTGGATGGACATCAACCGGATGAAGACATCAACCGGATGAAGTCATCAACCGGATGAAGACATCAACTGGATGGACATCAACCGGATGAAGTCATCAACCGGATGAAGTCATCAACTGGCGAAGACATCAACCGTACAAGCTATCAACCGGATAAACTTAAACTGGATGGACATCTACTGGACAACTATCAACTGAATAGTCTCTCACTGTACAAGGACATCAACTGGTCATAAGAGGATGAACGACCAGTTGAACAAAGAAAACCAGCAGAAGTCTGAGCTTTCCAGTTAGAGCACTAAGCAACGAGACAAAATCAGTACAACATTCTCTGACAAAGGTACAACAGAGCGGCGCACCCTGCTATATCTCCGCCACCATTACCGTCAGAATGAAAAGAGCCGTTGCTTTACAAAATAGGAAAGAAGACAATATGAAATTGGAAAGCTAATCTCTTCCATATACAGAAAGGCTACCGTTGGTCATCCAAACCTATAAATACATCCAAGCAGAGAATGAAGAAGTGCTGAGCGATTTTCAACTAAGAGATATACTTCAAAGCAAACACTAAAGTCATATGACTAATATTCCAAGCGTTCAGCGAAGAGCAGACAAACAGCAAAACTGAATCTGTGACAGATTATCTTCAATTGAAGTCTGCTGCTCAAAAACTCTCAAAGCTAGAAAAGTGTATTCTGTAAAGAGTGTCATAGAATCCATTGTAACCAAAGTTAAGAAGTGTGTGATTGCTAGGAGTTTAGGCCAAGTGTGTTAGTGCCTAAGAAGGTTGTATACTGTAAAAGTGTAAACCAAGTCTTCTAGTGAATCCTTCCTGCAAAGGAAGAAGGGGAGACGTAGAAGCGTTGTGCTTCGAACTTCCAGAAACAACTCTCGTGTTATTTGTTTATTGCTTTAGTACTTCAGTTTTATTCCTCACAAGTTTTGTAGACGTCTTCCGCACTATAACAAGTGTCTACTAACTTGCCTGATATTGAGAAGCAACTGTAATACTTAACAGTTTACAGTTAACCAGAAAAAGAAATCGAAATTGTATCTAGTGTTTATTCAACCCCCCCCCCCTTCTAAACACTACCCCGATCCTAACAATGTGATCAGTAGAATCATCATCCTCTGATGTGAGGTTGATTTGATTAACCACCGATTCAATGATGATGTCAAAATTTAAGGGATCAGCATTAGGTAGAGGTGGATGTTGAGCGGACGCAACAACGGGTTCAGAGGAGATAAAGGGTTTGCCTACAGAGACGGTAGGAGAAACATTTACCAAGGAGACCTCTGCTGGGGCCACAACAACCATCCTTCGATCAGTAACTTCTGTTGAAGCTACTCCCAACTGGTGAGAACAAGAGTGCAATCCCAAGGTGACCTTGAGATCATGCAGGGTCTTCTCGGCCAGAGAGAGGCGAGCTTGAAGGGAGTTGAGAACCGCAATGTCATGGGAGGCAGTGCCAGAGACTAGATCGAATTCCTTTTGCCTTGAATTGACAAGAGTCTCAAGTCCACTGATGAACTTCATAAGTCGGAAGACTTCTCTCAGTCGCAGACCCTCTTCAACATCCTGGATCTGTAAAAACTCAATGATGATATTTTCATCATTCCTTGTCTGCTTGAGAATCCAGTTGAAGTCATTTAGTCTGATCTTCAGACGAGTCTGGAGTTGTGCTTGAACTTGTGTTTCCACTTCTTCACGCACCAAAGAGATTTTCGTTGCCACTAGAGTTGATACTGCTTCCATCAGAGCTTTTCCTCTTCCTTCAGGAGTGTAATGAGGAAGGCAGATGGAGCAACCCATTTTTTGTGGTCTCAGACTGAGGGCAAAAGATTCGTCCCCTCGGCGAGTACTAAGTGGTAGCTCGGCAGTGGTTGATACAATGGACACTGGTACAGTAGCTGTGATGTCCATAGGCTCTGGTGATGAAGAAGAGATGGCAAGAATTGAACTCAGAGGACCAGTAGGATCATCAGCAGGTTCCTCTGGTGCAGTGACTTCAACTGCTTTAGGAGTTTGGATGAGTTATGTGTCAGTAGTGGGAACAACAGAGGTGACCTCTGCTGTAATTGTAGCGTCATTACCAGCAGTTGTTGTCTTGGAGACATCAAAGTTTCTCCGCTTGCTTCTGATTTTCTTCGGTGGAGGAGGAGGAGATGACTCAGCAGACTCTGAGATGGTTTGTTCAGAGTCACTCACCACTTGAGCCTTTTTCCTCTTAGTGGGAGCAGTCTTAGAAGGGCCTCCTTCCCTACCTGTTGGTTTTTGGTAATAGGTATTTGACGTTGATTAGCCAAGTGGATGAAGATTGTAGATTTTACCCACCGGAACATCCATGCTCTCCAAAATGCGACTGAGAGGCAGAGAAAATCCAGAATGACCCTTTGCTGATTCAACCATTTCAATCAGCACTTGAAAGTGTATCACAGACTAGTTGACATCCAATTCTTTAACGATTTCACACATTGTATGATTGAGCGCTTACCGCTTTACCAATAACTATAGTTAAGGGTAATGACACAACTTCAATCTTTTCAACCATACACTGGCACAAGCGCCACGTGTTGGACCGATCCCAAAGCACAGGCAATTGTTGAACTCCAACAATCCATCCCCCAATAATTGTACTCTCAACAACTCATGGGAATCAAACACGCGACTTTGGCTCTGATACCAATTGTAGGATCTAGCGCTTACCGCTTTACCAATAACTATAGTTAATGGTAATTGCACAACTTCAATCTTTTAAACCATACACTGGCACAAGCACAAAGTGTTCAACCGATCACAAAGTAGAGGAAATTGTTGAACTCCAACACACATCACCTCAAACTTCTCCGGAGTGATGACGTCAAATGAACCATCTTTGCACAACATACCTTTCTCAATGATGTCTGCTAGCATTCTGAAGTGGTTCTTCATCAAAATCTTCTTGAATGGAGGGGTCCGCAGCCGTTGGCCAGATTTGGAAAACAGAGTACTCATCTCATCTCGAACGGAGATGGAGTTGACAGATAGGTCAGTGAGCCCAGCAGTAGGAAGGCTCGGGTGTGTACTGAAATCCTCCTGAGTGACTGAACAGCTTGGGTGGAAACAGAGGATACCACTGTGTTGTTAACCACTCTTGCTGAAGCATAAAATTCCTGGAGAGCTTCTCTGTAGAACATTGGAGTCAAATTGTAAGGCCTCGCTACCTTAACCCGCTATTAGTGTATTATCACATATATTAGTGCATACATTCATGTCATTAGGGAATTCTTATATATGATTTTATAGCAAGGCATGGTGTCTATAAATTTTTTGACATTAATCATCTTCTCACTCAATTCTCAATATAATTCAACTAGAGCAAGTATACACTATACAATGCACCAATCTCACATTCTAAATTCATCATGCAATTTCCCTTAATTAATTGCATGCAAAACATAAATGAAAATAGAAATCTGGCAACCCTTATACGAACCATATACACATATCATAATGCTCACAGGCGAGCATTGAATAAGTAAATGTGTAGTTATTGTATAATCGTGTTACCCAGTACCAGTATTGGTACCTCAGTCCCGGGAGCATTCCCAATCAACAGCTCGAACTCATTTCAAAGCCAATGTTGTACATGTTCTACCTGATTCAACAGAAACAGCCCCCACATGGGGTGAGCATACCAATAACACAATCTCAATCTCATCAATCTAACAATTCATATTTTACAGGATATAAAGCTGTAAAGTCAGAAGGTACTCCTGTATGCACCGTTACCGTATATGATCTCTCATGTTGTTCCTGTTATCACAATAACAAAAATCATCAAATTTCAAAATCAGTTAATCATTATATTGATTAACCCTACTCATGCTCACCCAATTTCATAATCAAATAAAACTAAATCATTACACTAATGATTTATAGAAATCACATAAATATCAATTAATGATTTCACAGTTCCATCACATCGTAACCTCTCGCACGCTTAACAGCGGCAACACTCTAACCTCTCGCACGCTCAACAACGGCGGCCATCATAACCAATGCTTACTCAACAGTGACAACATCCTACTCATTGCTCGCTCAATAGCGGCATCACCAAAATTCACAATACACAATAACTCATTGCAACAAGAATATACAAATGACAAAAATATATTAACTATGCCCGTACGTTATACGTACCTTATAATCCAACAACAAGAGCCAATATTTGTCTTCGCCCCGAGATCCAATGAATTATTCGCTATACACAGTTAATAACTCACAATCAATTGCATGCACATAAATACGTACTCAAGCACGTACTCAACCTCCAAATACATCACCATGTCACGATGATTAATCACAAATACAGAACTATGTATACTACCCAAGGCATCTCATTTTGTTCAATGAGTTAATCGATTAACTCAAACAAGTAGTACATTTTACTAAAGTTCAACTCAAGCCACTTCAGTTTAAAGTGCAATATTTTCATTGGAATGTAGACATCGTCCTAAAAATCTACTAAACAAACCCCAATTCCAAAATCCCAACATTTATCAAAATTTGAAAAAAACAAATGATCACGAGCCGCAATCGATCGCCGTCTCCCCGCGATCGATCGCGCAAACACACTGCCAAGCTTAACTCTTCCACGATCGATCGATGATACCCTGCGATAGATCACCTGACCTCTCACGATCGATCGGTGGTTTTGGGCGATCGATCGCCATCACTGTTTATCACCTTCAAATTCAAGTGATAAGTCGCGATCGATCGACGCCAACGCCGCAATCGATCGCGACCTGCGATTTTTTGAAAATATTTTGGTTCCATGGTGTTTTTCACACCCAAACTCAAATCCAACACCCTCAACACTTCAAATACTCCATTTAAACTCAATAAAACACTAAGAATATCACTTTAATAAATTCTACCAAAAATTCTCAAAACTCAAATCCATCATCACACACAACCAAACTCAACAAAACTACAATCGAAACGAAGATAAAAGCAAGGGGAAGAATATTACCCAATTATCTTTGTGAGATTCTGCTCCAAAGTCGAGCCTTGCTCAATTCTCTTCCATGAGAGAAAAAGTGGGAAAAGGGGGGAGAGGTGAGAGGGAAGTGAAGTGGAGAATGGTTGAACACCGAGTCCACCTGGTATATATATTACCAAGGTTCCAAAAACCCGAGTATCAAATACTCGCACCATAACTCATTAAAAATCACATGTGTTCAATAATTATCTACCAGTAACTCCACAACATCACAAATCTCAATCCAAAGTTCCTCAGACTCCATATCCCACTACCAACACAATTCCAATGTTTAATACATCAATGAGAATAAAATCTCAACCATTGGATCCAACAATCCCGATATCAGATTAAAATCATCGGGAGTCTCAACATCGTAATTATCTCATAATTACCACAATTAAAATCCATTAGGGATTATAATCACTCCGAGATTAACATGATAATTTCCGGATATCACAGAAACTAAGCAAAATTAATAGCCTCGAGTTTTCCAAACACCTGAAAATGCTTAACATTCCTTCATACAGTGCTTGTATAGACAAACTCGAAATCAATGTGTACAGCGTTGGTGACGAAACTTGGTTGGCTAGTCTTCAACATGATGATTTATGAAACGCTGAGAAAATATGAAGTCTGAAAAAATTTGCTTCGAAATAATATGTTAGCTCAGTAGGTTTGAGATGGTGAAAATGAAAATTGTAAAAGTTAATGACGGTGAAAGATGAGGGAGGTGTAATGTCGTACTGTAGATGAAAGGGACACGTGTCGCTCATCTAAGCAAAAGAAATTTTTGAAATAAACTGAAACAGACACGATTGAAGCAGGACCAAAAAAATTCAATATTAATAATCATTAAATTTGAAATCCGACGTTCCAATTGGTTTATATTAAATAAGGATATTAATAGCTTAGCATATATGGTAATATCCACTGGTATATAGAGTCTACTGGTGAAGTAGCTTCTACTGCAGCAGGCAATTGTTTTACCAGCTGAGCACCAGTAGACTTTCGAAAAACACACAAATTCCCCCTCCCTCAATTAATGCAATATCTAAAATGTAATTCCCCCTTAATTGAGCATATAAGAGAAATTAAACAAATAAGATCACTTAGTTATATCAACTAAACCAAGTATATTACGAACATAGTAAAACTTAGCGTCCAGTAGGGGTTTTGTGAAGATATCTGCCGCTTGTTGTTCAGTAGATATGTACTCCAACTGAATCTCCTTCTTCATTACATGATCTCGGATAAAATGATGACGAATATCAATATGCTTGGTCCGAGAATGAAGAAATTGGATTATACGTGATAGCTATGGCAGATGTGTTATTACAAAATATTGGTGTCTCAGTTGACTCAATTCCATAATCTCTTAGTTGCTGTTGAATCCATAGTAGTTGAGTACAACAGCTTCCAGCAGCAAGGTATTCTGCCTCTGCAGTAACGTTGCGTTGGATGTCTGCTTCTTGTAACCCCATGAAATCAATCTATCTCCTAGGAATTGACAGTATCCAGTGATACTCTTCCTATTAATTTTACAGTCGGTGTAATCAGTATCTGAATATCCAATTAGATTAAATGTAGAGTCTTTGGGATACCAGAGGCCAACATTCTTAGTTCCTTTTAAGTACTTAAGAATCCTCTTAACAGCAGTGTGATGTGATTGCTTAGGATTAGCTTGGAATCGAGCACACATACATACAACAAACAAGATGTCAGGTCTGATGGCTGTCAGATATAGTAAAGATCCGATTATACCACGATATGTTGTTACTTCTACTGGTATGCCTGCTTCATCCAAATCTAGTTTAGCAGGAGCTCATGGAAGTGGCTGCTGTTGAACTAGTGCTCATTCCGTACTTCTTTAACAGTACTTTGGTGTACTTCGACTGGTTGATCAGAATTCCTTCAGTAGACTGCTTGACTTGCAATCCTAAGAAAAATTATAACTCTCCCATCATGCTCATCTCGAACTGATCCTGCATGATTTTGGAAAATCTCTCGCAAAGTTTTGGGTTAGTGCTACCAAAAATAATATTATCAACATATATCTGATCCAGTAGAGTATGGTCACCCTTTGTGAATTTAAAAGGGTCTTATCCACCGTGCAAATGGTAAATTTGTGCTCATTCAAATACTTTGATAGAGTTTCATACCATGCTCGGGGAGCGAGCTTATTTCAGACCATACAAAGCTTTGTTCAGTTTATAAACAAAGGAATGTTGATGATGGCTTTCAAACCTAGGAGGCTGTTCAACATAAACTTCTTCATGGAGTTTGCCATTAAGAAAATCACTATTAACGTCCATTTGATAAACTTTAAAGTCTTTGAATGTAGCAAATGCAAGAAATATGTGAATGGCTTCTAATCGGGCTACAGTGGCAAAAGTTTCATCGAAATCGATGCCTTATTCTTGTATGTATCCATGTGCAACTAATCTTGCTTTATTTCTGATTACAGTACCATTTTCGTTCAATTTATTTCTGAATACCCATTTGGTACCTATAACAGTGTGATGCGGTGGACGTGATACTAAGTGCCAAACTTTGTTTCTTTCAAATTGATTAAGTTCTTCTTGCATTGCTTCTACCCAGCTTGGATCTAAAATAGCATCATCTATCTTTTGGGTTCTATATGAGAGATGAATGCAGCATGAAGAAATTCATTAATCATCTTTCTTCTGGTGCGTAGAGGAGCAGTAGGGTTACATATCACCTGCCCAGGTGGATGTATCCTTCTTCCATCGGAGCGGAGGTCCAAGAGGATTTAATACTTCGTCAGTAGGAATTTGAGTTGGTAGCTCAGTAGACTGTATTGATTCATCATTGGTATTTGTGATGTCGACTGCAGTAGGGGTATATACATTAGCGTCCTCAGCAGAGGGGTTCAGCTCTTGTGGACCAGCATGTACCTCTGCTTGTACTTCTGGGACCTCTGGCTCTAAAAAGCAGTCGACCATACTACTGTAACCCAACTCATCATCATAATTATTATCAATATGAGTATTTTCTAATCGATTACTCAAATTATAGATTCATCAAATTCACATGAACATATTCCTCTACTGTAAGTGTTCTATTATTAAAAACTATGAACGCCTTACTGACAGCAGAGTAGCCAAGAAATATTACAGCATCAGATTTAGCATCAAAAGCGGTGAGATGAGTCTTTCCATTGTTACGAATAAAACATTTGCAACCAAACACATGGAAATAAGAAATATTTGGCTTACTGCCATTCCAGATCTCATATGGTGTTTTGTTCACTCGCTTATTAAGCATCGATATGTTCTGCGTATAACAAGATGTATTAACTGCTTCTGCCTAAAATCTCTGAGAGATTTTTGACTCCGCAAGCATAGTTCGCGCAGCTTCTTTCAAAGTGCGGTTCCTACGCTCGGCAACTCCATTTTGTTGTGGAGTTCTGGCAGCAAAGTATTCATGCTTAATACCAAGGTCATCTAGATATGATTCAAGTGACTGATTGGTAAACTCAGTACCCTTATCACTGTGAATTCTATCTATCCAACACGACTTCTCGTTTTGTAGTCTTTTCAGTAGTTTGATCAGCTTTGGAGTAACCATATCTTTGCCGCTTAAAAACATGACCCGCGTTAAACGAGAGAAATCGTCTATTAACACTAGGGTATACTCCATTCCCCCTAGACTTGTTACTGGTATAGGACCAAAAAGATCAATGTGCAGCAACTCTAGGCACCGAGCAGAAGATTTACTCCTTCTGTTCTTAAAGGTATATCTGATCTGCTTACCAAGCTGGCATGCTGAACAAATATTGTCTTTTGATAACTCTATCTGGGGCAATACATCAATTAAATCAAGCTTACGCAGACTGGCAATTGTTTTAAAATTTAAGTAACTTAAACGTTTGTGCCAAAGCCAATTTTTGGAACTATTCAAGACAGCAATGCAAGTAGGTGAGACTGGCTGATCAAAATTCCAATCAATCTTATATGTGTTGTCATGCCTCTTACCTACAAGCATTATAATACCATCGGTAGATCTTATTGTGCACGTGTACTTGTTGAATTCTACTCAGTGTCCATTATCACATAGTTGACTAACGTAATCAAGTTATAGCATAAATTCTCAACTAGAAATACATCTTTAATAATAATGTTACCATGGATAATCTTACCCTTACCCACGGTTCTACCTTTCGCGTTATCACCAAAAGTTATACTTGGTCCAGTGGAGTCTACTAACTCGGACAGTAGACAAGCACTTCCTGTCATATGTCTAGAACATCCACTGTCCAGAAGCACTCCGAGCTTCAAACTTGTTGGATTCTAGATCTCTGCAATTAAACCGATGAAATCATTGGTACCAATCCTACTTGGGTCCAGACAGGATTAGTCATTTTGGGACCCACACTTGGATAACCCTGAACTTCTTGGGTCTATGTGTGTCCTGAAATGTGTGTGTAGCAAATGGTGAAGGTGTTCTAGGGTGTTGCATGTGATATTGAGTCTATGCATGTTGTTTTGGTTTTTGGTTCCTGTTGGGATGCATATATCTCTTCTGGACAGACATACAATTAAACTACCAGTTAGGTTTCGCCTCTCGAGTTGCCTGACCAGCAGACTTATGTCCATGATTGGACTGTTGTTTTGGTCTAGTCTTCTCTACTAGCTTGACATAACCAATACCTTTATGTGATGCCCGTTCCTTAACGAGTGTTAGCTTAACATGTTCCATTCCCAATTCACTTGGTCCATATACTGTGCTAGATCTAACATAGTTCATTGTTTGAGACTTGCTCTTCACCAAACACAGCTGAGATTGAATGCCAGATGTATTACTGTCATTGTTGATATAACATATACTAGCAAGATCACCAGCAAGCCTTATCAACTTTAGTATTTCATCTTTTCTAGCGGTTGATGTGTTCCATGTGCGAACTATGAGTTTCTGGTGTGCACAGTTAACTTCGTCATTTTCTTTTTCGAGTAGAATTACTTTTTCCCTTAAACATTTCAGCTCCCTTGATTTTTCACAATCAGGGTTACTGTCCTGCTGTTTGATTGGGCTAGTATGTTCGATCTTGTAATTCTCGAAGGACTCAAACAACAGTTGATACTCATTTATCATGTCCTGCAATGCATTTGTGAGATCAGTATGTGTAAACTCAGAAAGATTACTATCAGGTACATCACTGTCATCATTTGCCATGAGATAGTGGACTCCTTCATCTTCACTTTCACTTGAAGTGCTTGAAGATTCTTGTGATTCTGATTCTGAATCAGCCCACTTACTCTTGTTTTCTCCAGCAACAAGTACTTTTTGCTCTCTATTTCTTCTGGATGATTTTCTCTTTTCCTTTGACTTCTTGTAGTCCTTGGAAGTTCTTCTTTGATCATCATTCTTTGGTTTTGTAAAGTCAGCGATGAAATGTCTGGATTTTTTACAGTTAAAACAGACACTGTCATCTTCTTCTTATCTATTTTTGAAATTTTGCTTCCTTGGATAAGACTGATATGTCTTCTGACCCTTCTTCATAAACTTGCCAAATTTCTTGACAAACATCGCAATTGCATCATTGCACATTTGTTCGGGATTCATCTCTATTGCAGTGGACATGGAATCTGATGCAGCAAAGGATTTACTTGGTTGATTGGTACTTGGTTCATTGTCAACTCGAATACCTAATTCAAACTCGTATGCTTTTAAGTCAGCAAACATATCGTGCATATCGATCTTGTTTAGATCTTTGGATTCTCTCATGATTATGGTCTTCACATCTCATTCTCTTGGAAGACCCCTCATGACTTTTATGGTAGTTTCTCTGTTCGACAGATCCTTACCTAGGCTGTTGAGCTCATTACAATTCCTGTCACTCTTTCATCGTATTCATTTAGAGTTTCTCCATACATCATCTTGATGTTATCAAATTTTTGTAGAGCGACAATAAGTTTGTTCTCTTTGGTTTGATCATTTCCTTCACAAAGCTGTGCAATCTTTTCCCAGATGTCTTTAGCAGTAGGACGCATTTTGATTTTATTGAACATGTTCTTGTCCAATGTTTTGAACAAGATGTAATTGGCTAGATTGTCAAAATTTGCCTTTTTCTTTTCCTCATTGGTCCAGGATGCTCTATCATTTTCAACCATCTGAGGTTCACCATTGGAAATGGCCACTGCTGTTGTTGACTTTCAAGATCTTCATAGGTCAGTCAGTGATGATGTACCACATATCATCATCCTGAGCACATATATGTGCTTGCATCCGAATTCTCCAGTCATCATATTTATCCTTTTTGAACATTGGAATCTTGTTGAGTGATGCCATCAGTTCATAGTATTCTCACAATTGAGAAGACATTGCTCTGAAACCACTTGTTAGGATCGGAGTAGTGTTTAGAATAGGGGGTTGAAAAACATTAGACTCAATTTCTCGATTCTTTTAAGTACAACAGACTGTTAAGTACTGCAGTAGTATCTCAATTGATAACAAGTCAGCCAGCAGACACTAAAAATAGTGCGAAAAATGTCTACTGGACTTGTGAGTTTAAGAAACTGAATGATAAAGTACCAGAAAGTAAGTGACACATAATATGTTTATGGAAGTTCGAAACACAACATTTCTACGTCTCCTCGGGAAGGTTATACTAGAAGGCTTTGGCTTACACTTTACAGCATACAAACTTATTAGGCACCCATACAGATTTTCCTAAACTCCTAGCAATACAACAATCGCAGTTGTTTACAATGTGTTTTTACAACACTCACAGAATATAAAACTTTTGATCTTCGGGTGTTCTTGAGCAGCAGACTCAGTAGACTTTAATCTTCAAGATCACAATGATGCTTTTGTGCTGTTCTGCAAAACTTCAGAATATTGCAATATGCGTTTTGAATGTTTGTTTGTATAGGAATGAAGTTGATTCAAGATTTCAAGATGTTGAGCAAGAGTTCAGAACTATCTTCATTCTTCTCTTCGACGTATTTATAGACGTAAAATTCGAACATCAACTATTCTTCAATTGGAAAGAAGCGCGTAAAATCAGCTTCCTGATTTTCTTCCAAATCCTTTTTGTCTTCTTTCCAATTTCATTAATCAACCGTTAGTTTAAGTTGATGCGCTGGTGGCGCTGATATGGTATTGTGGCTCTATGTTGTACCTTTGTCAGAGTGAGTATGTACGTGTTTTGTCTTGTTGCCTTATATGTCTGCTGGCTCCTTGACTATATGTCAGCTGGACAAAAGATCAACTGATGTCTTTGCCATCGTCTACTGGATAGTCATTAGTTACTTAGTCTGCTGGACTAAGGTCAACTAATGTTTTCTTAATCGTCTGCTGGAATCTCCTACAGATTTGTACATTGGACTGAGATACTCTTGTTCCAGTAGACGTTCATTCTCTGCATCCTGTAGATGATAACTCTTAGTAATTAGACCCGGTAGACGATATATTTAGTCTTTACACCCAGTTGACCTTTGTAAAGTCAATCAACGTTCTTTTCATTAGTAGGCTTTTTCGATGCAGTAAATGCTCCAAGCAGTAGACGTTTGTTATCACCAAAACTTAGAAATGTTTTCCCAACAGTTTGGTATATTGATAAGCGTAGAATGGACTATAATTTTTAACTACTCATTAATCGTTTATCCTATCACACCCATTGTACCACGATAAAAAACAATCTACTTCATTGAATAATAATACACAATATATACAATATTTTACAAAATGGCATCCTAAATTTTATCTTCCCAAAACAAAACTCTAAAACACCTCATAAACATGTCAAACATTACCAAACTTTAAGAAAATTACTCTAAAATATAGATTTCTTTGTCGATGCACTATCGTATTAAAAAAAACTGATGTTATTTGCACTCCAAATTTTGTTAACTACATTTCATCCTACCTTATAAATTTATAGAGTGATCGTAGCATCGTTTGGTATAATGGATGTGATTGAATAAGTGAGGGATGAATGATTAAAAATAATGGCTTATCAGATCCTTATAAAAATGTACCAAACGGTGCCTTAGAATTTTTTTAATACAAATTCACCTAATGAAAAACTCCAGTAAATGTTTTTCACTTTATTAGTACAATTACACGATATGAATATTGTTTTTGTTTCATTTGCTTTAAAAAATTTATTTAACTCCTAATTTGTTTGTTATTAGTTTTTTGTGCCATAATTTCCCTACATTTTAGTAAAAAAAAAAAATAGAATGACATTTCTAAAATTATTTCCAGTTAACTAAACTTAAAAAGTCATGAATAATAAATAATATTAAAAAAACTTCAAATTTTATTAAGTTGGCAAGCTTTTCAGCACAACTATGAATTTGTGAAATTTTATTTCACTATGTTCTTTCTTATATGATAAAAGTTTTTAGTCAAAAATATTATTTTGAATTTTAAATTTGTATAATACATGTATAAAGAGCAGTTCAAAAACTTAATTTGGGGGAAGGAGAGGGGGGGTGTGTTATATTTTTTTGGAGATAAAAATATGAAATTTCGAAAATTATGTTTTGTTGGAAATAAAATATGGAAACTGGCGGATAGGGATGGCAACGGGTCGGGTCTGGGACGGGTTTGGCCAATCCCAGGACCCGCCCCGCCTCAAAAAAAAATACATGACCCGCCCCGCCCCGCCCCGCTAGGACCCCGCCCGGTGGGTTCAACCCGCGGACCGTTTCGTTTTTTTTGTGCTTTTTTTGCAGGGTGCTTATAATGTTGGTGGTCATGTGATCAGTATAAATACGATTGAGCAGTCAATATTTAATTATCGAACACCTTGAATAGGAATTGTAACTAAATTAAACAACAACAAAAAAAGTATATCAATCAAAACTCAAAAGTGAAAAGTACATCAAATTAAAGAGTTAGCATTTACAAACTAATTACGGTAGATTTTCATATTCTTCATCATCTTCTTCCTCATCAAACAATGAAGGACAAGCTGATAAACCACCTACAGTTGAACAAGCACCTACAAGTCGAAAATGTAGATTGTGTAAACTTTGCAGTATATAATATAATGAGAAATATTTTTAAACTTTATTTACCTTTCACATCATTCCACAACCAACGACGAGAACACATTAATGCCTCTACAGTTCTTGGATGAAGCCTACTACGATGAGGACCAATCAATCTTCCACTACTACTAAAAGCAGATTCAGATGCAACAGTTGAAACAGGAATAGCTAAAACATCCATTGCCAACTTCTGTAAATTGAGATATTTAACTCCATTTGTCTTCCACCAACTGAGAATATCAAACTCTAGAGTTCTTGCTAAGACATTTTCTCCTAAATACATATCCAACTCTGAAGTTTGGGATGCTGAAGTAGTAGAAGTAGAACGTATACTTGAAGCCACAAACTGATCAAACATATAAAGAATCATCTATTTGATCAATAGAACTAGAGACAAGAGATAATGATGTCGTCCCCATCGTTCTTGAACCGCCAACCCTCGATTGGTAATCAACCAACAAACTATAACACTATCATGTATCCTCTCAATTGCACCACTAATTATATCTAAACCATCTTTGATAATTAAATTCAAAATATGAGCACAACAACGCATATGAAGTACCTGTCCATTTAGTATCAAATCTTTCCTTGATAGTTTGTCTAACAAAAGATGAAGCATGGCATCATTAGTCGTGCAATTATCTACCGTTATTGTTGATAATTTACGATCAATGTTCCAAGCCATGAAAGACTCAACAAACATATCAGATAACACCTCAGCTGTATGTGGAGCTGGAACATATGCAAACCTATATAGAATAATTAAACATCATAAATATATATTTCTAAAGCATCAAACATTTAAAAATTATAATTAAACATACCTCAAGATACAACTTTGTAGAATCCATGAATCATCAACAAAGTGCCCAGTGATTGCCATGAAACCTTTCTTCGTATTATTTGATGTCCACATATCAGTTGTGATAGCATTCGACACTTTAGCTTGTCCAACAATTTGTAAAACTTAGTCCTCTCATCATTATAAATATTCAAAATATAATTTTTAAGTGTGTTTCTTGAGATAATATTAAAACATGGTTGCAGGCTCGATGAATATCTTCGAAACCCGATATGATCTAACATACTAAAAGGATAATCATGTAAGATTATCATAGTAGCAAGCTCATGCCTTGAATCTTCTTGGTTGAACATATGTGTTACAAGCTCTTTACTTCCACTAGCTTTCTTGTTTGACATCATTAGACTTTGACGGATATCCATTTTTTTGGTCGCTTATTACAAGTCTTGTCATAGTGTTTTTTCAAATGAGTAGGTCCATGACTAGGTGGAGCTTTGAGATGGGCTTTGAAATAATTACATTCAGCATACTGAACATACGCAACCATCAATCTTCTAAAATGGTTCCAAATCTCAAATGTATGTTTTCTCTTACCACTACTTTGAGAAATATTATCATCTCCAACATCCATCATTGTATTACTTTCTTGGATATTAATGGATGGTTGAGAATTGTCTCATTCTTCAGATTCCATCTTTTGATAGTGATTAATCAAAACTGCAGAAAAATATATATATGCAATGCACATTCAAAAATCAATAAATAGCCACGAGGGAGCTAAATCAAATCAATGCAACTAGCAAGAATACAAATACAAATCCAGTCCACTAATAAAGGGAAGTAAATAAATCATAAAGAAGGGAAGTAAACCAAATCGTATAACAACCATCAAGAATTTAAACCAAATAGTATAACAGGCTGTGAAGTGTATGAAACATCATTGCAAAATTTGAAAAATGTCATTTCTGTAAAATTTAACCAATCCACTTCAAACAAAAATGTAAGAACAATAAATAAATTGATCAGTTCTAACCGAGAAATTGGGGCTTTCAATGGATTTTTTTTTCCTTCTTAGCATTGTTCTTAGCGCCATGGGAAACATAAAGGAAAAGCTCCAACCATTTACTATCTCAACAATCATATTTAGGCTAACAGTTCGAAAAACCCAATACGCTTATAGTATCAAAGAATCAAAGAACATTCAAACCCCTAATTCATGGAATCATCCTCTCGATTTCAATGAAAAGCAAAAGGAAAAAATAAACCAAAATTTTAATCAAGCAGTCACGTCAAAACCCATTAATTAAAACAAAAACAAAAAAATCAACAACAAGCATATTGCAAGCGTGAATCACAGTGCATGTAAAAATCCAAAAATTACTTAACAGCCATCCAAAAATTTACCAATCAAAATAGCCACGAGGAAGATAGAGTGGTGCGCCGAGTGAGATAGAGAGGTGCCGACCGACGGAGGGGAAGGGGTTGTGTGCGACGGACAACGGAGGGAAGGGGCTGTGTGGGACGACCGATGTAAAGCAGGGAGTGGAGTCGCACAGTGGGCTGTGGCTTAGAGACTTGTGAGGGTGAGAGTCTGAGGGAGTGAGGACAAGAGTTTAGGGCAAGACAAGAAGGAAATAAAGAATGGACGAGACTACGTGAGTTTAGATTTTAGAACTAAATTTTTTTTTTAATAATTTATATGTATATGGGGCGGGTTCGGGTTGGGTCCAGTCAATCCCAGGACCCGCCCGACCCCGCCTCATAAACCCGTTTACCGAGTCCAGACCCGCCCCGGGACCCGTTTGACCGGGTTTAGACCCGTCCGAAACAGGACGGGTTCAATACGGGTCCGGGTTTAGACCCGTCTCATTGCCATCCCTACTGATGGATCACTCATGTGAACTAACCCGACCAGGATCCATAGTTCTGAAATTGGAAAAAAGGAGGGAATTGTTTCTTCTTATTAAAGTTATATATTGAAATTGGTTCTTAGATTGTGTAAATATAATACAAGTCCTAGTGATAGTATTTGATGCAACGGGCAAGAAAAACGGTCCAAATTAAAGGCATAATCTCCACCTCCACCTGATTTTTCAAACAGACAAACGATTTAGTATCGCTTATATTCCCCACTAAATGTTATCGAAATCCTACATCTTTATTTTAAAAAAAAACAAAAAAACTCAACACATTCCAAATCTAATTTTCCGTGTGGCTAATGAGCCCACAAACATTTCTCATTTTGATTTTGATATACTAATGATTTTAAGGCACGTTTGGTTTGTAAGATGTGATAAATAATGTAATGATTAAAATTATGAGATAATGATAAATAATATAATATGATAAATTATATGATATTTGGTTTGGAGGATAAAATGGTGAATTAATATTATTTTTCAGTAAAATTAGTAAAATACACTCGAAAATTAGAATTTTAAATTTGACGAAAATTTCAAATTTCGGAGAGAATTTTAAAATTTTTGGATTAAGCTATAGGAAATAAGTTAATTTTTTCGGCGGGAATTTCAAATTTCAAAATAGAAAAAAAAAAGCAGGAAATGATATATATGTCATTTGCTATAAATTGTGATAAATATGATGAGATAACTTGTTTAATTATGCAAACCAAACACAGGACTAAAAGCAAACATAAGAATATTTATTATATTCTCTCAATCCAAACACGACCTTACTGTTTTGGTTCCTTTGTCACAGGGATGTCGTGTTTTATTCCAAAAACCGTGAAAGAGTTATATGCATCTGATTTGTGTATCACTTATATACTAACTCAATATTAAAATATAACAATTTTAAATAAAAATAAATAAACTAACATACCAACAATTTTAGACAATTATGTTAAATTAATCTATAAATAAGACCCAAATCATATCCATACAAATATTTTCCGCAAAATCCTATTGTAATTGCAGAGTGACGTGACGTTTGCATTGCGTCAGCATGCACAAGGTCAAAACATACCTTAATGTGAATTAATCAAAATTTCTTTTTATCATTCACCATCATTTTTATTCATATGAAAATATATCGACATAATTACACTTTATACAAAAATGTATATACTTAAAATTAACTTCTAAAATATATGCATCACTCGGCGACATGCTACGATAGATATATATATATATATATATATATATATATATATATATATATATATATATATATAATTCGTGATAGTAACACTACAAGTCATAAATTTTACAAACTACAAATGTTTGAAGCACTGTCAGAAAGTTGGAGGAAAAATCTGAAATCCTATTTTTCTCTCAACATATGATGCTAATCTTCATGAAATCATATATTTAATTTAGACATGATCAAAAGACACTATTTCTTTGTCTTTCTTGTTTAATTTCACTTAATCAAGTCTCAAAATTCCCAACATTTAACTACAATCGGCCTTATCAATTGTGGGCCTCATCGCTATTAGTATGTTGAGCATATTAAATGGTGGAAACATTTACTTCTTTTTCATAATGGATTTATAAGCGAATCTGTAGGGGGGGGGGGAACGAGATCGAACGTTAGCTTTGCAAAGTCTATGCAATCTGAACTGCATGTCAGATCATCTCTAGAAAATTAACAATGGGGGGTGGGGGTGGGGGGTGTTTATATTCCCTCATGGCCTCGTGTTATTACCGATCAGGAGTGGCAGGTGAAGGCAAATATCTGATGATGAAACTCGAAAGTGACCAGATACAGATGATGCCAAGAAACTGAAGAACGTTCAGAAGGGTACTTAATGAACCGTTTATAGCCACGTTGTGTGATGTCATCTCAGCCCCTCTCACCGTGAAAGAGAGGGCGGTCACCAATTGTGCAGCTCGATTCAGTTGATGCAACCTATAAACCTTTGTAGAGTCGAAAAAGAAGTACATAAGTAGCCATTGGTTTTATACTGCAACATGCTTAAAGAGATCATTGAATGGAATACTTCAGGTGAAATCTGAGTCTTGAAACAAACATTAAACAATTTTCGACGGCGTTAAAGGATAAGAATTCTTACTTGAAAGATTATGGGAATGGCAGGCCAAGAAGGAGAATTGATGTATCTGGCATATTGCTCGAAAGCAAATTGAACAATGATGCCAACAAGGTAGGGAGCAAGAGTAGCGGAAGCTGCAGGACCTGTCCATGGCCAAACGAACCCCATTGTCACCATTGGAATTGTCAGACTAAGAACCAAAACAGCAACAGAAGCAATGCGGTTTCCCAAATGAGGGGCAAGGTTGCTGTTTGTCGCAGCAAATACTGGCTCCAGAGGTCTCCTTAGGCGATCTACCAGGAGAAGAAAACCAGCAACTCCACAGTAGAAAAGGGCTTCCGTGAAGAACAATATTAGAAAGTCTGCAAAAAACAAGATTCAACTTTCTACCTAAAAATTAAATAATTTAACAAGTATTTGGGATAAACAGTAACTCATGATTGTCAGAACATGGATGATATCCAAGTTCCATCTTTATTTTCAATCTGCCTTCTTCAAAAACATTTTATAAGTATCACTATCAGTATCAAATGGTCAGACATAGCCTACCAGTTAACAAAGAGTCCTCAAATATCGTTGTTAGGATCCTTCGCAGATAAAGTGAAGGAAAGACGAAAGATGCTACAAGGACAGTGGGACCAACAAACCACAAAAGATCATTTTGATTTGTCCCAGGGATAGAAACAGTACTTTCATCGTCACTTCTTTGTGTATGTCCATAAAATGAAATAAATCCGGGCTTTCCCCCAGTTCTTTCAATATGATGATATGAAGTATCTTCGGAGATATCATCTTCAGCAGGAGGATTTGGGGTTTCCTGCTCAAAGTTATCTGGTTCAAGATCACTGTATGATTCATCCTCAGAGGTAGCGTATAGAATGCACTGCCTTTTTAATAAGCTATCTTTTCCTTTTAGCTTCCTCTGTGTGAGCTGGCAAGAATCAACAACTTGAAAAGAAAAGTACAAAATTAATGACCAGGATGATCCTAGCAGGATCAAATGAACAGATTAACAGATAAAGGTGTCAAAATTTAACAAGTCGAATGATCCTAGAATAAGTGAGCTTCAAACACAGAAGCTTCAAACACAGAACAACCCACTACCAACGAAATCATCTCTATAATTTGAGACGTTTCAAATTTGTCAAAGATTGATTAGTTTTGCGAAAGCTGAACTACTGCATTGGTGGTTCCCAAAAAGGGACAAAATCACAACTCAAATGCATCTTGTTTGAAATTACCGTTTTGACAACTCAACAAAGCAAAAGCTACCTTTAATATTTCTCAATGGTTCTGTATCTAAACTCCAGCGGTCAAAAAGGACTAGTCTTGAGCTCAACTGAATGCCAAAAGACAAATATTAGAATATGCCTTTCTTTGTGGAAATCATGTGAATGAATCCATATCGAAAATATTGTTCAGAACAAGTATATGAAACAGGCAACAAAACCTACCAACAAATGAGAAAAATTAGGAATAAATTGAATCCGAAGTAACCTTAACAATAATCTTTACACATGAAAGATTTTTATGCCACGAAATGGAAAAAAATGTTAAGACATTGTCCACGGCCAAAACGGATACAATGTGAGAGCAAAAAAGTTGTAAGAAAGGTTGTTGTGTAGATACTATTGTCTTGTTTAGATACCAAAATCCACTTCAACTGTTCAACATATTTAAATTCGTTGCATTTGCTACAATGTGTGCATCAACTTTCCAACGCACTTATCCAATATTCTCATTCAAAATCCTATGAAATAACGGTAAACAATGAAGCTATTCAGTGAAGCGGCGTTGATTGAGCAACACCTGTAACTAAAGAGATCTGGATTAGTTAGAAAAACTAGTGGGAACTCCATTGAAGAGGGTTTCTTGGTCATGCGTAGGAGAAAGCTTTGGAGACTTTTTTTCTTCTAAAAATGTGATCTGAAGATAGCACTTGCTTTCACTATATTTGGTAGATAGCACTTTTCTATCCTAGGAATGCGAAGGGAGAAAGTCCCAAGTGCTTGTTTGAATTTTCATAATCCAGTTGGTCCTTTGAATTAAGATTTGTGATACAAAAAATCGTCTCCAAAACTTGTTCCTATGAATAATCAAGAAACCCTCTTTAATTGATCTCCCACCAGTTTTTCTGACTAATTCAAATTTCTTTATTTGCGAGAGGTTCTCAATGAAGGTCACCTCATTAACAACTTCATTGCTTACCATTCTCTAAATCTGCCAACTGGGCATCTCAGAGGTCTATTCAATAGGATTTTGAATGAAAATAATGGATAAGTATGTCAGAAAACTGATTGTCAGAAAATGTTTATTGCATGGAATACAAAAATGTTATAGGGTTTAAATATGTTGAAGTGGATAACGAAGAAAAAATGATTAGAAAAGGATATGTTCCATTTAATAATTGACATGCAAGATGTTACGCCCAACAATGAGAAGGGGCCCAAGAACGAAAAGCCCACCATCAAAGAAGTCTACATCAAGGGCCATATCAGAAGAGATCCACGTGGAGGAGAAAGCATAAATAAGGAAGGGGAAGAGGGTGAAAGTTAGTTAGAGATTTAATCATTTGGTTAAGTGACACTAGCTGTAGCTAGGGAAAGCATCTTTATGCTGTTGTAACAGAGTTTATTCTCTGGGGATTTTGTTCTTATTTCAGCAAATTCAATCAAATGCATTCTGGTTTTCTTCCTTTGGATTAATATTTTGCTTTCGTTGCCATTATTGTGTGAAAATTGCATCAAACAGTAGCCATTAAAAATCAGCATCCTAACAACTTGGTCCGACCTGCCATGGCTACTACTCGTTCCGATGCTCGTCTGGAAGCCATTGAAAATTCACACCTGGAACTCACCGAAACCATGAACAAAAGATTTCAAGAACAATCCGATCGACATGATCAACTCTCTACAATGCTCGAGCAACTCACTCAAATGCAGTTCAAGGACTTCACACCTCAAGCCACTACCACAAAAGATAAGGATCCAAACACATTTGCTTCTCCATCACAGGGTATTCATCCGCCAAACCATGAATCTTCTTTTTCAGATCAAAATCCAAGGCACAATGATCTAAAGCAAGCGGTGCAACGTATCAGACTTCCTATTTTTGATGGTTACGACCCATTCGCATGGTTAGGAAAAAACGACCAATACTTTCATCTCCAGGGCACACCGCCCCACCAACGAATGACTATTGCTCATATTTGCATGGACGGGCCCGCCGTCCACTGGTTCCGCTGGATTACGATGAAGCTTCCTGATATGGGCTGGGATCGATTCACGAACGAATTGATTAAACATTTTAGCCGCCAACGTAACATGAATCCATTTGAGTTACTTGCGGCCCTTCAGCAAGATAACCTCAATATCGATGTTTATATCGAACAATTTGAAGTCCTTCTATCCCAACTAGGCGATCTTCCGGAAGAACAATGTTTGGGTTACTTTCTTAATGGCCTCAGGTGCGCCGTTAAGCGACGAGTCCGTACGCTACGACCGCGTTCCATTCTCCAGGCAATGGACTTGGCCCATAGCATTGAAGAAGAATTATATGGCTACCCCATCAATTTCCCCTCAAATACATATCCAGTGGCTTCTTCCGGGGATCGGAAAACATTTTCCTACCCGAACGCAGCTAATAGAACTCAGTACACCGACAGAGGGACGTCAGAATTCTACTTCACTGCATTCACCAAGAAATGACTATCCTGGTGATAATTCCACCCGTCGTTTTCCCATATTCAATGACCCACCCCACACGAATTCATACCCCAGGAGTAACCTCTGAAATTCAAAAGCATGAGCCACCCAAAACTTTCCCACAGAAGCATCGCGATGGAAAAATTTACTCCCATCAAGAATATTTGCATCGACGAGATAAGGGACTGTGTTTCAAATGCGGCGACCCTTCTCCCCTACGCACAAATGCGCCCATAAATCCGTGCGTGTTATTTTTCTTGCAGACGATGAAGATGACGAAAATCTTATCGATTCGTTATCTCCTTCTGTACACCAACCACCAGAACTCCACGACACTTCAGTGGGTGAGTATAGTACCTTGGAACTTCCCTTATATTCAGTTGGTGGTTTTACTCAACCACAAACTATGAAACTTCAAGGGAAGATAGCAGACACTCAAGTCATTGTGATGATAGACAGTGGAGCTAGCCACAATTTAATTTCCAGGAAATTTGTGGAACATCTAGCTTTAGAAGTTGATGATCAAGTTCGTTTTGGCGTATTTTTGGAGATGGTTGTCGCGTGGCTTGCCAAGGAGCCTGTCGTGCACTACAGGTTGACCTTGGTGTGTGTAAATTGAATATTGTTGGGTATCTATTTGATCTTGGGGGTGTGGACATAATTCTTGGTGTCGATTGGCTTCGTCCACTGGGTGATGTGGTTGTTAACTGGGATAAGATGCGTATGAGCTTCTCACACAACACTGAAACTATACAATTACAGGGTGATCCAACACTTATGCGATCTATTGTCTCTATGCGCTCACTTTCCAAATCCACAGACATAGAATTCGCGGGTCTACTTTGGACCTTGGCAAAAGAGGAGCCCACGTACCAATTCCAATCTACTACTACATCCATGGATATTGATAACGTTTTATCTCGTTATATTACAGTTTTTGAACCTCCTACTGGTCTACCTCCCCAACGACCTCAGGACCATATTATTAAAATCAAAGAGGGATGTGATGCAGTCCAAGTGCGCCCCTACCGATATGCTCAATGTCAAAAGAATGAAATTGAGCGCTTGGTGGCTGAAATGTTAGATGCTGGGGTAATCCAACCTAGCAGCAGTCCATTTTCTAGTCCAGTGATCTTGGTGAAGAAGAAGAAAGACGGCAGTTGGCGTTTCTGTGTTGATTACAGAGCTTTAAACGAGAGAACCATAGCGGACAAATATCCAATTCCTATCATTGATGAACTATTGGATAAATTACACGGTGCAACATACTTTTCAAAGCTGATTCCACCAAATCAGAGTGAAGCCTGAAGACACTCATAAGACAGCATTCCGCACTCACGAAGGACACTACAAGTTCCTCATAATGCCTTTTGGACTCAAAAATGCAGCTTCTACTTTCCAGGCTACAATGAACGATGTCTTGCGACCATTTTTACGGAGGTACGCTATGGTATTCTTCGATGATATATTAATTTACAGTAGAACTTGGATTGATCATATGTTCCACCTACAACTATTATGGAAGTTCTCCTCAAGCACAACTTATTTTTGAATCGAAACATATGCTATTTCGGCCTTCGAGAAATCGAATATTTGGGCCATGTTATCTCTGCAACAGGTGTTGCCATGGATCCACGCAAAATAGACAGCGTGAAATCATTGGCTTTACCATTAACAAAGGGAGTTCGTGGCTTTCTTGGATTAACAGGTTATTACAGGAAGTTCATCAAGAATTATGGGATTATTGCCAAACCACTTACGGAATTACCGAAGAAAAATAACTTTCACTGGAATGATGCTGCTCACCTCGCCTTTGAAAACTTAAAACTTGCTATCTGCACAGCCCTGTTTTATGCCTACCCGATTTCGATATACAATTTGTGATCGAGTGCGATGCTTCCGGCAAAGGCGTGGGTACGGTTCTAGCCCAACATGGCCAACCAATTGCATTCTTCAGCAAAGCACTTTCTGAAAGAGCTTTGGTCAAATCTATCTATGAGAAGGAGCTTATGGCATTAGTAATGGATGTGCAACATTGGCGTCCTTATCTATTAGGCAGGAAATTCTTGGTTCTCACAAATCACAAATCCTTACAAACTCTTTTACAGCAACGTATTTCATCCCCAGATCAACAATACTGGGTGACAAAGCTATTGACCGGGAGCCTCAAATGGTGCTGCTTATGCTCTTTCTCGAAGGGAGGATGATGCGGAACTCAATGCTATATCAATGCCACTATGGTTGGGAGTGGACAAATTAAAGCAAGCGATTTCAGCAGATCCCTACCTGCATCGCATCATACAAATTTTAAATCACGGCAAGGATCGAGTGGGTGTTTACCACATTTCTCATGGCACTTTATTGCACACAGGACAACAAGGATAATCGAAGAGCTACACTGTACTCCGTTCGGGGGTCATTCGGGTGCTTTACGAACACTCAAATGCATCTCGGGCAGCTTCTTTTGGAAGGGTATGAAGAATGATGTTATGGATTTTGTGGCTCGTTGCACCGAATGTCAAAGGCAAAAATATGAGGCGGCTTCCCCAGCCGGTTTTCTTCAACCTCTACCCATTCCAGAAGCCATTTGGGAGAACATTTCAATGGAATTTATTACAGGTTTGCCAAAATCCAAAGGTCAAGATACCATCTTCGTAGTGGTTGATCGTCTTTCAAAATATGGGGACTTCATCTTGTTGAAACATCCAATGACTGCAAAAACAGTGGCCGAGGCATTTGTGAAAGATGTAGTCCGACTACACGGAATTCCTAAGTCTATTGTAAGTGATCGAGATCCTATATTTCTCAGCAACTTTTGGACGGAAATCTTCAGATTGCAACAGACTCGTTTGCATATGAGCTCCGCATACTACCCCGAATCAGACGGCCAAACAGAGATCTTGAATAGATTTTTGGAAACTTACCTTCGATGCTTTGCTTCTGAGCAACCCAAAAGCTGGGCAACTTTCCTTCATTGGGCTGAATTTTGGTACAACACCACTTTCCATAGTACTGCTGGTATGTCTCCTTTCGAAGCCGTATATGGCAGGAAGCCTCCAACCATTTTGCAATACTTACCAGGTGAGACAACAGTGGATGCAGTAGGCCAGAAGTTAACTGCCAGAGACGAACTCCTACGACAATTAAAATATAATTTATATCGGGCACAACAACGAATGGTGAAATATGCGAACTCTTATCAAAGGGATATTTCTCTTCAGGTTAATGATACGGTTTATCTCAAGCTCCGCCCTCATCGTCAAAACTCAGTCAGCCAACGTATCTATCAGAAGTTAGCTCCATGCTTCTATGGACCATTTAAAATCATTCAAAAAATCGGAAGCGTGGCGTATCGTTTGCAACTCCCGGAAGGTTCTCAAGTCCATCCAGTTTTTCATGCCTCCTGCCTTAAAAAAGCGGTGGGTAATAGCACACAAATACCGCAACTACAGACAACAATTGACTATGATCTTATTATGAATTTCGAACCAGAGTCCATCATTGCACGACGGGATAAGAACACTAAAGGAAGAAATCAACAGCAAGTTTTGATACGTTGGAAAGGAAAACAAATCGAAGACGCAACTTGGGAGAATGTGGATGATATTGCTATTCAATTTCTAGATTTCAGGCTTGAGGACAAGGCTACTCTTGGGGAGGAGGGTATTGTTCCGCCCAATAATGAGAAGGGGCCCAAGAACGAAAAGCCCACCATCAAACAAGTCTACATCAAGGGCCATATCAGAAGAGATCCACGTGGAGGAGAAAGCATAAATAAGGAAGGGGAAGAGGGTGAAAGTTAGTTAGAGATTTAATCATTGGTTAAGTGACACTAGCTGTAGATAGGGAAAGCATCTTTATGCTGTTGTAACAGAGTTTATTCTCTGGGGATTTTGTTCTTATTTCAGCAAATTCAATCAAATACATTCTGGTCTTCTTCCTTTGGATTAATATTTTGCTTTCGTTGCCATTATTGTGTGAAAATTGCATCAAACAGTAGCCATTAAAAATCAGCATCCTAACACAAGACATCTTGGATAGTATCTAAACCAAGATAATAGTATCTACACAACAACCTTACCTCAAAGCAATCTGATCTATATATTATTAAATAAAATTATGGTAAACACCTTTCCTTGCAGTATCATGTTTAACATAACACTAAAACAGAGTGGTCTGCTAAGGATTGGTCTTATATTTTTCCCATGATGTTACCAAGGTCAGAAACTAGAGGAGCCGCTGTGCAGGAATACAGGTAGTGCTCAAAGCTCACACTAATAGAATCCAAAACAAAAACAACAATTGGTTTTCAACATTGAAACCAAAAATACATGAGGGTGTCTATTGAAATAATATCAAACAACAATCTATCAAGTTTTCGAATCAACACATTCAAAGTTTGGTTCTTAATTTCATCAATACTCCTAATAGCTATCTAATAAAAATGCTCAGGGGAGCAGAAACTCCATAAATCTCCCAAGATCTCTTCCATAACTACCCAAACACTTACTTGGATTCTTGCTAACAAATCCATTTTCCCATAACATTTTAAATGTTTATCACCGGAATAACAAGCTCAACTAACCTCAAGATGACTATGCATTACAATAATATGATATTATATCGTTCAACTACACTTTTCCTATCAAGTAAATTTATTCCACCAACCCAACAAAAAATTCCAGGGAGATGAACCCAAAGATTGAATCGTTGAATCTTTTAAGCTGTGACAGAAAATTTAAAACACCGCCAACTCAAATAACTTCCAGTTCTTGCAAATATAGATTGCTAATTTAAAGCATAAACATGGAACTGAAAAACAACAGAAACCGTACCAAGAACCAACAATCCGGAGAAAACTGGCCTACGTCGATCGCAATTAAAACAACCTTTAACATAATACAATAACGAATCAAAGAGCAAGAAACACACCTTCAAACTGTCCATCCTTTGGAAAGGTGGAGAAAAATAAGTAGAAACACAAGAATACGAAGAACCGAATTTCATTTTAAGAAACATTCTTACAAACCCAGAAGGCAGGAAACAATATTAAAAACAACTACCGCCGAAAAACAGGAAAAGGTAGAAGATTTCATGATATTAAAGAACAACCCATTGTTTTTTGCGAACTATTTGGGATACAATTTGAGAAGCGGAGGCAGAAATGGTGGCAATTCGGAGAATTTAAGCTGCGGGGGTCAGTGGAAGTAAAGTAAGCGGCTGCTTCGTTATTGCTGGGATTCGTAACGCAAAGAATGAATGCTGTATTTGACCACACGGCAATATACGAAATTTCGGGTAGGAAATTAGAAGCTTTGTGTTAAAAAAAAAAAATAGAAGCTAATAAATTATTTAGAATATAGGGTAAATTCCATGATTGATGCATGTGATAACGAAAATATACGAAATTTTGGGTTTTTTAATAATTTAACCTTAATTTTTATTATAGTTATTAAAATAACCGGAATTTTTTTTTTTTATATAAAAGTAACCTAAGTCGCCATCTCAATAATAAAAATTTATTAATGTCGCCATCTCAGATGGCGACAACAATATCATAAAATTTTTTAAATATGTCGCCTTCTCAGATGGTGACATCAAAGAAATTTTTTTTTTTAAACTTATGTCGCCATCTCAGATGGCGACATCAATAAAAAAAAAATTTTTATTGATGTCGCCGGCGACATCAACACAAAATAAGAAACCCTACTCTTCATTTTATACATCGGCCGCCGCTTCTGTTTTCTCTTCAAGCTGATTCCACGCTCACTTTCCATTTTTTTTTGTTCTTCTCGTAACATCTTCTCGTAAGATCCACAGTGTAAAAATCAATTTCTCATCTAACTTATTTAAGGTATGTTTTTTATTTTTGTTATGCTTTGATTTTAGATAAATCATGATATTTTATTTAGAATCTTTTGTTTGGTTTTTGTTATTGTTTAATTTTAGATTAAATATGATTTTGATATGTAAATTGGGAGTATATGTGTTGTTGGTTAATATTTTGACGATATTGATGTTGAAATGTTGGTTCCGGTGGGCGGGGTGAAAAAATGAATCTGCCCGGCGGTGGCGGCCGGCGCGGTGGCGGCCCGGCGGGGGTGGCGGTTGTTGATGGTCTGTGTGACGATCGTAAGTAGTCGGCGGATATTGTTTGTAATGTTGAGATTAATATTTTTAATTTTGTTATATTTCAGGATGGATCAAATGAGGCAACCAGGCCCGATCGACACACATCTTTTGTCATTGCAGTCTTCACATCGATCCGAGGATGTGTGGGCAGGTGATACGGATAGCATACTGCGTGGGAGAAACCCACATAGTTATTTTTGGGATTTGTGTCCACTAGATACACGTGTTCTTAATTTGTTGCACGTGATAGGATTTTATGGTATATATAGGTGTGGTAAGATTGAGCTTGACATGCATCTGATCACGGCTTTAGTTGAGAGATGGCGCCATGAAACACACACATTTCATCTCAGATCGGGAGAGGCGTCTATCACATTGCAAGACATTGCAGTAATATGGTCATTGCCAGTAGATGGCATCGTAGTGTCGGGGATTGATATTGATAGGAGTCTACCCGATTGGCAAGAATATTGCCATACATATTTAGGTTTCTTACCAGCCATCACAGACCTTAAGGGCGCACGTTTGAAATTAGTTGCTTTGCATAATCATTTGCTGCTCAATCCATTGGATGAAAATAGTACAGCAGATGATGTTGTTAAGTTTACACGGGCTTGTGCGTTGTTGATGTTAGGGGGGATTATGTGCCCTGATACATCAGGTAATTTTGTTAGGTTACTGTATGTACAGAAGTTGGAGGATATCGACGCTGCCCATACATATAGTTGGGGTAGTGCTGTGTTGGCGTACTTGTATCGTGAGTTGTGTACGTCATCAGAGAGAGGGGAAAAAGTGATAGGTGGTGCCTTGCAAATCGTACAGGTAAATATGTTTGTTTATTTTAAATAATTAAATATGTTTGTTTATTTTAAATAAATCTAACTTGTATTATTGATGTCATTACAATAAATGAGATGTGGGCATGGTCACGAATCCCAAGTTTGACTCCTCAATTGGGTGTTGAAAGATCTGATTATGGGCCACTAATGATCGGTCCAGATAATGTGTTACCTGCTGCTCCATATGGTGCAAGGTAACACGAATATGTCTTGTTTTATAACTGTTTGTATATGTTAATGCATCTAATCATTTATCTGAATATATACAGGTGGTCATGTCATTTAAGATTTACTGAAACTGGGAGTCATTCTATACGTATCATGAGGGACATTCTCGATGAGCAGCCAGTAACTTAAGTAAACATGCTGTTAAATTTGTTTATACAAACAACATTACTTTGATATTTTCTAAAGCAATGTTATTTTGTAGTTTATTTGGCAGCCTTACCCCGATGAGTATACTGAAGGAATTACGGAGTTAGGAACATATAAAGGCCCGTTGATTTTCTTCGATATCGTTGAGATGCAACGATATGAGAGAATACTCCGACAATTTGGTATGCTACAAGACATACCAGAAGATCCACAATCGGGGGATGATGCATTGCATCATATTGGTCGAAGGGGAAACATCAACAAAGACTGGAGCGCTCGGAATCTCGCATACATACTTTGCTGGGAGAGGGCAAATGATCTACGTGTTGAGAGACCACGATTTACTGATGGTGGTTACTACGTTGTTGGCGGATACACCGAGTGGTATGAACAAGTCACACATAGATACATTGGACGTGGCCAATATTTTGTACATACGGGATATCAACATGGTGATGGCCCGGCATGGCAGCACGTGGTACGTGAATTACGTTTAAATTTGTTTTTATAATTGTGATTAGATGTATATATTTTATATTCTATATTTGGACTTCGCATATTGAGCAGATGGAGCAATTAACTACAAGCTATGACCGACATCTGGCTGATGACTTGCCTATGACGACAGAGTCGATGAGGCAACACAGAAGTATGTTCGAGAATGTGGTGCGAGTGGCTCGTGAACGACGAGATAAAAACTTCCCGGCATACAATGAAATCCAGTCTGTTGACACACATATGCCGGCAGATGTTGCAGGTCCATCTACATGGACAGGGTCGGATATGCAGACAGATATTGCAGGTCCATCTACGTGGACAGAGCCAGATATGTATACAGACTATTATATTCCTGTGTCTGCACCATCAGATGATATATCTCCCTTCACGCCATATCCCCCTATGCCCACTGAAGCCCAGTCTAGCAGCGTGGATACAAATGTAGATATTAGGTTTGCAACATACGCTTCTTTGACTTCACCTTTCGATGTCTCTCCAGTTCCATTCCCTCAATTGACTCCATTTCAGCAGCCTGCCAACACACCTGCGGCAAGGCAAAGAGGCGAGGAAGTCGTTGAGCCACGAAGAGTTAGAAGACAGACAAATCCTCCTCCTTGTGGTACTGGAGGAAAACTTGCTACTCGTCGTCGTCGTTGAAGTCATAATTATGTTGTAAATTGTTACCGATTCTTGTAGTTATAAAATTAAGTTTGAAAAAAATGTTTGTTTTGTGAGCATACAAATAAAAAATTTCGTAACGTACAATAATTTCAGAATAACGTAAAATTATTTACACAATAAACATACAATCAATTACACGCCAAAAATTTATTGATTTCTAGAACTTGAAGCCATTTGTCGTCTTGCTCGGGCTTCTGGCTAATCCATCTCATTTTGGATACGTGTAGTGCGATCACGACCTACCCGTTTGACGTGCGCAGAGTGGAGTTGTGGAATAACTCGAAGCACGGGGTGTCCCAATACTGCTCTGCCCACAGTGGATTAAATTGCCCTTGATATGTGTTCCAGTACTCAGACATATTATAATACTGGATGACTAATTTTTTCGCATTTAAACCATAATGTCGACACACTTGTATCGCATGTGAACATGGTATGCCGAACTGTTTCCATTTTCCGCAAGAGCATTCCCTTGCTTTGAGGTTGACCACGTGTGTATTGCCGCCACATCCTGCTTGCTCTCTAGTGATTACAGAAGCGGTTAATTGTCTTCGATCGAACATCCGAACATCATGGTGAATGGAATTATGATCAGCACGAGCATATTTTTCAAATACATAATCCGGCCAATCTTGATTATTCTGGATCATTCGTTCCGCTTTCTTAAGTCGTTCAAGAAAATAGAGCACACAGCGATCAAAAGTTAATTGCACAATAGCGGTGATTGGAAGGCGACGAGCACCCTTCATAACTCCGTTAATGCACTCGGACATATTTGTCGTAAGAATACCACACCGCCATCCACCATCATACCACACCGCCATCCACCATCATGTGCAAGAGTCCATTTTGACTTGTCAATCCGATTCAAATAATCAAATGCTCTTGGTTCAATACTTTTTATTTCTTCCATTGTAGAATCGAACTTTCTGAGCTGATTTTCTGAACCAGCTTTCCAGCATAAGTCTTTCAAATGAACATTTTTGAAACGACTATTAAAGTTCGAGCACACATGTCTCAAACAAAATCGATGCACTCCATGCGAGGAATTGAAGTCGGCAACACATTCAGCGGCTGCAATAAGGCCCGGATGCCTATCAGATATCAAGCACACACCATCAGATCCTTTAACAATGTGCTTGCTAATCAACTCCAAAAACCATTTCCACGACAAAAAACTTTCCTCGTCAACGATTGCAAATGCCAAAGGTAAGACTTGATTGTTAGCATCCATGGCCACGGCAATCAACATCTTATGTTGATATTTTGTATACAGATGTGTTCCATCTACACTTATAACTTTTCGACAGTGTCGGAATCCATCTGCACATGGTTGGAATGCCCAAAACACGTAATTCAAAGTCATCTCTGTTGGTCTAGCATTCGGTAGGTGGTCTCATTCGACGACTGTGCCTGAGTTCCATTTTTGCAAAGCTCCCATGTAATAAGGCAATTTTCTTACAGAGCTCTCCCATGTTCCATAAACATTTTCAACAGCACGTCTCAAACTATACCAGCCTTTTGCATATGAGATCTCAAAACCATACTTATCTTTAACAGTTTGAATAACATACTTTACCTCATAGGATGGATCACGTCGAACGATTCCCACTAGCAAACTAGCAATCATATTTTTGTCCAGATTTGAATGATCGATCGATAAATCACTCAAAAGACAAGTGTGAGAACCCCCATATTTTGTTATTTTGAACATTCCATTTTTTTCCCCAATGAGGCGCGTAGAAACCATCTGCAAGGCATATCTGGTGTACTATGTTTGCACACCACTTTCCATAAAGTTTTTGTACTTTTGACAACAAGATACTCACGTTTTACAATCCGTACGGAGTAATCCTTCACAGCTGCCTGAAGATGACCTTTATCTTTAAATACCATATTCAGATGGATATCTCCTTTCGAATAATCGTAATAACTCCCCCACTTACCAGTTGGAAGGTCGATCGAATCACCAAATACGTCTGCATGTGTCGTGGAGAAAAATGGAATTGTTTGATAAAGCTCAGGTTCATTTGTTGTGGTTGTGTCTGCTACAGTAACTGGCACTTCTGCAATATCAACCTCATCGTCAACAGACTCATCCTCAGATGGAATCCCCTCCGGTTCAGACCGAATATCATCTCCAAAATCCACAAAACTGTTTGCTAGTGGCTCGGGAACAACATTGTCAGCAACTATCAGAGCATCATCTTGAATCATAGAGGTAGTTGGTCTTTCTGTAACTACTACAGATGGACCACTACCAGTTGTTGGCATTTCTGTAATAAAATCATAAGCACAGGGTTCTGTTTGTATATACATCTCCAAAAAAGTATGATTTTGTTCAATCCAATAGCCATGCTAGATTGTAATCGCTGTCAACGGGAAAAATTGTTTGTTTCATCCCCGAAAAATCACTGAATATATATTTACAAGATATTTTCAGAATGAACTGGTGACGATCGATGCCAGTAATATCATATACATCGCTCAATAACTGTAAATAATTAATATTGCGAGATATTGTCATGCCTTTTGACGGACCACGATCATATCTAACAGATTCTGAATCTTGTAATATTTGGCCTCCCCAATACAACAAAACTTTAATTGACATACCTTAAAACATAAAGATAAAATTCATAAATTAATACATGATATATAATGCTGTTAAATATGATTATTTATATAACAACGTACCTAAAATATGCTGATCGGAGCAAATAACTGGAGGATATGAAATGAGTTATATAAAATGAGCTGAAGATATGAAATGAGTTATATAAAATGAGCTGATTTCGTTCGAATAAATAGATGAAAAAATTGATTAATGTCGTCATCTCAAATGGCGACATAAAATAAAAAATGAATTTTTTTTTATTGTCGCCATCTGAGATGGCGACAATGTTATAATTTTTTATATTTTTACGTCGTTTTCTGCCGACAACACGTAAAAAATATTTTATAATGGTATTGATGTCGCCATCTAAGATGGCGACATCAATAAAAAAAAATTTTTATTGGATGTCGCCATCTTAGATGGCGACATCATAAAAAAAAAAGTTTTTATTGATGTCGCCATTCCAGATGGCGACATAAATAAATAAATAAAAAATTATTATGTCGCCATCTCAGATGGCGACAATAAAAGAATTTGGTGATTGTCGCCATCTGAGATGGCGACTTAGGTTACTTTTATAAAAAAAAAAAAAATTGGGTTATTTTTATAACTATAATAAAAATTGGGGTTAGATTATTAAAAAACCCACGAAATTTCCGTATGCTAAAAAAATATTGGATAATTTATTCATAAAAATAAGTTAAAATAGGATTAAAAATAAGAAATTTGCACATCAGTTCGAAGGAGAGATATTTTGTGAATAATTTAAGAAAATATAATGATTTTTTTCCTATTTTTTAAATTTTCTGTCTCTTTTTTTTAATACATGAGTTTTACATTTTCACTATTGCACCATTGATAGAATTTACCTAAGATATAAATAAATAATAAATAAAAAATATCCATAAATATTAACCGCCAACTATGTTTTAACATAGTTTTACATGAAAATAGTTTAATTTATGTAGTAAACACAAAATTTAATTCCAAGTCATCTCGTATAAACTTTATTATGTTGGAATATTTTATTATTTTATTGAATCTGTCACATACCTATTTATAAATTTAATAAATATTTACACATTTGCATTTACATTTAAGTAGTCTATATAAAAATTCAATTCATTTAATTAATTAATTAATTTTAACTAATCATTAATTTAATTACTTTAAATTAATAAAATATTATAATAATTAAATAACACACATAAATAAATTCTAGAATTGATAACAGAACTTAAAAAACACGTTCATATTAAATAGTATGATATAAAAATAAATTTAATTTGTATAAATATTTATTTTAAATATAAATACGTAATAAATAATTAATTTAATTAATAATTATCTACATATTTATAAAATAATTATTGAAAATACATTTAAATCAATATAATTACTTAAAAACAAGAAAAAAGCCCTAATGCAGCTAGGGCATACCACGGCTTCTAACTAGGGCTGGGAAACAGGTTCGGGAATTCGCGTCCCGATCCGACCCGATCGGGTAGTTTCGTTCGGGAATTCGGGTCCCGATCCGACCCGATCGGGTATTTCCCGATCGGGTCGGGATAATCGGGTATTCCTCGATCGGGTAGTTGCGGGTTTGGGAAGGGATTCGGGTAGGGGTTTGGGAGAAAAATTGTTCGGGTTCGGATACCCGAACCCGATTTCCCTTTTAAAAATAAAAAAAATATTTTTTTAAGTTTAAATATGTGTAGCATTTCTTTTAAAAAACTAAAAAAAAATAAAACCCAGGTTCGGGTACCCGATTTCGGGTACCCGAAACCCGAATTTCGGGTACCCGGCATATTCGGATTCGGGTATGCTTTTAGTATTCCTGATACCCGACTACCAGAACCCGAATATCCCGATTCCCCGAAACCCGTCCCGATTCCCACCCCTACTTCTAACAGATCATTTAGCCTCGTTCATCTTCTCCACCAAAACACTAAATCAGTGGACTATCTTACACTCTTTACTAGTCTATGTAGAACTGACCACGATTTAGAACGGTCGGTTCAAAAGCAGCTACCCTTAACATTAATCTTCCTTGAATGTTTCGATTACGGTTCATGAACCGCCGGTTATGGTTCCGATTCCGGTTACGGTTAACTAACGGTTACGGTTTGACACATATTTTTTTTAAAAAAATTTAAAATATTATTAAAATTTGAAATAAAATGTAAAAAGTGTTTTAATGTGTTTTAATACATGGACTAAAAATAAAATAACGTGAAATAAATTCAGGCTCGAGTAATCAAAATGTATAAGATATATTTGTTTGGTTAATATATATAAATTATAACACTATATTTAGATCAACAAGGCTCTTATAGCTTAGTGATTGAAGCTAATTATTCAAGTTGGAGGTCATGAGTTCAAATCTACACCATAACATATATTTTAAATTTAATTTAAAAATGTAAAAAAATTAAAATAAACCCTTGAACCTCCGGTTACCCGACGGTTCACGGGTTAGCACAATTATGACCATTAACCGACCATTCTATAGACGAGCTGGTAATGGGTCCGACCCTTCAAATCATTGACCACGGGCCAATTCAAGGTTGATGATGACCCTTGGTCGGGTCTACGTGTATGCAACTCTACCAACTTTATGATTGAGTGATCGATTAAGGACTTATCTTTATGATTGACGATCCCCTCTCAACCATGAATCTTCTCCTCTCAACCATGAATCTTATCCACCAACGTCTTATTGGCCGACCTTAAAATGGATCCCAATTGGACACACTCTTACAAATATTCTCTAGTTTTCCTGAATTTATAGGATAAAAAAGCATCACAGAGAATGCCAACCGAATTTCTTCGATTTGAAGGCGTGGAATTAATTTTCTTCTATTTTCCCATTATTACAACTATTAGGATACCTTAGATTTACTATCAATTATTATTTTATACTCTTAAGTAAATGTTTAAAAACAAAACAAAACAAAAATACGTATATATTAAATCATGAAACAAGAAATAATAGGGTTGAATGATTCCTCCTCAAAAGCCACGTTAGACAATTTACTTGCATAAGCAATATAAAGAACCATGCAGAAATGTAAGAGTTCGTATTAAAAATAATGCAGTCAGCCATATCTCTATTTGGCAAGAACCTGAAGAAATTGCAATAAACCAAGGAATCGGATTGTAAATCTTTCACGTCCCAGACAGAATAATGATCCCTACGAGGGACAATGGTACCATCATGAAATGGTAGAAATCTTCCGCAAATAAATCTATCGATCAATTTCGATCCCCTCCATCCTTTTCTTGGAGACCCCAACGGAAAACGGGGTTCAGGGCCTTCAGGCGTTCAGCCATCGTGCTCGGGTGAATATTCCACCCAAAAAATATGGGAGTGGAACAGAAAAAAGGAACTAAGAGGTGAACTCCAGTTCTTCAAATAAACGTCCCGAAAACTATATTAGATCCGCTTTCTTCAAAAATCTGATTGTTCGGCAATAGTATGGCCATATCGATTCAACAAAATCGAGGTATTTCTCAACCAGCCTTGCAACTCCTTCAATATTCTCTTAGTTACGTCATTGTAGTTCATGCTTTTTATATCCACCACGGGTTTCCATATGTGCGCTCGTATGACTTCTCTTAGCTTCCCAAAGAAAATCTAAACGTATGCCAGCAGGCAGTAGGCAGGCAGATTTTTCACCATCTTCACTGTCTGCTTGAAGCTGAATGTATAAAGGATACATACTGCCCGAAACATCTTAATGAGAGCGACAGTTGATGGTCCAAGAATCTAAAGCGGAGTCAATTCTTTTGATACTTCTGAACCATATACAACGTTCACAGCGAGGTATAGTGGTGTGCTGCAAACAAATCAAGTGTGAGTCATCAGCAGCATTTCATGGTATTGTGTGCGTCAAAAAACTAGTTAGGGCATCTATGTGTAAGTAAATGTTTAATGTTTGACTCAAGACCTACAACTTGAAATTGAGACCTAAATCTGGAAGAGAGGACAACAGCTACAGAGAGAAACCACATTAGATATAAAAAAAACTCACATTTTCCTCTGATCTTGATAGTTAAACTTCAGTGAGGAATCATTTTCGTGACCTAGGGAACATCTATGATATAACAAAATGATCTCAAGGATGAGAAAATCTACTAGACATAATTCCTGATTAAGTAGCCCAAACCATCATATAAGCATCAGTTTCAACCAAAACTTTTGATAACTGCATATAGTCAAAAACCCATGAGAACTAGCCTGATCCTCTAGGCGGATATAATGGAAACCAAAACCGTACTTGTAGTAACACCAAAGATAAAGCATACCGCCACAACTCACAATACATTTTTCATTTTGTTAAGTGTTATGTATTTCTTTGTTTTGTTGAAGCAAAAAAAAAGTCTGTGCACACTACCAAAAGAGAGAGAGAGATGAATGACAATGCTTACAACATCAACAACGCAATCTTAATTGTCGCATCCAAGCCCCAGAAGTAGCAGAAAACTGCCTTCAAGATTTCACATTTTCCTGGCTTATGTTTTGTACTTCGCAATTCAGATATCTCGGTGAAAAAGGCTCTTCAACAACTTCATCCACTGATTGGGTTTGTGATGGTGTACGCAGTATAGTTAACAAATTCTTAAATTGCATAGCTAGTGGTCTAGCGGGCATCTCATCCAAAGCAGCCTCTGAAGATTCCATCGTGGATTCTTTGCTCTCATGTTGCAAATAAGCAACTTTAACAGGATTCTTTAGGGACATTGAATCATTGGTACGGCTTCCAGAATCATCATGTCTACTGCTACCTATGAAAGCTGAAATTTTAAGTGATTTTGACTTTGGTCCATGCAAAAGAAAAGCTCCTACACTGTAAGTAAACTGTTTGATCAGTTTATATTATAAAACAACAGAAACGGTCTAGCATTAAACTCTTGAGAATAGAGTTTCATGGTGTAGCTGCAGACACATGTAGAATTTACCAGTAAATTAGGGCGCAAAATGTCAAATTTTTAGAGGTCTAGGAAGAAAGATTATGCAGTTCAGTACCGAGAACTTTAGGTCAATTCACCTAAAAGATTAGCAGAGATACTGCAGGAACACACATGATAACTAATTATCTATAAATTGTTCAAAGTCAGATTTTGACTATATATCACAATCAAACATCAAGAAACACTTGAGAATTTGAAGAAATAGCATGAACCTAAATTCTACACCCCATGGAAGCACACAAACCATCAATGTTAACAGAAATAGCCATTGCTATGGTTTCCCAATATTTCCTTGTCTTGGCAGAAGAGTCGAGCGACAGAAATGTGCACATCCACGATTACACACATAAGCTAAATAACATGCACATACGACAGGTTCAGGTCAGAACTTTAATATCGGACCTATCTACACAATTTGCAACATTGAGATAAGATGCTCCTCTCGAAAAGGGGTAAAAGTATGTGGCTTTTCATCCTCGAAATATGTAAAAAAAGGAATTCAGAGATGGATGCACATGAGCAGTTACCTCAAACGAGATCTGGACTTCAAAGAGATAAAGAGATCTTTCCGCTCAACTGGAAGGACTGAGGGTGCAAAGGTTTTAACTTCCTCCCTCTGTCCCAAGATGAAGGCAGGGAAGGGGGAGAACAATAAGAACCCTGAGAAAAGTCGAGAAGATAATATTTTCATATTTAAATATGGAAAAAAAAACTTCGTAATCACTCACCGATGACTATTCGGGTGCTAATGCCATTTAAATAAACTAATCAAACGATCATACTACACAATTGAAACTCTGTTAGTTGCACAATGAAGCATATTAAGTCTTTGCTCAGAATTGTTTAACAGAAAAGATTCAGTCTTTCTAGGATATACCAAAGATGGTCACATCATGGTTAGGTGGACAAAGAAGATTCATGCAACCGGCTTCTGGAAAGTGTGAGATAGAGCCTTGTTAACTATCATAAGAAGTGTTCATCTGTTAACAGAGTACCTTAGCTTAAGGGCCTGTATAAAGCAGTCATGGCCAATATTAGGTATGTGAATATTAATGCTATATTGCATCGATGATCGAACCTACATGCACATTGAGCATTAACAGCGCTTATCTGGTCTACCAATCCATGTTACAATCATTTAAGCAATGATAATCAATTGCATAAACATTTTCTTAATTTGAACAGGATAATGGCATATATCACCCCTGTGAAAACATTAAAAAAAAGGCATAAAACCCCATTTGTTAAATTAGTAGTCTTTTACACTCATGTGCTTTTTTTGTAACTGAGGCACACAAAACCTTGCACATTCATTTGTAGTTACACGCATTTTATACACCTAAAAACACACAATATTTGCATATAAAGTGCATGTATATACAACTGAATGTGGGAGGTGTTTTATGCCTCATTTTTTAAAACCTAGCGGTGTAACTTAACACGGGGTTTTGTGCCTTTTTGGGTTTTCACAGGGGTGGTATATGACATTAGCCCTAATTTGGACTGCAAATTTTAGAGCTTGTTATCATTAGCATCCATCAATTAAAATATGGAGAGACATGATCACCTGAAACTGACGAGTAACCAATGCCATCAACTACACCATATTCATGCTGAAAGTTCCCACTGAATTAACAATTGCTCGGATAACTGTAATCCATGAAAAAGGAAATAAATTTTAGGCAACTGAATAAAGTTCAAACAAAACATAGTGAAATAAAACACTACATCTGAAGACTGTAATTCGCTCTCAACCTTTTTCCTTTACCTTTCTCATATGTTCAGAAAGGATGATTTTGCTGTGGCTTTAAATCCAAAATTTTCAATTATCATTTTAAAACGTAACAATCTGTTTTTTATTTTTATTTTTAAAAGAAAATAATGAAAACCGTAATCTGTACACTTTCATATTCCCTCTCATATGTTCAGAAAGGATGATCTTAAATTTATCCATATTAGATAAAAAAAACAAACCTGATAATTGTTTTTTTAGATTTTTATATATACATTAGATAGCATCTAGACATAACACAAACTAGTAAATCTTTGAACGTGATGTATGCACATAAAATTAATTTTAATATAAAATATAATTTTATACATAGTAAATTTTTTTTTTTGAAATATAATAAAGTTAGAGTATTTTTTTAATTTAAAGTTAATGTTTGAAATTTATAACTTATTGTGTTATGTTTCATTTAAAAATAGTAATACAATGAGAAATGGGTGTTTTGGAAAGAAAATTCGGTATGTCATTAAAGACCAAAGATAGACAAAGACCATCACACTTTATATATAGGTATAGATGCATGCATAAATCGAAAAATGAAAACGAAAATAATAATTTGTTGCGCATAATAATGCAAGATGACATGATAGTGTCATATGATATCATTTTTGGTGATTCAAAAAAAACCCAAAAAATGCCGTCTCCCACATTTTTATTAAGTTTTTTTATTGTTACACATGTTTATTGGTCATCACAATTTTTCTGAATATTGATTTCGTATTTTTTAACTCCTCAACTCCACATCTGCCTCTTAACAACTCCCGCTTTTATTGAAAACCGCCAATGAAAATTCTTAACTACTCCCGCTTTTATTGAAAACCACCAAAGAAAATTTTATGTCCTACACCAGCACGTTTGTTTCATTTCACTATTTTAAGTTAAAAATCTGGAACAAGATTTCCTTTGAGTTATTATGAACCGAATGAGGTTACAAATTCACTTTTGTGTGCTTCAACGCTAGTAATAATAAAAAAAAGAACAGCTTGCGGTGTATTCTTCAGAGAATACGTTGATAATGATTATAAGCAAAACTCTCGGTGCATGAGATGTAAAAATTAAGTTATGCGCCGAGAAATTATCAATATCGTATTCTTTCACCAGACAGAAGATATAAAAGTTCCAGATTGAGATTTTTGGTTTGGAATAATAAAAGAAAATTGAAGGACCTAAGTTAGAATTTAGGGTTTTGAGGGGTACCAAATATTTTTCAAACACTCCTCAGCATAATAACCTTATTTTATTGAAACATAAACTATAATATATAAAAATTTAGAAATAATATGAGTTTTCGGCTTTAGCCGTGGTTAAGTCATATCCTCTTTTGAGGAAGACTTAAGTTTGAGTAGTGTTGTGCGTAAAAAAATTCACCTCTCCCCCAATAAAAAAATTAGAAATAATATTTGATGGAAAGATAGTCTTATATAATTATATTTTGTATATAAAAAATTTGTAGTTTTTAGTGTTGGTAAAAATAAAAACAACTGTTAATTATGTTTTGACCTATTTGGTTCGGTCGATGAACTTTTAACCGAATGTACACACCCACACATCTTTATCAACTCAGGCTAGATAATAAAAAAAAAAAAAAGGATGGGCATGAGTGGAATTTGTGGGCTTGAGGTTGCTATACGAGCCTAGGACTTGTTATAGCAACGTTTCCAAAGGATGAGGCTTTGAGTGTCCACCGTTCATATAAGATAACCAAATATACTTAAAATCTAACGTTCGATTCATTCTCTTCCACAGTCATCCTGGTTAAGAGCAGTGAGCAAATTATATTACTTCATAAATGGCGCTCAGAATGTGGGCTTCTTCCACCGCAAATGCTCTAAAAATCTCCACTGCCAATGCTTATTCTTCATCGGGTCTTGTTTCTCCAGCCTTTTCACTCTCCAGATGCTTTTCGACTGGTAAAAATTATTCACTCATATTCTATGACAACCACTGTTTTTTTTCTTTCCCAAAAGAACGTGAATATTGAAATCTTTTGAAGTCCAAAGGTTGAGAGTTGCCCAGGTAGAGGGGGTAATTTTCTTGGCTACCTTTGGGTGGTGCCTGGTACATCAGTGAACCATCTAACATGGGTATTCAACCATCCAATACCCAATATTATTGGATGTATCTTATTGGACACTATCTATAACAGCAAAGAACATGGGCAGCAAAAAACAAATCAGGGGAGGGGATCAGTTGCCTCCTCATCCGTACTACGTTTTTCTTGTTGTGCGTAGAATAGTGGGTACGGAATCTGTACATATGGGCTTGGCAATATCTTAAAAATGATATCTTTTTAAGGAATTATTTCTGCCAACAAAAAAAAAAAAAAGAAAATCGAAAGTTGTGCTCCAAATTTTTTGAAGCAGGAATCACAAGTTTTGAGTATAAAAAAAGAGAGGAAGTTATATAGTTTTAGGCTATCTTAAAATTTTGAAAAAAAATGTATGTTCATTTGCATCTTATTAAACATTATATATAGATTTTCGAATTTTCGAAGAATGGATGCATACATGGCCATTGGATGTCTCATTTTCATTAGAAAATGGCATCTTAAACTTGTCCGAAAACCGACGATTCAAACTTGAATTGTCATGAAATCGTTGGGAACGGTTAGGGACATTCGAATTGTCCTAAAGCTAGATGTCTTCTTTCAAGCTCACCCATATTTATAGCACAAGACAAGTCCATGGTTTTAGTGAAGAATCCATGTGGATGCTTCATGCTTGTTCCATCTATTTGATTTAAGAATTATCTTGTGTGCGGTTGTGTAATATTTATGAGGCTTTTGACAAAGAACCCGCATATGGTTTTCTGAATAGACAATTCATGCTCCTATGGTTTGAAAATAGATGGTTTACCTCCGTGGTTTCAAAATAAGCAGTTTAGCCGCATGGTTTGTGAATATGTGCAAAACATGTCATCCGTGTATGATGTGTGAGGGGCAGTGGTAAAATGCATATTTACAAGCCACATGGATAAAGTGTTTATTATCAATACCAAAGGTTTTGATGGGGTAAAATGTCTATATTAACGATAGTACATAAAAGTAAATTGTCACCGACTCATATTTCTATGATAACTGTGGTTCAATCTTTGGCCCCCTCGCTGGAGTGAGGTCTAATGGTTTATATAATGAAAAATTGAAAATGAGGGTTAATTTGCAGTGCTGGAGGGGTTCAAGTACTGCTCTTCGCATGAATGGGTTAAGCATGAGGGCTCTGTTGCTATTGTTGGAATTACAGACCATGCTCAGGTTTTCTTTCCGTATTCTCTCTTCAACCATACATACATCATCAATGGTTCTGTCTTCCTCAGTTACTTCGAGAACTGCTTTATTTTTAGTTTTATGAAATGTAGCTTGATATAACAATCTGGTCACTGCGAGTGATTCAATGCTAAGAAGTATGATATCCACTTCTCCATGTAGATCCACTTGTTTTTCCAGTACATATAGCTACGTTTACTAGTTAATTAATTGTTACGGAAAATTACCAAACATCCTATAGTTTGGTCTAAATTTCACTTTGCAACCATTGTTTGAACAATTATAGTTTACATCCTCAACTTTCATGAATTGTAATACTTTGCCTCGATTTTGTGTTCTAACCGAAAATTTATCGCTGCATTCCATCACCGTCTTACATATTCAAACTTAGAGCCACTTAAACTAGTTATTGTAAATTTTTTTAAAAATCAAAATTAATATTTAAAATGTCAAAATTTCATTCCGTAATCGTTAACTAGAGAATTTCGTTACTAAAAATTATTATTTTTGTTTTTAAAAAAATTTGGAATAACTAGCTTAAATAGATATAATCTTTAAGTATTTTAGGTGATGATCGAATGCGATGATAAACCTTCAATAAATACAAAATCGAGTAAATATGATGCAAAGTGTTACAATTCATGAAAGTTGATGATGTAAACTGTAATTTTTTAAATAACGGCTGCAAAGTGAAATTTGGATCAAAATATATGATGTTTTGTGTAATTTTCGCTAATTGTGATTATTTTGCTGACAATAACCTCAAAACTCAACAAGTGGTGAAAATCCTGTGTAAAATTAGTGTGGCGAAAGATTAATAAGCATCTTACATATGTTCACTAAAATTATATGCATTCAGGATCATCTAGGAGAATTGGTGTTCGTGGACCTGCCGGAATCTGGTAAGACCTTGACGAAAGGCACCAGCTTTGGAGCCGTGGAGAGCGTAAAAGCCACCAGCGACATCAATTCTCCTATCTCCGGTGAAGTCATCGAGGTCAACTCAAAGCTAGCCGACTCTCCCGGATTGGTAACGTCGATGAACTCTCTTAGTCCATTCATCTGTTCCTAATGTTTTCACACTATGTTACATGAGGTGAATGCATGTCAAGTTGATTATTATTATGTGACATGGACCGTCACGAGTTCGAGTCGTGAAAATAGTCTCTTTACAGTGGTAGGGAAATGATGTATACATTATGCCCAAAGTGACCCGACCTCCTTCCAAACCTTGTGTATGTATAGCGGGAGTATCGTGCACCGGGTTTGTCATTTTAAGTAACCTTAATTTGCAAAGAATGGCACTCGTTGCAACATAATTAACCATTCTTTTTCTTGATTTATACCTTTTTGGGCATGGAGAAACTTATATTGTGTGAAATTACATGCAATGAAGATCAATACAAGCCCATATGAAGAAGGGTGGATGATAAAGGTGAAGCCAAGTGATCCATCAGAGTTGGGGTCATTAATGGGGGCAAAAGAGTACACAAAGTTCTGTGAAGAAGAAGATGCTTCTCATTGAAATTTGAATACGATGTGTTTTTGGTCTGTTCTATCTCAATAAATTAGTTAACTCGATGCTTTATTTTATAATTTGTCTTTATTCATTTTATTTGGCTTGTATCCTAATATAGTATTATGCAAGTAAAATTAATATTTAGATTAATCCAACAATGCGATGGATTTGGACCAAAGATCCTTATATATATAATGACAACTTGCTATTATTTTCAACTCAAATGAATTCAGAAAGGATTTTAGTCTCCAGAAATTATATGTTTTATAATTTAAAAACATACTCAATCGGATAAGGGCGGAGATATGTGTGGCAAGGGAGCACCAATTGTTTTTTTTTTTAATACCTAAGGAAAATTTTAAATTACAGTTTTACCCAAAAATTAATTCACACTCCCATTAAATTATATTTTGGCTCCTAAAAATTTTTTTGGCCTTTATTTTTACGTTTATATGTTTTTTCCCCTTCCACGAAATCATGCATCCAGCCCCAAGTGTGATAAAATTTTAACATAATTTGCATAAATAAAACGTGGATTTTGACTCCTAATAAAACAAGCTAAATGAGTCATGAATCGATCGTTGGTTCTAAGATCCTAAATTAAGCGACAAAAACTAGGAAACTAATTTAAGAGAAGTGAAGAAAACGAAAATATAAATTCATAAATAACAAATTTAATTTTCTATAATGAACTGGATTAGACATCTTTACAAAGAAAATAAGACTGGAGAAACTAAAAGAAATTAGTGAAAAGCGAGTTAAATTTTGACTATTGGACTGGAAATTAATCAGCTAGAATTTGTTTAAATTGTTTCTATCGTCTTTTTCCTTATTCCTGATTTTTTGGGCAGTAAAAAACTCCCTCTTGTGTTTTGATTTGTACCAGAATAATTATTGTACGGGCTAACACTATCAAATATATTTTGATATTTGCTAAAATGATAACGATATGTCTTGCTTCCGATAGTTGCTTGTGCCAGTAAGCCTCTTCCTGGTGATTGAAATGATTTCAGACTGTAGCTCCGGATACGGGTGAAACCTGGAACCAGGAACAAAGCGTGAGAAAGGGCCGGAGGGGTGTTCCATCGGGTACCCTCTTATGCTCAATTCAAAAATCTGCAAATGAGCATAGTAACGAAATGTGCTTTGAAAAATGAATTTATTAAATACATTTTCCCGTCAACAAACCTAGTATTTATACGGGATGGAGGAGAGACAACATTTAACCGCATGTCAGGAGCCTAGGAGACATTCTCTGAAGCTAGGGGTGGGGACCAACGTCCCAAAGCCGAGGACCAGAAGAAGGTGTCACTCTCTCCGTATGATACGCTTGCAGCTTTTAAGATCCGATTTGTAGTTGGAGATATTGGTCATACCTTGGATCTGATTTGCGAGGCCGTGCTACGAAGTTTCGCTCGTCTATGCCAACTAGGAGCATGCCCACCGGGAGATAAGTTTCTCATCGCGAGTGAAACTACTCGATGAGAATACTGGGGAACCACACCATATGCTGTAGGGACCACTATACCAGAGTATGTGAGGTACTATCTTGGGGGCATACATCTAGCTAGTGATTTCGTATCAGTGTAGAGATCACTCAAGATCGTTGTCAAAGTTCTGCCCCTTATGTCCTACCAAAGAAATACTCCACGAGTACATTTGATAAAGTTCGTAAACTTGGCGAGGGTCATGTCAAAATAACACTCAAAGTCGCCCAAAGTGGCGTTGGGCGAGCTCACTACCCAAGTCACTGATTTGATCATGCTCTAGGTTCACCCGAATGGGCTTGGGTCGACATGTGAGCTTCTTATGGGCTTGACCTTTCATGTATCATATTGTATATCTAATTCATTTATACAAAATTTTGATTAAACCGATTGAACCAAATTAATTAAAAAATTTGGTTAGATAAATTCAAAAATTCGGTTTTAGATTTTAAAAAAAGCTGTAAGATCGTTTCGCATTCAGTATTTTAAAAATCAATTTAAACAATTTAACCAATATTTTTTTTAAATGATTTTTTAAATCAATTTCTCTCTGCTTTTTTATTTTTTTAAAAAGCCGGTTAATTCGATTAACGACCGAATTAACAAGTTTTTTATTCGGTCAATTCGATTTTTTTTTTAAAAAAAGCTTTCAATTCTATTTGGCCGAAAATTTTTGGCTTATTCGGTTTGAACAAATTTGGTTTGGTTTGTAGCGAAACCGACCGAATACTCACCCAAGATGCTCACCCTACACATATATCTTAAATTCAGTGATTTTTATAGTATAAGAATTGTATTTCCTTTGGATGCTATTATATGAAAATATTTTTTCATTAGTCTGAAGGTAAAAATTCAACCTACTACGGATATATAATCAAAATATTTATTATTGCTAGTGATTTTTTTTTATTTTTTTTGAGAGATTGTAGGTGAAATTTAATAAAAAATAATAAGAATTTGAAAGCAGAAAATGGAAAAGAAAGAGTTACCGTCTAGTAGCATCTTTAACGTCACAGTGTACCGTAGATCTGCATCTCCTGCTTCCTGGTGCCTGCTGAAAGGAATGTGAGCATTTCATCAAAGACTTTCCAAATCATTAATTTTAAGAGCTGTTTTGGAACCGATCATCCGTCTGAAGCTGGATCTTTTGCACTTCTCCAATCGGTTTAGTCTATGAATGAAGGAATTATATCTGAATAATGCGAATTCTAAATGTACAGTTTGTCTTTTGCTTGATGATCCAGCTTTCAAAACTGAAGAAGATGATATATAGTAGATTCAATAGTTTTGGGTTTCTTTTAGTATGAAGTTTAGATGGAGCCCAAGTCGAAATGGAAGCTTCAAAATACAGGGTTTATTTACAACCCCAGAATCCGAAAATTTGTTATTATTACTATTTTGATTATAGGAATATTTGGTGGATATTTAGTTATTAAAGATCATTTTTTTATGTCTGAGAGGATGAGAACATATTTTACTGTTGTCTTGGACTGTGGAAGTACTGGATCAAGAGTAAATGTGTATGAGTGGATGACTAGTAATGGAAATGAGGCTTATGGAAAGTTGCCCATTTTGTTAAGAAGTTACCCAGAAAATGTGGATAAGGGCAATGGTTGTGAGTACCACTGTATGCAAACTGAACCGGGGTTGCATAATTTGGTTAATGATAGTTTTAGAGTGAAGGCATCTTTAGAGCCACTGATTAGATATGCGGAACAATGGGTACCTTTAAAGAGGCATGCTTTGACGCCTATAATCGTTTTTGCTACAGCCGGAATGAGGAGATTAACCGTGGAGGATGCTGAGCGGGTTTTGGAGAACGTTGAAAATGTAGTGAAAGAGCATGGGTTTCTGTATAGGAAGAGCTGGATTCGGGTGTTGAGTGGGAAGGAGGAGGCATATTTCGGTTGGATAGCATTGAATTATCAAATGGGTATGTTTGGGAGTTCTTTGATGCCTCGCACATTTGGACTTCTTGATTTAGGAGGCTCGTCATTACAGGTGGTGGCTGAGGTAGATGTCTCTTTGCAAGACGAGCATGAATTTAGGTCAAAGATTGGGCCATATGAATATGATATTGCAGCATATTCATTACCAGCTTTTGGTTTGAATGAAGCTTTTGATCGGACGATCATTATGCTTAGTCATACTCAGGCACTTAGAGAAAGTGGTCGTGGTATGTTTGAGGTCAGACATCCGTGTCTTGGTTCTAGTTTCTTTCAAAATTATTCATGTGGAGGTTGCTTTGGACTTGATCCTCGCAATTCAAGAAATGTGAGAAACCAGGTGCGAGACGATGAGTTAAATTCTTTATTGCTTGTTGGGGAACCGAATTGGGAGCAGTGTAAAGTGATTGCTAGGTCAGTTGCCATCAATTCTAGCAGTTCAGATTGGTCACACCAATTTCAGCGTTCAAACTGTGTTGGCTTGGCTTACTATGGAGGTCAGTTGAAATTATTACGATCTGAGTTTCAAACTATTGAATACCAGATGCATTTTACACACGCATGATGTACATGTGTTTATGATTGTTTGTTGCCTGGTTTATCATGTTGTTTTGCGTTCTTATTCTAGAAAGGGTGGGGTGATTGTCTTAACAGTTAAATGCCAGCCTTTTGACACGCATCTGCCTCTTGTTTGTCATTGAAGTTCATTGCACTCTAAAACTATTTTTTCTGTAAGCAGTTGGTATGTGACTGAATTACCCGTATAAAATTTTCCAGGATTATGAAACTAGTGCAATACCTTTTGTTTTTGTCTTTCACTCACTTCTTTTGGTCATTTTTTCATTAGATGATGTATAAACTCTTCTTCAACCCTAAAATGTGCGGTCCACTTTGAGACTCTCTTGTTTTAAGATGTTTGTTAAAACATCCTAGATCTTATTAATAAATCACATCGAGCCTGTGGGAAAAGCCAGATTCTGAGCATATCTTGGACTAATGACTTGCTTCATTGCACACAAAGGAACTTAACACTTTGTGTTGAACATCCAATCACATGTTGGTTGATTGATAATTAAAAACAAGTTTAGTTACTGGTCCTTAACAAACGAAGTAGAGGTACTTAAAATTTGTATTTCATTGTTAAATCTCTGGAGAATAAGTTGTTTATCTTGACCCGTATCTCCTTGGTTTTTCCCCAAGTGTTGCATAATTGAAGTTCTGTTAAGTTCTGAATACCAACTTTCAAATTCTCATCTGCAGGAAACACAGAGCTTAATCTTACAAAAACCTCGCATTCTGTAACACGTTATCATGCATTATCGGGATTTTTCGCCGTCTCCCATGCACTAAACTTGAGCCAGAGGGCAAACCTGACTATGCTGTGGGAGTCAGGCCACAGGTTATGTTCAAACCCATCAGCTGATCAGACAAGCATCACCGGACAGGAATGTTTTCGACTCCCTTATTTGGCATCTCTGATTGAAAATGCTCTTTGTCTCAATAGTGCGGAGATAATATTTGGGCCTGGAAATGTTTCTTGGACATTAGGTGCTTCACTAATTGAGGGAGAGTTCTTATGGCTTGATTCTGATAAATCTCAAAATGGCATTCTTGCACTAATAGACCATAAAATGATATTTTCCCCATTGTTCACATTTCTTTTGCTTTTGTTCCTTCTCCTCGTTGTTTATCACAATCAAATTAAGTTGCCCATGTTAGGCCGGAAGATTGCTGCTTCTAGGACATCATTGCCATCTTACTTGTGTCCTAAAGGACAACCTGATTAATCAATATATGCACTTGTATTCTTGATTGTAAAATGTAAAATTTTGTTTGTGCTTCTATTTATATTATTGATAAGGATACTAAGAGTTTTGTAGATCTTAGATTATAGATTTACTTATCTTATATTTAAATTGTAGATTAAGATTATCTTTTATAGTATTCTAAGATAGTAGAACTATTTTCTCCTCTATATATAGAGGACCTTTCTTTGTATTCAAGTTAAGTTGATAAATTAATAAAAAAGAAGAAGTAGAGAGCACAGACTCTCTCGATTTATTCCTTCTATTTTGCTTTCATGGTATCAGAGCCAGAAGATCACATATCAACTTTTTTCTTATAGCAAAATTCTGTGAATTTCGCAGCGTCGTTCGTATAAAACTCGACGTAAATTGCGAATAAAGTCTGTGATTTCTACAGTAACTCCGCGGCTTTGCTACAGTATTTTCGCGATTCTGCTACAGTAACTTTCGCTACAGTGCTTCGCGGCTTGCTACAGTATGCGCTACAGTAATTTCGCGGCTTTGCTACAGTAACTTCGCGATTTTTCTTCATCATCGTTTCTCGCAGCAAGTGTGACGTCCTTTGACGTTTTTTTCTTCACGCAGAATCTCGTCAACCCTACTGTTGTTTCCAGCACCATAGCAACGTTTCTTTTCTCCCTTATACATCGGACACAACAAATCTCTAATATTTCTCACACATGGCCTCTTCAGACGATAAACCCACTCATATTCCTCCAAATTCAATCGCTATTGACTCCTATTCTTTACAAATTACCAACCACAAATTGACGGGCAGCAACTTTCTTCAATGGTCGAGATCCGTCCAATTGGTAATTCGTGGCAAAGGAAAATACGGCTTCCTTGATGGGTCTATTCCTCAACCCCCAACCACTGATCCATTGTTTGCTCCTTGGGATGTCCACAATTCCATGGTAATGGCTTGGCTTCTCAATTCCATGGTTGATAGCATAAGTTCGACATATCTCTTTCACTCCACGGCCAAAGAAATATGGGATGCTGTCTCCCTGGCATACCCTGACCTTGCTGATTCCTCACACATCTTTGAATTGCGAAACCAATCCCGCAACTTAAAGCAAGGAGACAAGACAGTGACCGATTATTTTGGTTCCCTCAAGCGGATTTGGCAGGAACTTGATTTGTTTATGGTTTGCGACTGGAAAGACCCGGCTGACGCTGTTCTTTATCGTAATCTGATTGCTAAATATCGCGTGTATGATTTCTTGGCGGGTCTCGGTCGAGATTTGGATGAGGCTCGTGGCCGTATTTTGGGGTTAACTCCGCTGCCTACAATTGATGAGGCGTTTGCAATTATACGTCGGGAGGAGAATCGCCGTCGTGTGATGCTTTCGCCTACTTTACAGAATCCTGAAGCATCTGCTCTTATTACTCACACTCCGGCTGATTCATCTACTCCACGCACCAAGGATGGGAAACCATGGTGTGACCGTTGTAAGCGGCCTTGGCATACTGTCGATACATGCTGGAAAATTCATGGTAAGCCAACCGATTGGGTCCCAAACAGGTTTAAGCCAAAGGATAGGAAGTCTGCACAGGTTGCCCTTGCATCGGAACAGTCCTCCTCCTCCGATACTTCAATATTGAAAGCCCAACTTGATCAGCTTCTCAAATTACTATCGGCCAGCAGTCAGAATTCCTCCTTAGGTGCCGCCACAGGTACTGTGCACGTTGCCCTTAGTGCTCTCAATCAGCCAGGTGAGCATTGGATCATTGACTCTGGTGCGTCCAATCACATGTCTTCAACTAAGAATATGTTTACTACATTTTTACCAGTGTTGGCTACTCACCGAGTAAAAATAGCAAATGGTTCTTATGCCCCGGTTGTTGGTCTTGGCAATATATCCATAACTCCTAATTTAATTCTCGTTGATGTGTTATATGTGCCATCTTTAGCTTGCAATTTGTTGTCAGTCCACAAGTTGACCAAAGATTTGGATTGTACTGTCTACTTCACACCATCCTCTTGTGTTTTTCAGGACCGGAATTCGAGGAAGAAGATTGGCAGTGCTAAGGCAATATCAGGTCTCTACTACCTTCAGGAGGATTCCTTTGTGAGCCATGCTGTCCATACTCCAACATCTCCTCCTCTTTCCCGCGTGCAACAGATTATGCTTCTCTATTTTAGATTAGGCCATCCGAATTTTGCTTATTTGAAACGTTGGTTTCCTTCTATGTTTAGACACAATGATTTTTTTCAATGTGAGATTTGTCAATTATCAAAACATACAAGAGTTTTTTTACCACCATCCTCTTATAAATCTTCTGCGCCTTTTAATTTAATTCATAGTGATATTTGGGGCCCCTCCCGTCTGTCTACAACTTCTCATAAGAGGTGGTTCATTACTTTTACGGACGATCATACTCGTGTTTGTTGGGTATACCTTTTAAAAGAAAAATCAGAGGCTGGAATTGTATTTCAAAACTTTTATTCGATGGTTAAAACTCAATTTAATACATCGATTAAAATTTTACGTACGGATAATGGCACAGAATTTTTTAACTCCATCTTATCTGATTTTTTGACTACCAATGGCATCATTCATCACAGCTCTTGTGTTAACACACCACAACAAAACGGTATTTCCGAACGTAAAAACAGACATTTACTTGAAGTTGCACGCTCTCTTATGTTCACCTCTAATGTTCCCAAGCTTTTTTGGGGAGATGCACTCCTCACTGCATGCTATTTGATAAATCGGATGCCTTCCAAAGTTCTGAAATTTAAGTCCCCCCTTGATTGTCTACATCATGTGTTCCCAGAATATCGGTCTTTCTCAACTCTCGATCTTCAGGTGTTTGGTTGCACTGCATTCGTCCATATATATGATCAAAATCGTAGTAAACTAGATCATCGGTCACACAAATGCATATTTTTGGGTTACTCATCCACCCAAAAAGGGTATCGCTGTTACTCGCCCTCTCTGCACAAATACTTTATCTCTCGCGATGTCACTTTCTTTGAATCGGCTCCTTTCTTTCCTAAACCAGACACGATGGCTCATCTTGAGGGGGAGTTTTTTTCCCTCACCTTGCCCAGCTTCTACTCAGCCACAACCTTTTGATTATCTACGAGAAGTCTTTGCCGTGCCTTCACAGCCTCACTTCCCAGACCCTCCGTCTCCTCCTCTCGAGCAGCTCACGGCAGGGGGAGATTTATTACAGCCGTTCCCTTTCCATTACTCACACAAAGATCCCTCCAAAAAGGTAGCAGAACCTACACCATCCATTGGACTTGACACTCAATCTTCTGACTCAAATTCCGCGTCAAATGAGGTACCTACTGAACTTGATACTGATTTATCTAATATACCTAACCTTGAAGATCTTGACATCCCTATAGCATTGAGAAAAGGGACTCGGTCATGCACAGAGCATTCTCTTGCCAAATTTGTGTCTTATGGACACTTGTCATCTTCTATCCAAGCCTTGGTGACTAATCTCTCAAATACTAAGATCCCTATTACAATACAAGAGGCTTGGAGTGATCCGAACTGGAAGAAGGCTATCCTAGAAGAGATGAGAGCTCTTGAAATGAATGGCACGTGGGAGATTGTAAAAAAAACCGAAGGAAAAGACCCCAGTGGGTTGCAAATGGGTCTTCACTGTTAAGTATACGGCTGATGGACAAATTGATCGATATAAAGCAAGGTTAGTAGCAAAGGGATATACACAAACATACGGCATTGATTACCAAGAAACCTTTGCTCCGGTTGCCAAGATTAATACAGTAAGGGTACTATTATCAATAGCAGCAAATCTTGATTGGCCTCTATATCATTTGGATGTAAAAAATGCTTTTCTGAATGGAGATCTCGAAGAGGAAGTATACATGGCATTACCTCCAGGGTTTGATGAAGAAAGTAAGAGGGATAAGGTCTGCAAACTGAAGAAATCATTGTACGGGCTAAAACAATCTCCACGGGCTTGGTTTGATAGATTTACTAAAGCAGTCATGAAACTTGACTATCATCAAGCCAATACTGATCATACATTGTTTTATAGACATAAGAATGGAAAAAAAAACCCTATTAATTGTCTATGTGGATGATATCATACTCACAGGTGATGATCAAGAAGAAATAGAAAGGTTGAAAGGAAGGCTTGCAGCTGAATTTGAAATGAAGGATTTGGGTAAATTGAGGTATTTCCTTGGGATGGAAGTGGCGAGGAACAAATCTGGAATTTCTGTCTCTAAACGAAAGTATGTAATAGATCTTCTAAAGGAGACAGGGATGCTTGGGTGCAAACCAGTTGATACTCAGATGGATTCTAATGTGAAGTTAGGAGAAACTATGAGCAGCAATCCCGTTGATAAGGGAAGATATCAACGTCTAGTGGGGAAACTAATCTATCTTTCTCACACTAGACCAGATATAGCTTTCCCAGTGAGTTGTGTAAGTCAGTTCATGCATGCCCCATTGGAGGAACACATGATTGCAGTTTATCGGATTTTGAAGTACTTAAAAGGGTCTCCGGGTAAAGGCTTATTCTTTCGAAAAACATATACAAGAGATGTTGAAATTTTCACGGATGCTGATTGGGCAGGCTCAATAAGTGATAGAAGGTCAACATCAGGGTATTGTTCATTTGTGTGGGGAAACCTAGTAACTTGGAAAAGCAAGAAGCAACAAGTGGTAGCAAGAAGTAGTGCCGAAGCTGAATTAAGATCAGTGGCTCATGGTGTTTGTGAAGCCTTATGGTTAAAAATGTTGCTTGAAGAACTGAAATTGAGTATAACACTACCTCTAAAACTACTATGTGACAACAAGGCTGTCATTGACATCTCACACAATCCAGTACATCATGATCGAACCAAACACGTGGAGGTAGATCGACATTTCATCAAAGAAAAGATTGATGAAGGAACAATCAGCATTGTCTACATTCCCACATCAGAACAGACTGCGGACATACTTACTAAAGGCCTGTTTCGACCCATGTTGGAAAAGTTCATTGATAAGCTTGGAATGCATAATTTATACACTCCAGCTTGAGGGGGAGTATTGATAAGGATACTAAGAGTTTTGTAGATCTTAGATTATAGATTTACTTATCTTATATTTAAATTGTAGATTAAGATTATCTTTTATAGTATTCTAAGATAGTAGAACTCTTTTCTCCTCTATATATAGAGGACCTTTCTTTGTATTCAAGTTAAGTTGATAAATTAATAAAAAAGAAGAAGTAGAGAGCACAGACTCTCTCGATTTATTCCTTCTATTTTGCTTTCATATATATATATATAATAGAATCCCAATTCATTTGGAAAAGTGCACCTCGAACATCAATATTGTGGGCCATAGGAGAATTTTGTAGTTTACCCTACATGTTGTGCCATAGTTTGTTCAATAGCCTGCTTCTCAACTCTAAATTACTGCAGTAGAATTTGTATTCTACATCTACTGATATATATTGACTGTATTGATTGCCAAGATGTTGTAAAAGTCTTGGAGCTTATATAGACTCACATAATCCAATAATAACCAATGCATCCATCCAGTATACATCATTGTGCATTGCATGTAGTTATGAATGGCCCAGCAGATTTTCCATTCCGAATATTTAGGGATATAAAATCTGAAGTGCATCAATCATTAGCGAAGCCAAGAGTTTCGGCGGAAAACGAAGTATATGGCAACATCTTGCTTCCGTTTATATACAATGGATAAAGAATATATGCATGTACATAAGCATGTCTATATGCAAATTTAAAAGGGGGAGGAGTGTATATACCATGGATAAAGAATATATGCATGTACATAAGCATGTCTATATGCAAATTTAGGAGGGGGGGGGGGGGGGGGGGGGGGGGGTTGGGTTGCGGGCGGGGGAGGTTATTAACATCACAGCCCACTGTTTTCAATGGTGCCCTTTATCGTTTACAAGTTACAATAACTTCAGAACTCGGCCACAAGACGGGGTTGGCAACCACCATCCTTAGACCCATCAACATCGATCCAAACCTCCTTGACATGACCGATACACCTGAATGAGAATTGTCCTGCGCAATTGAGTAAGCAGAGACCCACTCTGCACAAAACTTGAGACCTGCTTAAACTCATTGCCAACTTTTCAGCTTCTTTCACAATATTACTTATCTCTTGCAAAGCCCGAGAATTTCCTCACAGCAATGCAAGAGCTTTCCAGGAATCAGATTTCAGGTTCGTTTCAGGAAGTGGAAGAGTGCCCTGGAATTTTTCTGTTACGTCAAATTTTACATGGACTGCCGATGAGTGGAGAGGTCCAGCTCCTGGAACTATGCTTGTTAAGACAGGACTGTCATTAGTATCCTGGAAAAGTTCAGATTGCTCCCTGAATTGGAAAAATCTACGCAGTCAAAAAGATGGAAATTTAGCATTTTATCATAAAAATCGTGATAATTTATCTCCATTTCTTCGAGCAATTATGCCCGTAAAAATAGTGTGAGACACGCAATCCAGTTAGACTTGGGGAACAGAAAAAGGTACCTGTGGAAGCCATCTCTGGCAGCTTTTCTCGAACGAGATCTCGTCCACTAGAGCACTCATCCAAACCGATTCTCTGTAAAACCTCACCTCAAATCTGATTCAGAGTGCATCACTGTATATTGTGGCGACTTGCATGCTTTTCCTTCACCCAGTTCGCTGAAACTACAAGATACAGCGAAGATCAGTGATACTGCCACAATCTAAATTCTTGGAATACCCATTTCTTGTATCGGTTGGGGAGAAGAAAACAGAGCAAAAAGCAAGAAGATGGTGTGATGGAATCACTAGGTGATGCCTTCGAATTTGACGATAGTGGTAACCATTGAACGCAGTTTTGCTGGGGAAGAGTTTAGAATAATAATTAACCACGCTTTCAAATTGCTATGTTGCGACTTTAGTTAAAGGATTGAAATAAACGGCTGGGGAAAAGTTCTGAACTGCGAACAAATGCTTTAGTCTTGCTGTATTAATTATGATTTTTTTAGTCTTACCATGTTAGCGACTTCAGGCTTAAGCTATGTCGAACCGTAGAATGGGTTGGTTTATTGTTGTTGTCTTTAACGACAATGCCCTCGAGGGTAGATTGGAATATTCCAAATTGATGGCTTGATGCACCGCATAACACTGCCCATCGTATAGCATAAAAATCGAGGTCATCTTATTTTATTTATCAAATTATTTCATTTTGTGTACGCAAAATAAATTATTTGTTTTATCTTTCATATTACATCTTAAAATGACTGAAAATTGTATAATTAAGTAGAAATAAAACTGTGTTTAATAATCAAAACAATAAAATTTATATTAAAAATACTTAAAAATATATATTTGAAATTAATAAATTTGATAATATTTAAAAAACTGATTAAATCTATGAAAAAAATTAATTTTTTAAATGATAGGAACATAGAAAGACATAGTTTGAATAGTAAATGATCAAAGTCATAAAAAAATATAAGAAGCTGCAAACATTCTCCCACAAATCAAATGAAAACAGAAGGTACACAAACTTATAAAGCCCAGTTACACTTTGCATTTGCAACCTCAATGGTTGTAAGATTGTGTTATCTTCTTGAAAGAGTGCAGGAGAACCTGCTTGCATTCATTTTTAACGGAAAAACTGTTGCAACTAAGGTTAAAGAATCTCAAGAAAGAGGCTTGCTTTTGGATGGAGTCCAGACTTCTTGAGTGTCATTCCCATTTGGTCAGCACCATAAACTTTTCTAGGGAAGTTCGATATTAGCCTGTAAGTTGTGTTATCGATAAATGGCTTGAATCTTGTTGTAGAGAGGAAAGTATGCTCCATCCTTTTCCCGTTTGGAAACCGGATCAAAATCTGTTCAGGCATCAACATTTTTTTAGTCGTTCTTGTAAACGAAGTGTTCATGAAGATGTGAAGATATGTTCTGAACTACCTGAGTCGGTTCGGGGTTTTTTGTTCTACTGGTAAACCGTGCAGTTTCTGCCTTGGTGGTTGCTGGTTTTAGTGTACTTGGTAGTTTGCTTGTTGCGGGGTTTGTTTGGATTTCTCTTGCTTTGGAACTCTGTTGTCTGAAGATGTAGGATTCTTGAATCTTGATTTCTCCTGGCACAAGGGAAACACATTAAATCGTCAATTTTCCTGGAATGTATATAAACTAAGGTACATGAGTAAAAAATGGAAGACTGGTAATAATCCCACATTAATCATGCTAGAAACTATGGAGTTTTTTCTTAATTTGAGATGCGTTCACATCTAATGAACTAGCCTTTGCTAAGTTTAAGCTTAACTGTGCCAAACATAAATTCCTGCACATGCTGCGATGGGGTTCAATGTTGCACTCGACCCACATTTTGGCTTGTTAATAGAGTGACACATTTCCATTATTCTCAATGGCGGACTAACGAAATTGTATCGGGGGCGGTGGATTTAAAGTTTTTAGAAGACGAAACTTGTGTTATGAAAATGTAGATGGCACCTTGATAAGCAATCTAAAATATTGGAGTGTGAAAAGAATCATGTACTCTACCAACCTGAAGAGATGCAAGCTAGGCAGCATCTTGCTCTCAGCGATCCAGAGGCGCCATCTCTTGCTGCTTAGCCCTGCCACTCCCAAATGCTAATCCTTGTTCTTCCAATGTCCTCTGTAAAATTTCAACCAATTCACCTGGGGACACTGGCCCTTCCATCTGTACAAGAGAAGCCAAACTAGTGACCAAACATTCAAGCCCCAAACTCAGTTTATGTAGTAGAATTGTAGAAAGTTACTTGAAAAATCTGCTTTATTAAGCTCACCTGTTGCAGAACTGCTAAATTATCATCAGAAGCTGGAGCAACAACAGCACAAAATGGAAAGCTAGAAGCCCCTAAAGCTGCAGCCATATGCATTCCCTCTCCTCCACTAGCAAGTTCAACCCAGCTAACAAAATTTGCATCAAGAAACTGTATTGTCACTTCTGAACAAAGTGTTTCTCTGCAGAAAGTGGGAGTGAAAGGATGGTCTGGGGATTGAATGTAAATGAACAAGAACTTATGCTCTTCTTCAGCCATCTTTAGTGCATTCGCGAACCGGCAAGCGTAGAAAAAAGGATGCATCGTGCCATATTGCTGCTCGAATCTCGCAAGAAAAGCCTATTCTTCTTGGATCATTGGAGGTTGCTGAGTAGGAGGGTAATGAAGTGGATAGTTTGGATGGTGAAATTGGTGATGATTCTGGTTTTGTCTATCCCCTCTACCGATTAAGTCTATTCCTTGATTCACGACTCGAGAAAAACCACCTAATATGCTCCGGGGAAGGCCAACCATTCTACGTATTGAAGGATGCGTCCCCGAGTGATCTTGCAGCTTCCCCTATTGTTGATGTCATTTTCTTGCAAAAAATTGTGAATGATACTGGTTTTTTATTGGAAAATTATTCTTGTTTTTCCATAAGGAATCCTGTGATTATGTAATGGAACAAATGTGGAAGAGGAATTGCATCCTCAAAAGCATGCTATGGATGTCTTAATCAATTTTATAATGATTTCTTTTCCTTTATCAAACTTTTATTCAAAGTGAGGAGAGAATGTTGCACAGGAGTTCGAAGTAAACTGTTTATTTCTTTTCTTGTTCAAAGTTTAAATTGGATGTCTTCCTCTGAGAATTTCCTACATACTATATGTCATATGAAATGTGGGATTTGAGAATACAAAAGATGGCCTTAATGGGCAAGGGAATTGATAGCGAACTCTCAAGAAATATAGCAAATCCCTGATATAATTAGAGCTGAGTAAAAAGGTCAAACTCTTGTATAATATATTAAAATCAAAGAGGATTTTATGTTTTTTTCTCAGGATAGTTTTAGCTGTTTTGTACATTATATATGATCTTAGATCGGGATAATTGGCAACGAACCCCCTTCCAATAGGCAGATTACACTCCAGTGATTCGAAAATAGGCAGTTCACCCTATGTAGTTTTCAAAATATGTAGTTTACATTATCTGGTTTGAAAATATGCAGTTTACCCTGTGGTTTATGAAAATAAACAGTTTACTGCGTGTGGTTTATAAATAGGTGCAGCGGGGGCGTAAACTACATATTTTGAAAATCACTGGATAAACTGCATGTTTACAAACCGCTAAAGTATCGGGATACCGTAAGGGGGTAAAATGCGTATGTCGGGCAAGTCAGACCAATTGATAGAGATGGAATAAATTATGATAAAATCCAGATAAAACACTAAAATATTTCTGAACAATGCTGAAATGTATTACTGAAATCAAATGACAAAGAAAATGAACTTGAAGTAAACTTACTCCAAGAAGGAATATCCTTCCCGGCCCGAGCAGACTGCTCGCACTAACACTCAACAATATTTAGGTATGTCACTTTCCTTCATGCTTCTCTGCTTTATTCTGTTGCCCTCTTAACCGTTAGTCTCTCTCCTGCATATGCATCTTGGACTTCATCTGATATACCTTACAGACATTGGGCCTTCCCCTTGGGCTCTGTCAATTGGCCTACTAAACTTTCTCCCATAACACAAACCAAGGGGAATAAAGTGTTTATTATCGATACCACGTGGGGTAATTGACACTAGCTCGGTTAAGCCAAGTTTATCCCATTAATTAGTAACTTGCATGTTAATGACGACACCAGAATACAATATTGAGAGTGGACCAGTTTCTGTGCATTAAAATCAACTGCATCAAGTGAACTAAAGTCTTGACTTATAATGAATTAGCTCAGCCACTTACTTCTTACGTATGATTAGTAATAGTAATTATCATATTATGCATCGCCTTTTCTTCAAAGACAAGATTTCAATGTGTGTTTCATGATTTATTACATGGACCAATAGCTAGAAACATGCAAAATTATGATTAGTAATTATCATATCATACATTACCTTCTCTTCAAAGTTAAGAATTCAACGAGTCTTTTTCATGATTTATTACATGGACTAATAGCTCGAAACATACACACATTTCAGCATATCATATGTTGAAGAACACTCCTGTTCTTGTTTCTGCACCATCATGGTCCTTCTGTTATTCCACCTCTTTTTATCCCTTCATGCAAAGGCGCCACCATCCAAATATATGCCATGTCAAAGATTTCGACAAATAAAACCAAGATCTATTTCGTTCGGAACCGGGGGTTTATACGTGTATGGCTACTCTCCAACGATCCATCCAACTACGTTAAACTATCTTTCCTCCATAACAACAATAGATGATCTTTCAGGCACACCATCCAAGTCGAAAACCAATCCTAGAAAACATGTGATCATCAATGCATTACTTGGGGGATTCTGCTGCCAATAGGGACTGTCACGCCTGATATCTAAGGGCAATACAAGCCAATATAGGACCTGCATGGTTCTTTGCTCATGCAGGAATACAAATCTTGGCTGTTTACTTTGAAACAATAGGATTCTCCATGGGAACTATCACCAAGCCGAGTTCTCGGCTTGCATCGGAAACTCGGGTTTACCGTATTTTGTTTAGGGCGGTTGCAAACTCTGGCACTACTATTTAGGCCTATCTACAACTTGTTGGGGGTTTGACATATCAAGGATTTGAAACTATGGGAGAGGACACATCTTATGCTAAATTAGCGTATTGTTTGTGTCTTTAGACACTACTAGGCGTTTGCATTGCATTGGAAGTGAATTATTGGGTCATATTTTGTCGAAATCCAAGGAATAAAAGCTAAGAAGAGTGGATATTTGGAGATATTTATGACAAAGGAAGTGGATGAATTAGTACTATGGTTCGTAATATCCGTTGCGGAATGGCTGATCCGTAACGGAAATGGTAACCGGTATGTTAAAGTTTCAGGCTAAAAAAGATGTGTAATTACAACACAGTTTTTTCGGAATATCGGCCGTCGCGGAATAAAAATGAACTTTTTAAAAATATTTCTAATTTTCAATTGAAAATTTGTCCAATTCTTTTTCTAAATTATTATTATTTTTTATTTTTTATTTTAAAAATTTTCAACAATAATCACGTCCGTCCACGAAATGTCAATGGAACTGAAACAACAACTTCCATAACCGTGTCGAGAGCCATGATTACTTGATTAGTACTCGTGGCTTAGATGAATAAAATGTTATCACACTTTTTATATAATAATAATAATATAATAATAATAAGTGACAGCCTTCTTAGTTCCTTTCCTTCAACTCCAAACAAATGGTCTCAAGTTTCTTTTACAACAACTCATTATGGTGCATTGCTTCTACTCCAAAGTACCCTTTTTGTAAAGGCAACAACACTATCCACTTTTAGCTTCCAAACAAAAGCAAAGGCGGGGACAAATTATTGCGAAAAACTCGAAATCATTTTATCAGTAATATATTATTTTAATAAGATAAAGTAATTAAAGAAAATTTGATTTTTTTTGAGAAAAAGAAACAAACATCACTATCTTTAGTTATGAAAGTAGACAAGAAGCTCATAGAGTTGAAGTAGTGGATGTCACTCTATAAGTTGGATTTTTTGATGATATTCTCAATTGCAGTATCCTATGGACATCGCAACCTTTCATGTGGAATATTCTATGTGGATTTTATATGGAGGGTTGGATAGCCCCTAAAGACAACATCCATGTAACTAACCTATAAGTTGGGGCAAAATACCCCTTTTTTGTTTGAAGGCGCATGTGCTACCTAGCTAAAGATAAATAATAAGTGGATTTCATATAAAAAAATAAAAAAAAATTGTAGGCGTGCTTGATTTAGCTATAGCTAACCTTGTTGGACTTTTGCTCTGCCTTATAAGTTATTTCTCATGGAAGTAACTATTTAGGATGGACAATTTTATGTGACCACATATACAATAATTGTAGTTTTTTTTAAATATATTTGGAAATTCCATAAACATATATACATGCATATATAGATGCATACATACATACATACATACATACATACATACATACATACATATATGATGTCCCTAAGGGCAATGCTCTTATAGTAGATCAACTATTGGATTTGAATATTTTCATCCAACCCCACAGGATACTGCCTGTGAGGGTAGCAATTAATCAGTCTGCAACTTAGTTAGCTGTTCTTGGACAATGTTGTATTGATGCACCTCATTTGGAGCAATTTGAGTTTATATTTAATTGTATAAATATTATAATTTATTATATATATATTAATAGTATTTGTTTCCCTTACAAATTTCTCAATTTATCATCTAGACTTGTTTGTAGCTTGCTCAACATTTTTTTATAATTAGGGAGGAGGTTAAGGGGTCTCAAAATTATGATATGTCCCAATTTTGGGAATTACAGTGTCACTCAAACTAGAGGTCCGTGCGAGTTTACCGTTTTGGGAAGTGTCTATACGTTGTGTGCCCATTATTCTTTGTAGGTAATAGGTAGCATCTTGAAATTTTGGCAATTTGTTTATTTATATATGTTAAAATCTGGGAACTAGAGGTCCTCTCTAGTTTTTATTTTAATATTTTTCGCCCCTAAATAAAAATTATGTGTCTGTCACTATCTTGGATCAAATGAAAATAGCTACATAATAGATTCTACCAGTTACTATTCTTTCTTCGTTCTTGTTGTATACAAATAATTAGTTCAATTTGCTACATAAGTTCATTATGGCTGATAATATATTAATTCAAACCTTCTTTACAAACCGATAACAGAATTAAGGTATCATTATTGATTAAATATTCAAGAGAAAATGAGGTGAAGACAGTTTCGATCATTTAAAAACACAACTAGCTAACTCCACTTTTTAAAGAAAATTTATTGTGTAAAGTATATATAAAAAATAGGCTACTCTCGTAATCTCATGAATAAAAATGTAATAAGCAACGAGTTGAGTAATTGGTTCAAGTGACATCGAGCCTTCGAACAATGATGGAGGTTTGGAATCTGAGACATCGCGCTCTATTCTGTATCGAAAGAAAATAAGTTGTAGTAATAAATTAGAAATAAATAGTTACAAAGCCCATCTATCGTACAAACTAGATTAGACAGTCCATCCACTAGATTTCATGTCATCCCTACAAAAAATTTTGAGAAGATAATGATACCCTTCAAGCTAATATAGATCAAAATAAAGGGGAAATTTTTCTATGGCCTGGATGTAAATTCTATAAATACATTAATACGTAAGTCAAATATGTCAATCAATATTAATCACATCATAATAAAATCATTTTCTCTATATCGATCCACCCAATAAGGTTAAAAAGGCTCACGCATCGAACCCGTAAAATTTAATAATTGTTATTTTATTACAGTAATTATATGTTGGGTTTTGGAAACCCGAATAATCTTGGTTTTGATGTTAACAAAACTTGTTATTGTGTTGCTAACATATTTCATCAAGTGTGCAGTTCATAGATCATATTTAAGAGCTTGATGAATTACAAAGAAGTAGCTTGAAAATATCAAGCTGGACCAAGACTGGAATTCTGGCATAGCGGTTTGTTTCGATCATATCTAATAGCTCGGATATCGAAATGGCGTGCTTCCAAAGAGATTGAACAGCCAACATAAAATACTAAAAGTCATATTTCACAACAGATCGGCTAGTTCAAATGTTATCAAGGAGAAAAGACGCCTGCAAGATCGAGCTGAACCACGAAGAAACAGCAAGCTGTTTCAGCAAGCAACTGTCAGTCTGGTGGGCATAACTCTTAGATCGCTTATCGGAACGGAACGATTCAGTATGGGTTGGAAAGCTAAGACAAAGATCTACAAGTCATCTTTGTAAGTGAAAGACTGAATCGGACGTTAAGATGGCCAAAAAGCTTCTGCAAGTCACGCCATGTGACGCCTGTAAGATCGAGCTGCTACAGCAAAGTTCCTATCAGTCTGGTGGGCATAACTCTTAGCTCGCTTATCGGAACGGAACGATTCAGTATGGGTTGGAAAGCTAAGACAAAGATCTACAAGTCATCTTTGGAAGTGAAAGACTGAATCGGACGTTAAGATGGCCAAAACGCTTCTGCAAGTCACGCCATGTGCTGCTGCATCCAGCAAACAGACAGCAGAAGCATTGCCTCGTATTTCAAGCATAACTCTCTCACACGAACTCGGAATCGAGCGATTCTTGATTCCGTGGAAAGCTAAGAGAAAGGGCTACAACTTTCATGTGGATCACTTTGCCCAGAAATCAAAGAATCAAGAGTTACAAGCAACAGATCGAAGAGAAAGATTATCAATCTGTTTTTTGTATCAAGCTGACTTGTCCAGACCAGACCAGCAGACCAGACTGAACCAAACCAGCAGACCAGACTGAACCAAACCAGCAGACCAGACTGAACCAGACCAACAGACAGAACAGCAGACCAGACTGAACCAGACCAGCAGACCAGACCAGTCCGGTCCGAAATACAAACAGCCCAGAAACCAGAATATGACCGTTGCAAGCTCGGGAATAGTGCAGAACCTTTTCCAACGGGCATATTCTTGTGTCTAACGTATATATCATTACTTGGGGCTATATATACATGATTTGGAAGCTCAATAACAGCTGATTGAAGATCAATCCAAGCCTTCCAAAGCAAACCCATTTGGGATTCAATTGAGGAACTTAAAAGACAAAAGATGCTAAATGAAGAGCACTCCTCAAACCTTTGGCACCTCTTACCTTGCTATATCAGATTCATTATGGAATCATTTGTGCCTTTATATTCACTCTATTCATTGTATATGAGAGCTTAATAGAAGAGTGAATACCATTGTAACGGTTGATGATTTATCACAACCGATGAGAGGTCTTTGTATGTGAGACATTAAAGAACATACATAGTTGAGTTGCTAGGAGTTCTAGTTGGATGGGGAATTCCCAACTGGATCGGGTTTGTACAACGGGATTGTATAAATCAAAGTCTTCTAGTGGAATCCTTCCATGAGGTGGAAGAAGGGGAGACGTAGAAGGATTACACCACCTTCGAACTTCCATAAACAAATGCTTGTTTATTTACTTTAATTGCATATCTTTAAAATACCTTTCAAATGTTTAATCGGTTATAGAGCGGGTTATGTCGAGTGTCTTCCGCTCGGTTTTGTAACCAAACTCGATATAATCTCTCGGTGCAATTATTTCAAGAACACGAGCTATTGAAGCTCAAGTTGGTTGAACTCGGGTGTGGAATGGCAACCCACCCCCGGAATCGATCCTGACAAGTGGTATCAGAGCCAGGTTGTTCTTGGAAAGCATTTTAACCGATTTGTTTGCGGATATCTTTTAAAATCATTTTCAAGTTTTCTCATGGGCATGAAATATTTTCATAGCATATTTTTTTAAAAATTTGGTGTATGAAAATTTTTAGCATAAAAATCAATTCCATTGCATTCATTGTGCACGAAAATATTTTTAAAATCTATTTTAAATGTCCTAATTTTCGTTCAATATGATCTAAACTCATTTTAAGTTTAAAATTTTTATTTTGAGGTTTTATCTAACAATTTCGAAGCATTTTAGTTTTTTTGGCAGCTTGCAGCGACTTTGGGAATATTGGCATAACTTCTTGCTCGGATGTCCAAATGACGAACCGTTTTTTTCGTTGCAAACTAGACTCATAGAGGATCGCAACGGTATAGGTCTTGCAGCCTAATTCTTCACGAGGAAAAGCAGTTTATTCTGTAAAGTTGACTCATGTGCTGCCACCGCTGAAAGATGAAATGGACATTGTTGAGTTTGTCAAGAAAATCAAATTTGTTGCCAAGTATGCTACATGCATCATCAAAAGAGGTTATTTTTGTTCAAAAATTAATGTGCATTGCATTTTTTTTTAATGTGTTTTAGCCTACCCTTTTTGCCCCTCACTTGCTCAAATTTTCAAACCTTTTAAAATTAAGGGGGAGAGTTTAATCTCAATCCTTGTGGGGGAGTAAATTTATTTGTCTTCCTTTTTGATTCACAAAAAAAGGGGGAGAAATATGTTGTTTAAAAAATATGATTTTTCTTGTTATGCAACATTGTGCTTTAATGTTCATATTTTTATTCAAGTTTTGTGATCATCAAAAAGGGGGAGATTGTTGGGTTTTGGAAACCCGAATAATCTTGGTTTTGATGTTAACAAAACTTGTTATTGTGTTGCTAACATATTTCATCAAGTGTGCAGTTCATAGATCATATTTAAGAGCTTGATGAATTACAAAGAAGTAGCTTGAAAATATCAAGCTGGACCAAGACTGGAATTCTGGCATAGCGGTTTGTTTCGATCATATCTAATAGCTCGGATATCGAAATGGCGTGCTTCCAAAGAGATTGAACAGCCAACATAAAATACTAAAAGTCATATTTCACAACAGATCGGCTAGTTCAAATGTTATCAAGGAGAAAAGACGCCTGCAAGATCGAGCTGAACCACGAAGAAACAGCAAGCTGTTTCAGCAAGCAACTGTCAGTCTGGTGGGCATAACTCTTAGATCGCTTATCGGAACGGAACGATTCAGTATGGGTTGGAAAGCTAAGACAAAGATCTACAAGTCATCTTTGTAAGTGAAAGACTGAATCGGACGTTAAGATGGCCAAAAAGCTTCTGCAAGTCACGCCATGTGACGCCTGTAAGATCGAGCTGCTACAGCAAAGTTCCTATCAGTCTGGTGGGCATAACTCTTAGCTCGCTTATCGGAACGGAACGATTCAGTATGGGTTGGAAAGCTAAGACAAAGATCTACAAGTCATCTTTGGAAGTGAAAGACTGAATCGGACGTTAAGATGGCCAAAACGCTTCTGCAAGTCACGCCATGTGCTGCTGCATCCAGCAAACAGACAGCAGAAGCATTGCCTCGTATTTCAAGCATAACTCTCTCACACGAACTCGGAATCGAGCGATTCTTGATTCCGTGGAAAGCTAAGAGAAAGGGCTACAACTTTCATGTGGATCACTTTGCCCAGAAATCAAAGAATCAAGAGTTACAAGCAACAGATCGAAGAGAAAGATTATCAATCTGTTTTTTGTATCAAGCTGACTTGTCCAGACCAGACCAGCAGACCAGACTGAACCAAACCAGCAGACCAGACTGAACCAAACCAGCAGACCAGACTGAACCAAACCAGCAGACCAGACTGAACCAGACCAACAGACAGAACAGCAGACCAGACTGAACCAGACCAGCAGACCAGACCAGTCCGGTCCGAAATACAAACAGCCCAGAAACCAGAATATGACCGTTGCAAGCTCGGGAATAGTGCATAACCTTTTCCAACGGGCATATTCTTGTGTCTAACGTATATATCATTACTTGGGGCTATATATACATGATTTGGAAGCTCAATAACAGCTGATTGAAGATCAATCCAAGCCTTCCAAAGCAAACCCATTTGGGATTCAATTGAGGAACTTAAAAGACAAAAGATGCTAAATGAAGAGCACTCCTCAAACCTTTGGCACCTCTTACCTTGCTATATCAGATTCATTATGGAATCATTTGTGCCTTTATATTCACTCTATTCATTGTATATGAGAGCTTAATAGAAGAGTGAATACCATTGTAACGGTTGATGATTTATCACAACCGATGAGAGGTCTTTGTATGTGAGACATTAAAGAACATACATAGTTGAGTTGCTAGGAGTTCTAGTTGGATGGGGAATTCCCAACTGGATCGGGTTTGTACAACGGGATTGTATAAATCAAAGTCTTCTAGTGGAATCCTTCCATGAGGTGGAAGAAGGGGAGACGTAGAAGGATTACACCACCTTCGAACTTCCATAAACAAATGCTTGTTTATTTACTTTAATTGCATATCTTTAAAATACCTTTCAAATGTTTAATCGGTTATAGAGCGGGTTATGTCGAGTGTCTTCCGCTCGGTTTTGTAACCAAACTCGATATAATCTCTCGGTGCAATTATTTCAAGAACACGAGCTATTGAAGCTCAAGTTGGTTGAACTCGGGTGTGGAATGGCAACCCACCCCCGGAATCGATCCTGACATTATATGTATACATTCAAATATTTATGTCCAAGATGGAGAGCACCATTAATAAAATCCATACATGGATTGCTAAAAATCAAATTAAAAAATTTGGGTCTCAATAAAACTATCTGGCAAGTTTGTTTAACAATAATTTATTATGGGAAAGAGCACGTGCCGCCTTACCATAAGTTAAAACATATGATAATGATGCAATTCAAATCATTTATATCATACATCAATACAAACATTATATTTTGATCACTTTCATTCAGGTGCGGAGCTAAATGATGAGTTTAGTGTGTGTATATATATATATATATATATATATATATCAAACGGAGTGGAAGACACGAGACACGACACGGGCACGACACGACGCGGAGCGGCACGACCTGTTTTGCTACAGTGTTGTGTCGTGTCAGGCACGGCCCGGAACATGGGTCGTGCCGGGCCAAGGGATGCCAGCCCGTGGGCTGGCAAGGGCACGACACGACACTGTAGATTTGTTTTTTTTAATTTAATCAGCGATCGATCGTCAATTATGTGGCGATCGATCTCCGATAGGCATTAGACTATACACGGGCTTGGCGATCGATCGCCAATGGCCAACGGTAAAAATGCCGTTCAAAGGTTAAAAAAAAACTTTTTTTTTGGTGTTATATATAGGTGTGTGTTGAGGAAATACTTTATCCTCTCAATCTCCAAGCTCTATATACTTGAAACGCTATACTCTCAATTTGTTCACAAGAATAAAGAAGTCCGTCTTACGTTTGTCAATACAAGCACAAGCAACAAAGTCAATACTTCTCATAGCAAATATTTGGTAATTTTTATATTTGTTGCATTAGATAAATGTAGTCTATATACATAATGTCCGATTCATCTTATAATGTGAATTATAATGATGAAATCGATCGATTTCAAGAAAATGAAGAAAGCACGCCAAATATTCAATCATCAAGTAGAAGAACTTCAAAAAAAAACTAGTAATGTATGGCAACTATTCGATGTAGAAAATGTTGAGGAAAAGGGATCAATGGCAGTTTGTAAAAAATGTAAAAAATATTATGCATATACTTCTTCTGGTGGTACATGTCAATTACCAAGACACATGGCTAAACATGAAAGATAACCAACTGATGGTAACCAAACTACTCTTTCACAATTCGGTACTGGTAGTAGTAGTTCAAGTTTAGGTAGTTTAACTTATAATGTTGAAAGAGATATGAGAGAATTAGCTAAATACATAAAATGGGCGGATAAACATTTTTCAATGGGGGCGGATGCGAAATTCACTAATTATATTCATTTAGGTTTGCAACCTCAATATAAACGATTTTCAAGGAATACTATTAAATCGGATGCATTCACAATTTTTAATGAATATAAAGCAAATTTAATTACGTATTTAGGTAATCTTTCTTCGAAAGTAGCACTAACAAGTGATATTTGGACAACTTATCTTGCGAATACGTCATATCTCTGTGTACATTGGATTGACGATAACTGGGTGTTACATAAAAAAAATTTAGGTTTCACAAAAATTGATTGGCCTCATACGGGTGGAGTTATTTATAATGCCATTATACAAGTTACTAATGAATATAATATTAGTAATAAAATCTTTTCTATTTAATTTGATAATGCAACTAATAATACCGCTGCAATTATTATATTAAAAACTTATTTGAAACCAATTTTAAATGGTGATCTTTTTCATATTCGTTGTGCATGTCATATTTTAAATTTGTGTGCGCAAGATGGATTGAAACCACTTGAGCTTCATTTAGAAAAAATAAAGACTACTCTTAAATTTCTTAATGATTCAGTTGCTAGAAAACAAGACTTTCAAAAGTTTATGCATTTCTCATGGTATGAATTATAAAGATTTTCCTTATGATGTTCCTAATAGGTGGAGTTCCACATATTTAATATTGCAAGCATGTTTACCTTATAGAAATGTGATCACTTTATTTTTTAATGAAATGATGGTCGAACATTTCATATTGAAGAAACTGATTGGGAAATTACTTCTAATATTTGTAATTTTTTAGAACCTTTTTATAATGCTACCAATTTATTTTCGGGCTGTTATTATCCAACTTCTTCAATATTTTTGAATAAAATTTATGAAATTAGTGAATGTTTTGCATTACATAGATCTGCTCCGTTTTTTACAAGCATTGTTGAACCAATGGAGTAAAAATATAAAAAATATTGGAAAACTATTCATATGTTGAATTACTTGGCATCAATTCTGGATCCTAGATTAAAATTATATAGTGTATAAATTATAATAGAATCTTATTACACCAACATGGCTTATGAAATTGTTAATATTAATCAAGAGAAAGAGCGCATTAATAAATGTTTGTTTGCTTCGTGTTCTTTATATGATTTGTTACATAATTCTAGATCAATTCCAGTAAGAGAAAGTGGTAGTAGTGGTGCTAGTAGTAGTAAGGGTTCTGTGTGGATAATGTTAAGAAGAAGACAATACACTACTTCTGCTTCTTCTAGTTCTAGTTCTAATACCTCTTCATTTACCGAGCTTCAGTTATATATAAACCAAGTCATAAATTTCATTGAACAAGAATTAGAAACTTTTGATGTTTTGGCATGGTGGAAAGACAATGCTAGACTTTGGCCAATACTTTCCATAATAGCACGTGATCTACTAACTCCCCCGATATCCACAGTTCCATCGGAGTCTTGTTTTAGTGCAGGTGGAAGAGTCATTGATGAAAAAAGAAGTAGAATGAAACCAAACACTATGGAGATGTGTATTCTTTTAAAGAATTGATTGGATACTGATAGCCGCTTACAAGGTTTGGGAGGACATACTTCGGATGAAAATGAAGAAAACTAGCATATTTTTTTAAACTCTTTTGTAATTTATTATTTTGTTTTGTTCAATGTAATTTGTAGTTTTTCAATTCGTAGTCAATAAATTTTTATTTTACAAGTATATTGTGCAAATCTATCTTATTATAATATTATTATATTTATATAATTAAAATTTAAAAAAAATTAAAAAAACAAAAAAACATTGAAAAATATGATTTGGGTCGTGCCATGGTACGGCCCATAGGCCACGGGCCTATGAGCCGTGCCGAGCCTGGCGAAAATGAAGACGGGCCGTGTTAGGCACGGCCCATCTCTGTTGCGGGCCGTTTGACATCTATATATATACACACTCTGGGATTGTGGATGTGAATCTGTTCTTTCAAGCCAACTTACTTTACAAAAAGTAAATGCTTCCCACCTAGGAAATACTGGCACGGCCCGAGGCACGACCCATAGGCCATGGGCCTATGAGCTGTGTTGGGCCTGGCAACAAATGAAGACGGGCCACACTCTGGGATTGTGGATGGGAATCTGTTCTTTCAAGCCAACTTACTTTACAAAAAGTAAATGCTTCCCACCTAGGAAATATTATAAAATATTGGGGGGCATCGAGAGTTTCAAGGAATGGGATAATATTCCTCTAGTTCCTAATTCCTTTGCAGGTAAGAATGTGAGTGGGTCTTCCTGAAAAGAAGAGATTGGGAGGTAATTAAATAGTAAAAAAGAGGAAGGCCTCATTTAAGATTAATGGCAGACACAATTGCTCCACAACCACATAAAGTGAGTTGCTTTTAACCCATATCTTAACTCTGTGTTAATAATGTAAATCAAGTCCTAAATTTTAATCATAATTGCAACAAAACTACTATGCACGGACACTCGTATGCCGACATGATATGGATATGGCTAAACAGATTTTTAAAATTTTCAGGATATGAAACGGCTGAAACATGCATTATATATTAGACATATATTATATTACAAAATACTAAAATTCATATATATTTTTAAATTCTAAAATCATGTAAAAACAACTATTTTTATGTGTAGATTGCAACAAAAAAAAAAAAAGAGTTTGTGAATTATTGTATGGAAATTATTGAATTGAAGTCTCATTCAGCATATTGGGTGCTGTCTTTTGCTATAATATTACATATTACATGGAGCATGTTATAGTTTAAATTTTTGTACTATGTTTTTTGTTATATAGACAGAATTATACTCGTAATTTTTATTATAATATTTAATACCATAAATGTAACTTTTTCAAGATATTAACTATGTCAATCTTATCTAAATTTAAGTTTGTTTCAATTTTCATCCAAGTTTAACTTCAAGAAAGCTCTTGAATCAACTATATAAAAAGAAGCATCGACCATCGAAGCCAGTTATTCAAGTGTAAAAACCTCATATAAATTCTTGCAAATTTTAGATTCAGTCACATTTTTACGAAATTTACAATTTCAATTCATTATCAATTTACTTTATTATTTAGAGTATGTGGCAATTTAACTGTGGCATCGTTAATATGTATTTTACCTCATATGTATATAAATAACCAATTTACATCATGTGATATCGCTAATAGACATTTTACATCTCATGTTGTTTGTAAATAGATATTTTACCCCATGTGGTTTGCAAACATAGCATATTACCTCCTCACACATCATACAAGGAGCGAGTGTTTTAATGTGACATCAATTTTAACAAAAAAATTAAATGACAATTGAGTTTTCATATATTAATCATAAATATATAATGTATTATGGAATTATTAATTTATATATTGTACGAGGTCTATATGAATTCTCGTATACATAGCATCTTATAAATTTAGCGGATATTGATTTAGCACGTTGTTCCTAAGTCGGGATCTAACAAAAACATTATTTAAGCGAAATTATTATAATATATAATGTTGTGGTACATTGTGATGATTATCAATTAATTACTATTAATAAATGATTAAATATTAATACTAAATGCAATAAAAAGTGAAGGTAAAAGCAATAGCGAAGAAGTAAATTCAAAAGTTTCCACATTTTCTAGTTAATTAATAAAATTGAATTGTGTAAGTAAATAGGAGATATTAATCAACCAAATCAATTAACAAGATCTGATAATAATGATTTTTTCTTTACTTAATAAGACTAATAATCATGGTGTCTTCTCTTTTAATTTATTACCTATTTATCATCATTCCCTTACTTATTTATATTTTTGTAACTATTGTATTAGTATAATTATAATTAGTGATCATTTATTACATTGTAGAAACATGCTTATATAGATTAACATGAAATATAAGTAAGTTGACGTCAAAGTAATAAATTCTTCAATATACATATATTTGTATACAAAATAGTGGTTAAAATATAAATTTTATTCATATATCAAATATTTTATATCTATTCTCGTTTTACTAAAATGGTTAACAGAAGTTGTTGCAGTAGTCCATTTATGAACAATTTTAAACTTTCAATTTTTACTCATGTGTGATAATGATATTGCATTTATGCTATAATTTAATATTTAAATGTTATACAACTCAAACTAAAGTGAATAAAAATTAACAGTAAAAATATATAAATTAGAAAAAAAATTACAATAAATTTAATAATGATGGATTATATATTTTAAATAATAAAAAAATACAAAAACTGGAAGTTAGGAAAGATTATTTTAGGAAAAGTAGAAAATAATACATTACTAAGAGTCTACTAATTAGTAGTCAACACCGACAATTGTTTTTCGAAAATAAATGATGCAAATCATTAGATAATTTATTGTTTAACTTTATAAATATTTTCAAACTTCTACAAAATCAGTACGATTTTATATGAAAAACAATGTGTAAATCTTGGAATAATTGATCATCATGCATATATGTATAAGCACTATTTTTTTTTTAAATATGTGGGAGAGATTTTTTTAAGATTTTTGGGCTACTGCCCGGAGTAGTCTCAAATAGGGACATGAGCATTTATCATCCGACTAAGACCGAAAGCTCAGTACAAATACTATTTTATCTTTAATTATTAAATGAGTTTTTTTTTTTGTTTTTTTATAAGAAAAATTTCATTAAAAGGGAGTACAATGAGTACATGGTAAACTTAAACTACTATCAAAGAGGGACGTGAGCATTTACCACCCAATTACATGATAAACTTAAACAACTAATAAAAGTCATTAACATCCAACCATGACTGAAATCAAGAGCACAAGTCTTGTCTAACAACAACTTATACAAGCAACAAGCAAAGACAGAAGAAGCTATGCCATCCAAATCCATTGTTACAAGCCCTTGTCCGAAACATGTAGCCCCAATAGCAACTCACAATATTTACAATAGAATGTAATCCCACAATAAGCTTCCAACAGCAAACCCTCTCCACACAAAGTAAACAAGCAAGCTAAGAATGAGCCACAAGCCAACCTAAGTCACAAACATACTTCCCATTGAACATTGCCCACCTACAAAATCTATACCAGAATACCTCAAATTACCATAAAAATAATGTACTTTTTATAGGTCATTTACGCAAATTTTATTCAAAGATTGGAGGGTCGTCAAGTCTAGGCGAACCCAAAAAAATAGAGAAGATTATATATTTTAAGAGATAAATTTTAGTTTTTTTTTCCAACACGAGAGGAGTCAGGTTAGGTTGACGATGCCTTTATTTTTTTTTAAGGACTTATTAACCGGATATTACTACCCCAGACCCAAGGAGATGAGCCATTACCTCCACTTGACTTGTCGTCGGTTATGTATTTAAAAAAAGACAAAGACAAGGGAAATTTTTTGTAAAACTAACATGTATTTTAACGTGTGACAGCACCTTAATTTTAAGCTATATTATAGGGAAATTTAACTTTTGTTTGACTGAAATTTTCGAATAGATATGAGAATGCGCAAAAGAGAGAAAAGAGATGTATACAATCGGCTAACGGGGTGAATTCAACTAGCATAAGGGCAACCGGTTAAAATGGGTGAGTTCAACCAGCATAAATCCAATGATAAAATTTTAATTTGGATATTTCACCTTTCATATAGACCTCGTATATCCAAATCAAATTTGGATCATTAAATCTAACAGGAGGATACTAGGATCTCATTTGCCGTTAAAAAGGGGTGATACAAAGTTTTGAGAAAAGTGACCAATGTGCATAGAATATTTTAACTTTTCCTTCAAGCACTATTCGCCGTTGCTTTTGTTTTGTGTGGCTTTTGAAGTTGCAAGATGTTAGAATGAGCCCAACCCTCTTGTTGCCTTGCTCTTCGAATCATCACACAAAGACAATAATCTAAGAATACATACAAACGCAACCTTGTTTAACTCCAGAAAAAAACAAGCACACGCATACATATATACTTCAAGATTCTGCACAAAATTAATCATGGCCTCTTCGAAATCCATATTCTTCACATTTGTAATTGTCTTTTTACTCATTGTGGCTTGTTTACGTACTCCCGTTTCTTCAAAAACCCTGGAGTCGAGAGGCTATGGCGGTGGCGCCGCCGACCTAGCCAATCAAACGTTCCGGCCGCTACAGGAGTTAGACAAGTTGAGGAGAATAAGGAGTTACCTTAACAAGATCAATAAGCCAGCAGTCAAGACAATTAAGGTTCTTCTGCGTTGATCTTGTTTGGTTCTTTAACTACTGGAGGGGTTATTTTCTTTTCTTCTCTTTGTTTTGTAACATGTTTTTTGTTTTTGCAAATTTTGTAGAGTCCCTATGGTGATGTAATAGATTGTGTTTCATCTCATCATCAACCAGCATTTGATCATCCTCAGCTCAAAGAACACAAGCCAGTGGTAAGTAATTCCTTAATCTCCTCTATTTCTTGTCAAGAACATATATTGCACATTTAATTTGAGTTTTATGATACGCTAAAATGGAAGAAATGCCACAAAATATAAAAGGGTCTTTCGAAATTTACTCAATCACCAAGTATAAATGTCAAAAATACCAGTCTCTCTTGAATTTGATTGCAGGAACCACCAAAAAGACCGAAGGGAAATGATTCATTTGACTCAATCACACAGACATTTCATTCATGGATCAACACCGGTGAACTTTGCCCCGCAGGAAGCATTCCAATCAGAAGAACAACAGAGGAAGATGTTTTAAGGGCCAGCTCAATCCGCAGATTTGGTAAAAAAATCGCGAGAGGCGTTCGAAGAGACACGATGAGCAGTGATCACGAGGTCAATATTCGTGTACATCGTTACCATCACCTATATCTTTTTATAATATATACAACTTTACTAACAAATACGATGTTTAAACTTTCAAATACTACAATACACAGCATGCAGTTGCATTTGTGAATGGGGATCAGTACTATGGAGCAAAGGCCAGTATTAACGTGTGGGCGCCACTCGTAAGAGATGAATATGAATTCAGTCTATCACAAATATGGGTCATTTCTGGCTCATTTGGCAATGACCTTAACACCATTGAAGCTGGTTGGCAGGTCTGCATACCCAAAAATTTATAACAATAAATGGATCATTGTAGTTTTTTTATTTACGAGATAGTTAATATTCAGGTTAGCCCGGAATTGTATGTAGACAACAATCCGAGGTTTTTCACATACTGGACGGTTAGTTTCTATAACGATGTTTGTCTATACAAAGTGTCAGAAATCAGCCACATTGCTGATAATTCAACGTTGAATATGTATCTAACAGACGGATGCATATCAAGCTACTGGATGTTACAACCTACTATGTTCTGGATTTGTCCAAATCAACAACAAAATCGCGATCGGAGCAGCGATATCTCCGAGATCATCTTACAGTGCTAAGCAGTTTGATGTTGGCATTATGATATGGAAGGTGTGCAAGTTTTTATATATGTTTTGCTAAGTATTAGTTAAATAATTGGAAAAATTATGGCTGTTTTCCATATATATATAATTTATTACAACTTTTGATATTTAATTTGAACAATAAGAGATAAACATAATATAGAAGAGTTGCATTACAATATCACCATTGAAGTTTGTAATCGATATAGAGAAAATTACAACTGACACCGCCTGTAATTTGACATAAAAATACATAGTATAATAGGTAAACAATATTGTTTAAACTAAAGATATGTAATTCGTTATTGTTCAAATTAGATGGGGTTTATAAGTAGTTCACCGTAAATAATTAAATGATGACTATATGATTTTTTATATGTGTACTTTGTTTTCTTCAATGTTTGTAATATAATATTAAAAGAATCTCTTCTTTTAATCAAATGGCATGCATTGATCCACTTTAATCTCCCTCTTCTCTAGTACTATTTAATTCTTAGTCGACCCTCACAAGTTTAAGAATCTTGGTTGCCATTCCTAACAATTATTTCTATAAATTCGAAGTTCTTAGGATTAAAATTTAATTACCTATTCTAATAACTTCCGAATCCGATTCGGGTTCTCATTGGTCTCGTGCTTCTTGATACCTAGGGGAAAACTAGGGGCACGCCCACAAACCAAGAGATGGGTGGAAATGGAAATTTACTAAATTCTTACTTGTTTAATGTATAAGATGTAAGGGACCATAAAGTTAAATAATTTACAATATCAACACAACATTCTCACATTCTTATTGGTAATTTTCGGTTTTACATGACTTTTATATGTAATCCAGGATCCGAAGCACGGACACTGGTGGCTTGAATTCGGTTCCGGCCTACTCATTGGATATTGGCCATCATTCTTGTTCACTCACTTGCAAAACCATGCAAACATGGTTCAATTTGGAGGTGAAATAGTGAACTCAAGATCAATGGGATATCACACATCGACCCAAATGGGGAGTGGGCATTTTGCCGAAGAAGGGTTTGAGAAAGCATCTTATTTTAGGAATTTGCAAGTTGTTGATTGGGATAATAACTTGATCCCTTCATCTAATCTTCATCTCTTGGCTGATCATCCCAATTGTTATGATATCAAAGCTGGGAAAAATAATGTTTGGGGTTATTATTTTTACTATGGAGGCCCTGGAAGAAACTCGAAGTGCCCATAGAGGGTAAAAAATGGAAATTCACACAACCATTTAGAGATAAGGTAACCGATCATTGTTAGTCAAATCAAGTCTTTTCATTTCTTAATTTGGTTTTAAAGTATGATTCTAATTTTGCGTTTATTTTGATGATTTCTCTAATAGCACAACTTTAGGGCTATCACAATGATTTCCATAGTTGATGCACTTCAGGGCATTACACATGAAGTGGAGGTAGCATCAAATATCCATATTTTTTATGTAGTTGGGATGAACGTTTTAAGTCGATGCCAAACTTAAGATTTTACTCCCAAAAATTACATTTTGACCCCAAAAAAATTATATTTTGTACTATTAAAATTATTTTTTGACCGCCTTAAAAAATATTTTCTCTCCGTTTTTTTTTTTGTTATTATTTTTTGCCCTCTAAATTGATAAAAAAAATTGTACACCGGATCTCTAATTTATTGAGGTAAGCCTCCATAAAAATAAGGGAACATGAAAAAATCATTAAAATAAATTCTATTGACGTTCATCATGTTATATTTTACTAACGATTTTAACTTACAGAAACTCACAGGGTGAACCAGGGTAAGACTTGAAGGACAAGCTCGGGACAAATCAGGAGCAAATATAATCTCTTTTACAATTAAAATTTTAAGGCTTTGTGTAAAATGTAAGTAAAATATGTTTCGTGGTAGATGCAAAATCATACGTTAACATTAATCTTTGGGTCCACGATAGGTTAAATATTTTTGACACATTCCGGATTTTTGGATGCTATCTGCCCCATAGGCATTCCAACCATGAATGTGGAGTATTCCGTTTCATTGTAACCACTCTGACTCGGTCCTTAGCTACCCAAGGTGTGGGCTAGGTTTAAATTCTTTTTTCTTTTCAAACTATATTTGCTGAACTCTCCCACTCCATGTAAATTTTTGAGAGGTTGTGATTAATTGACTGTTAAACTCATTTATTATATTTATTTATGTTTGAAAGGATTTGTTCTCTTTTATCTGCAAAAATTTTTAAAACGTTTTGGTGGATATATGTTCGACTCGAATGAAGGGCGGATCTCCATGCCCACCAGATTTGTTTGTCCTAACACTCTACATCACATTCACCTTTATTTTCTAATTATTCTACGAGGGTTCTCACACATACATTTGGCACGAGGTCCAAGGCACCCTAGGATTTAGGGTGATAGTTCCAAATATTGGAGTGTCCATTTTTGCAATAATGGCCGCCACGGTGGAAGATTTAGTGAATGTTGCTATCGAATTCTCACATTTATTAAATATTTTGGACACTATTAAAGATGACTGAGTATACATGAGAAAATATGTGTTCCGAATATATAAATTTAACGTTCGGATTAAAATTTTCTGGTCAGTATGACTTTCAATGTGCTATCAACGTGGCGGTACAACTCAATGTGTGCTCTACACTCCGCTGAGGAAATGAATATAAAAATTAGATTAAACACACATTTTGGTATTGATTGTTATATAATATATATATTTTCATTATGATTCAGTCAACCCATCAATTAATTACCTAAATAGATAAAAACAAAATTTCCTAATGTAAATATGTAATAGTAGTAACATCAAGGTGTTGCTAGGATTTTGGGAGGGGGAAAAATAGACCTTATCACGGTTTAGAACCGCCGGTTAGGCGGTTCAGAACCGTTGGTTCGACGGTTCAAAAAACTTCGACCATTAACCTTCATTGACTGTTCCGATTAGGTTCATGAACCGTCGATTACGATTCAGATTACGGTTACGGTTAACCAACGGTTACGGTTACGGTTTGACCCTTACTTTTTAAACAAAATTAAAAATATTATTAAAATTTGAAATAAAGTGTAAAATGTGTTTGAATGTATTTTCATCCATGGATTAAATATAAAATAACGTGAAATAAATTCAAGATCAGATAATTAAAATGTGTAAGATATATTTGTTTGGTTAATATATATAAATTATAACATTATATTTAGATCAATAAGGCTATTATAACTTAATAGTTGAAGCTAATTATTCAATTTGGAGGTCATGAGTTAAATCTACACCATAACATATATTTTAAATTTAAAAATGTAAAAAAAATTAAAATAACCCTTGAACCGTCGGTTAACCGACGGTTCACGGGTTAGCAAAATTATGACCCTTAACCGGCCCTTCTATATACGGACCGGTTACGGGTCCGACCATTCGAACCGTTGACCCGGTTAATTGGCCCGTTGACCACGGTCCGGTTCCGGGTTGGTTCAGGGTCGATGATGACCCTTGGTCGGGTCTAGGTAAAAGGGTATATCACTCTCCTGGTGCCGAACTCATTCCATTCCCAACTCAATACAAATCATGTACCCTAGGAATTATTTTAAAAAATAACATTTGTTTGACCAAGATTTTGAAATATAACATTTTTAATTTCTGACATTTTATTTGTCATTTGACCCTTTTTGTGTATGCATTTAAATGTCATTTTACAAAACCTTTTTAAAAAGATTACAGAGATAAAAAACTATTCGACCAAAGTCATTTTTCAAGCTATCTATTGGCCTTACTTTTAAATTTTAAAATTATACTATCAGCGGTACGAGCATGATAAATTAATCTATAACATTTGCTTGATAGAAAAGATTGCAAGCCAAATAAGGATTATTAGTTAATCAGTCAAAAAAATTAAATTTTATAGATATATATTTTTCTAATATTTATATTTAAATCTATAGAATATTAGAAAAATCACTAGGGCGAACTTACTACCAACTGGTCCACTATTTTTTTAGCATAAAAGATATTATATTAAGCAAAACATTGGTACAATAAATACAACTGGCGTTTGCTACCAACTACCATAACGGGCCTAGTCAGATGCGAAGAAGAGGGCATAATGAACAAAGTTGCACAACACAAGTACAAAGATATAACTGAACCAAGTCCCTTAAACCATGTCTCAAGAGACGGTCGAAGATGAGAACTGCCTTCCAAGGACTGAAGGTACACATACAAGGAGATGAGAGACGAAAACTGATGAGGACAAAAACTCGCATGCTCTCAAGCCAAGCCCCAAACAGAAGAACTACCATTGAAGTACTCCAAAGAATGACGTACGAAACCTGGAAGCCCCGCAGTCAAGGGTAATTCAGCACCCATCAGGGAAGCAAATCCATTAAATCGCCCGCAACACACCAAAACAAACACCAAAGAACGACAACACAGATAAACAAAAAGACTAAAAAACACAGATACTAACAGCAGACAAATAGACACTAGTAGCAAAAAAGGGGGAGCACAATCAATCAAGAAGCAAAAAGTGTGTGGAAAACAATTTCTAAAGACGTTTATTATTTTTCTTCAAATAATTTCAACCCATATTTAATTAAAGTAGTACAACAACAACTTTTAAGTCTTTAATTCTAATGAATTGAGATATACTATATATACCGTAGAGACAATCAAGTTAGGTCGCGTATGTGTCAGTTTTCTCCAAAAGCTTAATTCGATCAGATTTTCCTCGTTGATATATTCAACATCATATCTTTGTATATAACTTCAAGTCATACCTTTTTGATCATCTGATTGCTCTTGTGAAATGGGCGAAATCACAATTACTGAAGAATCATTGTTCCCCTATATTTTCAACCCATCACTCCAATATATCAAAATGTTCATAAATCATTATAATATCAATATATAAAACTTCTCAAGTTGGCTGTAAAAATTATTTTAAATTATTTGAATATGGTAATTTAAGGCTAATTTGGACACACAAATATTTAAATTAAAAACATATTATTTTTGTTTTGACAAAAAAAGAATTTGTACCTTTCGGCCAACGTATATAGTTGAGTAAAAATTGTTATTTTCACTCAAAAAATCGATATTTTAAAAGCGGACCAGATTAGCCCGGTATGAAGGCCTTCAACTAGGCGGTCCATGGGCCTAAACTAACTGGGTTTTTTATTAAAATAATCAAAAAAAAAAATAATTTAACAAAATATCCGAATTTTAAATTCGTTTTTAAAATGACCCAAAACGCCATCTGAGATGGCGCCTTCATGTAAAGGCGCCATCTTAGATGGCGGCTTCTGTATCCGATAAAATAAATTAATTAATTTTTTTTATGAAGGCGCCATCCAAGTTGGCGCCTTCTCGGTTATAAATACCCCAGCCGAGCACTTCATTTTTCATACCGAAGCGAAAATCACATATCATCATAGTTTCTTATCTTATTTTTATCGTTAAAATTGTTCAATCTCCAATCTCAATTAACCACTCTCGAAGTATTTTTCAGGTAAAAATGTTGTTATATTATTGATTTTATCATATTGATTTTATAAATTTATTATTATTTGTAATATTTTATAAATTTTTCAGATATGTCGATTCAAATATTATTATATTGTGGAGGTAATATATTACAGGATTTGGATACCATTAGATATGATCGTGGTCCAATAAGAGTTACCACAATATCTCGCACAATTAATTTTATGCAGTTGTTGACCGAAATATATAATATCACGGGCATCGATGGCAACCAATTTCTTCTGAAAATACATGTAAGACATAAGTTTAGAGATTTTGCCGGGGTACGACAGACAATTTTGCCAATCGATAATGATTATAATTTAGCATGGCTATTGGATTCAGAACAAGGTCTTAGTTGCTTGAAACTTTACATAGAAACGGAACAAAGAAACTATGATTATATTCCAGAAAATGTAGATTGTTTGCCTGTAGTTGCAGAACGACCGACTGTCTCCGGTAGACACCACGATGACGATCCAATAGATGCTGATGTTATTGCTCCTGAGCCACTAGCAGACAGTTTCGCTGAATTGGGAAATGATATTCAGTCAGAACCAGATGATATTCCGTCCGAGGATGATGCTGATGACGATGAGGTTGACATTTGTGTCATGTCAGAAACAATTGCAGATGAAGATGAAGGGATCCCAATCACCCAGGAAGTGTCAGTTAATGTACCGGAGACAACCACGACAACTAGTCATGTCCTTTATCCAACAATTCCATTCTTCTCAATGACACATCCTGAAGTATTTGCAGACTCAGTAGACATTCCAACATGTAAATGGGGTAGTTATTACGATTACTCCAAAGGGGATATGCATGTAGATATGGTCTTCAAAAATAAAGCACATCTGCAGGCAGCTGTAAAGGATTACTCTGTACGTGTTGCAAAACGAGAGTACCCGCGTTGTGAAAAGTACAAAAATATTGTGGAAAGTTGTGTGCAAACACAGTACAGAAGATGCACCTTGTAGATGGTACCTGCGCGCCTCGTTGAAGAAGAAAGTTGGATTATTCAAAATAAACAAATATGGAGGTTCTCACACATACCTTTTGAGTGAGCTGTCTATCGATCATGCAAATTTGGACAAAAACATGATTGCTAGCTTGCTGGTGGGAATTGTTCGGCGTGATCCAGCTTTCGAGATAAAGTATGTAATTCAAACAGTCAAAGACAAATATGGATTTGAGATCTCTTATGCAAAAGGATGGTTTAGTTTGCGACGTGCTGTTGAGAATGTGTATGGGACATAGGAGAGCTCCGTTCAGAAACTGCCTTACTATACGGGAGCTTTGCAAAAATGGAATCCCGGCACCATCATTGAGTGGGTTCACCTTGACAATGTCAGACCAAGAGAGAAGACATTGAATTACGTGTTCTGGGCCTTCCGACCATGTGTAGAAGGATTTCAACATTGCCGCCGGGTAATAAGCGTGGATGGAACACATCTGTATACGAAATATCAACATAAGATGTTGATTGCCGTGACAATGGACGCTAATAATCAAGTGTTACCTTTGGCATTTGCAATTGTTGACGAAGAAAAGTTTCTGTCATGGAGATGGTTTTTGGAGATGATAAGCCAGCATATTGTGAGAAGATCTGAGGGTGGTGCATGTTTGATTTTTGACCGTCATCCGGGCCTCATTGCAGCCGCCGATTGTATTCCTGACTTCAAATCACCGCGTGGAGTACATCGATTTTGTTTGAGACATGTTTGCTCAAACTTTAATAGTCGCTTCAAATCCGTTCATTTGAAAGACTTATGTTGGAGAGCGGGATCAGAAAATCAACTCAGAAAGTTTGTTAGGATCGGTCCGGAGTGTTTAGAGGGGGGGTGAATGAACACTCCTTCTAAAAATTAATCCTTCGTGATTTCTTTCGGATTAGTGAAAGAAATCTGTTTCTTAATCAATTCTTGTACAAAACAGACCACTGAAAATATAAGTGCGGAACGGTCTGTTCTTGTATGTAAGAACGGCTCGATGGCTAGTGAGAAAGAACGAGTGCAGAAATAAGATACACAGGATATGTTTCTGGAAGTTCGAAGGTGGTGTAATCCTTCTACGTCTCCCCTTCTTCCAATTAAGGAAGGTTTATACTAGAAGACTTTGATTTATACAATCCTGTTGTACAAACCCGATTCAGACTGGATTTACCTCACTACCAATCTGAAACTCCTAGTCACTCAATCTGCTCAGACACACTATGTCTGACAGTTACAATATGTTTCTCACTTCTATTTTCAACACAGAAAACACAAGATGCGCACAATGATCCTAAAATGATCAAATGTTACAAAGTAAATGTGCTTAAGAATGATTTCAGCTTGAGAGCTTCTGAACTTGTAAGCTTGTGCTGTTTTTGCTTTCTTGTTTTTCAATTGATCAGTGAATGTCGGTTCTCAGCTAGTAAGTTCCTTTTGTTGCATCCTTTTATAGATGAGGGTGCCAACGACATTATTTCCCTTAATGTGCAACTTTGACTCTGCTTAAACTCTGAGTAGGCTTCAGTCTTCTTCTTTAGGATACTTGCCGTTCTGGTTCATACTTTCGGCGACTGTCAGGCAAGCTCTTCTTTGTCTTCTTACCTATTATGGCAATCTTCAGTCTTTGATCCTTTGTAGCATTAATTACAACATTAAATGCTACAATAAATAGCCGTTAATGATTCGGACTGAGGAGCCATTCTGTATGTATCCTAAGCTGTTCTGATCTGATAAAGATAGATATCGATCTGAAGCCACGGTTGAGTCAGTCTGATATTCATCGATCCGGTCTGATAAGTAATGTGACTTATCAGCTTGTTCTGTTGTTGAGCTATCGATCTGGTCAGTCTGATTACCCTCGATCTGGTCTGATATGCTTTGTCATCTTATCAGCTTGATCTGTTTTGGGCGATCGTTCTGGTCAGTCTGATTTCTCTCGATCCGGTCTGATTTGTTTTGTCATCTTTAAAATCTCATCGATAAGATCCGGGACTAACAAATTCCCCCTTTTTGATGATGACAAAACCTAGCTTCTAAGTCTTTTTAATCAGTCTGAAGAGAACTATGAAGCGAAGACTTTCGGATCGATTACTTCTTCTTGTTCAAAATAAATGAACATCATTGATTTGGATCGATTAAACTTTTATTATTAAGCCTTATGTAGAAGTTCAAAATAAATGAACACAGACTTAATCAAAAGAGTATTTTATTGATCACCAAGAAAATCCTAAATACACAGTCTGAAAAAAAAATTATTTTCTAGAAGACTGAGACGGAGGCGGCCTGAAGTCTTTCTTCTTTTCCCCCTTTTTGTCAGCAGCAATCTCTTGAAGAAAGTCGACAACTTGAGGTAGTTGCGCGCTGATAGCGTCAAGACGAACGTCTTGAGCGGGGAGGGAATTGGCAACAGATGCTCTGACTTCAGTGGCTAGCTCGATCTGCTCTTTTCTCAGACTGTTCTTGTAAGAAGCTTGTTAAGAGAACAGATCGTTTATACCTCGCTGAAGGCTTCCGATACTGGCAGTCATCTTCTCTTTGAAAGAATCAAAGTCCAAATCTGTAAGCCTCTGACCTTGATGAACTTCGAGCACGCGTTGAGAGAGAGACAGGCAGTTGTCAGAGAGGTGCTGAAGAGTCCTGGCGAGAAATGGAGGTGCATCAGATTGTCGGCTGGGAGAGCGATCTGATGAGGACAAGGCCTGTTCATCATCTTCAGCAACCGGAACAAGTGAAGATACATGAACTTGGTGACTCTCAGACTGGATGAAGGTGACCAGATCCGAAGAAAATGTTTGAATGAAAGCCATATCTTCATCGGATTAGACTGGAGGAGTGCTAGGTCTGGAAGGCTCCTCAGTCTGGAGAGCTGCAACAATGGTGGACACCACCAGATCCGGATCGACGAATTCTGAAGCGCCAACTGTTGCCAGTTCTACTGTTGGACTGATTTGAGTACGGGAGGCTGAGGACCCCAAAGGAATGGAGGTTGTTGGAGAGTCCAACAACACATTCAATGGTTCATCATCGGGCACAGACGGAGCATTAGGTAATGGCTGCTCCGCTGTCTGGTCTGGTAGGGGCTCTGCAGTCTGATCTGGTATTTGCTCTGCAGTCTGATCTGCTACAACAGAAGGAATAACCTCAATGAAGGGTTCTGCCATAGTCTTGCTTGCAGAGGGATGATCCGGGCTGGTTGTGGGAGTGGATATACTAAGCTTCTGTCGTTGAAAACGGACAGCTAAGTGAAGAGCATGAACATCCATCTCTAATTGAGCAATTACAGCCCCATCATATCTGGCAGTTGGAGCAAGCGGATCGAAGTTCTTTTTCTTGGCAGCTAGAAGCAGATTGGCCAGTCTGAATCTGTGAATAGCCGTAAATAGGTCTTTGCGCTGCACGGCAAGCCGAACATCATCAGTCTCTGTGCCTTTCAGAACTTCCTCTTCCATCTTCTTCAGTCTGCTCAACTTTCCGAAGAATAACTCAATGTGGTTGATAGTCCTGTACTGGACATATTCATCAAAGACCACAATGAGTTCCTTCAGCCTCTCATCAACATCCTCCATAGCGATGTCGATGGCTGTCTGTGCTGCAGATTTTGGTTTAGAGGAGAGGGGTTCGGAGAGAATGGCTTTTCCCTTGCCGGTGGAGGAAGGAGACTTGATCCCTGATTGGGTATAATCACCCAACTCAGTGATAACTATTCCTTTGACCGTGGGAGAGGCAGAGGGGACTCGGATAGTGACTTTGGGTGCAAGAGTTGAAGCCTGTGAAGGTTGGATGGAAGGTTGTGGTGCAGGGGTGGCTGTAGGTGGAGGCAATATGGGTAAGGCTTTCAGGGGTAAAGGCTTGCTGGGCTTGGTAATCTGGGTTCTTGGCTTTTTGGGAGGTGGCTTTATCGGTGGCGAGGGAGCAGACTGAGTTTCTTCCGAATCAGTCTGGATGGTCAGTTTGCGCTTGACGCGAGGTTTGCGCGCAACAGCCTGTTCTTCGCCCTTCTCAATCTTGACAGCAGCCAGAGTAGCGGGAGTGGGCGGAGCACTCTTGGACTTCAGCAAAGCAAGTCCTTCGGAGTTTAAAATCTTGAAGGGGCTGAGAACGGACTGCTTTCCCAGCTCGATTTCCAAGGACTCCAGTAGTTTACTGAGGGGAACAGCAAAGCAGACAGCTTGTTTCGAGGCAATCACTGTTTCCATCAGAACTCCAAACAGAATCACGGACCAGTTCATCTTCTGTCCGGATACGATAGCCGCCATAGCTCTGAACTTCTCTGCGGTCACTGCGTCAAAACTTCCTGCTTTCCCCAACAGAGGCTTGCCCACTATCTCGCACAGCACCTGGAAATGAAAGTGCATTTCCTTCTTCTTGAACGATGGTTGCAGGCGGGAGCCAAGAATAGATATCTTCTTTTGAAGATCTGAGAGTGACGCCTGAGGAATCTGTCCAAATTCCGTCAGTCCGGAATTGGGGAGACCAAAGGTTTTGGCCAGCGTCAACGGCGAGATCTCAAAAGTTGTGCCCTTGATGGTAGTAGATATTGAAGTCTTCTGGGAGACGGCATTGGCGAACAGTTCGCGGATTTCTGATTCATAAACAACGGTGCCGCATTCCAGAAAGTTTCTCAGACCAGAAGATTCCAAAGCTCTGAAGATGGATACCATCTCTGCATCTTCTGTCCTGTAGATTTCATTAAACTCAACGGAGATAGAGTTGTGAGTAATGGTAGCCATTTGAGAGAAAGTAAAAGGGTGCAAGGATGAAGGAGAGTGAGAGAGTAAGAAAACAGATAGCGGTAATATGTAAAAAGTGAAATAAAATGAGATGTTCAGCCCGCTAAATATGAGAGAGAAGACACGTGTCTTTATCTCGATGACTGATGAAAAGAAATTCAAAAATAAACGGTCAGGATAACATATAGTTAAGGCGGTTAAAATGCGATCAGTCCGGGCTGTTTTTGTGCAATATATGTATTGTCCAAACAGATTATGGGATAACATCAGATTGACATAGATCGGTCTGAAAGTTCGAACCGGTCTGTGTCTTTCTGAACATTGTATTATCAATCTGTGGTAACAATAATCTTTAAGCGCGAAAGAAAACATATCTAAACGATTAAGATAAGTCAATTAAACCAAGAATTTGACGAAAATAATTAAACTTAGGCTCTGGGAGCGGTTTGGTGAAGATGTCTGCTGCTTGCTGCTCTGTTGAGATGTGCTCGATCCGAATTTCCTTTTTGCCAACATGATCCCGAATAAAGTGATGACGTATATCAATGTGCTTTGTTCGAGAGTGCAAAACTGGATTATACGTTATAGCGATTGCACTTGTGTTGTCGCAGAATATAGGAGAGTCAACAGCTTGGATGCCATAGTCTTTGAGCTGGTGTTGAATCCAGAGCATTTGAGCGCAACAGCTTCCAGCAGCTAGATATTCTGCTTCAGCTGTGGACGTGGCAATCGATGTCTGCTTTTTTGCTGAACCAAGAGATCAATCTTTCACCTAGAAATTGACATGTTCCACTGGTGCTTTTACGATCAATCTTACAACCAGCATAGTCTGCGTCTGAATATCCGATCAGGCTGAAGTTTGAATCTTTGGAGTACCAAAGACCAACGTTCTGAGATCCTTTTAAGTATTTCAGAATACGCTTGGCAGCAATAAAATGTGATTGCTTTGGTTCTGACTGAAATCTGGCGCACATACAGACTGAAAACATAATATCAGGCCGGCTCGCTGTAAGATACAATAGCGATCCGATTAGTCCTCTATACATGGTTACTTCAACTGTTGTTCCCCCTTCATCTTTGTCTAACTTGATTGTGGGACTCATAGGAGTTGATGCAGTTGAGCATGTTTCCATTCCAAATCTCTTGAGGAGCTCTTTGGTATACTTGGTCTGATTGATGAATATGCCATTGCTGAGCTGTTTTACTTGGAGACCCAAAAAGAATGAAAGTTCTCCCATCATGCTCATCTCAAACTGTCCCTGCATTAGCTTAGAGAATTTCTCGCATAATTTGGGGTTAGTTGACCCAAAGATTATGTCATCAACATAAATCTGAACTAATAGGGTATGTTCCCCCTTAATAAATTTAAATAGAGTTTTATCTACTGAGCCGATCTGGAAATCATGGTTCAGCAGAAATTGAGATAGAGTGTCATACCAGGCTCTTGGAGCTTGTTTCAGACCATACACTGCTTTATTCAGTAGATATACATGATTAGGATACAAATGGTTCTGAAATCCAGGTGGTTGCTCAATGTAGACTTCTTCCTGAAGCTTTCCATTAAGAAAGACGCTTTTGACGTCCATCTGATATACTTTGAAGTCTTTAAAAGCAGCATATGCAAGAAATATTCGGATAGCTTCAAGTCTGGCGACTGGTGCAAATGATTCATCGAAGTCGATTCCTTCTTCTTGTCTGAATCCCTGTGCCACCAGTCTGGCTTTGTTTCTAACCACAGTTCCATCTGCGTCTAGCTTATTTCTGAAGACCCATCTGGTTCCAATAACAGGCAGATCGCTTGGTCTGGGGTCAGACTCCAAACTTGATTTTGTTTGAATTGATTAAGCTCTTCTTGCATTGCTTTAATCCAATTGAAGTCAGTCAACGCTTCATCGATCTTCTTGGGTTCCAGAGTTGAGATGAAGGCAGCATGAGTGAACTCATCCATCATCTGTCCTCTGGTTCTGATTGGTGCAGAGGGACTACCAATCACTAGATTAGGTGGATGCTTCTTAGTCCATCGATAGCTTGACTCTGGATTGTCTGGTCCGATCGGATGAACGGTATCAGCATGATCAACATCTGCTTTAACATTTGAGTGAGGAACATCCGGATCAGCTCGATCTGGGGAAGCTTCAATGGCTTGATCCGGTCTGTCTGGTACTTCTGGTTCTGGTGGATTGTCTCTTGACCTGTTAGCTACAATCTCATCATCACTGTTAGCTTCGAGATGGATATTTTCCATCTGATTTTGAATTGAATCTTTGTTGCCCTCAACACATAATGATTCATCAAAAACTACATGAACAGATTCTTCTACAGTTAAGGTTCGATTATTGAAAATTCGATAAGCTTTGCTAGTTGATGAATATCCTAAGAATATTCCATTATCTGACTTAGCTTCAAATGCTGTAAGATGATTCTTACCATTGTTATGAACGAAGCATTTGCAGCCAAACACATGAAGGTGAGAAATTGACGGTCTGTTACCAGTCCATATTTCATAAGGGGTGAGATTCAGCTTCTTGTTAATCATAGACCGATTTTGAGTGTAGCAAGCAGTGTTTACAGCTTCTGCCCAGAACTTTTGCGAAATGCCAGAATCAGCAAGCATTGTTCTTGCTGCTTCCTTGAGCGTTCTGTTTCTTCGTTCTGCAACTCCGTTCTGTTGAGGAGTTCGAGCGGCTGAAAACTCATGCTTGATTCCATGATCTTCTAGAAATGATTCAAGATTCTGATTTGAAAACTCAGTGCCTTTGTCACTACGAATCCTGTCTATACTGGATGATTTCTCGTTCTGAGTGCGTTTCAGCAGCTTGATCAACTTCGGACCGGTCTGATCTTTACTGCTCAAAAATATAGTCCATGTAAAGCGTGAGTAATCATCAATAACAACAAGAGTATACCGCATTCCCCCTAAACTTGTTATTGGTATAGGACCAAACAAGTCCATATGCAGTAATTCTAAACATCGGGAGGAGGATTTGGCATTCTTGTTCTTGAAGGATGATCTGATCTGTTTGCCCATTTGGCAAGCTTCGCAGATCTTATCCTTAGCAAAATCGATCTTGGGCAGACCGATAACTAAATTATGTTTACACAGGCTGGAAATGGTCTTAAAGTTTATATGATTCAAACGCTTATGCCACAGCCAATGTTTATTATCATTGAGCATGATCCCAGTTAATCTTATATGTATTTCCATTCCTGAGTCCTACGAGCAAGGTTATACCGTCTGATGATTTAACAGTGCAAGTGTGTTTGTGAAATTCTACAGCATAACCATTATCACAGAGTTGACTAATACTGATCAGATTATAGCACAGATTTTCAACTAACAGCACATCATTGATAATAATGTTACCATGGACAATCTTACCCTTACCCACGGTCTTACCCTTTGAGTTATCCCCGAAAATGATTTTGGGTCCAATACATTCTGTCACTTCAGACAGCAGCTTGATGTTTCCAGTCATGTGACGGGAACACCCACTGTCCAAATACCAGTCTGATGCGAGTTTCTTCGGTACCTGTCATCAAATATAATTATTGTTGGTACCCAATCCTATTTGGGTCCAGAACGGATTAGCCCTTTGGGAACCCACACCTGTATCAGCTTCAATGGCTTGTGTGTGTAGGGTGTGCTGTGTGCTGGTCTGTTTCGATGTTGTGTGTGGTAATGTGTGCGCTGTGAAAACCTTTGATTCTCATAAGGTAGTCTATATCTTCGTTGAATCGGTTTTGAGTTATAGTAATTGTATTGTCTTCCTTGCCTTCGATCTTGCACCTTTGGATTTGGTCTGATAGACGCAAATCTTGCTTGTGCCTTTTCTTTGGCTTGGTCAACATAACCAATTCCTTTTCTCAGATTTTGATTCACGTAAGAGACTCCTGTTTGAATCTTAGGTGCTTCAGTTTCATATACTGTGCTGGATTTAACAAATGTCATTTGTTTGACTTGATTATTTACCAGCAACAGCTCAGATTCATCTTTGGTGCATTTTTTGGTGTCAAAGCCCATGCCGGTGAAATCACCGACGTTTCTTTGAACCTCTTGTAATTCTTCCAATGATGTTCTGGATTTTGTCCATGTTTTGAATATATGTGAGAGCTTAGCATTTTGTGTGCTAATTCTCTTATTTTCTTCATGGAGCTGATCATAAGAGATTTTCAGCTTATTCAGCTCGATCTGGAGATTTTTGCACTCACCCTGCTCAGAGCAGCTTGGTTTGTTGTGCTCATCCATTTGATCACTGACTTTAACTTTATTCTTCTCAAATGCTTCAGCTAAGATTCTATAATCATTAGCCATGTCTTGCAGTGCGGACATGAGCTCTTCTCGTGTAAATTCATTTGAGTTAATATCATATACCTCGTCTGTCTGACTCATCTCTTCGTCTGCCATAAGACATTGAATATCTTCTTCGCTTTCGCTGGAAGAGTATTCAGAGCTTTCCGAGTCTGAGTCTGTCTGAGCCCATTTGCTGTTTCCTTCTTCAGCTACTAGGACTTTTTGGGATTTTCCATGATTCTTGCGGTCTTTGTAGTGCTTCTTCTTTCATCATCACGATGCTTCTCTTTCCGTTCTTCTTTCTTCGGTCTGGTGCAATCTGCAATAAAGTGTCCGGTCTTACCACAGTTGTAGCAAGCCTGATCATTAACAGTATCATCTTTTCTTGATTTATAATGATGAGAGGGTTTGAAGTTCCTCTTATTCTTAGACATAAATTTACCGAATTTCTTGATAAATAATGACATAGCATCGTTACTTATCTGTTCAGCAGATCGGTCTGATGTTGAAGCGATCTGGTCTGGAATGGCTGCCAGGGCCTTGTTTGGTTGAGAGATGAATGGCTCTGCTTCACCTCTGCTTATCAGTTCAAACTCATAGGCCTTAAGATCTGCAAACAGATCATGAATTTCAACCTTGTTAAGATCTTTTGATTCCCTCATGGCAATGGTCTTAACAACCCATTCCTTTGGCAGAGCTCTCATCACTTTCAGAGCGATCTCTCTGTTAGAATATTCCTTCCCCAGACCATTCAGTTCATTTATGATGCCGGTGACTCTTTCATCAAACTCATCTAGAGTTTCTCCACTTTTTATCTTTATGCTCTCAAATTTTTGAAGAGCAACAGTTAACTTGTTTTCTTTGGTCTGGTCGTTGCCTTCACATAGTTGTGCTATCTTCTCCCAAATTTCTTTGGCAGTAGAGCACATTTTGATTTTGCTGAACATGTTCTTGTCCAAAGTCTTGAACAAGATGTCTTTGGCCACATTATCGAGATTTGCTTTCTTTCTTTCCTCATTCGTCCAGAGGGATCTGTCCTTTTCTACCATTTGTGGTTCTCCACCGGTAATGGCGACTGCTGTATTTATTTTTTGGATCTTCATTGGTCCATCAGTGATGACGAACCACATATCGTCATCCTGAGCTGCCAGGTGAGCTTGCATTCTGATTCTCCAGTCATCATAGTCTTCTTTTGAGAACATAGGGATTTTGTTGAATGATGCCATCAACTCGAGTGATTTAGCTGATTAAGATGACCTGCTCTGATACCACTTGTTAGGATCGGTCCGGAGTGTTTAGAGGGGGGGGGGGGGGGTGAATGAACACTCCTTCTAAAAATTAATCCTTCGTGATTTCTTTCGGATTAGTGAAAGAAATCTGTTTCTTAATCAATTCTTGTACAAAACAGACCACTGAAAATATAAGCGCGGAACGGTCTGTTCTTGTATGTAAGAACGGCTCGATGGCTAGTGAGAAAGAACGAGTGCAGAAATAAGATACACAGGATATGTTTCTGGAAGTTCGAAGGTGGTGTAATCCTTCTACGTCTCCCCTTCTTCCAATTAAGGAAGGTTTATACTAGAAGACTTTGATTTATACAATCCTGTTGTACAAACCCGATTCAGACTGGATTTACCTCACTACCAATCTGAAACTCCTAGTCACTCAATCTGCTCAGACACACTATGTCTGACAGTTACAATATGTTTCTCACTTCTATTTTCAACACAGAAAACACAAGATGCGCACAATGATCCTAAAATGATCAAATGTTACAAAGTAAACGTGCTTAAGAATGATTTCAGCTTGAGAGCTTCTGAACTTGTAAGCTTGTGCTGTTTTTGCTTTCTTGTTTTTCAATTGATCAGTGAATGTCGGTTCTCAGCTAGTAAGTTCCTTTTGTTGCATCCTTTTATAGATGAGGGTGCCAACGTCATTATTTCCCTTAATGTTCAACTTTGACTCTGCTTAAACTCTGAGTAGGCTTCAGTCTTCTTCTTTAGGATACCTGCCGTTCTGGTTCATACTTTCGGCGACTGTCAGGCAAGCTCTTCTTTGTCTTCTTACCTATTATGGCAATCTTCAGTCTTTGATCCTTTGTAGCATTAAATGATTCGGACTGAGGAGCCATTCTGTATGTATCCTAAGCTGTTCTGATATGATAAAGATAGATATCGATCTGAAGCCACGGTTGAGTCAGTCTGATATTCATCGATCCGGTCTGATAAGTAATGTGACTTATCAGCTTGTTCTGTTGTTGAGCTATCGATCTGGTCAGTCTGATTACCCTCGATCCGGTCTGATATGCTTTGTCATCTTATCAGCTTGATCTGTTTTGGGCGATCGTTCTGGTCAGTCTGATTTCTCTCGGTCCGGTCTGATTTGTTTTGTCATCTTTAAAATCTCATCGATAAGATCCGGGACTAACAAAGTTTGATCGCACAATGGAAGAGATAAAACTTATAGAGCCAAGGGCTTTTGATTACTTGAGTCGTATCGATAAGTGTCAATGGTCTCTTGCTCATGACGGAGGCTGGCGTTGTGGTATCATGACCACAAATATGTCAGAATGCATAAATGGAGTTTTGAAAGGTGCTCGTCGGCTTCCAATCACCGCCATTGTGCAATTAACTTTTGATCGTTGTGTACTATTGTCGAACGGATTAAGAAGATGGAGCGAATGATTGAAAATAATCAAGAATGGCCTGATTCTGTGTTGGAAAGATATGTTCGTGCCGACTATCATTCCATCCATCATGATGTCCAGATGTTCGATCGTAGACACCTTACAGCTTCTGTTATCACAAGAGTACGACCAGGACGTGGGGGTAACACCCATGTTGTGCATCTAAAATCAGAAGAATGTTCTTGTGGAAAATGGAAAGAGTTCGGAATACCTTGCTCACATGTGATCCAAGTTTGTCGAAAGTATGGCCTAAATGCTAAAACATTTGTCAAGGCATATTACAATATGAATGAATATTGGAGCACATATCAAGGGCGGTTCGAACCAATATGGGGGGAGGAGTATTGGGAAACCCCATCTTTTGAGTTGTACCATAACTCCACTCTGCGAAAAACCAGAAGAGTGGGTCGAGATCGAACAACGCGCATTCAGAATGAGATGGACTGGCCAGAAGCCCGTGCAAGACGACAAATAGCTTCATCTTCTCGAAATCAATAAATAATTTTATGTGTAATTTATTGTAAGTTTATTTTGTAAATGATTTTACGTTATTGTGAAAATTGGTTGTTTGTCTATCACACTATTTTAGTATATGTTTAATTGTTCACAAAACAACATTGTTCAATATGTCAAAAAAATATCAAATATCAAATATTTACAAAAGAAAGACAACAAATATCATCCACGACCACGACCACGACCACGACCACGACCACGAGGCCTCGTTTGTAAATGACCTCCGGTACCACAAGGAGGAGGAATGATCTCTCTTCGAACTCTCTGCCTCCTATCCGCTTGGTCATTCCTCTGTTGTGCCACAGGTACATCAGTAGGTGGTCTATATGGTGTGAGCTGTGGAAATGCAACAGGTGATACATCAAAATCGAGGCCCGCAGATGTGGTATATGATTGTGCAAATTCATATCCCACATCTGTACCCTGCTGTGTGTACATCGGATCATACGGAGTGAATGGTGAAGGATCATACATCTGTGGCTGCGGGACATAATAACCAGTAAAAGATGTAGATGGACCTGCCCCATCTGCCGGTATAGGTGTATACGTAGATGGACCTGCCTCATCTGTCGAGAAAGGTGTATACATAGAAGGCCCTGCGATATCAGTCTCGCTGAGTGCATGGACCGACTGTACTGGTTCTTCATCAGGCTCGTGAACTTCTTCGTCTGGTGGGAAGTTTCTGTCTCGTCGTTCACGAGCCACTTGCATCACATCCTGCGCTATTGCCCTATGATGATCTCTCATCGACTCCATATACGTGCTAACAGATTCTCCCTCAGCAGGATAGCGGTCGCAACTAACACTTAACTGTTGCATCTGATCAAGCTGAAAAGTGAATAACAATAATTACATGTTCAATCTATAAATCCATATGACATATTCTACAAAACAAAGTTTGAATATATTTACTTACCACATGATGCCACGCTGAGCCGTCACCATGTTGGTATCCGGTCTGTACAAATTGCCTTTGATGGCCAATATATCTGCGGGTGACTCGGTCATACCACTCACTATATCCAACCACTACTGCACAATATAGTGGTCTGTCCACACATAAATCACCTGCCATCTCCCATTTCTGTACGTATGCAATATGATGTGCACTCCAATCCCTGTTGATACTTCCTCTTCGGTCAACAGAATGCAATTTATCATCCCTTAATTGTGGATCTGTGGGGATGTCTTGGAGCATTCCAAATTGACGAAGAACCCTATCAGGACGGTGCATCTCAACAATTTCATAACAAATTAATGGGCCGGCATATGTCCATAACTGGTGGCTCAGATGCTCAGTACACTTATTAGGGTATGGCTGCCAATTAAACTACAAATAAAAAATTGGATTAAAATAATATAAACAACATTATTAACTTTCATAACAAACACAACTAATATACTGCTTACTTGAGTTGATGGCTGCTCATCAAGAATGTCCCTAATGATACGTACAGAATGCCTCCCTGTTTCCGTGAACCTTAAATGTCATGTCCACCTAAAAAAAACACAATTACAATATCTATAAATATATTTAAACATATAAAATAGCACAAAACATAATTACATTATTACCTTGCACCATATGGAGCAGCAGGTAAGATATTCTCCTCATTGATAATTATTGGGCCGGTGTCGAATCTAGCATCACCCAGTTGAGGAGTTAAACCAGGTAATCTTGACCATGCCCAAATCTAAAATATTATCAGGAATAATATCAGTTATTATGACGACAATAATATTTAAAACATTTGAAAAGTGTTAATGTAAAATTTACCTGTACGACCTGTAATGCACCACCGATCACTTTTTTCCCTCTCATCGAGGAAGTGCATAACTCACGGTACAAATATGCCAATACGGCACTCCCCCAACTATAATTACCAACTAAATCAATATTCTCTAACATATGTAAATATAATAACTTTACAGTATTGCCGGACGAATCAGGAAACAAAATTCCACCTAACATCAATAACACACAGCCCCGAGTATAACGGACTACATCTTCTTCCGTACTGTGCTCAGTAAGAGCATTATTCACCAAATGATTGTTTATTGCAGATAAAAATAACTTTGCACCTTTAAAGTGTGCAGTATCCGGTATAAATCCCAAAAGCATATGGCAATATGCTTGCCAGTCAGGTATACTCCTATCATAATCAATACCGGATACTACGTTACCATCTACTGGCAATGCCCATATAACTGCAATGTCTTGCAGTGTGATGGTCGCCTCCGGATCTAAGATGGAAAGTATGTGTTTCACGGCGCCATCTCTCAGCTAAAGCCGTGATGAGGTGAAAGTCAAGTGTAATTCTACCAGACCTATAAACACCATAAAAACCAAAACTGTCCAACAAACTCGCAACACGAGTATCGAGGGGGCAAAGATCCCAAAAATACTTATCAGGGTTTCTGCCTCGAAGTGTAGAATCAATATCACCTGCCCAAACAGCTTCAGATCGATGACCTGACTACAATGATAGCAGATGACTGTCAATCGGTCCTGGTCCTCTTTGTAAATCCATCCTGAAATATTACACAATAAATATCAATATAACAAAATATCAACATGGCAACCACCACCCGCCCCTGCCGGTGACAACACGGCCGCCTGAGCCGGAGCGCCACCGACGCCGTGCGGCCGCCGACGACGCCGCCGCCGCCGAACCCGCCACCGCCGATAAGCCGCCCAGCCGTGCCGGAGTAAAAAATTCCGGCAAAAACTAAAAATTTGTAAATCATCCGGCAGTTTGCCATTATCTCGAAACTATAACTAATTTTTCAATAAAAACTACCAAACAACAAAATTTAAAAACAACCAACAACATATTTCAAATTTTACAACTTTCAAAAATTCCGATTCAAACTTGTAATGTTACCTCAAATTCAAAAATGTTGAACAAGCAAGCTCCAGAAATGATAAATCACGATGATTTTTTAATTTTTGCACAAGAATATTCAAAGATTTGCGATGAGGAGGAAGAAATTATTCAGAGAAAAGACGACGAGAAGTGAGGAAGAAGAAGAGGGCCGGCGATTTATTTTTATAATGAAGGTGCCATCTTGGATGGCGCATTCATAAAAAAAATTAATTTTTTATCTGAAGGCTCCATCCAAGATGGCGCCTTCAATTATTTTTTTTCAGATAAACAAAGCCGCCATCTCAGATGGCGCCTTTACCTGAAGGAACCATCTGAGATGGCGTTTTAGGTTATTTTAAAAACGATTTTAAAATTCGGATATTTTGTTAAATTTTTTTTTTCCGATTAATTTGTTAAAAAACCCTAAACTAACTTTTGGCTAGACATGCCCACGGTTTTTCAAAAACCGTGGCCCGGCCCGGAACCGTAACCGGGTCAACGGGCCGGTTAACCGTTGACCCGGTTCACGGTTCCGAACCGTAACCGGCCCGTCACTGTACGGGCCGGTTACGGTTCATGGGCCGAATTAACCGTTGAACCGCCGGTTTGAACCGGCGGTTCCAACCGCCGGTTAACCGGCGGTTCCAACCCTTATTAATTTTTTTTTTTTTTTTTTTTTTAAAAAAGTTTTGAACGGCCAAGATCATATGTCCGTTGTATATCAACGGTCAAGATCTCCTGTCCGTTGCAATAGGTGAACCGGCGGTTCGTAACCGGCGGTTAACCGCCGGTTAATCCCATAAATTTTTTTTTTTTTTTTTTTTTTTAAAAATTGAACGGCCAGGATCTTCTGACCGTTGTATATCAACGGTCAGGATCTCCTGACCGTTGCAATAGGATGAACCGCCGGTTACGAACCGGCGGTTAACCGGCGGTTCATCGATAAGAATTTTTTTTTTTTTTTTTTTTTTTAAATTCGATGGCTAGGATTATTTGACCGTTATAGATCGACGGCTAGGATTAAGTGACCGTTATTTTTTATGCTTATAAATATCCTCCATACCCATTTCATTTTTCATCAATCTTAACACAACTCTAAGTTTTCGATACATCATTTACTTGTATTATTTTCGAATTACTCAATGGAAGGTCCTAGTGATCCACGTAGAGGCAAAGGCAAAGGCAAAGGCAAGGTGACATATCTCGAAAGGGCCGAACCCGATGTTGATATTGATATTGATGATATTGAATTCACCGACGATGATCCTTTTGCTACACATGATACCCAAGAAAGTGCGCATCCAAATGTAAGATCTATACCTCCACTTAAATCATCGATTTTTACTAAACATTTTGAAAAGGTGACTCTTCCATCCGGAGAGATGCGTGCCAAATGCAAATATTGTACCACTACATATAAGTTTCAAAGTGGTGGTGGCTATGGATCTTTGAAGCGTCATATCGAAACAAAGCATCCAGTGGAGTTTGGTAATGATTCTTCTCAAACTCAACTATCTAGATTTCATTCCTCGAGTGAAGGTACCGACTCTCCACTTTTCAAATACACTGATGCACAATTAAGAGAATCTGTGGCAAAATTTATCTCTGTAGAACATCTTTCTTTTAGTATTGCATCTAGATTTGGTTTTGAAGATCTGTGTCATGAATCTCTACAACCTGCTGCTAAACGTGTTCCTAGGACCACAGTCACACGAACACTTAAAAAATTAGTTCGTCAACAAAAGAAAGAATTAGTTACATTATTTAGTAATTTGACAAATAAAGTTTCTATATGCTCTGATATTTGGAGTGATCATTGGCAAACTAATTCGTACATGGGTATTACTTGTCATTGGGTAGATAATTCATGGTCAATTCAAAAAAGGTTGCTTGCATATCGAGTGTTCAATGAATCACACACCGCACAAAATATTTCTCAACTGATTTGTGTAATTTTAGAAGAATATGGTTTAACTTCCAAAGTTTTTTCTGTGTCATTTGATAATGCTAGTTCGAACACATTGAGTATTGAAGATCTTAAACGTGTTTGTCAACCTGCTATTGGTGGTTTATTTTTTCATATTCGATGTATTTGCCATATTTTGAACTTATGTGTGCAAGATGGATTAAGATCGTTAGATAATCAGATTCAACCAATTAAAATGGCATTATCTTATTTGTGGTCCCATCCGAGTTTGATGAAACAATGGGGTAAGTTTTGTAAGGTTAATGGCATGCGACCTAGAAAATTTCCACGAGATATACCCACACGTTGGAACTCAACATATAAATTGCTAAATGAGTCATATGAATATAGAGAGTTATTGTGTTCATTTTTTGCACAACATGGTGGAAACTCTAATATTTATGTTTTTTCGCACCAATGGAATGTATGTAAAAGTATCTGTGAAATGTTGAAGGTATTTTATGATGCAACTGAACAATTATCTGGAGTTTATTATCCTACATCTCATTTAGTTTTGATGAACTGTTGTAATGTGGCACTTACCTTAAATGAAAATTTTTCTAATTATCTGTTAACCTCTTCTGTGGTAGCAATGAAGGTTAAATGGGAAAAATATTTTTATAATATTCCTGAACTGTTTCTAGTTGCTTTTGCTTTAGATCCTCGACTTAAATTGGATGTTTTGCATGAAATGTTAGTGATGTATTACGAGGCATTATCCCCCCCGGATGATATTTCCCCAATTGATTCTTCTATGGTAGTAAATCGTGTTAGAAATTATTTGCATGAGATTTATAGAGAATATAGTTTAAAATATGGTGTACAAGAAAATGAATCACAACTACAAGTTAGTGCTCAAAGTCATTCTAGTGGTATTAAACTCACCAAAGCACAACTTCTGTTAAAAGAACGCACTAAACGCCCCAGGGGATCATCAAGTTCCAGTCAGGAACTTGATAATTATTTCACGACTTCTTTTGATTTTAGTGAAGCAGATAGCGAGCAACAATTTGATATATTGCGGTGGTGGTCACAAAAGACACAAATTTTCCCGATTTTATCAGTCATAGCAAAGGAAATCTTAGCTTGCCCCGTGTCAACTGTTGCTGTGGAACAAGCTTTTAGCGCAGGGGGAAATATTTTGGATGTAAGACGATCAAAAATGAGTCCAGATTCTTTAGAGGCACAAGCACTAATGGACGATTGGGCGAGGGCGGCAAAACGAAAACAAGGAATGGAATCAAGCTCGGACCAAGATGAATTTGATACCGAAGGAACTACTACGACGGGGACAGGTAACGGAAGTGATTGAGCTACGCCACTTCCAAAGGTAAGAAGGGTTAAAAGGTAAGAGAACTACGTGGGCTTTGATTCCTCTATACCCTAAGAGGATACGTAGGCAACTTAAAAAGTTCAAGCCCTCCCTCCCCTTACATTTCCTTTGTTTTTTTTTTATAGTAATTTTTAAATTATTTTAAATAAAATTTTAATTTTTTTTAATTTAAAAATATAAGGGTCGAACCGTAACCGTAACCGGCGGTTAACCGTAACCGTAACCGTAACCGTAACCGGCGGTTCACGAACCGTAACCGGAACCGTCTACGAAGGTTAAGGTTAAGGGTCGAGCTCTTTTGAACCGTCGAACCGGCGGTTCCGAACCGTCAACCGGCGGTTCACGAACCGTGGTCATGTCTACTTTTGGCCCAGTGAATATTTTTTTATAATAAATCAAAATGGAAAAGGCGGGCTTTTCACTATACTCATCAATCATCATCACTTTTCTCTTCGTTCAAATTTAACCCTCGTTTTCTAGCAATTTTTCGGCGATTTCGCGCACAATCTTAGATGCAGAGTGTAAGCAGAGAGGATGTTCGGAATCGAATGGCGGAATCCAGGTTGGTTTGCGAAAGACAAATCGCTATTCAGCAGCGCAAAATCGACTCTTCGTATACCTCGTACATGAATCTCCAAGATTCTACTTTGTCTGAAGCTCAAAAAATCATCAAAATTCAAGGTATTCTCTTTTCTAACAACTTTTTATGTCTGAGATGAAATTAGGGGTACTTAATATTATTAGGCTTTTTTATTGTGTTTGAAAGACGTAATGATTTTTTTTTCTTAGTCGGGGAATTTTGAGTCTTTGGGGGTTCTTGATTTTGTCGGAGAGTCTTTTGTTTTCAATTTTGCAGAAAAGTTGGGAAATCTTAAAGGGGAGTTAAGAGAAGCTGAGGATGCTTTGGTGAAAGCTCTATCTGGTAAATTCTAGTTTCCTCTGTATTTTCTATCCCAAAACGTTTGCGTATGTTTTACATGATAAAGTATTTTTGGGTTTTTTGGTCGTCATTATTAGTGAATTGATTGTTGGATATGAAATACTGGTGGATTATATCTTTCCTCTTTGTGCAGAAGACTTAAATAGGGATTATGCTTTAAATTTTACTGCAGTAGTTTTGCCTGCTTTACATGTGTAATGAAGATTATATATTTTTTTGCTTAGTAGAATAATTACTTTTTATGGACCTGAATGGAGTTTTTGCTGATAGGGGAAATATGAAGGTGCTTGCTTGTTGTTTTGTTGGAATATTGAACTTATTTGAATAAATAAATGTTATATATTTGCTGAAACTCTGTGGTTATGAACTTATTATACGCTTTTATTTCAAATTGATGATGAAATTGTTGACTTGTATTGTTATTTTTATTTGGTGAATTTTCTTTTTTCATTCTTATTTTCTGTATTATGGGTGGCTCGGATCCACTGTGAATTCTTAATTCTTAATTCTTATCACCAAGAAAGCTATCAAATTACATTTTGAGATTCTCAATGATAGAATCTACTGTTTCATACTGCTAAAATTGCTAGGAGTATTATGTGAAATCGCAACTCCTAAACTATCATTCCTTTTGAGAACACAAAACTGTGATGTTATTTGATCAACTGGAGATAATGTGTTTGATGTCAAGAAGCAATAACCTAAATGACTCTGTTGATTGCATATAAGCCTCATACATCAGGCAGATTCCTATGTTTTTGGAAATCAGAAGGCTATATGTGGAGAACGTTTTCTTGCTTAAAATTTTGGAAAATGAAATTTCTCAACCAATCTTCTCGAGAAAAAACTGCCTAATTTAGTTTTTCAGCTTTCCTTTATTGCCCAGATAAAGTATTCCATTTTTCTCTCTTTTCATTTTTGTTATACCAGCATGATGCCCGTAGTTAAAATTTTTTGAAAGTCGGCTTCTATTACCAGTGCTTTAATAAGTTTTGTGTTTGTTCAAAATTTTTGATGTTTGTAGCAAAGACCAGAAAAGAGGCAAGAAGGATGGCGTTGATAGAGTCTATATCTGTTGTAAATGCTACGATTGAAGATTTAAATCAAATCTTGGATGATCAGAAGTCAAGGAAAGATGAATATGCTGCTATAGTAGCTCGACAGTCTGAAGGTAGATTATTCCTCAAATGTGTTGGCTGCAATTGTTCACTTTCTGGAACATCAGTACAATCATATAATATAATAGCTGATATAATGATTTTTTGCTGTGGTGAAAATCCAGGAGAATATAAGTTAAATCTTAGAGCCTAAAGATGGAAGACACGTTAAAAAATATTGATATACTTAATTCTGCCTTTTTTTGTCATCTTTAGGTACTGAGCTTTCTTGTATATAGCCTTCTAAGGAAGAGTGAAAAAGCTCTAGCTTATTAAAATCTTTTTTTCGCAATAGTTTTATACTTTAATATTCCATCACACGTGTATGTTAGATATGAGGGGACATAGATGCCTGGAATTGATACCCACGACGTATATAAAAAAGTTGTTAAGATATTAGGCACCAAAGGCTACTCAAGACCAATTTAATTAATATTTGGGTTTTGCTCTCAAAGGAACTTACTAGTTTGATCTCATGGCTTTAGCATTGTGTAGAAACCGCTTGTCCAAAAGTTTGAGTTTGTGAGAGGTTGCAAAATAAGTAACTTCATACTTTAACACCGATTTTTGTTGATAATGAACATCCATTGAGAAATGTATAAATGACAATTTCTCTATTTAATATTTCATCATCATGAAAAATAAATATATTAGGATGCTTTGACCTTTTGTTCATGTTTTCAATTGCTTTTTGTGGATAATTAGCCTTAGATTTAATCTCATTTTATCTTCACTACAATATTTCATATTATTTTTCCGATTTGTAGATTATCTTTATCAGCCCACTTCCATATAACGCTTCAACATTATTCTTTACTTTCGATTAATTTGACCATGTTTCTTCCATAGCATTTCTATTGGATTGGGTTTCCTCATGTGGAGATGGCCCAAGCCCAATAGATTGGCCCATATGGTGCAAGCCCATATGGAGTATATAATGGTGTCTAAAACCCTAACACATCATTAGATTCCACATCACAAACACACCAAAAGAAAAAGAGACAGGGAGAAGTGAGATTTTCGGATCTGAAAATCTGTGCCGAACGGCCTTCTTGCAAAAGCGTTTTCGCAAAACTCAACCATTGGATCGAGCTGTAATTTGGACAGCACGTTCACAATTGAGCCTACTAAATAGTGCTTTAGTTGGTGTTTGGTTTTTTTTTCCGAAAGGTTGAACAAAGGCTGCGGTTTCTCGCGCGAATCTGGAGCAGCCTGGTTGCATAGGCCATTGACAGAAATTGAACCGTTGGATTGGGCACAATTTGGATTATGTGTAAATAACATCTTGGGGTAAGTTTTGAACGATGGAGATCGAATTGGGATATCTTTATCGACGGGAACAGATTCTGGTTTGGAGGCCTTTGGGCGAGATCTTTCCATTCTTGTGTTAATTCAAGAATTTGTTATCTTGAAAGTGATTAATGGTTGTGTATTATTGATTTCTGATTGTGGACAGTTTGTAACCTCATTATTCATTATAGTGGAGATTATTTTGGTGGACTACTGTCCCGTGGTTTTTACTCCTCACACCGGGGAGGTTTTCCACTTTAAAAATTGGTTGTGTCGTTTTATATTTGCTTGATCGTGCTTGCTGGAATTATTGGTTATCTATTTTCCTGCTAGTTTCACACAAGAGGGGGATAATTATTTGTTCCGCTGCGATATTGATTCGTGTATTTATCCCATCAAAGTGGTACCAGAGCCAGGTTCTGAATTGTGCCTTGTGGTGAAAATGGAAACCAATACGAGTAGAATGGTAAATCTGAATGGTTCTAATTATCATATATGGAAGGGGAAAATGGAGGATCTTTTATATGTGAGATTATTATTTACCTATGTTTGAAAGTACAAAGCCCGAACAGAAAAGTGATGCTTTTGTGTGGTGTTGGAACCGAAGAGGGGGGGTGAATGAAGTTCCTTGGCTACTTTAGCTTTTTAAAATGAATTTGCAAAATAAAAGAGTTGCGCTGCGGAAGTCTTAAGTCAACCGATAAATAAAATAGATGAAGAAGTAAATAAATGTGTGAAAAAATAAAGCGGTAAAAGACACAAAGATTTGTTATAGAAGTTCGGCGATGAATCGCCTACATCTCCTCTTCCCGGCTAGATAACTTCCAACCGAGGTTCCACTAGAACGAATGATCTTGGCCTTGAGGGCTCCAAGTTAGCCACAATACAACTCTTCCCGAGTACACAAAGCTCTTCACGAGCACCACACTCTTCACGAGTCTTCTTGGCCTTAAGGGCTCCAAGGATAGCCACACACAACTCTTCCCGAGTTACCAACACTCTTCACGAGTCTTCTTGGCCGCTCCAAGGATAGCCACAACACATGCACCAACTTTACTTGTTGATGACTTTACAATTTACAACTTGCGTCGGTGTTGGAGGACCTTACAAATAAATCAACAACACCTTCACGGTGTAACAATACGAAGAAACCAAGACTGTTATAAAAGAAAAGAATCACAAACTCCAATACAACACAAATGTATAGAGATTGCAATGCTATATGAAATTGAATAAGCAAAGCTTTGATGAAGTTTGTAGGCTTGTTTCTTATCTTCAAAATGCTCCAAAGCATCCATATTTATAGTGTAGGAGGCCCCCAAGGCTCCTACTAGCCGTTGCTACACTCAAGGCTTGAATCACTCCTCGATCGCCTCGGACATCGCCTCAGGCGATCACCGTCGCCGCGCCCCAACGGTCACCATAATACTTGCATCGCCTCAGGCGATGTACCGATCGCCTCAGGCGATCAACGACACAAATCAATGCCGTAGCCTCAGCTGGTCCAAAATCTTCATCGCCTCAAACGATGCACACATCGCCTCAGGCGTTCAACGCATCGCCTCGGGCAATCAGGCCATCGCCTCGGGCAAACTCCCCCTGCGCGCGAGCCTCGGCGTCGCCTCTGTCGATGTGCGTGGCGATGCCTTCCTGGCTGCCATCGCCTGGGCGGTCCAGACCAGAATTTGCACACTTGAATTTCTTCAATCAATTCACTTTCCAACCAATAAATCTGCACACTAAGTAGACATATAAGTATAACAAACACAAGTTTTGTTGATCATCAAAACTCAAAAATAATCCGGGGATAAATTAAGCATTAAACTCAACCACGCGTTTAAGGCTCAACAATCTCCCCCTTTTTTATGATCACAAAACTTGATAAACTTGAATATGTAATATGCATGAAATGTGAGTAAACATGACTCCCCCTTAACAATTGCATAGCACATACAAGATTACCAAGTAAAGCATAAAAAGCACCCCCCCTCAAATCATGCATAACTCTCCCCCTCAAACTATGCATGCAAAAACTTCAAGTTTATCACAAAATTCTCCCCCTTTTTGTGATAATCAAAAAGCACAAAATTTAAATAATCATAGCATTATTATATGTTGACACATAGCCATATTTTAACAATTTACACATGTCCCTCATCAAGCATGTAATTTCCATAACACGCATAAGATTAAATAATTTAGAGGAATACAAACATGCGTTTAAGGCAATCAACAATGAATTCTAAATGTGCAAAATATGCATATGTTCTACCAAGATTTCATGCACTCATGCCCAATAGACATTAAAATTTTCAAGGCATCATTTGATAAAATAATAACATTATTAATTTGAATTCAAGGCATATCAAGATACTTACTATAAAAGGATAAGCATACATCATGCATCAAAACAATTTATATGTGCATATGCTAAGGGGTTATGCATTTTACTACCAATGAATATTGAGCTTCATATGTATTGGTCACTATTAATTTGTGCCAATGAATTTTGAAAATATATTTACCTTTGATGACAAGAGTGCGTTCTTGTCATTGGTCCTATACCTCGCGCCTCTTCTATTATGGTGAATGAGATAATCTCATTCTTTGAGTTGCTTGTGCCTTCATCATTCATCCATTTGTTATCCTTACAAAATAAATTTACAATTGGAGGATCTTTGGTACCCATTTGGTTTTTGGGTCCATGAGGGTTAGCTTTCATTGGCGCCTTTGGAATCCATTTCCACCTTTTGTTAGGTTGGTATTGGATTTTAGCAATCCTACATTTATTCTTAGTATGACCATTTTTACAACAATGATTTCAAGTAGGAGAATTATGCTTGGCTTTAGCCAACAAGCTTGAAAAAGTTTTTGATTTGCTTGAGAAGCCTAGACCGGCTTTATCGAAGCTACAACGTTGCAAGTCAAGCAATTCATTCATTTTTAAATTACTATCACTAAACTTGGCAAAAGATGTCTTTAAATCAAGCACTTGATTTTCAAAATAATATTTTCTTCTTCCTTCTTAGCCAAGTCTAGCTTGAGCAATTTATTGTTCTTCTTGGTTCTACCAAGACAATCAATGAGTTCATTATAAGCATCTAATAATTCATCATAAGATGGTACCTCATCATCATCCTCTTCATCTTTATCTCCAAGAGCCATTATACAAAGATTTGTGGCTTCTTCTTCATCGGAGTCACTATCACTCCATGTGGCTATAAAGACCTTCTTCTTGCCTTTGTCCTCATTCTTCTTCCTAGGACATTTGTTAGCATAATGGCATTTATCTTGACAATTATAACAAGTTACCTCGTGTTTGGAATCATGTTTGGTAGCACTAGAGGTCTTTGGCTTGTTGTGTTTGTTGAAGAATTTCTTGAACTTTCTAGTGAACAAGATCATCTCTTCATCATCATCATCATCATCATCTTCATCCTCGGATTGATTTTTCCTCCAAACCAAGGCTATCCCATTTCTTTTGGATCTATCTTCCTCCTTTATTCCTTTCCTTGTTGACACTTCAAGCTCATGGGTTACCAATGTGCCATGAAGTTCATCAAGGTCATAAGATGCACTTTCTCCTTTGTTTGATTCGATGATGGCGGTTCTCTTTGCATCCTATTCCTTTGGCAAGGCTCTTAGAGCTCTTCTCCATATTTGCTTTGGAGGATACTTCTCTCCAAGTTGGGCAAGCTCGTTTATGATTTGAGTGAGCCTTCTAAACATCGAATCAACCTCTTCTCCGGACTCCATCTCAAATGTCTCATATTTGAGTTGTAGTAGGTCTATCTTTGTCTTCTTCACTTGATTTGTGCCCTCATGACAAATTTGCAATTTGTCCCATATGTCCTTTGCAGTTGAGCACATCGAGATCCGGTTGTACTCCTTCATATCTAAAGCACAATGTAAAATATTAATAGCTTTAGCATTTTGAGATATTAAAATCATGTCCGCCCTTGTGAATCGTCCATTTATTTGAGAATACTTATTCCCCCAACTTCCTTTAAAGGAATATGTGGACCTTTCACAATAATCTTCCATAGGTCATAATCTACGGATTGGATGTATATAGATATTCTATTCTTCCAATAACCAAATTATCACCCGTGAAGAGCGGAGGCCTATTTGTCGATTGACCTTGAGCAAACTCATTTGCTAGATTAGCCATATAAATGTTTTGATTTAAAACAAAAATCAAATGGCTCTGATACCACTTGTTGGAACCGAAGAGGGGGGGTGAATGAGGTTCCTTGGCTACTTTAGCTTTTTAAAATGAATTTGCAAAATAAAAGAGTTTGCGATGCGGAAGTCTTAAGTCAATCGATAAATAAAAGAAATGAAGAAGTAAATAAATGCGTGAAAAAATAAAGCGGTAAAAGACACAAAGATTTGTTATAGAAGTTCGGCGATGAATCGCCTATGTCTCCTCTTCCCGACTAGATAACTTCCAACCGAGGTTCCACTAGAACGAATGATCTTGGCCTTGAGTGGTTTTATTTATTCTGATGTTTGTGGTCCTATGAAAACAAAAGCTCTTGGTGGTGCATTCTATTTTGTGACTTTTATAGATGATTGTGGGTGTACACATTGAAAACAAAAGATCAAGTTGTTGATGTGTTTAAGCAGTTACAGGCCTTGGTTGAGAGACAAACTGGAAAGAAATTGAGGTGCATCAAAACTGATAATGGAGGTGGGTATTCTGGTCCTTTTGATGAGCATTGTAGGAAACAAGATATTCGTCATCAAAAGACACCTCCCAAAACTCCCCAGTTGAATGGATTAGCAAAAAGGATGAATAAAACTCTTGTTGAAAGGGTGAGATGTTTGCTTTCAGAATCAGGTTTGCCAATGTCATTCTGGGGTGAAGCTTTAAGTACAGTTGTACATGTCTTAAATAAACTCATTAGAAGTCGGGATGCAGTGTTTATTGAGAATCAGACCATAATTATATTGATAAGGCAAATAAGATACTGAGTAAGTCTAATGATGATTTGATTGATTTGGATTTAGTTCCTCAAAATCAAGGACCAGTGCAGGTTGAAGATGATATTCAAACTGACTTGCCTGTTATTGATGATACTGATGATATTACTGATGATATTGATGGCCATTAAGAGGTTGAGGATGATCATGTGGATCATACTCCAATATCTGAAACTCAGGTTCCAGTTAGAAGATCTTTTAGACTACATATTCCCTCGAAAACATATTCTACAAGTGAGTATGTGTTGTTGACTGATGGGGGAGAACCTGAATACTATGATGAAGTAATGAAAAATGTGCACAGAGATGAGTGGGTTGATGCCATGCAAGATGAGATGCAATCCTTATATGAAAATGATACTTTTGAGCTGGTGAAACTGCCTGAGGGGGAAAAAGCTTTGAAAAATAACTATGTATACAAGATGAAGCCGAATGAACACACTTCATTTCCACAGTTCAAAGTTAGATTTGATGTTAAAGGTTTCAGTCAAAGAAAGATATCGATTTTGATGAAATCTTCTCTCCGGTGGTTAAAAGCTGTAATTTTGACAGCACGTTCACAAGTGAGTCTACTAAATAGTGAACGGTGGAGATCGTATTTAGTTGACGTTTGGGTTTGTTTTCGAAAGGTTGAACAGAGGCTGCCGGTTTCTCGCGCGAATCTGGAGCCCCTTGGTTGCCATTGACAAAAATTGAACCGTTGGATTGGGCTCAAATTTGGATCTTGTGTTCATAACATCTTGAGGTATGTTTTGAACGGTGGAGATCGAATTGGGATATCTTTATCGACGGTAACAGATTCTGGTTTGGAGGCCTTTGGGTGAGATCTTTCCATTCTTGTGTTATTTCAAGAATTTGTTATCTTGAAAGGGATTAATGGTTGTGTATTATTGATTTCTGATCGTGGACAGTTTGTAATCTCATTATCATTATAGTGGAGATTATTTTTGTGGACTACGGTCCCATGGTTTTTAATCCTCGTGCCAGAGAGGTTTTCCACGTTAAAAATTGCTCGTGTCGTTTTATATTTTCTTGTTCGTGCTTGCTGGAATTATTGGTTATTTATTTGATATTGTTTCCTGCTAGTTTCACACAAGAGGGGGATAATTATTTGTTCCGCTGCGTTATTGATTCGTGTGTTTATCCCATCAATTTAAACTTTAAACTCAATTTATAACTATATGTATATCACGAAATTCGTTTCTTGCTAATTATCTACATTGAAAAGCTTTAGATATCCACCCCGTATTTGTTTACACGTATTAGTATTTCTCGATTGTCCTTAATTTCTCTGGATGGAGGAAAGCTTTGACTGCGTACAAAGAAAAGTTAAATGAGAACTCTGAACATAGAGAACGGATTGAAGATGCCATTTCATGGTATTACAAAGTCCTTGGCTTCCGTATTGAATGTGGTCGTGGTGGGTGTCTCTTATTGCTGAGTATTTTTATGTTTCATCTGACCAAACAAGTGTTTCTAAGTCTCCTATTCTAATTCTAGGTGTCAAATTCATTTTTGCCAACATCAATCCAGAGAACCCCGACGAGGAGTACTCCTTTGTTGTTCGGCATGAAAATGAGAGATACACTTGTAAGTGACATACGATTGGTTGATTTGTTTTTCCATCGAACAAAATCTTATCATTATTCCTTTCTGCATTTCTATCTTTAGTGCTTGACTGTGATCCACAGCCGACTGACACACAAGAGCTAGTTGGTGAATTAAATAACAGCAACGGGCTATTTAAATTTGTCGGAACCATGAGGGAGAAATTCCAAGAAGCCGCAACTCGTGGTATGGCTTTCTCTTACATTTCTTCGGTCCCATACTGAAATATGTAAAAAAAAAACTCGTGCAACAACAGTGCGCAATAGATTATGAAAAAATTTAAGTTCTGGCAGTTCTTTGATTTAACCAAGTCATGTTTCTAATAATAAGGATAATGACCATCCAGAAATTTCTATCCCCGCAGTTTCTATTGATCAAGACTGTACAACAGTTTCTGTCTCTGCCCCGGTGGCTTCCGAGTCTACTTATCAGATTCATGAATCACCAGTAAAGCGCAAAGGGCTTTCAATCTGGTGAATATGCCAACAAGGCAAGAGAAGTTGGGATAGGACAATCAATTCTATCTCCAGGTTCTTCGTCTTCTTTTTGCCGTTCCTCCCGTTTGAAGGTGTAACTTAATCGAACATAGAAATAGGGGTAGGCATATGGTTCGGGTAACTTAACCGTATTCAAACACCTCATCTATTTACTGTAACACTTAGCAACGTTCTCTTTTGTGCGCTATAGCTCATGTAATATGTATTTAGCTTGTGTTTAGGGACCCTAGTTGCTTTTAATATATTGATCTAACTAAGGCTGTTCTTCATTTATTTAAACTGTAATCCTGCTTCTTCGTCCAAATTATATAATAATATTGTGGGTACAAAATAAAGATAACTCCGTTCATAGTGAATTGGCTTATGATTAGGCCTGTTATATTTTTTTTTGTTTAAAATAATTTGGGAGAGGTTAAATGAGTCTTGAATTCGAGACTTGTTCTAATTGTAAGACATATGGTGCCACTCGGGCTAGACCTATTGTACTTAAACACTTGCTTTTGTGCTTCACGCTATATTTTACCAAGAATAGTGCTTAAACATAATGTTATTTTTGACTTTTCTGCAAATTGTTGTAATACAACGTATATAAACATCTGTAAAGGTATTTTTATTTTTTGTTTGATAAATTTTGTTCCTAAAAAGTAATCAAAATGGAATTGAACTAATCAATATTCTAATAACTAATACCAATCAATCGAATTGAATCGAATTTTTGTGTGACTAATTCATTACATTTTTTTACTTAACTAATCGAAATTTTCAGGATTTTGAAATTATGTCCATTAAAAAAAAACTTCACTTTATAAAATAACAAGCAAGTCTATATATACCTATACATATATCTATATATACACACATACATACATGTTATATAAAGATGGGAAATTTAGGTTTAGGTGCACTTACCAAACAAGTTTTTCATATAAATCTCCAATTTAAAAAAGTGTGCAAATAAATGCATGGTGGAAAAATATCTTCTCATTTAAGTCCACTTTTCAAATTTATGATTTTAAAAGGTTTATTTTCATACCAAAAATACCCTTTTAGGAGTAAACCCTAAAATCTAATGGAACAGTGTGAAATTTTAATTGGCTGCGCATTGGCTGCGCATTGAGTTCATGTTCGATCGTTTCTCCAAGTAAAAACATCGATTATAATTTCAATCGAATCGTTTTAGCGAGGCATTTACAATTTCTGTCTGGTTTTCGTTCCTGGTAATCGATTTAGGGAAGTCACAGAAGGTATTTTATACTTTTGTGAATTTTTTTTGCTTTCGTATAGGTTACGATGGATCGTGGATTTATGATTCTATTGAAATGTAGAGATGAAACGCAAGTTTTGAATGTGAATCCCACATTTTCATACAGTGAGTTAAAATCTATTGCAATTGGTAAATGGTTTGATTACAACTCTGATGCAATGACTTTAAAATATTCTGTACCTGGACATCCTAAATGTTGTTTGAGTAATGATGATGATATGAGAAATATGTTTATTCTGTGTAAGATTATAGATGTTCAATTGGTGACAATTGATGTTTATGATGAAAAAAATGCATATCATGGAGTTTCTTCGGGAAGTATGAATTGGCAGACTGTCGATGGTGGTGGCACTGTGCCGATTCAATGTGGTGGTGCATGCGAGACAGATGTGCTCGGAGATACTAGGCAAAATAGTGATGTAAGTGAATTACGTGCACAGGGATGTAACTCATCTGCAGGATATGATTCTGACCTTCAAATGTGTAATTCTAAAGGCAAAGAGAAGTTGTTGTTGTGTTCTAGTTGGGCATCGAATATTAGTAGGGTTGGACAACAGTTTAGTGGTGGTGTAGAAGAGTTTCGCTGTGAATTAAGTAAATATTCGGTTGAGGTTGGATTTGATTTCAACTATGTAAAAAACAATAAAGATAGGGTAATTGCAGAGTGTGCTACAAAACATGATGAGGGTTGTGGTTGGTTTGTGAATGCTAGTGTATCAAGAATAGATAGGTCTTTCTACATAAGAAAATTGCAAAACATGCACACATGTGGGCTTAGAGTGATGAAGAACAAATCAAAAAGGATGAGTTCAGTTCTGATATCTGAAATTATTGCGGAACGAGTGTTTTCAAATCCAACCTTCTCTGCAATCGATGTATGTGAGTTAATGAAGAGAGATTACGGCTTGGATATAACGTACAATAAAGCATGGAGAAGTGTTGAGAAAGCTAGATCTATTGCTTTTGGAAATTATGATGAGTCGTTCCAAGAACTGAATTCATACGTTCACTCGGTGAGAACGATAAATGTTGGAAGTTTTGTAAAGCTTGAAGTTGATGACAACAACCGATTTTCCCGTTTGTTTGTTTCGTTCCGTGCTAGTATTGACGGTTTTAAATATTGTCGTCAAATGTTATTCCTTGATGGAACGTTTCTGAAATCCAGATTCAAGGGCACCCTTCTGTCTGCTACGGCTAAGGATGGGAATCAAGGTAAATTGACTGTTTTAAATTGCACCAGTTGTGGTTTACATGCACCAGTTATTATTTACATGCACCAGTTGTGATTTACATGCACCAGTTATAATAACATGCACCAGTTATGATTTACATGCACCAGTTATAATTACATGCACCAGTTATGATTTACATGCACCAGTTATGATTTGCATGCACCAGTTATGATTTACATGCACCAGTTATGATTTGCATGCACCAGTTATGATTTACATGCACCAGTAATGATTTACATGCACCAGTTAAGATTTACATCACCATTTATAATTTACATGCATCAGTTATGATTTACATGCACCAGTTATGATTTACATGCACCAGTTATCATTTACATGCACCAGTTATGATTTTGCACCAGTTATCACTTACATGCACCAGTTATCATTTACATGCACCAGATATCATTTACATGCACAGTTATGATTTACATGCACAGGTATATAATTTACATGCACCAGTTATAATTTAGATGCACCAATTACGGTTACAAAATTACATGCACCAGTTATAATTACATGCACCAGTTATGATTTACATGCACCAGTTATGATTTACATGCACCAGTTATGATTTATATGCACCAATTACCGTTACAAAATTACATGCACCAGTTATGATTTACATGTACCATTTATGATTTACATGCACCAGTTATGATTTACATGCACCAGTAATGATTTACATGCACAGGTATATAATTTACATGCACCAGTTATAATTTAGATGCACTAATTACAGTTACATAATTACATGCACCAGTTATCATTTCCATGCACCAGTTATGATTTACATGCACCAGTGATAATTACATGCACCAGTTATAATTACATGCACCAGTTATAATTTACATGCACCAGTCATATAATTTACATGCATCAGTTATAAATTAAACGCACCAGGTATGATTACATGCACCAGTTATAATTTACATGCACCAGTTAACAGTTACATGCACCAACTATCTGTAAATAAATTAGATGCACCAGTTATTATTTACATGCATCAGTTAAAATGCATCAGTTATAATTTACATGCACCCGTTATAATTTACATGCACCAGCTATGATTATGATGCATCATTTATAATTACATGCATCAGATACCAATGTCATGTACCAGTTATAACTTATGGTTTTATCTCGTAGGTTTGTTCCCGTTGGCTTTTGCTATAGTTGACTCTGAGAACTATGATAATTGGCGTTGGTTTTTATCTTGTTTGACTAATATTTTAGATAACGGGGAAGATGTTGTATATATATCTGATCGTAATGTCGGTTTGATGGAGGCGCTGCCAGTTGTTTTTGGAGCTTCTCTGAAACACTTTTTTTGTTTATACCATTTAAAGTGCAACTTGCGTGACAGATATTCTGGCAAACACTTTTCAAACAATTTTCGTGAGAGGTTATGTTTCCTGCTGGACGAATGTGCATATTCCCCGACGGTGGCAATTTTTAATGAGAAACTCACTATTTTAAAACGAGAAGGCGGACAAAATATGGAATATTTTTGCAGGGACTTTCATTGGATAAGTGGACAAATGCATATTCTACTGGGATGAGATATGGAGAGATGTACTCAAATGCAGCGGAGTCCTTCAATTCATGGATCTTAGATGCAAGGGGTCTTCCTATTACCCATATGGTTGACTGTATTAGAGTTAAGTTGATGTGTTTGTTTTCTGATAGAAGATTACTGGCATGCAAATGGAGTGGGGTGTTGTGTGCTCGGATGGGAAAGAAATGGACATCTTATGTAAATGAAGGTCGTGCTTGGAATGTGAAGATGTCTTCGCATTGCTACTTTGAAGTGTTTTCCCGCCCTGCAGTTACTGTTCGCCTTGACAATCAAACATGTTCATGCTACAAGTGGCAGTTGGATGGATTCCCATGTCCTCATGCTATTGCTGTATTCATGAGGAATAAAGTGCAAATAGATGAAGTAGTTGACAAATATTTCCATGTTAGTACGTACAGGCTATGCTATGAAGGAGTCATTTTACCCGTTCCAAGACATACCAAAGGTAATGTTCCTTTGATGGGTATGGAAAAAAATATTTTACCACCGCAAACAAAAAGGCAACCAGGTCGTCCAAAGAAGAGAAGAATTCGATCTAAAGGGGAAAACATTAGACAGTTCCGTTGTAGTCGTTGTAACAAACATGGGCACAATAAAAAAACTTGTAAAGAGCCTATTTGCTGATTTTCGAAAAAAAAGAAAAAAATTACGCAAATGTAATTTTTAACAAATGATTGTGTATCAGTTATAAATGTAAATTTTTTAGTGCAGCGATTAATTTTCATGTACCAGTTATAATACACACGCACCAGGCGTATTATAAATACAATATGATTTACATGCAAAAGTTATAATTTAAGGCAATAGTTATAATTACATTCACCAGTTATGATTTACATGCACCAGTTATGATTTACATGCACCAGCTATCATTTACATGCACCAGTTATGATTTACATGCACCAGCTATGATTTACATGCACCAGTTATGATTTACATGCACCAGCTATGATTTACATGCAACAGTTATGATTCATGCACCAGTTATCATTTACATGCACCAGTTATGATTTACATGCACCAGTTATGATTTACATGCACCAGTTATGATTTAAATGCACCAGTTATGATTTACATGCACCAGTTATTATTTACATGCACAGTTATAAATACATGCAAAAGTTATTATTTACATGCACCAGTTTTCATTTACATGCACCAGTTATAATTTACATGCACCATTTATAATTTAAATGCACCAGTTATGTTTTACATGTACCAGTTATATTTTAATGCACAAGTTATAACTACATGCACCAATTATAATTTACATGCACTTGTTATGATTTTTAGGCAACATCATATTTTCATGCACCAGTTATAACTAACATGCACAAGTTATGATTTACATGCACCAGTTATCATTTTCATGCACGAGTTATAATTTACATGCACCAGTTATAATTTACATGCACCATTTATGATTTACATGCACCATTTATGATTTACATGCACCAGTTGTAATTACATGAAACAATTAAAATTAGATGCACCAGTTATCATTTATATGCACCAGTTATTATTTACATGCACCAGTTATATTTTACATGCAGCAGTTATCATTTTCATGCACCAGTTATCATTTACATCCAGCAGTTATGATTTACATGCACCAGTTGTAATTACATGCAATAATTAAAATTAGATGCACCATTTATCATTTATATGCACCAGTTATTATTTACATGCACCAGTTATAACTAACATGCACCAGTTATGATTTACATGCACCAGTTATATTTTAATGCACCAGTTATCATTTACATGCACCAGTTATAATTTACATGAACCAGTTATTATGTACATGCACTAGTTATCATTTACATGCACCTGTTATAAATTACATGCACCAGTTATTATGTACATTCACCAGTTATAACTACATGCAAAAGTTATGATTTACATGCACCAGTTATAACTACATGCACCAGTTAAAATTTGATGCATTAGTTATGATTTACATGCACCAATAATATTTACATGCACCAGTTACAATTTACATGCACCAGTTACAATTTACATGCACCAGTTATGATTTACACGGACCAGTCGAAATTTACAAGCACCAGTAATAATTTACATGCACCATTGAAAATTAGATGCACCAGTTTTATTTTACACAGGCTAAAGATTCTGTTTATCATTTTTGTAACAAATTTGAATCATGAATAATCATCTTCGCCATCTTTACCCTGTAATCTGTATTGTAGTCCACATTACAATGCTTTGGCACCGGCTGTCCTCTCATAATCTTTTCCATGTTCATGCAAACGAAGACACCACAGTCAACGGACCCAGATTTCTGTTGTGCAGCTTCTATATATGACTCAATTTGAAATATTTTTTCACTAGGAGTATATTGTATACCCTTTGATATAGGGTCATCCTCAATCACTCTATGCATAGCTTCTTCGACATATTCTTTCTGTAAATTGGGTACGAGTTCAAATTCTTTTGTCAGCATACTTATAATAATTTAGAAAATAACTCTTATAATGTAACGTAAATTACCAATATTTTGGCCTTCTCGAAGTAGTAATCAGTTTCATCTTCCCTGCGTGGCCTTATTGAGTTGTAGTGTGTCCACTTCGATTCTTGCAAGTCAAATACGAGCAATGTCCAATGGTAGCCAGCAGTCACCGATGGATCCTCACGGCCACATGTGTTTATAGGAAAAATAAGGAATCTATATTCCATGGCTTGAACAATCTTTCCATTTATTTGGTGTTTTGCTGCCTCTTCGCAATATAGCTCTCGTGATCTCCTTGCAACGTAATGCTGTCAAGCAGCACAAAGAAATTTAATAAACATGATTTTTAAAAGAAATTAAAATTAATAACTTGTGTTTTATTACCCAAGACAAGCAATCAAAAACGTAGTAAGTCTTCCTTTGCCCTAATTTCTCAAGCTGCCTATCAATAAGGATGCTCCAGCAGTCAACAATCTGAAAGGTGTGATCAGACATTTTGCAATGAGTTAATTGAATATCAAGAAAATAGACAAGTGAACAACTCTTTTGATAAACCGTTTACATCGTTAGGAATTGAAAGTCCGTTAAGTATGGCACCAATATATTTAACAGGTATTTGTTTTGCTGCCATATTGTCTTTCCAAATCACTCCCCTGCACACAATGATAAATTTCAACATTTATTGGTTTCATCTAGTTGAATTAATTTACTTTTTAAAAAAATAAAACAAGTCATACCATTGTCCATGATCCTTGTTGAATTTCAGTAACCAATCTTTTTCTTCTTTGGTCAACCGTTTGAAGATGACATTTCGTGGTTTGAACTTGAAAGGCTCGTCATCCTTATTGTCTTTAACGCGTGTTGCAACCTCAAAATTATCATCGTCTTGCAATGCTATTATATCTTTACCAAATTTTTTGGGTTGATCTTTTTCTTTTGCAGTGGTGCTTTTTTTTGTTGACCTCCTAGCCCTTTTCAAAGAGGGGTACGTATGGTCACGATCTTTATGGGCCATTCGGTCAAATCTGTTCTTAATTCTTTTCACCATTGATGTCTGTGCCTCGTTTAATTTCACGAGTTCTGCATTTTCTTCGCTCAACATCATTGCAGCTGTTTTTGTGCTGCTCAAGTCGTTGTCTACTGCTTCCTTATCCTTTTTTAAACTTTCGATTCGAGCATGTAGCTGTGCAACGATGTTGTCGAGCTCCTCCTTTTGTTTCAGAACTTCGTTATTTCTGGCATGCAATTCTTTCAGCTCTTCTTCTTTCAGCATGATCATTGTTCTTGCTTCTTCCAGCTGTGTTCTTAATTCTGCATTGTCGAGCCACTGGACATCGTGCTCAGAAACAAATGAGTCAAATTTCACCTGCAACTCTTTTAACTCAGTTTCCCTTCTCATAAGTTCCTGCTTTGTTTCTTGGAGTTGGGTGGCCAATTCCGCGGATTGAATAAAATCTGGATTTTGAGTTGAATCCATTGGTTCTTCACTTGCCATATTCACATCTTCATGAAATTCATCTTCTTCTCCATCAGTAGCAATCAAAAATTCCTCACCACAGCTTTTGTCAGCAACATTAAAGAGTTGCGTCTCCATCTCGTTATGAACAAACACTTCAACAAACATATCCTCATTGGACATGTCAACATCATCATATAAATTTTCGCCACGTGAATGTTCAGAAAGATCAAGCAGTACCTCAGCAATTGTTGCATCAGGGAAATATGCAACTTCTTCTTCTTCATATTCTCTCAAGTCAAATTCGGGTTCTTCATTAAGACTTACAGCTCGATGTTCTTGTCGTTCTGCCACAGATGGTTCTTTATTTTCAATATCTTGTTGCAGGAGTTCAGCTTCCTCAGTTGTCAGTTGTAAAAAGCTTTCCAATATCTGGTGCACCAGTTATATTTCAAGCACCAATTATAAATTTCATGCAAAAGCTATATATCATGCAACAGTTATATTTCATGCACCAGTTATGATTATGATGCACCAGTTATAATTGTATGCACCAGTTATGATTTACATGCACCAGTTATGATTTTGAACCAGTTATGATTTACATGCACCAGTTATAATTTACATGCACCAGTTATGATTTACATGCACCAGTTATGATTTAAATGCACCAATTATGAATTACATGCACCAGTTATGATTTTAATGCACCAGTTATAATTACATGCACCAGTTATGATTTACATGCACCAGTTATCATTTACATGCACCAGTTATGATTTACATGCACCAGTTATGATTTACATGCACCAGTGATGATTTACATGCACAAGTTAACATTTACATGCACCAGTTATCACTTACATGCACCAGTTATGATTTATATGCACCAGTTATGAATTTGAACCAGTTATCACTTACAGGCAACAGTTATCATTTACATGCACCATTTATGAAATACATGCACCAGTTATCATTTACATGCACCAGTTATAATTTACATGCACCAGTTATCATTACATGCACCAGTTATGATTTACATACACCAGTTATGATTTGGATGCACCAATTATGATTTACATGCACCAGTTATGATTTTAATGCACCAGTTATGATTTACATGCACCAGTTATGATTTACATGCATAGATATATGATTTACATGCACCAGTAATGATTTACATGAACCAGTTATGATTTTGCACCAGTTATAATTTACATGCACCAGTTATGATTTACATGCACCAGTTATGATTTTGCACCAATTATGATTTACATGCACCAGTGATGATTTACATGCACAAGTTAACATTTACATGCACCAGTTATCATTTACATGCACCAGTTATGATTTACATGCACCATTTATGAATTTGAAACAGTTATCACTTACAGGCACCAGTTATCATTTGCATGCACCATTTATGAATTACATGCACCAGTTATCATTTACATGCACCAGTTATAATTTACATGCACCAGTTATCATTATATGCACCAGTTATGATTTACATACACCAGTTATGATTTAAATGCACCAATTATGATTTACATGCACCAGTTATGATTTGCATGCACCATTTATGAATTACATGCACCAGTTATCATTTACATGCACCAGTTATAATTTACATGCACCAGTTATCATTATATGCACCAGTTATGATTTACATACACCAGTTATGATTTAAATGCACCAATTATGATTTACATGCACCAGTTATGATTTTAATGCACCAGTTATAAATTACATGCATCAGTTATAATTTAAATTTTTAATTTACATGCACCAGTAATGATTTACATGCACCAGTAATGATTTACATGAACCAGTTATGATTTTGCACCAGTTATGATTTACATGCACCAGTTATGATTTACATGCACCAGTTATGATTTTGAACCAGTTATGATTTACATGCACCAGTAATGATTTACATGCACCAGTTATCATTTACATGCACCAATTATCATTTACATGCATCAGTTATGATTTACATGCACCAGTAATGATTTACATGAACCAGTTATGATTTTGCACCAGTTATCATTTACATGCACCAGTTATATAATTTACATGCACCAGTTATATAACTTACATGCACCAGTTATATAATTTAGATGCACCAACTACAATTACATAATTACATGTAACAGTTATGATTTAAATTCCCCATTATGATTTAATGCACCACTTACAAATTCACGGTTTAGATCCTTCAATTCAATTGAGCTTAGCTTTTTGTACAAATCTATGAGATTCCATTTCATGAATCTGGGGAACAGATTCACATCCACTGGATCAATTATCTTCGTTTTCTCGCATAGACAATACTATAAAAAAAATGTTAGTCAATGTTATTAACAAACCATGGATATTAATTGCAAAAAAAAATTTGTACGCAACGTACCGGTATCAACGGAACACAACCAGAATGTTTTTCATTGTTGGATTCTATCAAGCTGCTCAATAAATTGTTTAAAATGTGTTCCGACCAATTGAGGGTGCATATTCTCTCAATATCATCCACAAGTGCAGCATAACCCCAGTTCAGGTTTGAAGATTTTGTAGCAATGAACAACGTTGCAAGTATGTACAAAACAACCAAACGAGCAACATCATTGACATCTGTAATATCCTGGCTTCCCACCTTAGAAATCAATTTCTTGTAAATTAAGCTCTTGCTCATTCTGTAATCCCGTAATTTCTCTTTCTCGGGGAAGCATCTAGTTACGAATGTTGTACATGGGTTGTCTACCATATGCGTGTCAATGTCCTTGTTGCCATCTTTTATTCCAAAAATTACTCGAACATCACTCGTAGTAATGGTCATTCTATGCTCCCCAAGATGGAATCCTTTAGATTCCTTGTGGAAACAATCTATTATTTTCTTGATTGCCACATCCCGTTTCTTGCAATGTTTCAATTCCACCCTGTTGGCTTGAATAGCATTAACCATATGCCAAAAGGGCGTACGCTGCAACACTTGTAAATGTTCATCTCTGAGTTCAATTTTTTTCAGATCAATCACTACTGTTTGCAGGTTAGATCTGTATAATGATGTCTTATGCGATATTTTGCTAATTTCTTCCTCTGTTGGCGAGGATTCAATTGGTGCTGTAATGAAACAAATACGAGTGACATTAAATTAAACATTTCACACAATAACAATTTAGTTCATCATTACAAGCCCTAGTTGGGGGAAAAATCCGAATCATCATTACAAACCTGAATATTTCAAGAATATACATAACATGTTTACAGAACTCAGTAGAAAATTACAAGAATTCGAAAAACGTTATACATACCATGTTTTGTTACACCCGTGCGTCGATTCGTCTTCTTCTTCTCAGCCATTTTCTGCAAATTTTTGAGCGACTTTGGAGCCATGTCTTATCGTCTTACAGATTACGATTTTGGAATCTTAAAGGAAGTATAGTTGGATTGCGTTGGATGGAAGAAACTTTGGTATTAAAATCGAAAAGTTTTAGAAACGAAATCGAAATCGACGTAAAATGAAGTGAGAGAATTAGAATTGTGTTCAGAGTGAATGTAATGTACAGGACGTTGCAATTCGGAAGAGAAGGGTTTGCCGCCTTTGGTTTAACAGTAGTAAGGGTATATATGTATTTTTGGTCCAAAGTGGACCTAAATAGTTTAATGTTTTTTTCTTAGACTAGCTTCAACAAATTTCAATCATAATGTACCGGCCTGATTTTTTCCCTATAAAGATATATATATATCGGGCTGAAATTGAGAGGGTCCTCCAGCCCACATATTAGTAAAAGGCCTATGAATTAAACTTCCCATTGGTCTGACAAAATCTATAATCCATAACTTCGAGGTGCACCGTTGCTATCCTACGCCTGATTCTGATTCCGGTAGGGTTCGAAACTTATTTCCAGTTCTGAATCCGAATTCCTATTCCAATGGCGTCTCACGATCACCTCGATGATGTAAGTACCATAATTCTGGACCCAGTTTCAGTTCTTTGTTTTCGTTCACTGTAATTTCGTTTGTTTGGTTTAATGGGTTCTTCAAAAAGTGTAGGAAGATGATTTCGGGGGAGATTTTTCGGTTGGAAATGCTGCTAGGCGTTCAGGTTTTTCATGCTCTTAGTTATATACAGTGAAATAATGTCTTTCATTGTCTTTGTTTTTATGTCATTGTTTTTGTGGATGCCGTTTTATTTTTAGGTAAGAGAAACTTTGGAGATCTAGACGAGGATGAAGACGATATTTTTGGGTCGAAAAAGGTCCTTTTTTTTTTTTACTTCTTTAACCACTTTGATTGTATGCATGTTCAAGTGCTATTCTTGCTGCTTGCATATGTTGCTGTATGTTGTCTCTTGCTAATTTGAACTTGGAACCATGGAATTAGTTGTATATAGTATGGTTAGTTTCCATTTTTTTGCTTACAATTTTTTTCTTGTGCACATGAATAGCAATTTTTTGTTTATTTTTTGGAGAGGGGTTTGGTTCCTTGTGTGTGGGACTAGAATGATACTTTCAAGGTGCATCAGTACTTAACTCTTCAACAAGTGCATCCTTAGGTGGTTAAACAATAGCGATTTATGATTTTCTATGAGTTAAAAATTTGAATAGTGTCAAATTCCTGATACTTCCTTTGTAAGGAGCTAACTGTTTTAGCTTCTGGTAATGGAATTTTCTAGAACTTTTGAATTTGTCACCATACTCCATGGATCTATTTCTTTCAAATATTAAAAACAAAGACCTTTCATGGCTGAGAGGTTTGCTAGCGTGTTTTTTGAACATACTGCAATTTCATCGTAGGAATATTTCTCTTTGGGTTTAACTTAAATGATCAGATCAAGTTTTGAGGGTTATTTTTTCCTTTATTATTATTTTTTGAATTGGCGACTGTTGTACTAGTAAATATTGCAAGCTTCATTTTTATAAACTTTTCATGCACATTCTTCAACTATCCTGTGGTAACAGAAGAAATAGTGTATATTTCAAGTTGTTTAAGTCATCCACCTTGTGGTCTGCATCTAATACATTGCATATGGTTGATCTTTTGAACTCAAGTTATTTTTGTTTTATTTTTGGCATTTTAGGCCAATGTGAAAGTAGAGGAAGCTGCACCAGGAGCAGCAACGGGAATGATTTTATCTCTTCGAGAGAGGTGTTGTTCCGTATTGGCTTATTCAATTGAAAATATTTTTGTGAGATGTTACCTTCTTTTTATGATTTATCGTTTGCAGTCTCAAGAACTGTCAAGATGAGCTCTCAAGATGCAAGGTACACATCTTTTTTTTATCTTAGTAATACTTTTTACTTAGTCTATGTATTCTCTTGCATCTACACTTTTCTGTAGTATATGCAACTTAGGTAAAAAATAAACTAACATCATCATTTTCGAAGTTCATAACACATATTATTTTATTCATTATAATTTTTCGACTAGTGACCATGTTTGTCATCTTAATGTGGTCACTTCAGACAAAACTTGAAGATGCAAAATCTGAGATTCAAAAGTGGCACTCATCTGTGCAGAATGAATCTTTTGTTCCCCCAGGCGCAAATCCTGGTTTGTCTTATTCTAGTGTTGCTCTGACAGCTGTTTTATAGTTTTTTACCTTCTGTTATTAGTACTACTATGATAAAAATTTATTTTCCATTTTCTGTCGCAAATTTCTTATTTTGGCAAACTGATTTTTTTTTCTCTCTCTGTCAGAACCAAAATTACTGGTCAGCTACCTTCAGACCTTGAGGTCCTCGGAGGAGTCTTTGCGAGAGCAAGTATGCATTTTATGTTTTGCTCCTTAAATTTGGAAGTTTTTACTTGATGGCAAGATTAATTGTTATGAATATTTTTGTTGTTAGCTTGAAAAAGCAAAGAAAAAAGAGGCTGCATTTATCGTGACATTTGCAAAACGGGAGCAGGAGATAGCTGAGTTGAAGGTACGTCAGTGCTGGTTGTTCTTGCATCATCAACTACCAGCTAGACATGCATTTCATGTTTGTCTCTCATATGCTAATGAAATGCATGCTTATTCTTGTTAGTTTATCTGAACGAGATAGGTATATTCAGTTCAGAAAGAACAAAGATGAGTAGGTTTATCATTTTCTGAAAACTGGTATATATGGGCGTGAAGGAAGCGCTTACTGATTTAATCTCTCTCCTTATTTTTTGTGATATTTCCATTGGGATATGAATTTCATGGCATGACCGTCGTCCCTATGTCTTGGAATTCAGTCGGGATATGTTCAAGACTCAGTTATGTATTGAACGATGTCAAAATACTCCTTCCATGTGATAAAGAGTATGATACATTAACCTTTCCTGCTTTACTTGTAATATTGTTATTTCTTTCTTTCTTTTTTTCTTTTTTAAATTTCGATTTTCCTTCGATGACATCCCATTTCTATTTTCTCAAGAGTTTTACCACAACACAACAACAACTAAGCCTTTAATCTCAATGAATTTGGGTAGGCTACATGAACAATAGAGAGAATCAAGTCGGGTCGGACACATGCGTCAGTCTTCTCCAAACGCTTCTATCTGTCAACGTATCTTCTATAATCCCCTTGCACTCCAAGTCTTTGCGCATAACTTCGAGCCATGTGTTCTTCGATCGTCCTCTCGCTCTCGTGAACTCGCCGAAATCCATGGGCTCCACTCGACGCACAGGTGCACTGCTGGGCCTACGTCGAACATGACCAAACCAACGTAAGCGGATTTCTTGAATCTTCTCTTCTATACAAGCTACACATACTTCAGCTCGAATATCTTCATTCATTATTTTATCTCTTCTGGTCTTACCGCACATCCAACGAAGCATACACATATCTGCCACACTCATCTTTTGGATGTAATTCCTGTTAGGTGCCCAGCTTTCTATCCCATACAACATCGCGGGTCTACGGTTGTTCTATAAACTTTCCCTTCAATTTCAGCGGGATATTACGATCGCATAGAACTCCGGTGGCGCAGTCAGCCTGAATCCTGTGGTTAACGTCCCTGTCAATATCTCCATTCTTTTGGATAACCAAACCTAGGTATCGAAACTTGCTGGTCATCGATACCTCTTGACCACCGAGTGCTACAACACCGGAATCCCGAAAGGAACGACCACTAAATCTGCACTCTATATATTCCGTTTTAGACCTACTTAATCTAAACCCTTTGATTCCAATGTCTCTCTCCATAATTTATCTCTATTAATTTACCTATTTTTTTTGCAAGGGTTTGCTAAAACTTGTCTCACACAAGGGTTTCCAAAGAGATGCGGCTCGATGGGCATTAAAAGAGATGTGGCTTCTCAGAGAAATAATACTAGCTGTAGCTGATACTCGTTGTGATCACAACTCTTTATTGTTCCGTTGTCGATGGGATGTTTAATCAATTATTTGACTTCGATGGGGTTATTTAAGACTGTTAAATTCATGTCCGAAAGACTAGCTAGAGCATGTTTCTTTTTCTTCTTCTTATTTTCCTCTATGGTTATGTTTGATGTTGCCAATTGTTTAAGTTAGGACGGAGTTTCCATTGCATGCTGTTCTTTATCCATTTCTTTACACTCCTCTTCTAACTTTGGCACAGTCTGCTGTTCGAGATTTGAGAGCTCAGCTGAAACCAGCATCAATGCAGGTACACTGTGAAAATTATAGATCTTCCCACATGATTTTCGTATTAGTACACTTACATTATTTATTGACCCCTTTGAAGGTTCTAGAATGTTCTAAACTTGGGCTGGTTTTCTAGATCAAACAAATAAAGTTATAAACACTTATGTGCTTTTAAACTATAAAAATTTACTTTCCTAACTTCGTTTATGAGAAATGTCGAAGGTAAACACAAAATATTAAAATTGCTGGTACTGCATTTTGCATACTGGTTCAGCTCTCTCTATTCTCTATTCTGTTTTTTTATTTTTGAACTATTTTGATGACACACTGAACAGGCGAGGAGACTATTGCTTGATCCAGCTATACATGAAGAGTTCACACGGCTTAAGGTACTTTTTCTGGACTATCAGAGCAATTTTGAATCATGTTGCACTTGTTTGAGTTGAATGATTACTTTCTGCTATGTATGATTTTTAGTTGCCTGAAGATGAAGGTATCTAGATAATACTTTTTCCTCTGAGATAACAAAGAGGGAAGTTGTGCTACACTACTAGAGCAACCAAATTTTACTCTACCGATGATGTAAATCTAACAACTGGATGCTGGAGATTTTGTTTATTTGCGCGGTACTAGCTGGCTTAAGCTTATTGGTCAAAAGTACTTTATTGAAATATGATATCTCGGTTCACTTGTCACATCATGGGGGTGATAATTTCATTGTTGACAGATAAGTAAGAGGAAAATTATTTTTGCTTCCTCTGTTAAACTTCCAAAGGATCTGTAAATCCTTCCTCTGCAAAATCATATCTACTGCAGTATATCTTAGAGATAACTATGTCCTGTTTATTTTGTGGTTGCGTAGTGGATCATTCCTGGCATGCAGAAAAGTTTCTGCAATTAGATATATATTACAGAGTTTTAGCTCTGCTTTCGTATTAGTTTTTCACTCCTCTTTTTAAATACTACATTTTTACTTACTGGTCGTATTCTGTAGTTCCTTATTACTTTATATACATGTTCTGTGAGCATGTTTTGATGGACTTATATTTGCATACTCGAGCTGATTCTTACATGAACACTTCTTTTGACAGAATTTGGTGGAAGAGAAAGATAAGAAGGTTAAGGAGTTGCAAGATAATATAGCTGCTGTCAGTTTCACCCCACAAAGTAAAATGGGAAAGATGTTAATGGCAAAGTGCAGGACTCTGCAGGAAGAGAATGAGGAGATTGGTAACCAAGCTAACGAAGGGAAGGTACACATCCGTTTTCATCAGGCTATAATTGACCATATTTCTATTAAATTTACTTACTAGAAGGTCATTTAGAGGTAACATAACCCAATCGAAGAATTGCAAGATGATGTATATCTTTAGTGCTGTTGGTCATACCGGATTCAAGCCCAAAATACCCTTTACCCACTATGCTTTGTTAAATGATAATTAGAATATATTGACTGAATTTTTCGTCCTTTATTTTTTGTTTGTTGTTTCTTGAAGATACACGAGCTAGCTATGAAACTTGCTTTGCAAAAGTCCCAAAATGCGGAACTCAGGAGTCAATTTGAAGGTCAGTTTTCACAATTCTTCAAAACATATTTGTAGTGCGCCATAAATGTTCAAGTACTTGTATACTGGGATTTAAGTCGATCATCTCATGTTATACATACCTTTTTTCGTAATCTATCGTGCAAGAACATGGTAAAGTATCGAAACGAGTAAAGTATCGAAGCAAGATTATCTTATATTTGTTCGTGCAAGTTGAAGCCTTTATTTTATTGTGTGGGTCAAGAATCATTGATTCATTCAACATCTACTGTTTTGTCCTCGTGCAGGATTCTTCAAGCAAATGGAGCGGCTAACTGGTGTTGTGGATAGATCAAATGAATTGGTATTCTCTTGTTTTTTTGTCAGTTTGCTTCTTCATTTTCAATGCAGAGTAGTGACACAATTGTGAAGTAGCGAGATTTCCTGCAAAATTGCACTTAAATCGTATCACATAAAGCACATCTTAGAAATATAATGTTCTGTTTTTACATGATTTGGAGTTGTATTTTGACCGTAATGGTTACAGGTGGTTATCTTGCAAGAGAAACTAGAAGAAAAAGAAGATGAAATTCGAAGATTAAAGCTAGAGAAAAACAGCATCATGGAGGAGACGACTACTGATGTGGGGGAGGAGGGGCCTTGTACTATCGATAACGTAGGTGAAAGCTAAAATTTTCAATTTTTTTATTTTTTTTTTCAATTTCTACGTTGTATCCTCTCTCTCTCTCTCTAGAATAACATTTTAGTGATATCATTCTCGAAAAATTACAAGCACTAAAAGCTATAGAGAGAGGTGTTGGCCTCTATCAGAGAATTGTACTATTTTATTTCATGTTTCAAGAAAGAGTATAGTGATTACTAGACTAGAAACTTACAACTTAAATTGGGTTAATTCTCGAATCCACATTCGTGTTCATTGTTCTTTCATGGGGAAAAAACAAAAGTTACGATCATAAATTGAACAATTAAGCTAGGAAATGACGTGAAACATAAGAAATTCGAGTGCTCTTGGAAACTAGAGACTGTTCTTCAGACGTTGGCGTCTCACGCTTACTTACTTTTTTTTTCTTCTATGGATTTGGTTTGGTACTTTCATGTAAGAGTCCCATAATATTTTTCTGTACTTGTCTACACTGCCTACGCAACCAAGGAAATGCATATAGATTACCACCAGTTGAGACCGATCCTCCGATGATATTCATATTATTCGTCCTTCGATTTAAAAAAAAAATATATATATATCTCATTTCTATACACACATTGTTTTCTTTTTCGATTTTAGTCTTGTTGTGTTGACCTGACACCAAAAATTAATGACGCCACAATTACGAAAAACACTTGTATAGCTCTAATTTGAAACCTTCTGTTGACTAATTTAACATGATTGATTTAAAATGGTTAGTATATTAATTTATTTATTTTTAATTAAAAATGAGTTGATTATAAATCAAACATAAAACAGATGTATACAAATATTTTTCGATAATACCAAAAGTCCCAATTTGGGACAAAGATCTCGGAAATCAAACTATTTTAAAATTATAATTCAGACTACTTTTATAAATTGATAGTTCGAGATTGTTTCTGGATTCGACTTTGTGATGGTAGGAGTGCGACTCACAACACAATATCATATCTTCACAGCAACGTTTTCACATCAGAGACACAATCTTCATATAACAAATAATTAATGTACAATGGCATCAAACATACGAATCTAAACTTATTAGCTAATTGTAAACATCTCAGTACCGTAAATTCATTATTAAACGACCAAATGTTAGAAAACTATACATTGAAGAAATTTTGCAAAACATTCAAGATCTCGTTACATCTTGGGCCTTCTGGCCTATGTGTCCGACGGAGCCCTGAACACGCCACACGTCGTATTTCAACTGCTCCGGAAGTCCCCCTCTCAGCCTACGGAAGTAATTTATCAAGCCATGCAACTGAAGAAAGCGCGGTGATTGCGAATGCGTCGGAAGTCAAGAACCCCACCACCGCAAAGGCTATGGTGAGCAAGTCGGGGAGTATAATGGGACTGAAGATAGTCAAAACTGGAGTACAAACGGCGATGCCGAAGAGGGTGGCGGTGAGAGGTGCGTCCGGCGAGGCAGAGGAGGTTTCATATTTTAAAATAAAATATTCATGACTTTTTTATTCAATTAGTCCTTTTTACCGTAGTGATGATGTGGTGCTCAATATATCAGTAATTTTCTGCGTCATATCATTACTTCGACAAAAAAAACGACTTATTGTACTAAGACTAAATTTTGATTTCTTATAAGATCAGTATCCCAAAACAGGTCATCTTACATGATGAGTATGATTTTATATTCAATTTACATTTTAAGAACACATTTTATTAATGAAAAATTTCAGAATTTATTCATCGAAAAAAAAAAAAACATAAACATATAAAAGTGAATGATTTTATCCATAAAACTAGCAGCTAGTTAAATTTTGGTTAAAAGTGAGAACTGTATCATAAATTAATTCTAATAAAGATAACCGAACACAACCTAGATATAATATAGCAACATGTTCCAAATTTGATCTTAGAAACGGGTAGCGAGATACATCCAAATATCCAAATTTAAATTTGGATATGTGGGTTCCATTTTTTATGTAGACTTCCTATGTCCAAATCGAATTTGGACAATTGATTTAAACATTAAGGTATTTTCCTCGTGTTAGCAAGAACTCATCCCTTAGATACAGTAATCCGTATTAAATTAATACCTTGGGCCCGTACTTGGGTTGCCAAATCATAACTATGTCATTGTAATCTCTAATCGGGCTTTTAAGAAAAATATGTGGTCCATTACAACTTTCACTGGACTATTGCTCACAACCAACAATCAACAAATTAGCCCAGAAGGGACACTTGAACATTCTTAAACAAACGGACGGAATATATATATTTATACTATATTATAAAGTTTAAACCCCTTATAATAATTACTTTGGTCCGTCCTAAATAAATCAATGCCAAATTACTTATATGTCCAAACAAATTACTTGGCTTTTTATTATTAAGGGGCAAAAAGGTAAAACAAAAAAACATCATATCTCTCCCTCAATGTTCCAAAACTGCTTTAATTTTAAAAAAAAGAATCTCTTTATCAGTTTTAAAAAATTGTGATATGATGCGCAAAGTATTACACATATCCAATACAAAATATTTATTTATTATGTTACACACGCAACACGTGTGTATCGTCCGCTAGTATATATAATAACCAAGAATCTCATCCAAAAAATTGAAACATAGTCTAAGTGTCTAACAAAATGCAAGATTATATATACTAAAGCCCATAATCTTGGCTTTTCACTTTTCCATAATAAAAAGGAAATAAATTAAACTAATTGTGGTAATGATGAGCAACATGATTAATAACATCATGCGAGAGAATCTCTTTAACAATAAACAAAAGTATGTAATACTCATTAAAAAAAGTATGTAATACATTCTCCTACCAACAATGTCTCGATCAAGCATATTGCATCAATCTTACCTAGTGCAATTTATCTGACTAGTGTGATTTGCAAGTTATTGCACAAGCTCCAAGAATTTACCAATTACACACCCAACAATTTACCAATTACACACCCAAATAGTAGCAACTGCAGCCTCTCCATCATTAGAAAAACAAAGTATGTAATACAACTCCATTATTAGATGAGTCAACCTAGAATCTACATTTGAAATAAACAATATTTCCAAGTCCCTAGCCTTTTCCTAAAGCACCAATGAGCATGTGACTTACCATTTCAAAATGTTCAATCCAAATGAACAAATTAATGGGCAATTCTACCACTGATGTGTACATAATTGCCCAAGATTTGAAGAAAGAAAAAAAGTATATGAGTAGAAGCAAATTGTTTATCATGAGTTTTGTTTACCATTTTTTTTAAGAAAATGGTAAATATGTGATTTAGTTCAATATTCGTCATTGCTTGGAGAGCGACCGAAGCGTGGCGTTTGGGATGCTATACGATTTAAAGAATAAAATTGCACCGTTACCACAATCTATAACTTTTGGTAGAACGACAATCACTCGGTCGTCAATATCATGTGTTCTAATCCCCTGAGTTGCAAGGTAGTGCAATTATGGGGAATGCGATTGTTGGAGTGCCATATTTGTCCTACTTAGAAAGCGATCAAAGTAACGCTTGGGCTGCTACATGGTTTAAAGATTAGAGTTGCATCATTACCACCAGCTATAACTTTTGGTAAAGCGGCAAGCGTTCGGTCCCACAATATGTTGAACCCTGAACTCGAAGCGTGATACGACAATGCGCTTGGAAATTCAGAAGCAATTGTCTCTAACCATGTTTTATTTCTTCTTTCTTAATTAAAGAACCTTATCACCACACTAGAAGTCATATGATCTTGTACCTTTTTATTATTCCTTCGGCGCATACGAGTTTGTCAAAATCCATTACATGTTTAAATAAATAAATTTATTATGAAGGATACAATATCATGGATGAATGAATAATATATCATTGTTTGTTGATCATGATCTCTAATTGATTTTTTTTCAATCCAATATTTGATCATCGTTAGTTAATTGATTTTTATTATTCGCATAAAACACTCAACCATTCGATTCTCTAAATAGAGCAAAGATTATTTTAATTCAGTACTTAGATTTAACTATATATTCAATCTCTGTGGGTTCGACATCTTTTATACTAAAACTTGACTACCGTGCGCTTGCGGAAAAGGAATTTTACACAACAATATACCACAGCTGCTCCAATCTGTCCGCTGCTGTTTCAGCTTTGTACCAGCAGACACTTGTAGACATGTTTTCGTCAAGTAAACCTTCGAATCTACTCTGCTAGCTTGAGATACAACTTATAGAGAATTGAGTTAGCTATCCAACCCATTTGGAAACACGTCGTTTCGATGTCCGAGCTATATTGAGCCATCATTGGAGAGATCTCCACTTGACTGTTAGTTCTTAAGTATTAAATCTATATCTTAAATTTTTACACACTTTTTTTTTTTTACACTTGAAATTAATATATATTTTTTACTTAAAGGTGACATGATACCAGTTATTTTATTGATAGAAATATAATAATATAGGGGGAGATCAGTACCCCTTGTACTGTAAACATGAGACATTGCAACAGTCGCTACAAAGCAAAAGATCATTAGCAAACAAAAATACATCCCAACCAAAAGAGCTAGCCATTTAGAAAGTAATTTAATTTAAGTCTCCAGTGATCGGTTCCTCAAGTTATATTGTATGAATATATCAAATATAATTGTAAGATAAAACATTTGCCACTTTACCAAAAGCTATAGCCGATGGTAATTGTATAACTCAAATCTTTTTAAACCGTTCAATAGTCCAAGTGTCACAGTTCGATCGCTTTTATAGCAGGGTAATTATTGCACCTGATCAATAACTCGTTTAAAAAAATGATGATATTTTTCCAATCTCCAACACAAATTTTGAGTTTTTGTCATACCATTATTATATTGTGAATTTATATAGGAGCACATAAAAAGGTATGGAGAAAGGGGAGGAATTGAAATGCCAAAAAAATCCAAACCTAAAGAAACAAATCCAAGAATATAAAGTAACTATTTGTGGGGTACTCGGGCATATACACGCACATAACTATTATTTATACCAAACAATTAAATTGTATATATATTTTATGTGTCTAAATTCATTATATTGGAAAATATTTATTTTATACATCGAAATTTAATTTACTATCTCTCTACATTAGAAGTACTGTATCTCATTGTTATTATCGTATTGTATAGTCTACAAAGTTTAAAATTCTAATAAATTTATTTTTTATCCCACAAAAAAATTATATGTCAATATTGGCCTTTGAAAATTAATTTAATGAAACAAATACATAAATTATTGTACAAATAATTTAATTTGATATTTTTACACATACAGCTACTACGTGCTTCATATTCCTTGTATCATAATTAAAGGTAAAATGTATTTCAGATATTAAAAAAATATTACAAGAGGTATGCTCATATAATATTTGATTAAAGAACTTCATTCGATATTAATAGAGCTTCAGTTTGAGCAATTACGAATTTCTCGTCAACTATAAAAAATAACATCTACATCATCTCCTATGTATTTTTATGTAAAATCATATATGAGAAAATTATAATTTTCCTCCACCATTTACAAAATAGAGAGGATAAATTCGTAATACAACTATTTTACAGGGGTTCATCCGTTGTAATTCAAGTTAGAAATTAGGAAGTCATAATATAGTTATTGGGAAGACAACTGTAATTTTCCCTTTAGAGAACTAAAATAGATCAAATGTATATGATATTTTAGGGAGGAAAAGAGTCGCTAAACGACCGTAAGACCCCTGCTAATTTGGATAACCACAATAACATCAAAAAAATATTTGGGAGGATATTAGACTACAAAATCAATTTAAAAAAGATTATTATATCCCAAAAGCAAAAATTAAAATTTGAATTTATAATTACCACATCACTTTACAAAACAAATATCGTATATGCACACAATGTGTACAATAGAGCACTAATATGGTATAAATGTATGTATACACATTTATATATACGTATAGATATCTATATAAGCAGAGATAATGAATCTGAAAAAAGCATATTTGCGAGTCGCAAAACTATATTTTTATATTCAATATTTATATAAAAAATATTAAATTATATATTAAAAAAATTAAAACTTAGGTCCGCCAATGTATATAATAAAATAATGAGTAAGGTCTGAGTAATTGTCAGTTTTCAACTTGGGCTTTGCTTCTTTTGCACGTCTTGCAGGGGGAAAGCAAGGATTGATTGTTTGATGGATTCTGAATTTTATTACTGTTTCCTTTGTAATCTGTCATCTAATTATCCAACATTTATTTCAGAACCTCCAATTCCCAACTCTGCTTTAACAGTACAACATTTATTTTCCTATAAACAATTAATTAATTAACAAGATAATTATGGGTCCTCATAATTTAACAAAATGTATGTATTACTAAATTTATTTTTGTCCTCTGAATTCTTGACAATTCATTATACTACTTTTTTAAGCCTTGTAGATGTGGGCGTTTGGGTCGGATATTCAGATATCCAACATGAATCAATCCGGAACATCGGATCGGATTGGGAATGAAATTTCAGGTTAATACCCTATTCTCGACCCGAGTATTTTGGTTGGGAATCAGGTATTGTTTTTGACCCAACAAGGAATCAGGTCCCTGGTCAGTTTTTCTTTTTTCTTTTCTTTTTCTATTTTTAAACAAAATGAAAAAAGGAAAAGCTGTAAATTTGGGTACTTGACCTGATCTATCCGAACCTCGATTTCCCTGATCCGATCCCAGCCCTAGCCATGATTTGAATTTTGAACCATTGTAAGGTTTCTTATCTTACATTGATGACTTCTTAAATTCGAGAGTTTTAACTAAATAGCTCGAAACATATTTAGATTAAAGCTACATATTTTAATTATAAATCTTATATTTATAAATTTAATGCATAAAAACCCATGCATAGAATTTGTCCGATGTTTTTTAAAAACAGGGATTAAAAATACTTTTAATTTTATATATGGGGTTTATGTTTTCTTTATAAATGTAATTTCCCCATACAAAAATATGAAAATATAGCACAACAATAATTTTAAATAATTATATTAAATTGATGTATAAATAAAATCACATAGTATCCACACTAGGGGTGCTTATCGGACCGGGTCGATCTGGACCAGGTCCGAAACCGGACCGGTTAGTCCGGTCTGAATCGGAACCGGACTAACCGGTCCCGAACCGGTTTGATACCGGACCGGATTGGTTCTACCGTTCCGGATTCGGTATCTTACCGGTTCCGGACCAAACGGATCCGGTTCCAGATTAAATAGGAACCGGATCCATTTAAAAAAAAAAATTTCGATAAATCCTTTCCTTTTTTCCTTTTTTTAAAAGAAAGAAAAAAGAAAAAAGAAAAATCCGGTTTCGGGTTGGAACCGGTCCAACCCGGAACCGGTGGAACCGGAACCGGATCCGATCCGGTTCCTTACCGGATCGGATCGATTCCGCCCATAACGGGCCCAGAACTGGTCGGTTCCGGTCCGAATCGGACCGGTTCGAACCGGTAACCACCCCTAATCCACACAATCATTTTCTAAAATTATATATAATATAATATATTAATAAGCAGACTGACAATATGAATCTAAGCAGATAAATATATTGTCGATCTCGAGAAGACGATGAATTGGAGAATAATAGACATGATGTAACTGCATAGAAAGACAGGCATACGAACAGTACCAAATTCTGACAGAGTTCCTCTTTGTTTGTTTTTTATGGTCTGAAATGATAGAAAATCAGCTTTACACTGCTAAACTGTACATACATACATTACATACATACTGCGAAACTCGTGTGCACCAACAAGGCTCGTGTGGGTTCTTTGTCATGAGATCGTTTGATACAACTAATAAATGTATAATGGGATATAATTTTTAATTATTCAAATCTTATTTATCATATTTATTTATATATTTTATTCATAATATACACTGCCTAAGAGTTTTAAGTTACTTTGGTGTGATTGTATGTGAACTTCAGGGGATAGATGTTCCCTAAAAAAAAATTTAGTAATTTTGATATTTATTTTGAAAAAAAATATTTTGCCCCCAAAAATGTTATATTATCTCCCAAAAATTGTATTTTCTCCTCTTGAAATTATATTTTGACACATTAAAAAAAATTTACCCTTCATTTTGACACATATAAAATGTTATTATTTTATAGATTAAAAATGTTACTATGTAAGTGAATCAAATATATTTCATTTTTATATTTTTAGTATTTTTATTTATATTTTAATAATTAAGTCCACGTTAATAGAAGAAAGATTGGATAAGGAGTGTCATTTACGTAAATTTGAATATTTAGGTTAGGGAAAAAATCACGATTGGCACAATCTGAGTGAGAGATAATAATTTTCTCTTTCATAAATTGAAGGGTCAAAATTTTAAATTTTCGAAAATTCAAAGTTTGGTCAAAATTGGGGGTCTTTGCATGTTGCACGATGATGGAAGCTGTCATATATGAAATTACTATAATTAATATGATTATATTTATGAAAATCGTATATATATGGAAGTCGCAATCTCAGATGACCGCTTCCATATAAAACAAAATTTATATTGAAGTCCCCATCTCATATGACGAAGTCGCCATCTGAGATGGTGACTTGAATAAAAAAATTTATTTTATATTGAAATCGCCATCGCAAATGACGACTTTAATATAAAAAAAATTTATAGTGAAATCGCTATCTGAGCTGGCGGCTTCGGTTATTTTTAGAAAAAAAATTTTTTAGGTTATTTTATTAAACATATGTTTTTTTGGGTTAATTAATTAAAAAACCCTTATTTTAGGTACACGTAATCGATTTCACAAGAAAGTAGGAGTATGATTAATAAAATTTAAACTCTTCTTGATACCTATATTGGGACGGGCACTAATATAACCTACTACTTCTCCCTTAAAAATGAAATATCGTGTCATCGTATCATCAAGTCAAGAGACTTTTGGTGAGAGAGTATACACTGCTTACATGTTTTAGGAAAAGAGTCGGAACCGAACCAAACTTTTCGGTAAAAAACCTGAAACTAAACCGAAACTTTTGGTTCAGTTTTTGGTTTTTAAATTTCGGAACCAGAAATTTCGGTTCGTTACATACCAAACTGAACGCACACCCCTAATCATGCTAGAATATGTTAGGGTAATGATGTCGATCATGTATATTTAATTATTGTAATGGTATGTGATACTCCCAAAAAGAGTGATGCACTCTCAGTATCAATAGAGGTCGGTACACCACTCTGTATGTCTTCTTCCACGAACCAAATAAGAAAGCTAAATCTTGCAATGACCTGCTAGGATCAGAAACAAGTGTTAGAAGGGTGCCAAAAGATTTTTCCGGCGCGTTCCCTCCGATGCTCAAGTCAAATGATGATGTATGGAGAAAATCTGTAAGGGAATGACTATTGTATGTAAGTGTATGTAGGAAAATGCATACCTGAAATATTGAATTAACTTGTTATTTATAGGTGTTGTTTCGCGGAGGTGCGGTTTGAACCAAGTAAGCAATGATCCACACGACCCCTGAAATCTCAGAACCCATCGGCCGACCAGTAAGGCCACGTTTATTTTATGTAAAAAAAAAAGAAACAAGAAAATTATAATAGCTTGTTTTCGTATTCGGATATCATAATTTTAAAAATTTAAGGAAAATTTGGTTTCGGAAAAAAGATGAAACATTTGAAGATATTCGATTGAGAAGCAACTATATCTTATATAACAATCACATTTTTGCATGAATCATAACCCTAATCTCACCCAGAGAGAATCTAGTCATCTTAATTTTATTTTTACAAATGTATTTATTGTAGAGTTTCTTATTTAAATCCTGTTTAATATTGATGTATAAATAGGGCCAAAAACAGGTGTCTACAAGTATTCCCATGTATGACATGTGTGTCGCAGATCATAATTTTTAGGGGTATGTGGTGCAACTTTACCAAAAATAGTCATAAATAACTGTTTTTTTTACCAAATACTCCCAGGTAAATTTTTTTTGTACAAAAATAGTCCCTAAACCTTTAACAAATGTGATTATTTTTGTTAAAAATAATTAATGAGATTAATTTTGTTAAAAAAATAATTTATTTGAGAATATATTTGACGAGTCCTAAAAATTTGAGAATCTATCGTAAATATCCCTTATTTATGAGACCATATATATATATATATATATATATAAAAGTAAACTGAGAATGTGTACAATAGGTGACCTCTGTTAAAAAAAAAATTAGATGACCACCTTTATGGATCCAATGTAAGAAAGACCGTTCTGTGCACTATTTTAAATGTCAAGCAAGGCTTCTTTTATTTTCTCAAAATTCCATTAATTAAAGTACTAGCTGTTGAATCTATATATGCTGATGTTAAGAGATTCAGATTCACTAAAACAAAGTTAGGTATGAGTCTTATGAACGAAGAATATCAGTATTAGAAAACCTGATTCTATTCTAAGTTAGCCTAAATAACCGTTATTGAGATGTATATGCTTCGTTAGATGCACGATAAGACCAGAAAAGATAAAATAAAGAACGAAGATAATCGAGCTGAAATATGTATAGCTTGTATAGAAGAGAAGATGTAAGAAAGCCGCTTACCTTGGTTTGGTCACGTACGACGTAGGCCAGCAATATACATGTATCTCAAGTGAAGTCCATAGATTTCGACCATCACAACAACAACAACAACAACAACAAACTTCCATGTTCCCTATTTTCTTGGTCATTCATCCACTTCCCTTAACACCAATAAAACCTGATGGAAAACTGATTTTTGCAACAATTATAAAGATGAAAGTAAATCTAACAAACTTCCATGTTCCCTATTTTCTTGGTCATTCATCCACTTCCCTTAACACCAATAAAACCTGATGGAAAACTGATTTTTGCAACAATTATAAAGATGAAAGTAAATCTGTGTCAAGAACATGTGTGCAATAAGTATGTCACAATGTGTGCATATCTGTATCTATATAAATATATGAAATTAAAGAATGAATATACATAGCTTGATGGAGAATGAACAAGTAGACTCATGGATAGAGAATCTCATTCGTTAATGACATAAACAAGTAACTGCACACACAAAACACTTTCTTTATTCTCAATTAATAATTAACAATCCCATAATCATATTCTCAAACTTAAACCAAACAAGCCCTCAAATATACACTTAATAACAGATCAAATCTTGTTTTTTGGCTGCTAAATAGCAATGGAATACAATTATTAAAACCACCAAATAATAATGTTCTGCAGAGAGTAACAGGCCTCCAGCTAGCTAGAAGAATGCATGTGAGGCTATAAACTAGCTAGAAGCCATGGCAATATATATATTGATAAAATGCATACCATATGATGTTCCTGTTACAGCCATTTCCCTAGAGTGACACAAACCCTAGCTAGGGGTGATCATTTGCCTTTCAAATGGCCTTTTAATTTTCTTTTTTTCTTGTTTTTCAAAAATTTCCATCAAGCCCTCCTCCATGAGGGTTATAATTATCATTCCATTGAAGTGGATATGCATAAGGGAAAGTTGGCGTTTGATATAATCCATCACCATTTCCCTCAAGTCTTGGCCTGTTGTAGTCCACTGCTCGGTGGCGGGGAGGTACATTCGTATGGATCATATTCGAAGCAACACCGGTGGGCTGAAGGCCGGCTGCCGGAATCTCATTGCAGGCGAAACGGATCAAATCGGCATTGGCTGCGTCGAGCTCTTTCTGAAGGCGTTCAACCTGTCTCTGAAGGAAGGAGATGGCGCCGACGCAGCCATAGACGGGGTCCCTAACACGAGCCTCGGCCTCGTAAGCGAGGGAATTCACCGCATCTTCACGTTGGTGGGGGAGAAGTTCATTGAGGAGCTTGGTCACGTTGCTTGCGCCGAAGATTTTGTGAACATTGGCGAATTTTTGAGGCTCTTCCGGAGGGAAATAAGGAGCGAAAATGCAGCCCGGCATGCATTTTCGCCTCAGGAACTTGCAGGCTGCGCAGGGAGAGTTGTATGAACTGGAGGAAGCCATTGGTTTTTTTTCCTCTGCAAGAATCAAGCAAAATGGCAAGTAAAATTAATCTTGAAATTACGTTGAGTACCTTTATTTATTTGTTGCTTCTAATAGTTTCTTTTTACCACTGATTTGACTACAGTTCTGAACTTGTTTACTTGTTTGTGTTTTGGTAATAAAATTATATGTCAAGCTGCTGCAAAATTGTTTTTATCATTTATAATTACAGTAGTTATGTATACTCATAAAATTAAATTTACAATATCTGTTATTGCTCCAACACAGTTCAAAGAAATCAGTTTTTCAACTATTTGACTACTTGTTCAACAGTTAAAACATCAATCCTTGCCCAATTCATGTGCTAGAAATTATTCTCATATCTTGAGGGTTAAATCAATGTTTCCCCAATAGTACTCTGTGGATTCAAAATTTAGTCACTGAAACTGATGCAAGAATTTTTTTTTTAAAACAAAAATGAATGCAAGATTTCATAATGAGGAGAAAGGTAATATATATCTTGTCTTGTCTTTCAGCTCTCTCACTCCTTAAACACACTAAAATACAGACAAAAAGGAAAGAGAAATATAGAGAAATTGAACTGTCCATGTTTCTTGAAGATGGTGATCTAACTGTGTTAGTCATGATTGAGTTTTGAACCTTTGCTTGAAGCGAAACTGCTGAAGATTTACTAAACTGAGATCTTATCACAGATAGTTAATAACAGTACGGAAATTAAGATCATGTGAGGTAATCACTGCAAAAACCAGAGAAAACCCTAGATCAAGAAACTGTCCCCTAAAGGTACTTTCTTGTTTTTGCTACGATACATGATCCACAGAACTTAATTATTACCATAAGAAAGTGAAACCAACTTAGAAAAACAGCAAAAGGGATCCTGAATTTACCTGTATAGTGAAGTATTTCTCTGATCAAAATTAACAAAATTAAAGGAAAACAAAAAAGTGAACTACCTTTGATTCTTTCCTCAGCTTCTCCAAGAAAAAAACTGTTTCTTGCTTGCTTGCTTGCCTGCCTCTTCAAAGTTAAAACTGCAGCAACAGTATGGGGAAAAACTGCACAGAGACTTAGAATTGCCTCATTAATGGAGGAAACCCTAATGGAAAAAATGGTTTGGCCCAACTAAAAAAATCATTAGGAAATGGAAAGAGAGAAGGGAGGGCAAAAGAGCATTTAGTGGTTGGAGAAGGAATGAAGGGAAAAGACAAAGCTAATAAATGAGAGGTACATTATAAAAGATGACTATGACACTGCATCTAATAATTTCATGATATCTGTGGATGATGTTTCTCAATTTTCCCCCCTCCTTATAGCCCTATTTCTCATGCAATCATCACCCAAAAAAATCTTCTCATTACTTTATTGTTTTGGTCATATTATGAAAAGTTTGAAGCTAGATGGGATAATTATCTAGCAAAGTATTTAGTTATATTGATTATTTTCTCTGTTAAGAATGTTTAAACAGGTCATCTGACGAAATTAAGATCATAAAATTTAAAATTTTATAAGTAAAAAATGGCGCTTTTATTTTATTTTATTTGTTGTAACTAGGATCAAGCACACAAGGCCAACTCATTCTTTTATGTTCTTGTCCGATGCTCTTTTCATAGGGGTACTACTATAGACACTATGAACTCTCGTATGAAAATAGCATACCTTATGTAGTTTCCTTAACAATCCCACATTAAAAAATCGTTCTTCCATTATAATATCTTAGTTAGATCGATTATATATTGCATCCTTGTTTGTATTGTATTTTGTTTAAAATTAAAATCTCGCTTATTTAAGTTATTTTTTAGTCATATTCAATTACGAATTTGTGTATTCAAATAATACGCAGTTGTTGATGCCCAACTTTCTCTCTAATATCCTTGTTTCAGATTTACAACAACAACTAATCATTTATTCCTAATGGATTGAGATAGACTAAATGAATCAAGTTGTGATGTTATACTTATTTCGAGAGCTTCTTTCGGTCAGAGTGTCCAAATCTTATCCTTGTTTCAAATTTGATCACTTCAATTTTGTGTAATTGAACATAAACTCGACTCATATTATCAGTCTCTGAGGTCGTCTGTTGATATGTAATGTTATTCAAGTGGAGTAGATTGATGAAGATATTCATTCACAAATTAGACATGATCATATTTTCTAACAGGGAATTGAAAAGGATCAATGCAGCAAAAGTCAAACAAAATCAAGAAACAGAAGCTTTATCATCTTCTATATCCAATTTAATGCAGATCATTCCTTTAGAATCTGATAATGCATGATTAGGTACTCATATTCATGCAATCTGATTTGATTTTAATCCATTCCTTATAGGTTTTTTAATTAATTCTTCTCTTGGGGTTCTTGGTCAAAAAAAGTGGGCTGGTGATGAATATATTCTGTTAATTTGCCGCAATATCTCTTGCTTTTGCAGTGGCATCTTCCCCTCCACAGAAGGGGGAGAATTTACACATTCTTGTAATTCAAGAGCTAGTGACGGATTACCACTTTGTGGTTTTGACAATAAATAGATTACTTTGTTGTAGTTTGAAAATAGGCATCCTCATTGTTATTTTGAAAATAGGCAGATTACCTTCTCGTGGTTTGAAAATAGACGTTCTACCACATATGGTTTGGAATATATGCACTTTACCTCGTTGTGGTTCGTGAATAGGTGCAAAATACCCCCTCCATGGATGCCATTTTTTGAAATCACAAGGGGGTAAAGTTCTTATATTCAAAAACACCGGAGTAAAATGCTTATGTTCAAACCACTGGGGGATAATCTGCCCATTTTCAAAAGCATCATAGGGTAAAATGTCTATTTTAAACCACATGTGGGTAATCTTCCTATTTTTAAAACCATGTGTGTTAATCCGCCACTAGCTCTTTATTCAAATTTATATGCTGCACAATAATCCCGTTCATAAAATTGAGATTGCATTTGAAATGATTTATTTAATTTGGATAAAATAACTTTTGGAAGGGATTTGAATTATGGATTTTAAATGATATCAATATTATTGGAAAAATTATGTGTGAATTATATTAAGGCGTAAGGAACAACCAAAGGAAAAACCGAGTTTTGGATTTTCTACGGGCCGCGATCGACCTGCTATGTCACCCAATCGATCGCGAAAATGCGAAGGGGAGAAAACAAATTTTGGTCGACTCGATCGATCGCGCGCTGTGCAGAGTTGCACACTTTCGCGTTTGGTTGTTGTTTTTCATGATGTGATGCCTCCAACTGGTGTCCATAGGTGACATTACTTGGTCTAATATATAATGAATAACTCCTAAACAAATTAAATATCATATTTTTTGAAAATCACTTCATATTCAAGAGCAAAATCTTGGGCATCTTGTTCCTCAATTCCTTGTTGAAGTTTGAGCGCTTTCAAACATTTGTGGTCTGTGGATTTGTGATTTGGAGTGCTCCTATCACAAATCATAGTCGTTATATCTTGGGAGACAATTTGCCAATTGAACCGTTAGCACCGTAGCGGGGCAATATTGTCTTAAAGACATATATTCTAAATCTCGCATCGACATTCCTACTTTGAAGCCATTGTTGTTTTTGTTTGCTACATTCCTAAGATACACATCCATAAAGTTTTGTTCTACAATCTTAAGACAATAACTGTAACAAATGGCTTCTTCGAGTGTACTGTTCATCATTGTGAAAGACCTGAAAAGTTCAATGAGAACGACTTCAAGCGATGGCAACAAAAGATGATGTTCTACTTGACCACACCGAGTTTGACAAAGTTCTTAACCGAGGAGGCTCCTACGATTGAAGAAGGAGATACGACACCCAAAAGAGGGAGGGACTTGATTCATGGAATCAGAACGACTTCCTCTGCAATAACTATATCCTAAACGGGTTAGACAATAAAATTATATAATGTTTATTGTCGTGTGAAAACAACAAATGAACTTTGGGCATCGTTGGAAAAGAAGTACAAATCCGAGGATGCCGGGATGAAGAAATTCATAGTTGGACAGTCCCTGGATTTCAAGATGGTTGATGCCAAGCCTGTGATGGTATACGTGCAAGATCTACAAGACCTTTTCCATAGCATTCATGCGGAGGGAATGTGTCTAAGTGATTCATTTCAAGTCACCGCTATGATTGAAAAATTGCCTCCTAGGTAGAACGACTTAAGAACTATCTGAAACACAACAACATGAGATGAGTCTTGAAGATCTTGTGGTTCAACTACGAATTGAGGAGGACAACAAGGTTTCCGAGAGGAATGCAGATAGGTTTGGAACCACAAGCTAACCTAGTTGAACAAACAACCAGATCAAAACGAAAGTTTGACAATATGGCCTCCAAAAATGGAAAGGATGAGAAGTTCAAAGGTAAATGCTACAAGTGTGGAAATCCTAATCACATGGCAAAAGATTTTCATAACAAAGACATTCGTGGGGTAGCAAAAGATCAAGTCAATATGACCGAACATGATCGGTCTCGATGACTTGAATGATCTAATGTTAACCGCTGTGATCTTTGAAGCGAACTTGGTGGACAATCCTATGGAATGGTTCGTCGATTCTGGTGCAACCCGACATGTGTGTTCGGACAAAGCCATGTTCTCCACATACACTCCAGTAAGTGGGCGCCAACTCTACATGGGAAACTCCACTACATCTTTGGTAGTTGGATTGGGGAAGGTGGTTCTAAAAATAACTTCAGGAAAGGAGTTGACTTTGATAGATGTCCTGCATGTTCCTGACATCCGAAAGAAACTGATATCTGGATTGACTCTAGTCAATGCGGGTTTTAGACTAGTTTTAGAATCTGAAAAAATCGTACTCTCCAAAAATGGAGTTTTTGTTGGAAAGAGCTATATGGAGAAAAGTCTTTTCATAATGAATATAATGATGATTATATGTCAATTTGAAAGCAATAAAGTGAACGATTCTACTTATTTAATTGTGTATTGTAATTTATGGCATGATCATTTGGGTTATGTGAATTATGGTTTACTTAACAAATTAGTGAAGTTGAACTTACAACCTCAAATGAATGTTAACTTGAAGCATAAGTGTGAGACTTGTGTCGAGGCCAAGCTAACAAAATCGCCATTGCATTCAATTGAAAGAACAACGACACCTCTTGAATTAATTCATACAGATCTATGTGATCTAAAGTTTTTGGAAAGTAGAGGTGGGAAGAAGTATTTTATTACCTTCATTGATGATTGTACGAGATATTGTTATGTCTATTTGCCAAGAAGCAAAGATGAGGCATTGGAAGTGTTTAAACACTACAAGAATGAAGTCGAAATCAACTTAGCAAAAATATAAAGAATGTTCGAAGCGATAGATGTGGAGAATACGTAGAACCATTTGAAGAATTTTGCACTGAGTATGACATTATTCACCAAACCACTGTCCCTTGTTCACCACAATCAAATGGTATTACCGAACGTAAGAATCTTACTCTAAAAGAGATGATGGATGTTATGTTGATAAGTTCTGGATTACTACAAAACTTATGGGGGAAGCTATCCTGTCGGCCAATTACATTCTAAACAAAATATCACACAAAAGTAAAGATGAAACTCCTTATGAGTTATGAAAAGGTCACAAATCTTCCTACAAATACTTGAAAGTGTGGAGGTGCTTGGCTAAGGTAGAAGTACCAAACCAAAGCAAGTAAAAATTGGGCCTAAAACAATAGATTGTGTAATTACTGGTTATACTAACAATAGTAGTGCATATCGGTTTTTAGTACCTAAGTCTGAATTAAGTGATGTGCATGAATGTACAATCATGGAATCAAGAGATGTGGTACGTTTTGAAGGAATATTTCCTTACAAAACAAACAAGGAAATATGTCCTTAGAAAAGGACGTTTGAAGTAGCTAACGATGACTCAAAAGAAATTGAAGAGTCACGACGTAGCAGTAGATCCAAAGTGGCAAAGACTTTGATCCTGGCTTCATGACATATTGTTAGAAAATGAATCAAGATCGGTTAGTGACGCATTATCTAGCTCTGATGCTCCTATGTAGAAAGAGGTTATTAATGGTGAGATTGAATCCATAATGTAAAACCATACATAGGAGTTGGTTGATCTTCCATACGGAAGTAAATCATTAGAATGCAAAAGGATTCTGAAAAAGAACCATAAAACCGATGGTTCAATTGATAAGTACAAGGCAAGACTTGTGGCAAAAGGATTAGAAAAAAAGAAGGCCTTAATTATTTTGACACTTATTCGTCTGTCATAAGAATAAGATACATCAAATGGATGTTAAGACAGAATTCCTCAATGGGAAACTTGAGGAAGAAATATATATGAAACAACCTGAAGTGTTTGTGGTTCCCGGACAAGAGAAGAAGGTGTGTAGACTCGTAAAGTCATTGTATGAGCTTAAGCAAACGTCAAAACAATGGCATGAAAAATTTGACAAACTATGTTGTCAAATGGTTTCAAAATTAACGAGTATATATATATATATATATATATATATATATATATATATATGAAAACACACCTAAAGCATATGTTATAGTATGGTTGTATGTTAATGATCTGCTCATAGCTGAAGCAGTTTAGTGTTGGGTTTTGGAAACCCGAATAATCTTGTTTTGATGTTAACAAAACTTGTTATTGTGTTGCTAACATATTTCATCAAATGTGCAGTGAATAGATCATGATTAGGAGCTTGATGATTAGCAAAGAAGTGGGTTGAAGTAAACTAGACCAGTAGACACAACCAGTATACCCTAAGCGCTTTTGACATAATTGATCATTTCTCATAGCTCTGGATATCGAAATGACCTGATTCCAAAGGGGTTGGATAGCCAACTCTATTTACTACAAGTTGTATCTCAGGCCAACAGACCTGATACGAAGGTTTACATGATGAAAACATGTCTGCAATAGCTTGCTGGTGCAAAGCAGAAACAACAGCGGACAGATTGTAACAGCTGTGGTATATCGGTCATAACTCTCAACTCACTTATTGAAACGAGATGATTCAGTATGGGTTGGAAAGTTAAGACAAAGATCTACAAATCATATTTAGAAGTCTAAGACTGAATCGGATGTAAAGATGGCCAAAAAACTTTTGCAAATCATGCCATGTGAAGACAAAATTCTTGTGTTATTTACTTTACTGCATTTATTTACCTTACTGTTTTATTTTCTTGCATACCTTTAAATGGCCTTTCAAATGATTAATCAGCTATAGAGCGGGTTATATCAAGTGTCTTCTGCTCAGTTTTGTAACCAAACTCGATATAATCTATCTGTGCAATTATTTCAAAAACACGAGCTATTGAAGCTCTAGTTGGTTGAACTCGCGTGTGGATTAGCTACCCACCACTAGAATCGATCCTAAAAAGTGGTATCAGAGCGGGTTGTTCTTGAAAAGCATTTTAACCGATTTTAGACGGAAATATTTTAAAGAAATTTTTTCATGAGCATGCATTTATTTTCATCGCATATTTTTCAAAATTTGGTGTAGAAATATTTTTGACCATGAAACTTATTTTCATTGCATTCATTATGTACAAAAATATTTTTAAATATGTTCTAAACTCGTTTTTAATTTTAAACTGTTATTTTAAGATAATTTCGAAGTATTTTAGTTTTCTGGCAGTTCGCAATGACTTTGGAAAAAAATTACATAACTTTTTGCTCGGATGTCCAAATGACAAACATATTTTTTGCGTTGCAAACTAGACTCATTGAGGATCGCAACGATATAGGTCTTGTAGCCTAATTCTTCACGAGGAAAAGTAGTTTATTCTGCAAAGTTGGACCAAGTGTGCTGCCGCAGAAAAGATGAAATGGACATTGTTGAGTTTTGTCAAGAATCAAATATGTTGTCAAGTATGTTTCACCCATCATCAAAAGAGGTTATTTTTGTTCGAAAATTAAATGTGCATTGCATTTTTTTAAAAAAATTTAGCCTACTCCATTTACCCCCCACTTGCTCAAATTTTCAATCCTTTTTAAAATTAAGGTGGAGAGTTAATTTCAATCCTTGAGGGGGAGTAGATTTTATTTGTCTTCTTTTTTATTCACACAAAAAGGCGGGGAAAATATGTTTCTTTAAAATATGATTTTTTGTTATGCAACATTGAACTTTAATGTTCATATTTTATTCAAGTTTTGTGATCATCAAAACAAAGCTTATTCGGGTTTACAAATCCGAACATTTAGAACTCATCAATACAACAAAGAAAATGTTGACAAAACATTTTGAAATAAGGACATGGGTGAAGTAAGTATAATGCTTGTAATTAAAATTTCCAAGTCATCTGAAGGACAAGTGTTGACGCAATCTCATTATGTTGACAAAATGCTAGAGAAATTTATCACAATTGACACATCGTCAGTGAAAAAACCCTATGATCCAAACATACACTTAGTTAAAAATAATGGTGACACTGTCATGCAATTGGAATACACAAGGATAATTGACAGTCTAATGTATCTCATGAACTGCACACGTTCTGACATTACATATGCAGTTGGTAAACTAAGCAGGCTCACTTGCAATCCAAATAATGATCATTGGAAGGCAATAATAAGGGTACTTAAATATTTAAGGTACACCTTAAGTTATGGATTGCATTACACAAGATATCCTGCTGTGTTAGAAGGATACAATAATGCTAATTGGATATCAGATACAAAAGATTCTAAATCCAGGAGTGGTTATGTGTTCACCATTGAAGGGGCTGATGTGTGCTGGAAATCTTCGAAACAAACTCGTATTGCTAGATCCACTATAGAATCAGAATTCATAGCCTTGGATAAAGCTGGTGAAGAAGCCGAATGGTTTAGAAGTTTTTTGGAAGAGATTCCTTGTTGGACAAAACATGCTCTTGCAACTAAAATACATTGCGATAGCCACTGATATAGGAAGGGCACAAAGTATCATGTATAATGGTAAGGACTATACATATATGTCGTAGACACAATACCATTAAACAGTTGATCTCAAATGATATTATGTCCATTGACTACGTGAAGTCAAAGGAAAATATTACGGATCCGCTCACGAAAGGTTTGCCTAGAGATCAAGTATATAGTTTATCGAGGGAAATGTGGTTACAACCCTACAATCAAAATCTTATAGTGGATACCCAACCTTATTGACTGAAGATCCCAAGATCTAGTTTAAAAGGGACAACTAAATTATGAGATTGAATTAACACCTGAAGATCATATCTCCAACCCATTCCTAGGATAAGGGGTGTAGCTTACAAAAGGGGTAAGAGTGGGAAAATGGTCTTTAATGATTCCTAAGAAATATAAGAATATGTTGGAGTATAGCGGGATACTCTTATAGGAGATCACCTACGTGAGTGCGAAGTGTGACTGCTACAAAGATGAAAAGTGCTAAGTATGATTTTTAAACTTATATTTCTAGGATTTTTTAATATTGTTTATGTTGATTCCTTGACGATATTATGCGCTTTTGTGTTGTTTTTGTCTATTTCAGGAATCAAGGTCGGATTATATGAAAGCGGAGAATTTATGCTTAAAAATGATGAAAATTACTCAAATGAGTGAATCGATCAAAGTGGGTGAAGAAAACTCGGCCTTTGAAGATTTCCAATCAGCGATCGATCGTTAACACATGAGCAATCGATCGTTAGAGAAGCAGAAAGCTTGCTAAAGTTTGAAGTTTCAACGGATCGATCGGTAACATGTACTGATCGACTGGTAGAATGCTGTAACAAAAAGTATTTAATTCGTGGAAATACCGATCGATCGGTACGTCTTACCGATCGATCGGTAACCGAGAAAATCTGAAAAAATACCTTTTAGAGTTTATGTTATACAAGAAATCTGCTTAAATTCTTCCCCACTATGTAAGACACAAAGGGCCGACCCTAAAGGACTTTTGCCCAGATAATACACCCTAGAACTCAACTCTCCACCATCTTCAAGCCACCAAGCAAAAATTCAATCAAAAGACGGAAGACGAACAGCGCCCAGAATCAATTCCTCGTGTTTATTAGTATTTCTGAACTTTTAGCTTATTTGATTGATAGTTTTTTATGTTGCTTTGCATTGAATATTCATATAATCATCTTTCCATGACGATGATTATAGGCTAGGTTTATTTTATCAAGACTTGGGGATCCTTTGTATGAACCCACAATTATAAATCTAGTTTTGATTGAGTTTTTGCTATCTTTGTGTATGATTTATGATTTTAATGCTTTTAAGGGGTTGATCACCTTTGAATGATGTTAGTATCATAATTAAGATCGAGAGATAAGATTGTGATACGGAATTAATAATTCATACCATGGATTTCAAACTGAGATCGAGAGATGATGTCAAATACATGAGTGATAACTATAGATATCTAGTAATCGAAGGCTAGGAGTTTTCACAAAGCTTTTGCAATATTAATTTGTTAAATAAGTGAACGAGAGTTACTTACTGCAAATTGGTATTAGATTTTATATAGCTCGAGAGAGTATATTAGATATAACCGAAAAACTTGTCACCTTAGATGCATTAATCTTGGTTAGAATTAATAGATGAATTGTGGGGGATTACTTAGGTGAACCAATGTCTTGATATTCATCTCTATTGAATTCTTTGTTTTAGTGTGTTTGTTGATTGGTTTTGATTTACTCCGTTATTTTTACTATTGCATAATTATCAACCAATTATTGTAGGCTAAATATAATTAAACCGATTGAGTTTGGTAATTACTACTAGTCCCGTGGGTTTGAAATCCGTGTTCTTCCTATCTATACTAAAACTTGACACCGCGCACTTGCGTTATAATCGCGCCACACTAAAAAATAATTGTTTAAAATAAACGCGATAAAAAAGCACTTATGAAATCAAGTGTAAGGAATCCGATCGAGCAAACACAACGGAATAAATAAAATAATCGGATTACAACCGAGGATCTATACAAAGAAACCATACCGGTGTTGAGAATTATACCTTGGTAGCGTGTTGATGCAAAATAACGTCCACGAGTCGTCTAGCAAAACTTCACAACTTTGCCACTACGGTATCCACACGATCGAATCGAAAAGGGATGTTGAAATTATCAAGTTGCTAGACTTGATAATTTAACCAAGAAAGAACTAGCCGTCCAGAACGAGGTGGCGACTGCTCGTTAGGTTTAAAATATGTTAATCTAAATTAACGTCTGACCCCTTAACCCTAACTTGCACAATATATATATTGTGATATGCACAATATATATATATTGTGATATATATATATCAAATGAGGCGGCTGTTATCAGATAAGGTTTTCCGAAAAACCCTTAAGTCCAATATCTATCCGTATATATATCTTGCTTATTTATATATCGACCCATTTTATAATATTATACATATATTATTTTATGATTAGGACTCTTCCTAAATAATTTAATTCATCGAATGAATTTTATCTCCCTTTATCGATTTAATCTTTTGTGCCACACGTTAGGATCTTGCAACGAGGGCAGTGGCATAAAATCTTATTTTATATCCCAATCAATGAGCGGTATCTAGCAACACATCAAAGCTACCCAAGTTGAAAGAATGTCATTGACTCGACATTACCTATGGCCTGTGATAATATTCACCATCTAACTTAATCACTTTGTCCTAGGTCTTTAGATTAAACACGATTCATGAAATAAGTCATACTCGTATAGTTCAATCTTTTATTTCTTGACCCCCGAGTAGACTTAGAATAAACGAATAAACTCGATATCACATATTGACTCATTCGAGCATGGCCATGCATTTTAGTCTCACTTGATCAAGGGCCCAAACACTTCTCCTGCTATATAGGAGGGACAAATCCTATCTTTATCACTCAACACCCCTCTACATAGTTCGTAGCATATCCAATGATTGTTTTTATAGTTTACCCTGTTACATGTAACGTTTGGCAATATCAAGATACACAACTCCTTATGTTGAGATATCTGGTGACATCAAGTCGTAAGGATTACATACACTATTATCACCATGAGAATTGCTTATGACATTCATATAACAATCCATGTAGCATTCTCATGGTGGGTCTGTCCGTGTTCATAGGTCTCTAACATGTACCTATGTGTTGATTTGATATCGCATATCAATAAATTCATCAATCAATATATACTAGTCTCAATGTATTATCATTATCATAATTCATGATAATATTTGACCAGGGTCAATCTTTAAGAATATATATATATGTATGTACATATACATATACATATATATATATATATATTCATATTACACATATACTGGAATAGTATATAATAATGAATTGTCATTAATGAAAATCATATTACAATGTATGCCAAAATCAATCATCTAATGAATTGTCTTAGGGCATATCCCAACACAAGTGTGGTCCATGGCCGAAACGGACATAACTGTAAAAACCAATACTAATATTAGAGTTGTTATGGTGTGAGTTCAATTGTCTCGGTTTACACCAACTACTAAATAGTTCAAGACTATAAGTTCACTATTAAGCCAAGTAAATCCGATTGTATACTGCTACGGAAGATTCAAAGCCGCAAGCTATATCTCCAGATGCCATAATAATTCGTTGAAGGCACTAAATTGCATCATGCATTAGTTAATTCATATGGGTGATTGTTGAAATTTTTTTGTGTGAATTATATTAAGGCGTAAGGAAAAACCAAAGAAAAAATCGAGTTTCGGATTTTCTAAGGCGGTCGATCGGCGTATGTTGCCCGATCGATCGCGGAAATGCGAAAAGGAGAAAACAATATTTTGGTCTCGAGCGATCGAGCGCGCCTCAGTGGGCGATCGATCGCTTGAGATAGTAAGTTTAAGGAAAAGGGCACTTTCGATCGCGTCCTGCTCAGAGTTGCTTTTCGCATTTGGCTGCGGTTTTTCATGATGTGATGCCTCCAATTGGTATTCATAGGTGGCATTACTTGGTCAATATATAATGAGCAACTCCTAGACAAATTAAATATCATATTTTCGAAAATCATTTCATATTCAAAAGCAAAATCTTGTGCATCTTGTTCATCCCATTCCTTGTTCAAGTTTGAGTGCTTTCAAAACTTCGTGGTTTGTGGATTTGTGATTTGAAGTGCTCCTATCACAAGTCATAGTATAGTGGGAGAAAAATTATCAATTGAACCGTTAGCACTGTAGCGGGACAATATTGTTTTAGGGACGGAGATTCTAAATCTCGCATCGACATTTCTACTTTGAAGCCATTGTTGTTTTTGCTTACTTACCTTCTTAATATACACAACCATAAAGTTTTGTTCTACAATATTAGACGTTTGAAATCTATTACAAATAAGGGAGATGTTATCTACACTCAGCAAAAAACACATTTTATACAAAAGAATAATGATTTACTTCATAAATGGAATATGAAGTGCAATTATTATCATTTTATAATTAATACTCAATTGATACGAGTAATTGAAGTTGAAATCCATTATTTAAATTTATCCAAATAACTAAAATTTATTCAAATTAGGGGTGAATCTAACAATTTTTTTGAGGGGGCAAAAATTAATGACATAAAATATGGGGGCAAAAATAATTTACGAAGGAGTTGAAGTGGGCAAAAGTTAGTGACATAGAAGGTGGGGGCAAATGTAATTAGGAGCAGGCAAAATATAATATAACATATATAATAATCTAAAAATTAGAAGGGGAACTCCCCCCTCCCTCCAGACTAAATTTGCCCCTAATTCAAATCATGGATTTGATTTCAATTAATACAATCCAAACACAAGCAAACTACATCTGCTACATGAAAAATAATTTGTGAGAATAGTCTATGGAGAAAAAAAAAATTTCAACCTCTTTTTATTACTCAATACTTAAAAATATAAAACGTTGATGTACTTTTAAAGTATTTAGATGTGTATCTTATAAATATCTTCATTAAAATATGGATCATGGTATGTAATAATTATCTATGCTAGAAGAATGATGAAACATGACGCTTTAGCTGTTATACGGTTTAAAATATTTGAGTTATATTATAATATTATTATATTTCTTTCAATATAAAATTATATATATTTTTTCAAAGGTTACATATTGATTTTTTTCCCTATGTTCTAGCTATGGTCATCTATCTTTTTGGTCTACATTAGAGAATGTGAAATATTCTTGGAGAATATTTCAATTCCATAGATAATTAGTTAAACTAATCTAGGACCTAGTCTATTTAATACACAATAAAACTCACATTTAATTGTATTTTCTCACAGTTACCATAATAGATTATTAGGTAAAAGAATCTAAGACCTAACGAGGGCCTGTAGCTGAGGTAGGGTTAGGGTGCATTCGTCCCTTTTAAATGTTTTTTTTTTTAGAAAAAAATTGTTACATATACTTTTTACTTTGAAATACTTATATCTTATGCTCATGCTTCATATAAAATAATCAACAAACAACTAAGTATTTAATCTTAATAGATTAGTGGTTAGACTACAAAAGAACTAATGAAAGAATTATGTCGTGCCGTCAGTGGCGGATGCAGGATTTTTAGGAAGGGGGGCAAAAAAATTTAAAATAGAAATTTAGGCCAAAAACAAAATTTAGAGGTCAAAATATAATTTAAGGGGAGGCAAAATGTAATTTTTAATGGGCAAATTATAATTTTTTAGGATAAAATCACAATTTTTAAAAAAAATTATTTTTTTTCAAGTAAAAAAAATTATTTTTTTGGGGGCAAGGGGGGCATTTGCCCCCCTTGGCCCTTAATAGATCCGCCCTTGCGTGCCGTGCATATATGCCAGTCTTCTTTAAAAACTTCTTTCGGTCAGAGTATCTTCATTAATCCCTTTGAATTTTATATCTTTGTATATAACTTCGAACCACTTCTTCGATCGTCCATTTGCTCTTTCAAAAGAACCAAAATCAATGAGTTCCACTCAAGTCTCTTCATAGAAAATAATGTTTTTAAACTAATTCAATTTTTTTTAATATATTAGTGTTGTTAAAATTGCAACAAACAATTCCTTGATTTCAATTTCGCCTTATGGATTACGCATGGATTCATCAAACGGGCAAAAAATTAATAGTAAATTTTGGGAGGGAAACGAGGGCGTAAACGTTAAAATTATTAGTAAATTTTGAGAGGGAAACGACGGCATAAATGTAATTTTGATATAATTAATATGTGTTCTTATACTGTATATGGATAAGTAAGTTTCATGATAAAGACATGCCAAACATGGGATTCAAATTATCTTCAAAATTATCCTTTCCTTATCATGTAATTCAAACACTGCCTACCCCCCCCCCCCCCCCCCCCTCTTCTGTGTATTTTCGAATTTGATTACTAAAATGGAAATTAAGATTGCACTTGGATTGAAATTTTGATTCGAGAAAATGATTTGAAGGAAGAATTTCAAATTATTAATAGCACTTTAAGAATTTGAAACTCATTATATTAGTTAATAAAAATATTAAAAATATAAAGAGGGTGGCTTCAAATCCATGGATTTCAAAAGTACCTAAATAAGCGAATATTGAATTTGAAATAGTCAGTTCGAAATCTATCAGGTCCAAGTGCACGTAAGGGAAAGACGAGTAAAATATGTTTAAGAAAAAGATTCAAAGTTTTGCTCTTTATATCTACCAGAAATTTTTTCCCAATTGAGAAAAAATGTTTTACATTGCTTTTCACAGATCATTTTATAGTTCTTGGGATTAGTTTTGCTCCATCAGGTTGTAGCATTAGCCATGGAATCCCAAAACATGCAATAGACCCATATGAATTCATGTGGTATTCGAGGAATCCAATGATTTCACAATTTATCAGATTTAAACATCACCATAATAAATTTTGGTGCATCAGAATACCAAACATCATAGGATGGAGTGTAAAAATATCTAGTTCTCTTACAAAATCACGTAAGACCCGTATATTCTCTATGATGTATGTTACGATTTCGCGATGTAGCATAAGAAAATCCATAGCTGACGCTGATGGTCTCGACTGGGCTCGATGTCACCCAAACTTATAGTTGTTTATCCTCATTCAAGTAACTACTGGAAAGAAAAATGGACCAGTACCTACTAGACACGCTTAGATTGGAAAAAGATAACGGACGCTATTTCGTGAAATCCTATCATACATGAAAATTATGTTAATCCAAGGTTCTTGTCAAGTGAACTAATACAACTCAGAGGTGCAGCTAGTACTTACAGGAAGCTTACACAGGATCTTATGATTGCTGGTAACTGATTTCAGCACCCACCTCAACATTGCAGTCACGGGACGAAGCACAACACAATCATGTGTCACTCTTATCTCCGTGAACATTTCGACCACAAGTATACAATGAAGAAAGAAAGAAGCACAAATAGGATAACGTGCATTATGTGGCTTGATCCTTCTCTTATGTTGTTTTTCACCACTGCCTGAGCTTTTATTAGTGTCATTTGCTGCACAAACAAAAAATAAAAGTTGAATTTCATTTTTCTGCACAGTTTGATATCTTACATCTGATGGCAAGTAGCAGAAGGATAGGCCTGTGTACTAAAACAAAGGAGTATAGGCAGCTCAGTAAGAAGATACTGAAGTGACAATATCCTTTTATTGGGTACATAGATGGAAAAAAGAGGAAAGCATAGCAGAAAATTGATGGCAATCATCGAACAAGAATTAGTCTCAAACTAATTTTTGGTACATGCTATATGTATCTCGTCTTCATTGTGCTCTTCGAAAAATGGGTCATCAGCCAGCATCAATCAATTTTCAATATTCTATAGTTTTCTAATCAAGTTCTGTTTGTCAAAAGAATTATGAAATCATGTGACATTCGATACTCTTATTCCAAATCACACAAGCGGTATCAATAGGAATGGTTGACTACTTTGTTAACAAGTTTTATTCTGGCCTATACAGCATTGACTTGCATGGTGCAGAAGCAAATTTCAAAAGAAAAAGGCCATTGTCAATTTAAACTGCGGTTGAGTTCTCATAGAAATATGTGTCATTCCTTTTCCTAACAAGTATATATAAAACACTAAACTCCAGAAATTGTTTGAAAACCTCATGAAATACAGTGTGTTTAGTTTACTGGAGTACCAGCTGGTTGAGGAAATCGTTTTGGAACTTTGCTTCAGTTTCAATCTCTTGAGCTACCTGAAATATTTTACCAAGAAATAATAATAAAAGAGCAAATGGTATAAAATGTAGAGCAAGGAGCATGATCTGAAAGGATCTGATATCTTCTATAAAAGACATTTTTCGGCTACTTATAACACGAGAAAAAAAATGTAAGGATAAATTTGATGATTGTGTATTAAACTTATCAGAAAGTAATGGCTAGTTTCGAACACATAGCTACAATCCAAGTCTTGTTTTCATCAATGTTTCACTCGTCTTCTTCATATATGAGAAAAACGACCTGTAAATTGGCTAGTTGAAGTATCACATCGCCATTTCGGTACAATGATGGACTGCAGATATTATTTGACAGAATGACATAAAAATTTTGATGCCAAGATATCATTTTCTATAAAACTTATTTTTGTTTCTTAATTAAGGATGGTTGCCATTCTCACTTAGGGGTGTAAACAAACAGAATCGAGCCGAATATGCAGAAAATTTTAAGGTTCGAACTCGGCTCGAAATAGTTATATTCGAGTTCGATTCGAAGTTCGAATAGTATAAAAAATTTGGCTTGAGTACGCCTCGAATCAAAGTTCGAGTTCGAGTTCGGCTCGAAAATGTTCGAACATGTTCGCGAGTTATTCGAATTATTGCTCGAAAATAAATACCCGAAATGTTCGAAATATATTTATTTATTATATAATTATATTAGTAAAATATTAAGGTTCTCGAGCGGCTCGCGAACTATCGAACAAAGTAATTTGGGCTCGAGTTTGGCTCGAAAAAAGTTCGAACATGTTCGAGTTCGGCTCGAATTCGAGAATTTCGAATTCGAATCAAATATTTATCGAGCCGGCTCGAAAAGTTCGTGAACATGTTCGATTCGTTTACACCCCTATTCTCACTCAACCAACAATCTCAATTCTAAATATGTCTGGATGGGATGATCCAAAATTCATTGTTAGAGTTCATGGTCAAAAAACATCATAAATCTCTCAACAAAAGAATAAACTCGATTCAGAATTCCAAAAAAAATCATTGAAATCTTATAAGATTATAACGAATTCAAAACTCATGAAATTCAAAAACTCTACATCTCGTAGTCGTCGAACACTCGAACATGCTTGCAAAGACCAGTGATCTCATCATCGAATTCAGCATGCATCGGATCGATCCGAAGCTGAATCTCATCGGAATTACCACCAAAAGCTGTGGGCCTCGTGCTTAATCCTTCTATGTCAGCAAAAACGCATAAATTTCGTTACTAGAGACACAATTAATAGTAACATCTGTGATTTATATGAAAAACCCGCAATCAATTACCTGGATCTGTACGGAGCAACCATAGGAGAAGATAAAATAATCGGAAAAGCCCCCAACTGCCGTGTTGTTTCTACTTTGGAGAGTAATTGAAGGCGTATTTCTTCTTACAAAAGCATCATGTATTCCCGAATATTCAATCTATATTTTTATTAATTTTTAATAATTTTTTTAAATGATAGATTTTTCTATTGATTTTTATAGAATTTCATGAAGTTATAAAAAGATTTGTACATAGTCTCGTAGACTTTTTCAATAGGACATTATTGATTTTTAATGACTTTCTTTAAATGATGGACTTTTATGAAATTGATGGATTTCTAATAACTTTTATAGAATCACATGAAATTATAAAAATAAGTTTATAGACTATAGATTCAATAACTTATAATTGATTTATTTGAACTAACAGTTGAACATAAATAACTTTTTCAACTTATAATATATATATTTTTTACTATTAACGTAAACAAATTTATTTATTTAACAGCCAAAAATGTAAACAATCGCTATTCAATTCTTTTGCATGTCAAAGACTGAACAACTTTTTTGCATCTTCAAGATGACGAACTCGAGGATTCAATCAATATTGCTATATAATTATAATCTATAAGTTTGTGTAATAAAACAAAAGTTTCATATTAAATAAAATTTTATAAACTTAAAATATTTTTTTGATGATATTTGACTACTATAAAAATTCTTAATATTTTTTTTAAATTAAACATGATAATTTATATCGCTATAAATACATTTTGTTTTAGAAAAATATTTATTATAATTGTTTATAGATACAGACCTATACAATTGTTTTAAAAATCTACCATCTAATATAAATTGAGTCACATTAACTTGCTATTTTATCAAAATACTTGTGCAAATATTAATATTATATCGAATAAAAAAATAAGATGTCAAAAAAACAATATATTGAATATTCTTTCGGTATTTATCATAATTCCACGTTTTTGTGTTGTATCTTCTATATAGTACACATAGATATACAGAACATACTCACAGCCGTATGTTAGGAATTAAAGAAATGGTACATGCAGAAAACAGGGGAGGAAAACTCAATGGAGATGTGATCGTGTTGGGAATAAAAATAAACGTACATAGAGATAATGGTAATTAGGAATTAAAGTCATTCCAATCTTTACTAGGAGTGGTGGATAATTTTTAACTTTTTGGGATGTACATGAGGCATCAAATTTTCTACCTAAAGATATCAATACAAGTCATTAAAAGTCTGAGATTTAGGATACCTATAGATTTTCATAGAGTTTTAAAAAGTCAAGTTTGAATACCAGCTGACTTTTAAAAACTCCACAAAAGTCTGTTTTGAATGCCACTAGACTTTTGTGAAGTATATAAAAGTCTGAATTGAATATCTCTAGACTTTTAAACTCCGTAAAAGTCATTGAATTTTCATTAAAATTCAATAAAAGTCTATAACCAATACACATAGACCCGACCACGGTTCAGAACTGTCGGTTAGACGGTTCAGAACCACCGGTTCGACGGTTCGAAAAACATCGACCCTTAACCTTAACCTTCCATGATGGTTTCGATTACGGTTAATGAACTGCCGATTACGATTTCGACTCCGGTTACGGTTACGTTACGGTTTGACCATTATTTTTAAAAAAATTAAAAAAATTATTAAATTTGAAATGAAAGTGTATGAATGTGTTTTCATCCATGGATTAACCATAAAATAATGTGAAATAAATTCAAGTTCAGATAATCAAAATGTGTAAGATATATTTGTTTTGTTAATATATATAAATTATAACACTATATTTAGATCAACAGGCTCTTATAGCTTAGTGGTTGAAGCTAATTATTAAAGTTAAAGGTCATGAGTTCAAATATACTCAATAACATATATTTTAAATTAAAAATTATAAAAAAATTTAAAATAAACCCTTGAACCGTCGGTTAACCGACGGTTCAAGGGTTAGCAAAATCATGACCCTTAACCGGCCCTTCTATCCGACGGTTCAAAGGTTAGCAAAATCATGACCCTTAACCGACCCTTCTATAGACGGGCCGGTTACGGGTCCGACCCTTCAAACCGTTGACTCGATTAATCGGCCAGTTGACCACAGGCAGGTTCCAGACTGGTTCAGGGTCGATAATAACCCTTGGTTAGGTCTAAATACACCGCCTCTTAGTTTTTTTTTTTTTTAATAAAAAATATTGTTTTAATTATTTTTTATGTGGAAAAATTTCGAGATTAATTAAAACAACTATAATATTATAGCAAAGTAAGTGAAAAATGACATTTATCAATGGTTAATATTGATTTTATCATAATTCGAAGGTTCAACAGCATAATAATCTATATTTAAGAGTAAAACACAGGAATTATAAGGATACTAACTTCCAAAATTTCCAGATTTTTATTGTTCAAATTCCTAAATGCCTTCTATATACGCAATTATGATTTTGAGGCTTTGTAAAACGAAAATCCAAAAATGCATAATATTTTGTCCTTCATTTTTAACTTATTAATTTATTTATTATTGTTTTGTTGTTGAAATTCAACAATCATACTCAATCCCAATAGCTGTAAATGAGATAATATATATTAATTTTGATTTATGACGCTTCTTCCTTAAATTATTTGGCATTAATTAAAATAATAATTCATTTAGTTATTATTACTTATTAGTCAACTACTAAACGGTACTTATGTGAATTTAAATATTTACTCAAGACTAAGACTTCTTTAAAGAATTCCCAGCTTCGATATTCTTGCGAATCTCAATTCACATTAAATAATATATATATATATATTAAAAATATAGATTATAATCAATTATTTGAGATATATAATTATGGATCTGAATATTTTAAATAAATATAAAAACTTAATTTAGATAATTCTATCTCTGAAAACTTATAATCCAAAATAAAATTAACTATTGAGATTGAATTTTTATTTCTTTTCGAGATGTTTGCATATATTTTTAAAGAATATTATATTCTAATAAAATATGTGACATGGGGGTGCTTACCGGGCCGGGTCAAACCGGACCCGGCCCGGATTCGGACCGTTAAGTCCGGTCCAAAAACGGAACCGGACTTAAGGGTTCCGGTCCGCCCCGGAACCGGTTAGAAACCGGTCCGGGGCGGTTCCTAAGAACCAAACCGGTAGCACCGTCCGGTGCTACCGGTTTGGTTCCGGTTCTGGAATCGAAACCGGTAATTTTTTTTAAAAAAAATAGGAAGAAGGCAACGGCTATCAACGTTAAATGTTAACGTTGGCAACGGTTCTTAGCCGTTGCCAACGTTAACAAATTATTATTTTTTTTTAATAAAAAAAAAACTATATGTTTCAAAAGACGTCGGGGAAGGTTGTTAACGATCAAAAGACGTCTACAATGCAATCTCTCAAAAATATGTTTCAATTGTATTATAATCAACAGGCAAGTGAATCATCGCAACAAAGGCCTGTTGAAGAACAACCCCAAGCTCAATCTAAAGGTGGGGGCATCAATTTGCTTAGAATGCTGGGCAGGAAAAAACTTAAGGGAAAAGGACCTTCTACTAGCACGTCGACTGAGTTGCAAATTTATCTGAATTATCAATTTCTAACCGAAGACAACTTCGACGTCTTACAATGGTGGAAGTCCAATGCAGCACAATTCCCTATCTTAGCCAAAATGGCTAGAGACGTGTATGCTGTACAAGCTTCAAGCGTCGCTTCTGAATCGGCATTCTCAACATGCAGCCGTATTATTAGATACTACAGAAGTAGTCTACCAGCTGATTCGTTATGCATGCTCACGTTACTTAAAGATTGGTTTGAAGCAGAATGCAAAAATAGAAGAGATGAGACGGTTGACAAATTCGTAAATCATTATGACGAGCAAGAAGAAGAGAACGCCAAAACAATACTTATCAATTATGAAGACTGCTAAGTACTAAATTGTAATATTTTTTTATTTAGATTTTCAATTGTCATGTCTTTACAATTATTTGTATGCATCTATATTATGAAATGAAGAAGAAATATATTGAATTTGTGATGAACATCATTGAGGAAACATTTACAACATAAAAAAAAAATCAAAAAATCGTTAAGGTACCGGAATCGGTTCGATCCGGTTCCTTAACGGATCGGATCGGTTCCGCCCATAACTGGCCCGGAACCGACCGGTTCCGGTCCGGACCTGACCGGACCGGTTCACCCCGGTAAGCACCCCTAATGTGACATTCTGCATTAAATGAAGATTAATCCCACAATTAGTTAGTGCATTAAAATAATTTCCTTTATTTATAGTCAAATACGGATAATCGATATTCGTGGGAATTTAAAAATCAACTCATGACATCGACGACTCCTTTAAAGAATACCATGCTTCAGTATTCAGAACAACACTACTGCCAAGCTCATCAGAAATTTATAATGTCTTCCACACATATACCAACTCTAACCATGTACTCAAAGCAGAAAAGGAAACATAAACGAAACTCTAAAGTATGAAAAAATTCAATCCAGATCATGAACTCAAAGGATCAAGTACTGAGACAAAATACATTCCCTATTAACTCATGACATCGATGACTCCTTTAAAGAATACCATGCTTCGGTATTCTTGCGAATCTTTGTTGATCATAAGCAACTGCTTGAATTAAATAATTATGGCTTTGAAAATTCTAAATTTTGGTTCTACGATGAGAAAACTTCTATCTCAGAAAAAAATGTAATCCAAAATAAAAGCAATTATTACTATGGAATTTTTATAGCAATTATTACTATGGAATTTTTATTTTTCTTTTCAAAAATTATTTTGCATATATTTTTTAAAGAATTTTGTATGGTAATTAAATATGTGAAATTGCATATTTAAAGATATTCTTTCCCGAATTAGTTGACAATAGAATTAGAATAATATTTCACTTATTATTTAGTTATAGTGTGGTACTCGTGGAAATTTAGATATCTCCGGTTGATATAGACTTCTTTAAATAATATTGCACCTCTAAATTCAAGCTTATCTTTATGTAATTAAGTTACTATTGTATATATTCAGGAGACCACACAAAATGTGGCGTTTACATTGCTAATGGTTTAAACAATTCGAATATCAATACCATCAGGTACGATTTTTGGTAAGATGTCAAGTGCTCGATACATCATATATTTATAATAAAAAAAGTGCTTGATACTACATATATGTTAAATATATATATATATATATATATATATATATATATATATATATATATATATACCCGATAATGCTAAAAATAAAATATTATTATATAATTTGAGAAAAATAAATAAATTAAATTTGATGTTATCTGTCCATCCAAACAATATTCTAAAATAGTTTATCCATGACGCGATTCACATGTAATCATAAGCAATTGACACATTAGCGTGCTGCGTGCTTCCTGATTTACAACGCAAATCAACTAATATATTCTTGATTTATTTGATTATTTATTAATTGATTACACTTGACTAGATAAAATACAACATTATGTGTTTGTGTTGTTTAGTTTTATCAATTCACTAATTGTAAATGTTATCATTAATTTAAATCTTAATCGCTTATATTTTGATTAATGAATCGATAAGGGTTAGATTAAAACGCGTGTTTCTATTTAAATAAGAATAATGTGAGATATGAATTAAATTTCCAATGGTACATATTCAAATAAATATTGTATCTTTCTGAGAATCAATGAGCGAGTTCAAAATTTCCGAAGTAGATTCGACCGAAACCAAGATTTACTTTAATTTGATATTTTTATAACATTGCTATCATTATTGCATGTTAAATATTTTTTTTTGTAAATTTTAGTTTTTAATTCCTTAGTGATAATTGAATTGAAAATTCCCATTTTACTTTTATATTTTTATTCTTTAGCACAAATTCACACCTCTTCGACGGATCTATCCCTGCTCACACTATAATATTTATTATTATTATTAACTTGAGAATGGTTAATTTGGGCATGACACGATTACCGCACATCAACTATCTTAGTAGACTTTTTCCTCACTTTCGAAACATTTTCAAAGTAGTCTCCTGAATGTTGCTGAGATAACTCGTATTTTTTCTTCTGTTTGAACTTATTCGAAAAATGGTAGTGGTGCTTATCCAACCCCCTCCAAGCACCTTCACCGATCCCAACAATTGTTCTTCAATATTCTTGTGCATCTTTATTGATACTGAGCTACTATTATATATATTTAAGAAATATCAATTATAAACAATTCCTTGAATTGAATAAATATGGCTTTGAAAATTCTAGATTTTGGTTTTACGATGAAGATAATTCTATCTTTGTAAAAACTTAATCCAAAAAAAATCTGTTGGGTTTGGGTACCCAAATAATCGTGGTTTTGATTTTAACAAAACTTGTTATTGTGTTGCTAACATATTTCATTAAGTGTGTAGTTCACAAAAGATATTTTAGTCCGGTTGAACCCCGAGTGCTGCTGACTAAATTGATTATATCTCATAGCTCGTACATCAAAGCGACCTGATTCTAAAAGGGTTGGATAGCCAACTCAATTCTCTACAAGTCATATTTCATAATAGAAGGCCCGTGGTCACGCTTATCGTGTACGCCCAAATTAACCATTCTCAGTTAATAACAAATAAATGTAGTAGTGTAAGTAGGGATCGATCCCACGAGAAAGGATGTGTTTTTATGCTAATGAGAACCAAAACTGGGGGATTTGAGATTGTCAATTATCTAAAATTATCTAGGATGCAAAAATTAAATAGCAATGAATTAATCAATTAGAGAGATATCTTGGTTTCGGTTGACTCTACAATTGGAATTCATTCATTCACTCATCGATTTTCTCAGCAGATGCAATTTTTATGTATGAATATTCATCACTGAAGATTAACTCCTATCTCAACTTAATTTAGTTAAATCGAAAACAGCACTGAAATTTCACCCTTAACGATTAGTCAACCTTAACAATATCAATTAAGATTTAATAATATTAGCATGCGAACAAGTGAGATTGATGAAGCTAATCAATATACACAACATCCTTTATATTAATTTAGCCAAAAAAATTCCTTATGAATTTAGTAACCTAACAGCAGAGAATTATCAATCCTAGTTGCTTCATAAATTTGATAAATCAAACAATTACGGAATTGATATCAAACTTAGCATTAGATTACATGAAAAATCATTAGATTGCTAATCTAACAACCAAACAACACAAACATGGCAAGAATAATTAAAAAAAATTTTGATACTCAATAAAAAATCACAAATTGAAAACAAAAATCTCATGAATGAAATAAACTCCAATGGTTTTGTCTTCCTCAACCAAGACTAAGAGTTTAACAACTCATAACTAAATTTAAAACAATCAAAAGTAATTTAGAAAGCAATAAACAAACACTAAAGAAGAAGCTACTAAAATATGACACGATTCCGGCTTGCCAATTCCGTCTTCGTGCTTGAATTCTTCAAGTCGTTCTTCAAAAGTTGAGAGGAAAATATATTCTAATGTCTAAAAGTCTGAATAATGAATTATGGAGGCTCCTTTTCGAGTTAAAAGGCTAGGGAAGCTTGGAGGATAGGTTAAAATCTTCCAAAAATTGTAAAAATATGTTTCAGGGATCGATCGCGAACCTTTTATTTTTTTCCAGTGAGTTTTGACGATTGATCGTGGCAATGTTCCTATCGATCGCTGACCTATAAGTTTTGTTGCCCGAATTTTCACTTTTGGCGATCAATCGGTGCTTGACGATCAATCGCTGTCCTTTATCCACTTTTATGCATTTTCTTGGTCTACTTTGATCTCTTGTCAACTCCAATGCATTTCTTGATCCTTATTCGTCCTTGTTAGCTCGATTTCTTCGATTCCACCTACATTTACATAGCATATGCATCAAATTAACTATCAATATATACCAAATCATAGGCAATTAAACTCAAAAGATGTGTCTATTTCTAGTTACATCAGCCTGATTCGAAAGTTTACATGACGAAAACATGTCTTCAAGAGTCTGCTTGTGCAAAGCTGAAACATCAGCAAACAGATTGTAGCAGCTATGGTATATTGGCCATAATTCTCAGCTCTCTTATTGTTGAGCCTTAAACGCATGGTTGTGTTTAATGCTTAATTTATCTCCAAATTATTTATGAGTTTTGATGATCAACAAAACTTCTGTTTGTTATACTAATGTGTCTATTTAGTGTACAGGTTTATCGGTTGAAAAGTGGATTGATTGGAGAAAATCAATTGAAGGCTTAGGGCAGATCGCCCCAGGCGATGGCTGTCAGGAAGGGCATCGCCACGCACATCGACTGGAGTGACACGGAGGCTCGCGTGCAGGGGGAGTTCGCCCGAGGCGATACGTTGATCGCCTTAGGCGATGGCCTGAACGCCTGAGGCGATGAAAGAATTTGAACAACCGAGGCTACGACATTTATTTTTGGTGGTGATCGCCTGAGGCGATTTGTGTATTTTGGTGACCGTTGGGGCGCGACGATGGTGATCCCCCGAGGCGATGTCCGAGGCGATCTTGGAGTGATTCAAGCCTTAAGTGTAGCAACGGCTAGTAGGAGCCTTGGGGGCCTCCTACACTATAAATGTGGATGTTTTGGAGCATTTTGAAGACAAGAAACAAGATTATAAACTACAAGAAAGCCTTGATCAAATCAAATTTATTTAGAATTGCAAACTTCATACATTTGTGTTGTATTGGAGTTTGTAATTCATTTCTTGTTGTGTGAATTTTGATTCTTCGTGTTGGTACACCGTGAAGGTGTTATGTGAGTTATTGTAAGGTCCTCCAACACCGACGCAAGTTGGAAATTGTAAAAGTCATCAACAAGTAAAGTTGGTGCAAGTGTTGTGGCTATCCTTGGAGCCCTTAAGGCCAAGAAGACTCGGGAAGAGTTTTATGTGGCTATCCTTGGAGCTCTTAAGGCCAAGAAGACTCGTGAAGAGTGTGGTGCTCGTGAAGAGCTAGTTTACTCAGGAAGAGTTGTGTTGTGGCTAACTTGGAGCCCTTAAGGCCAAGATCATTTTTGTTCTAGTGGAACCTCGGTTAAATGTTTTCTAACCGGGAAGAGGAGACGTAGGCGATTCATCGCCGAACTTCTATAACAAATCTTTGTGTCATTTACCGCTTTATTTAATTTACGCATTTATTTATTACTTCATTTTATTTATTTATCGATTGACTTGAAGTCTTCCGCAGCGCAAACTCAACATTTTTGCAAATTCATTTTAAAACGCTAAAGTAGCCAAGGAACCTCATTCACCCCCCCCCCCCCCCCCCTTCGGTTCCAACAAGTGGTATCAGAGCCATTTGATTTTTGTTTTTAAATCAAAATTTTTATATGGCTAATCTAGCAAATGAGTTTGCTCAAGGTCAATCGACAAATCGCCCTCCGCTCTTCATGGGTGATAACTACGATTATTGGAAGAATAGAATTTTTCTATACAACCAATCCGTAGATTATGATCTATGGAAGATTCTTGTGAAAGGTCTACACATTCCTTTAAAGGAAGTTGGGGGAATAAGTATTCCTAAAGAAATGGACGATTTTACAAGAACGAACATGATTTTAATATCTCAAAATGCTAAAGCTATTAATATTTTACATTGTACTTTAGATATGAAGGAGTACAACCGGATCTCTATGTGCTCAACCGCAAAGGAAATATGGGACAAATTACAAATTTGTCATGAGGGCACAAATCAAGTGAAGGAGACAAAGATAGATCTACTACAACTCAAGTATGAGACATTTGAGATAGAATTTGGAGAAGACGTTGACTCGATGTTTAGAAGGCTCACCCAAATCGTAAATGAGCTTGCCCAACTTGGAGAGAAGTATCCTCCAAAGCAAATATGGAGAAGAGCACTAAGAGCCTTGCCAAAGTAATGGGATGCAAAGAGGACGGTCATCATCGAATCCAACAAAGTAGAAAATGCATCTTATGATCTTGATGAACTTCATGGTACATTGGTGACCCATGAACTTGAAGTGTCAACAAGGAAGGGAATAAAGGAGGATGAGAGATCCATAAGAAAGGGAATAGCCTTGGTCGGGAGGAAAGATCAATCTGAGGATGAAGAAGATGATGATGATGAAGAGATGATCTTGTTCACTAGAAAGTTCAAGAAATTCTTTAACAAACACAACAAGCCAAAGACATCCGGTGCTACCAAACATGATTACAAACACGAGGTAACTTGTTATAATTGTCAAGATAAAGGATATTATGCTAATAAATGTCCTAGGAAGAAGAATGAGGACAAAGGGAAGAAGAAGGCTCTTATAGCCACATGGAGTGATAGTGACTCCGATGAAGAAGAAGCAACAAATCTTTGTCTAATGGCTCTTGGAGATGAAGATGAAGAGGATGATAATGAGGTACCATCTTATGGTGAATTATTAGATGCTTATAATGAACTCATTGATTGTCTTGGTAGAACCAAGAAGAACAATAAAGTGCTTAAGCTAGACTTGACTAAGAAGGAAGAAGAAAATATTATTTTGAAAAATCAAGTGCATGATTTAAAGACATCTTTTGCCAAGTTTACTGATAGTAGTTTAAAGATGAATGAATTGCTTGGCTTGCAACGTTGTAGCTTTGATAAAGCCAGACTAGGCTTTTCAAGCAAAACTAAAACTTTTTCAAGCTTGTTGGCTAAAGCAAAACATAATTCTCCTACTTGCACTTATTGTTGCAAAGATGGTCATACTAAGAATAAATGTAGGTTTGCTAAAATCCAATACCAACCTAACAAGAGGTGGAAATGGATTCCAAAGGCGCCAATGAAAGCTAACCCTCAAGGACCCAAAAATCAAATGGGTACCAAAGACCCTCCAATTGTTAATTTGTTTTGTAGGGACAACAAAGGGATGAAGGGTGAAGGCACAAGCACCTCAAGGGAGGAGATCATCTCATTCACCACAATAGAAGAAGCGCGAGGTATAGGACCAATGACAAGAACGCACTCTTGTCATCGAAGGTAAATTTATTTTGTGCATTTTAAAAGAGCAATTCAAAATTTCATTGGCACAAATTAATTGTGACCAATAAATAATGAAGCTCAATATTCATTGATAGTAAAATGCATTTCCCCTTAGCATGTGCACATATAAATTATTTTGTTGCATGATTATGCTTACTTCTTTATAGGAATTATCTTGTTATGCCTTGAGTTCAAACTTGAATAATGCTATGTGAAAATGTGAAATTATGTGATTAAGCATGCTATAAGTCTTTTGGATGCTCAATCTTTGTTACAATACTTCATGACCTTAATAATTTTATCAAATGTTGCTTTGAGGATTTTAATGTCTTTTGGGCATGAGTGCATGAGCATATGCACACTTTGCAACATTTAGAATTCATTGTTGATTGACTTAAACGCACGTTTGTATTCCTCTAAATGATTTAATCCAACACTCTTCACGAGTCTTCTTGGCCTTAAGGGCTCCAAGGATAGCCACAACACTTGCACCAACTTTACTTGTTGATGACTTTTACAATTTCCAACTTGCGTCGGTGTTGGAGGACCTTACAATAACTCACATAAACACCTTCACGGTGTACCAACACGAAGAATCAAAACTCACACAACAAGAAATGAATTACAAACTCCAATACAACACAAATGTATGAAGTTTGCAATGCTAAAGAAATTTGAATTGATCAAGGCTTTCTTGTAGTTTATAGTCTTGTTTCTTGTCTTCAAAATACTCCAAAACATCCATATTTATAGTGTAGGAGGCCCCCAAGGCTCCTACTAGCCGTTGCTACACTTAAGGCTTGAATCACTCCAAGATCGCCTCGGACATCGCCTCGGGCGATCACCATCGCCGCGCCCCAAGGTCACCAAAATACACAGATCGCCTCAGGCGATCACCACCAAAAATAAATGTCGTAGCCTCGGTTTCTCAAATTCTTTCATCGCCTCAGGCGAAGCTGACATCGCCTCAGGCGTTCAGGCCATCACCTCAGGCGATCAACGCATCGCCTCGGGCAAACTCCCCCTGCGCGCGAGCCTCGGCGTCGCTCCAGTCGATGTGCATGGCGATGCCCTTCCTGACAGCCATCGCCTGGTGCGATGATCACCATTGCCTGGGGCGATCTTCCCTAAGCCTTGCACAATTGATTTTCTCCAATCAATCCACTTTTTAACCGATAAACATGTACACTAAATACACACATTAGTATAACAAACAGAAGTTTTGTTGATCATCAAAACTCATAAATAATTTGGAGATAAATTAAGCATTAAACACAACCATGCGTTTAAGGCTCAATAATCTCCGTTTAAGGCTCAACAATCTCCCCCTTTTTTATGATCACAAAACTTGATAAACTTGAATATGTAATATGCATGCAATGTGAGTAAATAAGACTCCCCCTTAACAATTGCATAGCACATACAAGATTTAACCAAGTAATGCATAAAATAAATAACTCTCCCCCTCAAACCATGCATACAAAAGCTCTCCCCCTCAAACTATGCATGTATTAAACTTCAAGTTTATCACAAAATTCTCCCCCTTTTTGTGATAATCAAAAACCACAAAATTCAAATAATCATATCACAAGTATATGTTGACACATAGCCAAATTTTAACAATTTACACATGTTCCTCATCAAGCATGTAATATCCATAACAAGCATCGGGAAGAGTTTTGTGTGGCTATCCTTGGAGCCCTTAAGGCCAAGAAGACTCGTGAAGAGTGTGGTGCACGTGAAGAGCTAGTTTACTCAGTAAGAGTTGTGTTGTGGCTAACTTGGAGCCCTTAAGGCCAAGATCATTTTCGTTCTAGTGGAACCTCGGTTAAAGGTTTTCTAACCGGGAAGAGGAGACGTAAGCGATTCATCGCCGAACTTCTATAACAAATCTTTGTGTCGTTTACCGCTTTATTTAATTTACGCATTTATTTACTTCATTTTATTTATTTATCGATTGACTTGAAGTCTTCCGCAGCGCAAACTCAACATTTTTGCAAATTCATTTTAAAACGCTAAAGTATCCAAGGAACCTCATTCACCCCCCTCTTCGGTTCCAACAATTATCAAAATGGAACGATTCAGTATGGGATGGAAAGATAAGACAACAATCTACATATCAGATTCCGAAATGTAAGACTGAATCGGACATTAAGATGACCAAAAAGCTTCTGCAAGTCTCGTATTGTACATACGAAATCAGTAGACTTACAGCAGGAGTATCGCCTCGTATTTCAAACATAACTCTCTCATACGAACTTGAAATCAAGCGATTCTTCATTGCATGGAAAGCTAAGAGAAATGACTACAACTTTAATATTGATCAGTTTGCCTAGAAATCAATGAATCAAGAGCTATAAATAAGAGAGTATGTCAGCATACTTTGGAAGTTGACAACAGACTTCTCAACTTGGAGAAGTAGACCTTGAGCAGTAGGATCAATCAGTAGACGTCGACCATTAGACTTCGAACCCGTAGAGGTCAGCGGACTTCGAACCAGTAGACATCAGCGGACTCAACCACTAGACTTGCAAGTATACCTACCCTACTGGACAAAAACAGCAGATTTCCAAAAACAGCCCAGATACAAGAATATGATCGCTGCAAGCTCGAGAAACTTACCAAAACTCTCTCAACGGCTATATTATTGTATCTAACATATATATCATTATTTGAGGCTGTGTATACAACTCTTGGAAGCTCAAAAACAGCTGAATGAAGATCGATCCAAGCATTCCAAAGCAAATCCACTTGGGATTCAAATGGGGAACTTCAAATAAAAAATCTGCTAAATGAAGAGTACTCCCAAAACTTTTGGTACCTCTTTCAAGCTTATATCAGTTCTGCTACGAGCGTGCCTTTGTATTCACTTTATTCATTGTATTCTTTTGCTAAAATAGAAGGGTGGATACCATTGTAGCAGTTGGTAATTCATCACAACTGGGTGAGGTCTTTCCATGTGAGACACTAAAGAACATGCTTTGTGTGATCTGTGTGAACTACGAGTTTAGGCTATCTTTGTGGTATTAAACAAAGTGGGGAACGGAATTGTACTCAAAGTCTTCTTTTGTATCCCTACATTAGATGGAAGAAAGGGGGACATTGAAGGATTACACCACTTTCGAACTTCCATAAACAAACACTTGTGTATTTACTTTATTGCATTTATTTACCTTACTGTTTTGGTTAGCATTATTGAAGATTTTATGTACTTGATAAAACAACAAAGTGTAGCTCATTAAGTTTTTCATAAAATTCTTCAACCAAACTGATTTTACATATTTACTTTCATATCATTAAAATGTTTCTCAAATGGTTAATTCGTTATACAACGGGTTATGTCGAGCGTCTTCCGTTCGGTTTTCATATCGAACTCAAAATAATCTTTCGGTGCAATTATTTCAAGAACACGAGCTATTGAAGCTCAAGTTGATTGAACTCCTATTTGGATTGACCACCCACACCCAATCGATCCTAACAAAATCAATTATTAAAACGGAACATTTGTTTCTTTTTTCTAAATTTATTTTGCATATTAGTTTTAAAGCATTTTATATTCTAACTAAATATATGAAATTGTATATTTAAGGAGATTCTTTCCCGAATTAGTTGACAATAGAATTAGAATAATTTTTTTTCACTTATTGTTTAGTTATAGTGCGGTACTCGTGGAAATTTAAATATTTCCGGTTGACATAGACTTCCTAAGATAATATCGCGCCTCAAAATTTCATGCTTATCTTTATTTAATTAAGTTACTGATGTATATAGTTAGGAGACCAGTCAAATGTGGCGTTTATATTATTGTATGTTTTAAAAGATTTGAGTTATATCATTAACATCATGTATGATTTTTGGTAAATGTCAAGTGCTCGATACTACATATATTATAAAAAATATATAAGCCCGATACTGCTAAAAATGAAATATTATATACATTTTGAAAATAAATAAATATTATATATCCATAGCGTGCTTCTTGAATTTTATAACAAAAACCAACTATTATATCATCTATTTATTTGATTGTTTTTTAATTGGATGCAGTTGAAGATTAATATAACTGCATGTGCTTATGTTGTTTAGTTTTATCAATCTCACTAAGTGTTAAACTATCATTAATTTAAATCTTAATCGCTCGTATTTGAGTTAGTCAATCGATAAAGGGTTAGATTAAAAGCATATTTCTAATTTACTGTGAGTTATGAATTAAATTTCAAATGTTGAATATTCAAACAAAGATTGAATATTTATGACAATCGATGAGCGAGTTCATAATTCCTACTGGTAAATTCAACCGAAACCAAGATTTACTTTAATTTGATACTTTCATAACTTTGCTTTCATTATTGCATGCTAAACAGTTTATTGTAGATTTTAGTTTTTAATTCCTTAATGACAACTGAATTGAAAATTCCCTTCTTACTTTTATCATTTTTATTCTTTAGTACAATAAAAATTATCACATCTTCGTGAGATCGATCCTTAGTCATATTATTATTATTATTATTATTAACTTGATAATGGTTAATTTGGGCATGACAAGAGCTCTTAATCTCCCATATATATGTCAATAGTATAATGAGCCTTGATCCATGCATCATGGGAGATTGGAGAGAACATATCATTAAAGTTTTGAAAAGCAATGGCATCCCCTCTAATTCGAGAAGTACTTTATGGAATGTTCATAACCTTAAGAAGTACTTTATATAGTAATTTGATTGTTGTTTTTATGATTGTAAGCGTACTTTGGATGTTAATAAAGTAAGTTTTCTTTTGTATAAGCTTTGTAGGAATTTTATTAGTTTATTCATGGGAAAGGGGCGTTTGGTCCATATTTAAACCTAAATTTGCCTAAGTGGGAGTACTGAGGATATTCGAGCTTTTTCGGAATTTTATTAGTTTATCCATGGGATCGGGATGTTTGGTCCATGTTTAAACCTAAAATTGCCTAAGTGGTTGTACTCGGGATGTCCGATCTTGTTTGAAATTTTATTAGTTTATCAATGGGAACCAGATGTTTAGTCCGAGTTTAAACCTAAAATTGCCTAAGTGGTTGTGCTCGGGATGTTCGACCTTGTTCAGAATTTTATTAGTTTATTCATGGGATCGGGATGTTTGGTCCATGTTCAAACCTAAATTACCTTAGCGATTGTGCTCGGAATGTTCGAGCTTGTTCGAAATTTTATTAGTTTATTCATGATATCGGGATGTTTGGTACATGTTTAAACCTAAAATTGCCTTAGTGCTTGTGCTCGGGAGTTCGAGCTTGTTCAGAATTTTATTAGTTTATTCATGAGATCGGGATGTTTGGTACATGTTTAAACCTAAAATTACCTAAGTGGTTGTGCTATGGATGTTCAAGCTTGTTCATAATTTTATTAGTTTATTCATGGGATCGGATGTTTGGTCCATGTTTAAACCTAAAATTACCTAAGTGGTTGTGCTCGGGATGTTCGAGCTCCGTTCGGAATTTTATTAGTTTATTCATGGGATCGGGATGCTTGGTCCATGTTTAAACCTAAAATTGCCTGAGGGTTGTGCTTGGGATGTTCGAGCTTGTTCGGATTTTTTTTAGTTTATTAATGGGATCGGGATGTTTGGTCCACATTTAAACCTAAAATTACCTAAGTGGTTGTGCTCGGGATGTTCGAGCTATTATTTTATTCATGTGATCGGGATATTTGGTCCATGTTCAAACCTAAAATTGCCTAAGTGATTGTGCTCGGGATTCTCGAGCTTGTTCGGGATTTTATTATTTTATTTATGGGATCGGGATGTTTGGTCCATGTTTAAACCTAAAATTGCCTAAGTGATTGTGCTCGGGATGTTCAAGTTTGTTCGAAATTTTATTAGTTTATTCATGAGATCGGGATGTTTGGTCCATGTTTAAACCTACAATTACTTAAATGATTGTGCTCGGGATGTTAGAGCTTGTTCGAAATTTTATTAGTTTGTTAATGGGATGAGATGCTTGGTCCATGTTTAAACCAAAAACTACCTAAGTGGTTGTGCTAGGGATGTTCAAGCTTGTTTTTATTAGTTTATTTATGGATTGGTCCATGTTTAAACCTAAAATTTCCTAAGTGGTTGTGCTCGAGATATTCGAGCTTGTTCTTTATTTTATTAATGTATCTAGACAAGAAGTGGTTAAAAGATATGAAGTGAGAAAAAAATGTTACAGATGCAAGTCCTACTCTATCATTTCAACAGCTCATCGGGAAGATTGGCCATGGCTGTTTCTTTGTCCAAAAAGTCCAAAGAGGTGCCCTCGGGTGGATAATCTTTCGCCTCAAATTGGCTAGCACAAGCTTCAAACCCATGCTCAAAGAATTTGGAGGCACGGTCAGACACCGTGTTGCCGTGCTCCTTGGACTTCAGAAAGTCGGCCTTCCTCTTCAGCCAGATTTTCGCTACCCGAGCTTCAAAAGAAACTTTCTATTGAGCATATTGCTCGGATAGAGTCTTGCTGATTTCTTCGAGATCGGCCGCTTTTTTCTCCAGCTCCTCGGACTTTCTTCGCTCTTCTTCGAGAGCCTTTTTGACCACTTCCTGAGCTTTTTCGTCAGATTTATGCTGCTCCTGGAGAAGGGTCACGTTCTTCTGCAAGTCCTCACACATATGTTGGAATTGCTCCCACTCTTTGTGCCGAGCAGTGTTCTCCGCCCGAGTGAAGTGAAATCGGTTTAAGAGCTCATGTGGGCCTGCGTAAAAGTGCAGAGGGGTAAGGAGCAGAAAAAAGATACTTAGAAAATTTGGGGGAAAGAATCTGACTTACCTTCACCAGAGAAGCTGAGAAATCGTTCACAAAGTTGCTGAAAGCTAACTCCCCGAGAAGCTTTCTGTCTGGACTGTTGGGAGAGAAGGAAATGATGGATTGAGAGGTTCTGGGTCAGGTTTTTTCATGAAAGGAACATGAGGGGAATAGTCACAATGGGGAACATGTTTTCGAGAGGCATGGCAAAGGTTGCTGGGATCAGAGGAAGGGGTCAGTTGGAATGAAGCTCAGGGTTCTGGAGGAGGACTTGCAGTCACGATTTTTTTGGCAGGGGGTTTTGGAGGAAGAACCTTGCCCTCGGCTGCCGCCTTCTTATGCGGACGGGTAACCAAGGGTTCCCCCTCGGGTTGATCAGTTACGTCATGTTGGATCCTTTGATCCCGAGGACTGCCCCGAAGCTTTGCTCTTCGAGGTTTTACCCTTCAGATTAGCAAGCATCCTAGATCTATCCTTTTCTCCTCAGCATAAAAGGGACAGCTAGGTTAGTCCTTGCAATAATTACTATGGACGAGAAGAGGAAGATGCTCTAGTCACTCACCGATGGGCATGTGTAACGATGCGCCATTCGGGCTGAGCAAGAACAAGTACTACAGTTCATCATCAATAAGCTCCACCATGTCATAACACTGGTCGCCAAGTTTAGGACGAACGGACAGATACGTTTTTTCTCGATGAGACCCTTGATGGATTTGTCCCTCTGGAGACTTTCCCTCCGAAGCATGGGACAGTCCCAAGGCTGAGACAGGCGAATAGTAGAATTTATTCCAATTCTTTATGGATGAGGTGTAGTTCTTAAGGAAACCACCGCCGTTCTAGAAGAAACGATAAAAAGACACATCTCCGTTTTGTTGAGTTGAAAGAAACAATGGAATAACTCAGGAGTGGGGGTGAAACCCAAATAAGAAATAACAACGAAAAACCAGCCATCAACCTATAGCTGTTGGGGAACAGTTGGCTGTGCGAAACAGTATATGGAGCAAGTGGGGACGTGACCCTGAGGAAGGAGCAATGATAGAAGTATCCTCAGAAATATCACATCTGGCTTGGATGCGGGAGAGGTGTTGGCTAGTACGAACCCTCGATTCAAAGATTTCATACCAAGGGACCTTCGCCGCAACCAAGCCATGTTCAATAGCATCTTGCTCATCCTCCCCTCGACAGCCAAGGAGTAAACAATACTGAGTGTCTCCTCACTATCCGAGGAGGAAGGCAGAGGAGGGAGACTGGGAGCCCTTCTCCCATATAAGTACCGTTCTCAGCTATTTCTCGCATAGATGAGTCGTCTGATGAGGAATACATACTGGTTATTCGGGAGCTGGAAATTCTGAAAGAAAAAAAGAGTGCTCGGTCTCCTGATGCTAGCTCAGAAGCAGATAGAAGCAAGTAAGAAAAAATGAGGAGGGGGTCACATATTTATAGGGGGACCATACAAACCATCATCAAATCTGACCCGACGGATAGAAATACGAGCAACAGTCAATAATATATCTAGGGAAACCAAACATCGCGAGATATTTTGAAAATTGGGAGGGAGAAAATAGAGGGAGAAAACCTCGGAGTAGGTCAGAATGCAGATTTTACCTCGCGATAAACCGAGACTTCAATAATCTCATCTAGCTTTACTTTACGGGGTGATGTGATGTCATAGGATGAACCAATTTCTTCGATAAAATATCAAACGAGCACCGAACAAGGAGAACCTGAACAAAAAGAATCTTGCTCGGCCTATTGGTCAAAGTATAACGAGAAACCCAAGCGTAACTGACAAATCACCCGGTACGGATGAACGTGTAGTAACGGGGGCAGATTTCGCGGATACGTCTTGAACCAATAATGCCACGATCAGAGGAGATCGTGGTCCGAATTTTACGCACATTAATCGCCAGAATCATCACTATAAATACGTCATGTGGGTCTCAGTTGAAGGGGTTGAACTTTCTGGGCAAAAAAAGACTCCGCAGAGAGCATATTATATTGGTCTGTTCGGTCTTTTACTCTTATGCTTTTTTGAAAGTTCTTATTTTGTGTCCGAGTCTTGTTATTGCTAAAAATGAAATATTATATATAATTTGAAAAAAATAAATTAATTAAATTTGATGTTACATGTCCATTCAAAACAATATCTAATAATTTATTCACATGTAATCATAAACAATTGATCCATAGCGTACTTCCTGAATTTTATAATCCTCTAGTTATTTGATTATTTTTTAATTGGCTGCAGTTGACTAGACTAAATATAACCGCGTGTGCTTATGTTGTTTAGTTTCATCAATCTCACTAAGTGTTAATGTTCTCACTAATTTAAGTCGCTTGTATTTGAGGTAATCAATCAATAAGGGAGCGTTTTTCTATTTTAATGTGAGATAGGAATTAAATCTCAAATGCTGAATATTCAAATAAAAATTGAATATTTATGAGAATCGAGGTAGATTTGATCGAAACCAAGATTTACTTTAATTTGATATTTTCACAGCTTTGCTTTCATTATTATATGCTAACTAGTTTATTGTGAATTTTAATTTTTAATTCTTTATTGACAATTGAATTGAAAATCCCCTTTTTACTTTTATCATTTTTATTCTTTAGCACAAGAAAAAATCACACATATTCATGAGATCGATCCCTATTCACATTACTATATTTATTATTATTATTATTATTAGTAATTTGAGGAGAGTTAATTTAGGTGTGACACGACTAACGCACACCAACTGCTTTAGTAGACTTTTTCCGCACCTTCGAAACACTTTCAAAGTAGTCTGCTGAGTGGTTTTGCTGAGATAACTCGTATTTGCTCATCTATGTGAACATATTCAAAAAATTATAGTGGTGCTTGTTCACCCAAGCTCTAAGCACCTTCATCGATCCTAATAATCATGCTTCAATATTCTTGAGAATCTTTATTAATACTGAATTACTATTATATATATTTAAAAAAATATTTATTATAAGCAATTACTTGAGTTAAATACATATGGCTTTCAAAATTCTAAATTTGACTCTACGATGAAGATAATCTCTCTCATAAAATATAATCCAAAATAAAATAAGTTATTACGATGATTTTTATTTTCTTTTAAAGAATTGTTTTGCATATTATTTATAGGACCAAACTCTTGCATATGTGCCAAAAACTATAGCTAGTAATAACGATACAACTCAAATCCTTTAAACTGTATAACAACTCGACACCACGTGTCGATCGTTTTCATAGCAGGACAATTATTGCATCCTAACAAACTCCTTCAAAATAATTGCACTCATTGTAATCGATGAGAACCAAACATGTGACATTCGTTATGATATCAATTGTTGGACCAAACATTTGTTGTTGTACCAAATGCTATAGCTGGTGGTAGCAGTACAACTCAAATATTTTAAATCATACAATAACCCAAACACCATATTTAAATGTCTCTATCCCAATATATCTAAAGATTATATATTCTTATTAAAGATATGTGTGATTGTATATTTGATTCTTTCCACATTTAGTTGACATTAGAATAATATTTAATTTAGTTATAGTGCGTACTCATGGGAGTTTAAATATTGCCACCTGACATAGACTTAGGAATGATAATGATACGAGTTTAAATCTGGATCCATATTAAACCCGTACTGTAGAGGTGGGTCTGGTGTAAGACCTCAACGCCCCAACACGTCAATAATGCAATTATGACGTCATTTGAGTATGTAAAAATTTAGCATTCTCATTAAAGAATCATTACATGCTTCACATATTCCGCATAATATCAGTCTTTAAAACTCTAACTACATGCTTCATAATTAATGTTTGAGCTTTTATAAAAATTTGGGCAGAGTCTTCCCATAAATTGGACTATCCCAGAAAATACACAACTATAAACATCATCATCTAAAGATAAAAGTTCCCAGCCAGTGAAGTCACAATACTAGCAAGATATGAATTCCCGTCATCACTAAAGTCGTATAGCACATGCTCCTCAAAATAACATGCACATCAATTAACTATATAAAAGAGGACTTCAACACTATTATACCGTTCATATACACACATCCAGGTGCTCACATACGAGCAACAAATCAATGAATCAATTCTCAATGCGTAATTGATATGTACCATCAACCAATACTTATACCATAATCCTGCGAGCACTATTTTCCATGGGTTCAAGCTTTCTTCCCGAGACAACGTTGTACCTGTTATACCTGTTTCAACTGAAACAACCCCCACACGGGTGAGCATAAACCGGCATAACCTCGCAATCATGTTAATATACAAAATCACAATTCAACAAAATAAAGCTATTGGAAATTATAAAGCGCACTCCCTGAATAAGTCTGACCAATTAAAGCTTTCTCATACTGTCCCTGTTTAATATTCCACAAATCCATAATCATCCAATTCAATATCATTAATTTAAATATGAAACTCATCACCGAAATAAATTGATATTCTCATAACACATCATTTTTGCTCAATCATAACCAAACACATATTTAAGGCAATCATGCCTATCAAATCACCCAGTTTCTCAATAATTTCCTCATATCAATCATGCCAAATGCATCAATGTTCAACTCGTATACCCGGATCACGTACATCTACGTATCCACCATTCCATGTGTATTAAACTCAATTCACATACTCAATTACTTAATCTTAAACATTACATTCAACAATACATGTATACATGAATATATAAGTACTGGGTATACCTGCTCGTACGTCACCACGTACCTTATAGTCGACAACATGAACAAGCTACCCCCGACTTCCAGAAATTCATGGAGTATCTATACCGAATATCAATCAATATTAGCTCATTAATAATACAGTTGTTATCAATAGGTATTTCCAACTCCCAATCTAATATCGTGAATCGATGACTCAATAAAATGGACATTGTCACATAATCAAGACAATCTATATTACTCAAATCAACTACACAGTTAGTTCATAGATTTGCCATTCAAAATACTCAATCTTTCAATGAGAGATTCTCACTTTAAATTAATAAAAACTCGCTCCAATTCCTCATGCCATTAAACATTTCGTTCATACGATTTACTCAACATTCAACATGCAGTTAAGATGTATTAGTTGTGCTTCAAGTTAGTATCTCATATGCATTGCAAGGGCCTACACTAATAGGGCTAGCCTCACTACCATCGTAAAGTTCACCAATACATCATTTCAGTATATACACTCTTAAATGCGCAAACTCATGTATCTACAGCATATACCCACACTATATATGCTGAGACACAAACATACACGTATATACAACAGCCACATACACACACTCACCTACGCCCAACACACACACGCACATACATACACCTATACTGCAGCAAAACTCATACACGCACAACCCGTAAGAAAATCGAATCAGCAGAGCTGAGATGGAATGCACGGGAAAAGTGGTTCAAACCAGCCTTCACTTGAGGCATCAATCATGGTCAAAAGAAGCAATTTAACACCAAGGAAATGTCAAGAAACAACTAAAATTAGAGCAGCAAAATCCATTGTAGCAGCTGCGATTTCACGTCCAACAAGGAGGAATCAAACTTAACAACAAAATGTAGAGTAGACCAAGACTCAATCATGGAAGCAAGAAGGCTCAATCAACGCTGCAAGGTCACGCTATTACAGAAATGAGGAGGCGAAGTGTAGCTGAAGAAATCGACTCCCTTATTCAACTCACGGTTTAATCACTTTAGAACATAAATCACAAGTAAAAATCATTTAAACAAACTCCACACATCACGAGCAGAAGAACTTAGAAATCGACCGACAAAATCCCCAAATAAGGCAGCATATTTCGACCCTAAAACCAAGAAATGCGAAGGGATTTGGATAACCAAGGAACAAAAGACATTTACATGTACCAACCTGCTCAAAATCGTGACTGATACCGTGTTGAAATCCGCCTCTTGCGCCTGGGAGGAGGGACGTCGCGAAGTAAAGAGAGGGAGGGGAGGATATCGGCTCTTGTGTGTGGAGTGAGGGAGAAAGGTTTAAACCTAGCCTGAGAATTAATCCATAATTGATAATCACAATTGTCAATCCCATAATCGACAAAAATCTATAATCGACAATAAGTTAAATCATTATAACAATGATTTATTGAAATCACATACATTTCAATTACGAATATACACTTTAAATCTCATAATAACACCTCGCTCGCTCACTAGCACCATCGCCAGAACCATCGCACGCTCAACATCGCATTACAACGATCGCACGCTCAATAGCGGCAGTACAATAATCATCGCACGCTCAACAACGACGGCATTATAATCTACAGCACGCTCAATAGTGGCATCACAAGAAATCTCAGCACTATTCATTGGTGTTCCCAATACTAACCAACACATTACTCAACAACTTAGTTAATGAATATAACATTCAAAACGGGTACGTCTCTATGTACTAATTCAAACACCGCACAAATATATTATTCATTACACATACAATAATATATTTAACTATGCTCATAAGTTACACGTACCTGATAGTCGACCACAAGATTATGACATCCCCTACATCCTGGGGCTCATGAAGCACCTATATTAATTTCTCAACAATAATTCTCATAACTATACCACATATATCTAATAATGATTTATCATGCTTCCTACCATAATCAGTCACAATTATTCGTACTCCGTAACTATTCAAATCATCCCATTTTATCCTTTATTAACTTGAGTTATCATCTAACTCCAATATGCAACACGTCTTACTAAGGTTCATTACTTGCAATCTTATCCCATTGCTATTAAACTTCCCCAAAAATCATAATCGTCGTCGAAAATCGACTATACATGCTCAAATCTCAAAATGCCCAGAATTAATAAATTTTCACAATTTTTAGGACATAGATCAATCTCGATCATTATAGCGATCGATCTCTAGAGGCAGAAACATCTTTGCCAAAAATTCACTTTCGGCGATCCATCGCTCCAATTCTAGTGATCGATCGCTGAGCATTTTTTTAACGGGTGATCGAGTGCTACCTCAGTGATCGGTCTCTGATACTGTTCATCTTCACAATTCTTTAGAATTATGTCGCGTTCGATCAGAGCCAAGCCGCGATCAATCGCGACCCATGGTTTTTCGAAAAATATCTGCTCCAATGGTGTTTTTCACACCCAAACTCAAATCCAACACCCCCAAGACCTTCACTACTTCAATTAATCCTTTTAAACTCAATAAAAACGCCAAGGACAACAATAACAATTTAACCAAAAATTCCCAAAACCCAAATCCATCACCACACACAACCAAACATCATAAAATTACTATCAATACGAAGATAAAAGCGAGGGGAATAATATTACCCAATTATCTTTGAGAGATTTGCTCCAAAGTCGAGCCTTGCTCGATTCTTCTCCAATGGGGAAAAAGGGGAAAGTGGGGAGAAAGGGGAGAGAGAGAGAAGATGGTGAGGAGGAGAGAGAATGTGAAGTGGGGAATGGTTGAACACCGAATCCACTTGGTATATATTACCAAGGTTAAAAAAACCCGAGTCTCAAATACTCGCACCGTAACTCATTAAAAATCATGCGTGTTCTATAATTATCTCGCACTCACTAATTACATCACAAATCTCAATCCAAAGCTCCCAGACTCCAAATCTCACTACCACTACAATTCCAAGGTTTACACCTCAATGAGAATAGAATCTCAACCATTGGATCCAACAATCCTGATACCGAACTAAAATCCTCGGGAGACCTTAATTATCTAATACTTACTCCAATTAAAATCCATTAAGGATTATAATCACTCCAGGATTAACGCAATAATTTTTGGATATCACACCAGCCCCACTATGCATATACTAATTTTTTTTGAAAATTTAATATTGAATATACATTTCACTTCTTTGGTTGAATAATAAAGTGTCATTATTTAATTTTATGTTAAAATTAATGTGTTCATATTAAGAAGTTGGACATTTTGAAGGGAATGATATCAAATTAATAAAGATTTGGTTAGGGGTGTGCACCAATTCGGTTAACCGGCCGAACCGGACTGGAATTTCGGTTCAAAGGCCCGGAACCGAACTTTTTCGGTTCGGTTTTCGTTTTTTTAAAAAAAATCGATTTTTATTTCGATTTTTGTTTATAGGGCTCTGTTAACCAAATCAAACCGAAAACAAAAATTTTAAAAAAACTACTTTTTTAAAAAAAATTAAAAATTTAAAAGGTATATATATATATATATATATATATATATATAATGGTTTCGCTCGTGATCGCATGAAGAAAAGCTCATAATTTAAATACATGTTTTTAAGTATAATATAATTTATTTTGTTGTCTCCTTTAAACTCAAATTTTTGTTATAAATAACTTTAAAATAATATTAGAACTTTAGAACTAAAATGTTGAAAAGCTTTTTGAGTCCACTGTATGATGTATTAGTATTTGTATTTATGTTAGATTTCATTTCAACTAATCATCAATTCAATATAAAAAAAACATCCAATCTTAGAATTAGTATCATAGCCAGTGAGGTATGTTCAATTCCTATGAGTTGTAAGATATTATAGGGAACTATAATTGTCCTGGTTGGAGAACGATCAAAACGTGATGTTTGGACTCATTTAAGGTTTAAAAATAGAGTTTCATAAATACGACGAGCTATAGTTTTTTGATAAATGATAAACGCTCGATCATAAATATATGTCTAAAATTAAATATATGTCTAAAATTATATACTTGATACTGCTAAAAACAAATATATATATAATTTTGAAAAAAACAAATAAATTACATTTGATATTATCTGTTCATTCAAACAATATTATAATTATCCTGAATTTTGTAACATAGAAACCAACTAATATATCCTTTATTTAATTGATTAGTTTTTAATTGGCTCAATAATACCTTGCAAGCTTGGGATTTTCCCCTATAAAAAGGGTATCGCTTGGACATGACATTCAATCCAAGAGCAAGCATGGAGAAGGCTATATTTAAACTTGCTTTTCTCTGCCTCCTTATTATGGCGACACCAAGTAACTCTCTTTCTTTTAATATCTCCTACACTATTCTTTTCACACATATATAAAAGTATTATTAATTATCATCATGGTATTTACAGTTATTTTTATTATAGAAAGATCGTGTGTTCTATAAATTTTAAATTTAAATAAAATTAATATAAACATTCATACGTAGAACATGTCACCATTCCCATATCATCATGGATGTTTCTTGTGCTCACAAAAAATATGATTTTAATAATTTAATATGATACACAATCTCAATACTCTTATAGAGTTATTTGTTTGTTGTTCAACAAATATATATACATACAAACTTATTTATTGATGGAATTATAATTTTCATATACAAATTTGTGTATACATATTTACAGATTCTGAGTTTTTGAAAATGACGATATCATCAAAGGTAATTTCAACTACGTCAACAAGGAAATTGCTTGATTTATGCATTAATCCTCTTGATTGTACAAGTGAGTTGCCATGTTGTCCTCTCTTCGAATGTAAGCCACTTCCTCTACCTCCTCCACTTCCTCCACGGAGCATATGTGCACCTAAGATAGTATAATCAACGTGGTTCGACCCGGCTCGACTCTCCGCTATCAAGTTCAGTTTTTATTTACTTTCATGATTTTCCTATCATGTACTTTGTAAAATAAAGTATGAAGTTTGAACTATTGTCCTATAGTGCTTCATGGCAAGTCTTTGCCTCTTGTATTATAAATAATGAATGAATGAATAAACATCTTATCCGTTGTATTATACTATACAAATATTTTGATGCTACAATTATACTATCCTTTATCAAAATAGATAAATCCACTTTAATTCAAAGTCACGTTTTCTCAATATTGGGCCAGTCTTAAATTATTATAGCTAGCTACATATGACCTTAATAAGTAACTCAAAGTCACTTCTATGAGCACAACTGATTCACAATTCTTATATAAAAAAGGGCAACAAAGAATCAACCATGCGAATTTCATAATGAAATATCGGCAGGATCAACTAGACTCAACAATCTCAGTAACCTTCTCATCAAAGTCAGCATGCATCGGATCAATCTGAAGCTGAATCTCATCGAAACTATCACCAAAAGTTGCGGGCCTTGTGCTTAATTCTTCTCTGTCAGGAAAAAAAAAAACATAAATTTCTTTACTAGAGACACAATTAATAGTAACTTTTGTTATTCATATAAAAAACCCGCAATCAATTACCTGGATCTGTACGGAGCAGCCATAGGAGAAGACAAAATAATCGGAAAAGCCCAGAACTGTGGTGTTTTTCAACTTTGGAGAGTAATTGAAGGCGTGTTTCTTCTTACAAAAGTGATCATGTACTTAGTTTTTTTTTTTTTTTTTACAATAAAAAGTTTTTTTAAGTGGAAACATTTCGAGATTAATTAAAAAAAATTAGGAGAGACTTTTTTTTTTTTCGTTATTAATTAAAATAATTATGTAAGATGGGTATTTTTGTTATTTTCAAAATTATTATGAACATAATAATTTTGTGAATTGCCCATGATACGTTATTTAATAAGTATACCAAGATACCAAACGGATAGTTTTTCACATTGGTTTTAAAATATAAAGAAAAAAAGGTAGAGAAATATAACAAGGTACAGTAAAGTACATAAACACTCTATGATCTTTAAGAAAATAAATGGGTTACAAATCTTTTTGCAAAATATGATTTCTAATATTTTTTTATGGTACACTAGATCTTAGATATAATAAGTGTTAGGAGTGCAATACTTGAATCTACTTGGATAACAATCGAAATATAGGGTTTGAACTATTGTACTGTTTAACCATTTATTGTTCATATTGCTGATATTGATCATCTATCTACATTCTTGTATAGTAGAAGTTCATGTTTGGGAGGATAAGTAGACAATTACTTTTTATTGTTAGATGACACTGTAAGGAGTACGTTCCGCTTTCAATCCCGATTGATACCTGCAATCAAGAAACAAAGCACTCAAAGTATACAATTCAATAGAATTAATAAACTGAAATGCAAACAAGAGTTAAAGGGATTAGGGCTCAGGTCGAGCTGGGTATCCAATCAACGTCGTCACCGGGGAACCAAGGTATCGTATCCAACAGATGGAGACACACACTGCCCGAGAGCACTGCCCGAGACCACACTGCCCGAGCGCTGCCCAAACACACTGCCAAGCACAGCCGCGCACACAGCACCAAAGCACCAAGCTTTTCACACGGCAAGCGACGGAAACCACTCAACGACCGGAGCACAAAGCCACGGCCAGCCACCACTGGAACAGGAACACGAAGGGAAGGGGTAGGCGAAAATGCACAAAGTATTTTCGGGTTTCAGTGGTCTCACCTCATCCTTAACCATGCCATACATAAAGGCACCGAGGGAGACGAAGAGAGGAGGGAGCAATTTCCAAAGAGTCGAACCAGCTGAAGAGGCGCGCGAGGAAGCTTCTAGAGAAGGTGGGGAGATGAAGAGAAAGGCTGAGATGAAATGGGGTGCACGGTTTAGGGCTTAGAGGGAGAAGGGCCAAAGGAAGGGCCCAACATGGGATAAGTGGTAATGGGCCAAAACCCAACAAATCTCCACCTTGGCACAATACCGGCTCCACCTCGACGTAAGGATAACCCAATAGATGACTCATCATCGCCCAAAGGGTCCCCACAACACACAAAGCATTGTGTGGACCAAGTTCTTGTCATAGCACACAGCACAGACAAAGAACACAGACAATAACCAACACAAAGAGGTTAAAGTCAATAACCGGGGTAACAATCATATAACAAGCACACAGCAGTTATACTAATCAAAAAATAGTTAACACCTAGTAATCAATCACCTGTATCAAAATTCAAAATTTTAAGACATGATTGTAGTTTAGAAATAGGTAAACACTTAGTTCCCATATCAGCAGGATTATATTCAGAAGGTATCTTTTCAAGATTAACTAATCATTTTGCCACTACATCCCTAATGTAATGAAATCTAACATCAATATGCTTAGTGCGGTCATGAAACACAGGATTCTTACACAATTGAATACCAGACTGAGAATCAGAAAATACCTCAACCTTACCTTCAAGCAAGCTAAGTTCAGAGATCAAACCTTTCAGCCAGACAGCTTCCTTCAAAGCTTCTGTTACAGTAACATATTCAGACTCCATTGTCGACAAGGCAACGATATGCTGCAGCTGCGATTTCCAACTTATACATGCTCCACACAAAGTAAAAACATAAGAAGTAGTAGATTTTCTATTGTCCTTATCATTCGCATAATTAGAATCCACATAACCATTCAACTTAACACCATCAGCATATTTAGAAAAACATAAGCCATAATGCATAGAGTTTTTCAAATATCGCAACAACCACTTAACAGCATTCCAATGTACCACACCAGGGTTAGACATATATCTACTTAAGCAGCTAACAGCATAAGCAATGTCAGGTCTAGTGCTAACCATCAAATACATTATAGACCCAATAGCATTTGAATACGGTACATTTTTCATGACATCAAAGTCAGCATCAGTTTTGGGACTTTGATCTTTACTTAGCACAAAATGAGCAGCTAAGGGCACGTTAACAGGTTTTGCATCAAACATGGAAAATTTCTTCAAAATTTTCTTTACATAAGAAGTTTGCTTTAACCAGAGAGTAGATTCCTTCCTATCTCTAACAATGTCCATGCCTAGAATTCTACTAGCATCTCCTAAGAACTTCATATCAAATTTATCACTTAGACAGTTCTTAATATGCTCAATGGATTTCAGACAAGGACTAGCAATCAACATGTCATCCACATAAATCAACAAGAAAACAGGCACTGTCATTTTATCCTTAAAATACAAGCAATGATCAAAAGAGCTTCTTTTAAATTTTAAGGTAAGCATGCATTCATCGAACTTCTTATTCCATTGCCTAGGTGACTGCTTTAGGCCATACAAAGATTTATTAAGCAAACAAACATGATTAGGGTTCTTTGAGTCAACAAAACCATTAGGTTGTTTCATGAATATCTTTTCATCTAAGTCACCATGCAAAAAAGCGGTTTTAACATCCATCTGTTTAAGTTCCCAATTAAAGTGAGCAACAAGTGATAATAAAATTCTCACAGTAGTAAACTTAACAACAGGAGCAAAGATTTCAGTATAGTCAATACCCTCTCTTTGAGTAAAACCTTTTGCAACTAGCCTAGCTTTATATCTAACAGAATCAACTTCATTCTTTACCTTAAATAACCATTTGCAATCTACCAAAGAGCAATTAACAGGTTTAGGTACAAGAGTCCATGTATGATTCACAACTAAAGAATGCATCTCATCTTTCATGGCACTAAGCCAATGCACAGCATTTTTAGATTTCAAAGCTTCATTATAGGTCTTAGGCTCACAATTATCAATAGACTCAAACATATTGAAAACATGCGATGTGAGGTGAAAATCATTAAACCTAGCAGGTTGTTTCACATTTCGCCTAACTCTATCCCTAGTCAACATATAATCATGCAGATCTTCATGTTCATCAGCAACCAATTCATTATGCACATGTTCGTCAACATTTTCATGCAAAACAGGTTCATTAACCGGCAAGTTCTCATGATTCATATTAGGGAGCTCATCGTTTTCAATAACAGGGGTAACAATAGGCAAAGACTCCACCTTGCTCGGTGTAGACTCAGACACACAGTCAGATTCAGGCAAAGATGGAAGCAAGCAAGGCATTTCAGATTCATTAAAAATGACATCCCTACTTATAATAGTTTTAAAACCAGGTTCACATCTTAACCAAAGCCTATATCCTTTTACACCCTCAGGATAACCAAGGAAGACGCACTTAACTGACCTAGGTTCAAGTTTGTCTCCTTTCCTATGCACAAATGCAGAACAACCAAACACTTTCAGATTTGAAAAATCTAATTGCTTACCAGAAAAAACACTTTCAGGACACTTACCATTCAAAGGCACGGAAGGGGATCTATTTATCAAATAAGAAGCTGTAACGACAGCTTCGCCCCAGAACTTCTTTGAGAGTCCAGAAGATGCAAGCATACTTCTAACTCTCTCGAGTAAAGTTCTATTCATTCTCTCAGCAACACCATTTTGCTGGGGAGTATAGGGCACAGTCTTGTGTCTCAGAATCCCAGATTCACAGCACAAGTCATCAAGCAAGATATTGCAGAATTCCATTCCATTATCTGTCCTAAGCCGTTTAATCTTTTTTCCAGTTTGGTTTTCAATTAAAATCTTCCAGTTTTTAAACTTATCAAAAACATCAGATTTATTTTTCATTAGAAAAATCCACACTTTTCTAGAGTAGTCATCAATGATAGACAAAAAATACCTATTACCACCTTGAGTTGGGACAGGTGAAGGTCCCCAAACATCAGCATGCAGGTATTCAAGTATATCAGAACACTTAGTCACATTGGGGGAAGGGGAGATAGGGAATTTAACTCTTTGCTGTTTGCCTAACACACAGGAATCACAAAAAGTCATGCAAGACAATTTATCCTTACCAAAACAACCATCCTTGTGTAAAATCTCTAATCCTTTAGCACTCATGTGACCTAACCTTTTATGCCATAAATCAGTTAAATCATCTGACACAGAATTAGCACAGATTTTATCACAGACTGTTTTGCAAACATACAAATTCCTCCTATTCTCAGCTTTAAAAACTACCAAAGACCCCCGCATAATTTTCATGCAACCATTTCCCCATTTACCCTCATAACCATCAGACTCAAAAGCTGCACATGTCATCAAGTTATTGCACAAAGCAGGAACATGTCTAACATCTTTCAAAGTCACAGAATAACCAGATTCAAATTTCAGACAAACATCACCAATACCAGAAACTTTACACAATTTCTCATTGGCCATAGAAACAGAAGCATTCTCAATTTCTCTGTAGCTAGAAAACAAATTTTTAAGTGGTGTCATGTGATAAGTGCAACCTGAATCAACAAGCCATTCATTTTCACACACAGGTAATGAAAGCACAGAGTTCACAGAATCACATAATTCAGTCACCATAAAAATATCCCCCATGTTTTCCCCAGAGGTAGAAGCATTGTTTGCTTGTTCATTTGTCTGATTCGCAATTTTATTCTGGTTCTTCTTTTTAGGGCAATCTTTTATGAAATGATTAGGGTCACCACAATTGTAACATTTTCTCTTACTAGACCTAGATTTCGATCTAGCCTTACTCTTTCCTCTTTTATCACCTTTTTGATATTGGTTATTGTTATTATGCCAATGTTGTGATCTACCACGAACATGCATAACTTCACCAGAGGATTGCCTATTACCTTTGTTAACTTTTAAATCTAATTCCTTGCTTTTCAAGCCGTTCATTACAGTATCCAATGTAATAGAATCTCTACCGTACTTAATGGCGGATTTTACATCACTATAATTTTCAGGAATAGCATTTAGAAGAACAATAGGTGAATAGTCGTCAATGTTCTTATCTCCTGTCAATTTAATATCTTGAATCAACTTAGTAAACACATCTAAATTCTCATCTACGTCTTTGTTCAAGTCTAGCTTGAATCTGAAAAATTTTTCCAACAAGAAAAGTTTACTAGGCAAAGATTTCTCAGTAAACATTTCTTCTAATTTTTCCCAAAGTTCTTTAGCAGATGATAGTTTACCACACTTCCTGAGCACAGAGTCAGACAAGTTCAAGATAATAGAAGAATAAGCATATTCGTCATCTTCCAGTTTCTTAGCAGTAGTAATGTTCTCAGCCCAATTACCATCAATAGCTTTAAATACCTTTTGTTGTATTAAAATTCCTTTCATTTTTTGTTGCCATATAGAAAAATCGGATTTTCCATTAAACGGTTCAAGGTTATATCCAGAAATTGAAGCCATCACAATTAAGCAGAGAGGCACACACAATTTCAACAACCAAACAGCAGAAGCAAAGACCACAAGGCACACAAAACACAATGAAAGAATTAACCAAGCTAAGGGAAGGAAAAATCGCAATCACCCACAAGATCACAATACACTCAACGGTGTACGAGCATGGGGCTTCAGATTGAGATTTTCCTACGGGTAAGGGACACAATTACACCTAGAAGCAAGATAGTAAAAAATGATTAAAGGGTTAGAATAATCACTTACAACCCAGAGACAAAGCTCTGGGGTGACGAAACCACACTGCCCGAAGCACCGAAGCGCCTGCCTGGAATCTGCCCGAGATTCCAGTAGCTGCCCGAGCTCACCAGCCGCTGCCCGAAGCTTATAGCTGCTGCCCGAAGCCAACTGCTGCTGCCCGAGGCCCACTGCCGCTGCCCGAGGTCTGCCCGAAGCCTACTGCCCCTGTCCGAAGTCCAGCCAAGCACTGCCCGAGACCACCGAGCACTCCAGTCGCTGCCCGAGGTCTGCCCGAAGCCTACTGCCCCTGCCCGAAGTCCACCGAACACTGCCCGAGTCCAAAAGAGCACTGCCCGAGGTCAACCGAGCACTCCACCAGGCACGGAACGCTCTGATACCACTGCAAGGTGTACGTTCCGCTTTCAATCCCGATTGATACCTGCAATCAAGAAACAAAGCACTCAAAGTATACAATTCAATAGAATTAATAAACTGAAATGCAAACAAGAGTTAAAGGGATTATGGCTCAGGTCGAGCTGGGTATCCAATCAACGTCGTCACCGGGGAACCAAGGTATCGTATCCAACAGATGGAGACACACACTGCCCGAGAGCACTGCCCGAACGCTGCCCAAACACACTGCCAAGCACAGCCGCGCACACAGCACCAAAGCACCAAGCTTTTCACACGGCAAGCGACGGAAACCACTCAACGACCGGAGCACAAAGCCACGGCCAGCCACCACTGGAACAGGAACACGAAGGGAAGGGGTAGGCGAAAATGCACAAAGTATTTTCGGGTTTCAGTGGTCTCACCTCATCATTAACCATGCCAAACATAAAGGCACCGAGGGAGACGAAGAGAGGAGGGAGCAATTTCCAAAGAGTCGAACCAGCTGAAGAGGCGCGCGAGGAAGCTTCTGGAGAAGGTGGGGAGATGAAGAGAAAGGCTGAGATGAAATGGGGTGCACTGTTTAGGGCTTAGAGGGAGAAGGGCCAAAGGAAGGGCCCAACATGGGATAAGTGGTAATGGGCCAAAACCCAACAGACACTGTAATCTAAGAAGAAATAACTAATCAGATTATTTCTTTCTTCTCTTTCCTATTAAATTTATAACAATTTATAAAAAAATATTAACAATTATTGCCTTTTTTTCTAAAAGAAATTACAAGTTACACTAAAATATCATTTTTTTAAATCATTGTGTGATGGGGGGAGGGGGTGGACCCAAGGCAAACTATCAATTTCATGCGAGGAAAAACACTATCAAACAACATAATCAAGGGGACTTATTTATAAATCTCCAGCAGGCAACAACTCCTCGTAACATTGTCCCCATGCAGCAGCCAGCCACTTTCGAAAAAAAAAAAAAAAAAATCCCGAAAATGAACTGTTATTTAGTATGTTAATGTAAGGAATCAAAAATCCCACATTGAAATAATGATAGCCAAACTAGTATTAATAGTCAAAGATTGGCACTCGTAGCGTTTGGGCTTCTGGCTCTTAAATAAAGCTATTCTTTTAATCTATTTTTTTTATTTTGAATTTTGATTAACCGTTTTTCGGAATTTTAGCAGATAATTTTGAAATGGTGCTTTTTCTAAATGAAACAATGTCTTTTGGAAATGATGTCTTTTCCTATTAAAAGGCATGTTCTGTCATAATGGCTATCCTAAATTAGAACATATTAATAAGCCACATAATTTTACTGTTCCCATAAACAATAACACATTTTACCCTTTTTTCTTTTCCTTCTTTGGCCTTTGTTTCTCGTCCCTTTCTTTCCTCTTTTATCATTCTTTCTCCTTTCTTCTGCAGGTTTGTGCAGGTGATGGTGAGAGGCGCCGAGATTTTGCTGCTCCCATTAATGTGGGTGATGGGTTTCACCGTGTATTTTGGGTTATCGATCATCGTCTCTTTCATGGCCAGATGTTTAGGTGACCTGCATTTTGCTCACTATTCCTATGAACAGTATAACACTGTATAGTACCAATTTGCATCATGCAGCCGTGTGAAATTTCATCTTCTGTTCACCAACTCCAATCATTCCTTTCATCTTCCCTCGATATCCGGAAGCCATCCCAATATCCCTCTTTTCTTTGGATGAAGCTCTGGATTTTATTACCCTGGTTCGCCGTTTTCTGTTTTCTCCATTCTCTTGAAAGGGTGTCATACCCGAGGAAGAAAAGTTGTGGTACTACTAGCTTTCATCGGAACCGTAGAAGCTCCTCTAAATCCTAAAGCCAATTGCACTCTCGTGTCCTTCAATTTATCAGCTGCTCTTCGATGTAAGTTCTCTTATTTTCTTAAGCTTTGCTTGAGTAATCATATAGAAATAGTTTATAACCCTTAGTTTAAGTAATATGAAATTGTAGAAGGGATATTATGTGGTAGTCTTACAAGAAATTAGACATAAAAATGGGAATGACTCAAGAAACCACCATTTCAATTTGTTGGCTTGCTTGCATGAGTTTTGTTTGGTTCTAATCAATGAACTTTAATTATGCTACGTGAATTAGGAAGGAATAGATGGTAAAGACATTAGTATTCTGATAAAATTTGAAATGGAAAATAATGAATAAAAGGTGATAGGCAGTGTTTGATGCAATGTCTGAAAGAAAGCTAGAGTTTACTGCTTTGACTTGCAAATATACACAAGATGACAGCTCAAATGTTCTCTGTTGTGGGATTGTGGCCTGGTTGCCATCCATTTAAATTATTATTAAATGGTAAATAAGGAATTTTAGTTACATTCTCTCTGGCATAGGAAAGAATTAGTATAAATAATATTAACTTGAGGTTTTGATGCAGAACAATTTATACAGTGAAGAATTCCAAGGAAACATCTGGCCAAGAAACCGTGAAGTTAGCCATTCGTGCTTTGCTAGAGGTAAATTATCCTTTTTGACTTGACTTCATGCTTATAGTCTTACATTCTTCTGTTCTTATTTGAGGCTCAATTGTGTTAAACTTGCTACCTTTCCCAATTTTCGATGGTTTTTCAGGAATCGATCTATTAATAATGTCTAATACAAAATTGAGCTTCCTGATATTTTTCCTAAAGATTCAAAGTGGGGCATCTTATAATTCTCCTACTTATTTCCTTTTCTTTAATCTGATCTCCAGGTACAAATTCTACCTTGTGGTGTACACCTGATTTTCTGGGAGTGGGAAAAAGTTCCGAGATGATGCCTTTAATTCCCACTCTTTGTATTCTGTTAAATCAGCAAGCTTTTGTTTACTTTTGTATGAAATTTGGGGTCTTTTTTCAGATTAATAGTTTCTGATTCAGTTAATTTTGTAGGACATAGTGGTATTGATGCTGATTCGATCTTGCTTGATGATGGTTTTTGTTATCTGGTGCAATTTTGAAGTTTATTCTACAGGGTTTTCATGGAATGCAAATCATTACCAAACAAGTGCTTTGTTATATCAACTTTTATATTTTTGTTCCATCAAATTTCGTACCTGTGCCACCATCAATTGTTTTCCACTCTTTGTAATCTGACATAGTGCTTTTTGATTGGCAGCTGGAACAGGTTATCTTCGTATTCACCCCAAGTTTCTTCACTCAAATGCCACTTCCCATAAATGGACTTGCGGTGGTATGTGTTACTTGTGTTGTTCCCCTCATTGACTTGAAGATATCATATTAGAGATCGTTACAAGTATATTAATCGCGAAGGATGCATTGAGAGTCTATTTGTGTTGTGTAGAGTATGCTCCTTTTTTAGTTAATTACGATACAACGTAAAAGTTGGGCCATAATGATCTCTTTAGTAAGCCGTGATAAACAACACTGCATGCAAACTGAAGATAGCGATATTACCAGTTCTTCATCATATTTAAATGTAACAACAAAACATGTGTTTCTAATTCAAACTCTTGAAGACCTAAGCATTATGATTACCATTAGATTTACTGATAGTTTATGAGAGGTGGGATATCTTGACTATCTTTATCCTGGATGTAAATTTTCTGTCCCAAAAGGGGGGTATCAGTAAGAGAGTTTCAATTGCAAATCATTCTTGCAGCAATATTTCATAGCCAAATGGATGTTGAAGACGATCAGTCACTTTGCATTTTTCAGGTATGCATCCACATGATATAAAAGATTATTTTCAAGAATTACTCATGTTTTTAACAGAAATTATATAATTTTTATATTACCAATTAAGATGGGGATAAATATATTTTCGTCTTGTATGGCCCATTGCTAATACATAGATATTTTTCTCAGTATCTCCTTTCGATTTTCAAGCTTTGAGTTTACTTTACTCTTCAGCAAAATGCTTAGCTTGTTTATTTTTGTTTTTCGAAGTGATTTGATTTCATGTATTAGTTTTCACCTCATTAACATGTCCACTGGGTGTCTGCAGGTTTTTACCCTTTTCACACTAGCAGTGATGGACTTTCCCGTCACATGACAGATTTCCATGAAATTGAGGTATCTTGGAAAATCAAGGGACCTTTGCCATGCTTTGATTGTACAGGTCTAAATCTCAAAGTTATTTATCTCATTTCCAGAAAATTGGTAGTGGAAATCATGACTGAGAAAAGCATGTTTGCTCACGTCATTTGGATGATTTTCAGCAAAACGGCTCAAGGTAAATTACCATATTCTAGGATATGGTTTTGTTAACTTGATCGGGAACTTTAAAGCTTTAAATTGATAGGATTAAGTCTTGGTCTTATTTGTATTTCATTTATATGGAAAATTTGATTTTTTTTTGTTCAACATGGTGAGACATATTTTTTGTTCTTTCACATCATATACTATGTCATTTTGCAAGCTCTCAAGTTTTGGCTACTTGCCTTCTCAACTTATCTTATGCTTCTTAAATTTATTTTCTGATTGGTGGATGCTCTACAACAAGTCGCCAATGAACTTGCTCAACATTTGGGAGCTTCAATGCTGACTCATGTGAAGTTGAGATGGTTGAGATTTCACAAACAGCTCTGAGTGGTTCCAATGGTTATGTTGATTGTGATTGCAATTTTGCTAACAACATTGTATGCAATGTTATAAGAATGTATAGTGCTCAAATATTCTGTTTTCTAGGCAGCTGCATTGATTATACGTTGATTTGGATCGGAGATGTGCTTCCTTAGCTGAGATACGTGGAAGACATTGTGGATCCTTGATAGATTATGTGGTAAGGCTAGTTGGTGTGCCAATGTTCCCACCTTCTCTAAGATTTCAAACAGTCCTATGTATCTTGGATTCAACTTTCCGGCCTTGTCAAATAGTATTACTCCATTCATTGGTGAAATCTTCACATGTACATTCTCACCAACTTCGAGTTCCATTGGTCTTCTCTTCATGTTAGCCCAACTTTTCTGTCGATCTTGAGCTTCCTTGAGCCTATCTTTACAGATTGCGACCTTTCAATCGTAGCTTGCACAAGCTCAGGCCCGATGACAGCTTTTTCTCCAACTTCATCCCAATATAAAGGTGATCGACATTTACGCCCATAAAGTGCTTCGTACGACGCCATCCCAATACTGTTATAATGGATGTTGTTGTATGCGAATTTGATCATGGGAAAGAGTTCACTCCAATTTGCGCTGAAATATATGGTACAAGCTCTTAGCATATCCTCGAGAGTTTGGATTATTCTCTCTGTCTGGCCATCGGTTTGTGGGTGATAGGTTGTGCTAAAAGTTACCTTAGTTCCCATAGCTTGTTGAAAACTCTTCCAGAAGCGCGATACAAATCTGGGATGTCAGTCAGATACAATGCTTACTAGACTCCATGAAGTCGCACAATATTATCCATGTATAAGTTTGCCAACTTGTCCAGGTTATAGTTCACGCGAACAGGTAGGAATGTGTGGATTTAGTGAGTCTATCAACGATTACAAATATACCGTCATGACTGTGTCGTGACTTTGGCAATCCTACTAGTATGTCCAAGGAAATATGCTCCCATTTTCATTCTGGTATTTCTAGAGGTTGAGGTAATCCTCCGAGTCGTTGGTGCTCATATTTGACTTGCTGACAGACCAAACATCAAGCAACGAATTCTGCCACATCCTTCTTCTTTCCATTCCATCAGAAGCTCTCCTTTACATCTTTATACATTTTGGTACTTCCGGGGTGGACTGAAAATTTTGATTTATGTGCCTCGAACAATACCTCGTGTCAAAGGTTGTCGATATCTAGCAGACACAGTCGTCCTTTCATCCATGGTACAAGCTCTTAGCATATCCTCCAGGGTTTGGATTGTTATCTCTGTCTGGCCATCGGTTTGTGGGTGATAGGTTGTGCTAAGAGTTACCTTAGTTCCCATAGCTTGTTGAAAACTCTTCCGGAAGCGCAATACAAATCTGGGATCTCGGTCATATATAATGCTTACTGGGACTCCATGAAGCCACACAATATTATCCATGTATAAGTTTGCCAACTTGTCCAAGTTATAGTTCATGCGAACATGTAGGAATGTGTGGATATAGTGAGTCTATCCACGATTACCCATATACCATCATGACTGTGTCGTGACTTTGGCAATCCTACTATGAAGTCCATGGAAATATGCTCCCATTTTCATTCCGGGATTTCTAGAGGTTGAAGTAATCCTCCAGGTCATTGGTGCTCATCATTGACTTGCTGACAGACCAAACATCGAGCGACGAATTCTGCCACATCCTTCTTCATTCCATTCCATCAGAAGCTACCCTTTACATCTTTATACATTTTGGTACTTCTGGGGTGGACTAAAAATTTTGACTCATGTGCGTCGAACAGCAACTCGTGTCTAAGGTTGTCGATATCTGGCAGACACAGTCGTCCTTTCATCAATATGACGTCGGCTTTGTCTGACTAAAACTCAGATATCTTCCCATCTTTGACTTGATCTTTCAATTTTGTCAAAGTGGGGTCTTGATCTTGATTTAGCTTGATTGCTTCTTGCAAACATGGTTGAGCTGAGAGTGGGGCCAATATCATCTTTCCTTTACATTTTCTGCTCAATGCGTCTGCAAATTTGTTTGGGTTCCCGGGATGATAATTGATTGAGATGTCATAATCCTTTAGTAGTTCGATCCACCGTCTTTTCCTTATGTTCAAATTTTTTTGAGTAAATAACTACTTGAGGCTTTGGTGATCAGTGAATACTTCACACTTTGCGCCAAAGAGGTAATGCCTCCAAATTAAGGCGAAAACTACTGCAACTAGTTCAAGGTCATGCGTAGGGTAGTTTTTCTTATAAGGCTTGAGCTGCCTTTATGCACAGGCGATCACTCTCCCTTATTGCATGAGCACATATCCTAGACCTTCTTTTGATGCATCGCTGTAGATGGCAAAACCCATATTCTCATTTGGTAATACCAACACAGGTGTAGATGCAAGCTTCTTCTTCAAAGTCTCGAAACTCTCCTAACACTCCCCATTCAATATGAATTTGGAGTTCTTTTCTCTGAGCTTTGTAAGGGGTGTGGCTATCGTGTAAAATCCTTCAATGAATTTATGATAATAGCCAGCTAGCACTAAGAAACTTCGAATCTCCGTAACAATCTTTGATCTTGGCCAGTCCATAATCCACTTTCTTAGGATCTACGAAAGAATGCAATGTTGTCGCATTCTTGAATTTGGCAAAGAGTTCTTTCTCCCTTAAGGTCTGTAAAGTAAGACGAAGATGTTCCTCGTGTTTCTCTTTACTCGGTGAATAAACCAGAATGTCATCGATGAATACTACCACGAACATGTCCAAGAATGGCTTGAATACTCGGTTCAACAAATCCATAGTCAATCCACATGGCATCACTGTGAACTCGTAATGTGATAGGGTTGAATATTACGCGTTTTTATGCTATGATATGTATATGTTTTCGTGTTGATTCTTGGATTATTTTACGGTTTATGGTATATATTTCTCTATTTCAGGAATCAATGTTGAAATGTAGGGAAAGGTGAAGAAATCAAGCTAAAATGATGAAAGAATGAATAAAGTTGAAGAAAAGAGGAAAAAACCGGAATCCAAGACACATGTTGCTCCTTTCTCCTCAAATTACTATATGTTCGAGCCAAGTTTTGGAAATGTGGTCCATATAAAAGTTGTAGAACTTTCTCTTATCTTCGCGTGGACAGCTGATTCATCATATTCGGAGTTTTTATGAGAAAGTTACGTCCAAAACACGAAACTCGCCAGAAGCTGAAAAAGGCGAAGAAAAAATATAAATCATCTCGATCGATCGAGATTCAAGTCTCGATCGATCGAGGCTGGCAGAATGTTGGCGATCGATTGAGCAGTCAGTCTCGATCGATCGGCCAGAGGAGTTTTCAGAAAAATAACTTCCTTGTAGAGTTTGTGTACAAAAGGAAAGTACATAATTCTTTCCCTTATATCTTTAGACACGAAAATCACAACATAAATCATACTTTTAACCCTAGAAATAGCCTCCACACCTCCATACTCCATATCACCATCATCCACCTTCACCACTTCAACCTAGGAATTGGAACAACCCAACAAGATGATTAAAGAGACGATTGAGAAGGAAGCAAGAGAATGAGCGAGGATCTACAACCGGAGTCGACATCGGGAGTTTATTCTTGTCTTTTAATATTAGTTTCGATTTGTTTTGATTTACTATGTTGAACTAAGAACTAATTTATTTATCGAGGCTAGGCGAACCTTTGTTATGAACCTTCGATTTGATGATTGAATTCTTATAATTCTTTGCGTATGTTTTATGTTCTTCATGCTTTTAGAGGATTTATCACCTTTGAATGATGTTAGTATCGTAATTGAGATCGAGAGATGATTTATGATACGGAATTAATAACTCATACCATGGATTTCAGACCGAGATCGAGAGATGAAGTCAAATACATGCGTGATAGCCATAGATATCTAGTAATCGAAAGCTAGGAGTTTTCATGGATCTTATGCAATATTGAGTTGTTAAATAAGTGCACGAGAGTGACTTACTGCAATTTGATATTAGGTTTAATATAGCCCGAGAGAGTATATTAGATAAATTTGGAGAACTCGTCACCTTAGAAATATTTAAATATTCAATCGAAAATTGTAGGGAATTGCATTGGTGAGCCAAAGTCTTGATAATCTTCTCTAGTTGATTTTTCTCGTTTACTTTTATTGACTTTGTTGGATTAGTAGTTTATTTTTAATTAATTAGTAGTTAATTATAAATTAATTATCGTAGGTTAAATATAGTTAAAAGATATCTTATTTGGTACTTGCTTGTTAGTCCCTGTGGGTTCGACAATCCGTATTCTTCCTATCTATACTAAAACTTGACACCGTGCACTTGCGGTCTAAAATCGCTAGATTGGAAATAATTGTTTAAAATAAAAGCGATCAAGTTTTTGGCGCCGTTGCCGGGGACTAACTTTAGTAATATCATACTAGGTTCTTTGACTGTAATTTAACCATTTTTGTTTATTTATTTCGAAATTTTTTTTTTATATAAATTTTTTTTTGTTTTTGTTCTGTTTGTCTTGTGCGGTACTTGGAGATGCTACATCAACACGCCTTCACAAGCTTTGCCCAACAACGTTCCGAGCCGTTCTACGATGTTTGGGTGAGATTCAATGAATTGGCCAACACATTCCGATATCACAACTTTTCGAAATATACTCTCATGCAATATTTCTTCAAAGGGTTGGATGCACGGACACGAGAATGGGTATTGAGAGGAGCACTGATGACTGGGAGTCCCCTTGTTGATAGAGATGATGACAGTGTGTTGCACCTGTACAATGATATGGCGGACTTCGATCATCACTGGCATTGGGATCCTTCACTACAGGGTTGGAGCCACCAATACCCACCAGAGCCTCACTACCCTATTGATACGCCACAACCATTTGAACATCGCGAAGAGAGGAGAGATAGTTCTGCAGATGTCACAACTCAGTTAGAGGATACCTTAATAAGATTCATGGCATCAACTGAGAGCAGTTTGGAGTGCCAAACCAACTCTAAGCGCCACCTGGAGCAGCAAATGGCGGTCCTCATGGAAACAATTTCAACTAGCTGCCAGGAGGAAGAAACGAGAGAAACAAATCAAGAGGCGACGAATCGAGTTTGGTTATATGATGATGATTACTCAACCAACCAAGTTTGGGGGAGTGATCTGACTCATGTGGAAAAGTCAAGGGAACTTGAGCCTCTTCAAGAGATTGAGCCTACTTCAGAGATGTCATCCAAGGAGTTCCTATATGAAGATGAGTCGAGTGTGATGTTGGAGAAGGAAGAGACTTTCGAAGATTCCGATTTGAGTCGATCGATGGAGACATGTTCTATGCCATATGTGGATTCGTATTTTCCATCGATGCCAACTTCACCGCATTACATCCTCCAAGATATGAAGCCAAGTCAAGAATCATTCTCCAATGCCTACAAATTCAAGAAAGTTGTTGGAGAGACGAGCTTACAATGTTATAATCTTGCCAAGCTTGAGGGCATACTGAATGAAGACTCATTAATGGTATCATATGATACTTACTATGGGCGGCAGCTGCTCTTTGATGGTTGCTTCTGATGGTCAAGCCGACGACTAAAAATCAGCGCTTCTTGGGAGGCAACCCAAGCGTATCCTTTTGTTATTTAGTTGTGTTTTATTTTTCAGTTTTTGCATTTTAGTTTTGTTTAACTCTCAAGTCGAATATTTTACCATTTGCTTTCTTCTCTTGCTAGGTACTTGGTTGGAGCGATGAACCCCTACAACAGTGGAGCTTTCAAAAGTAAATCTTCCTCAACCCTCATGCAAGCGTCTTGATCAAGGGAGTTCACTTTTTCCCTTTTGATTCTTTTAAACATTGAGGGCAATGTTTGATTTAAGTTTGGGGGAGTAGTAGCTTGCATGTTTTACTTGTTTTAACCACATGTTGTGTGCTTAATTGACACTTGAATCGTCCGATTATTATGAGCTAAAAAAATAAAAAAATTATGAGTTCAAACTTGAGAAAAGAATGAATTATAGTAGTGACTATTCAATGAGGATTTTGATCTCACTATGCATATGAACTTGATTTGTGATGATTATTGGACTTGTACATGAATATCCTAATTTGAGTTAGCATGACAAGAATGAGGAATATATTGAGCTCAATGAGTCATGATCTTGTGGATTGCATGTTTTGAATAGTGATAATCGTTGTGAACTTGATGATTTGTCTTGAGCATCTTAGAGTTATCCTAGAACTTATTTGATTATGACACTTTGAGGCGAAATTTTATAGTTACAAACTTGACTTGGAAATGATCTAGGAGATCTTTGAAACGTTTGAGCCTTTCAAGCTTACCATGATTCATATCAATCCCTAGTGTCCCATTTGAGCTTTATTGAAAAAAGAATGGTATGTGCATTGCATATAATTAGACTCCATTCGACATTCTTGGCAAACTCATTATACTTACCCTTATTTGAGCCTAAATGAAAAAGTTATCCTTACCCTAAGGGAGTATAATGAATATCATTCGATGCACTTGAATTGTTATATCTTGATGAGCTTATTGAAAAATTGATGAATGAGAAAAGAAAAAGATAGACAAAAAGCCTTGAGAAAAAGATTGACTAAATAAGACCCAAAGTGGCCAAGGCTATAAAAGAAAAAGAAGTGAAGCTCGATGTGTGCGAAAAATTTGGACTGTAAATGATTATACTCTCTTCTTTGCGCTTATCCTATCTTTTCTTTGAAGCCAACACCAAAGGCCTTACATTACAAGCTTAAAAAGTCATTTTGATCCAAGTCTAGGGAGTAACTATAATTAGTGGAGAAGTTGTTTGAAAATAGGCCTATGTAATGCTTGATGATAATCTCGACTTTGAGTTGATTAGCATGATTTGATCTTGAATATGTGCATGAAACTTGAGATTGAAATTAGCACACACACACATTCCGATTTTGAGATATGTTGCTTGAATTAGGAGAAAACATGTCTTGTCAACTTTTGTATATGTGCATGAGATTTCTGAGAATAAGCAAGTCATGAAATAATTGTTTCAAGTATCAAGAATGAACTCTACCTTGTGATTTTAATGCTTAATCGAGGACGATTAAGTGATAAGTTTGGGGGAGTTGATAGGGTTGAATATTACGTGTTTTTATGCTATGATATGTATATGTTTTCGTGTTGATTCTTGGATTATTTTACGGTTTATGGTATATATTTCTCTATTTCAGGAATCAATGTTGAAATGTAGGGAAAGGTGAAGAAATCAAGCTAAAATGATGAAAGAATGAATAAAGTTGAAGAAAAGAGGAAAAACCGGAATCCAAGACACATGTTGCTCCTTTCACCTCAAATTACTATATGTTCGAGCCAAGTTTTGAAAATGTGGTGCATATAAAAGTTGTAGAACTTTCTCTTATCTTCGCGTGGACAGCTGATTCATCAAATTCGGAGTTTTTATGAGAAAGTTACGGCCAAAATACGAAACTCAACAGAAGCTGAAAAAGGCGAAAAAAAATATAAATCATCTCGCTCGATCGAGATTCAAGTCTCGATCGATTGAGGCTGGCAGAATGTTGGCGATCGATCGAGCAGTCAGTCTCGATCGATCAGCCAGAGGAGTTTTCAGAAAAATAACTTCCTTGTAGAGTTTGTGTGCAAAAGGGAAGTCCATAATTCTTTCCCTTATATCTTTAGACACGAAAATCACAACATAAATCATACTTTTAACCCTAGGAATAGCCTTCACACCTCCATACTCCATATCACCATCATCCACCTTCACCACTTCAACCTAGGAATTGGAACAACCCAACAAGGCGATTAAAGAGACGATTGAGAAGGAAGCAAGAGAATGAGCGAGGATCTACAACCGGAGTCGACATCGGGAGTTTATTCTTGTCTTTTAATATTAGTTTCGATTTGTTTTGATTTACTATGTTGAACTAAGAACTAATTTATTTATCGAGGCTAGGCGAACCTTTGTTATGAACCTTCGATTTGGTGATTTGATGATTGAATTCTTATAATTCTTTGCGTATGTTTTATGTTCTTCATGCTTTTAGAGGATTGATCGCCTTTGAATGATGTTAGTATCGTAATTGAGATCGAGAGATGATTTTATGATACGGAATTAATAACTCATACCATGGATTTCAGACCGAGATCAAGAAATGAAGTCAAATACATGCGTGATAGCCATAGATATCTAGTAATCGAAAGCTAGGAATTTTCATGGATCTTATGCAATATTGAGTTGTTAAATAAGTGCACGAGAGTGACTTACTGCAATTTGATATTAGGTTTAATATAGCTCGAGAGAGTATATTAGATAAATTTGGAGAACTCGTCACCTTAGAAATATTTAAATATTCAATCGAGAATTGTAGGGAATTGCATTGGTGAGCCAAAGTCTTGATAATCTTCTCTCGTGGATTTTTCTCGTTTACTTTTATTGACTTGGTTGGATTGGTAGTTTATTTTAATTAATTAGTAGTTAATTATAAATTAATTATCGTAGGTTAAATATAGTTAAAAGACATCTTATTTGGTACTTGCTTGTTAGTCCCTGTGGGTTCGACAATCCGTATTCTTCCTATCTATACTAAAACTTGACACTGTGCACTTGCGGTCTAAAATCGCTAGATTGGAAATAATTGTTTAAAATAAAAGCGATCATAATGCCCATATCTTGTTCGGAAGGCAGCCTTCAGAATATCTCCTACCTTAATCTTGAACTGATGATAGCCTGACCTTAGATCAAGTTTAGAAATGTCCTTAGCTTCCTTGAGTTGGTCAAAGATGTCATCAATTCTAGGGAGGGGATATTTATTCTTGATTGTGATATTATTCAACTATCTGTAATCGATACACAATCTCATACTCCCGTCTTTATTGTTTACAAATAGTACAGGAGCACCCCATGGAGATGCACTTGGTATGATGTGCTTCTTGTCCAAGAGGTCTTGAAGTTGTTCTTTTAACTCTTTTAATTCAGCTGAGGCCATACGGTATGGTGCCTTGGAGATTGATGCAGAGCCCGACACAAAGTTAATCTCGAATTCTATTTCACGACCTGGAACTGATTCTGGTAGTTCTTCCGGAAAGACGTCTGGGAATTCTTGTGCTATTGGGGATATCCTCTAGTCTGAGCTCAGCTCCTTCATGTGTCTTACTGATCATGGCTAGGTAGACTTCTTCACCACATTGCATTGCTTTCCAAGTTTGTGACGCAGACATGAGGGATCTTTGTTCCTTTACCTTTCCATGATAAATAACCTCATCTTGATCCAAGGTTCTTAGCTTGAAATTCTTTTTGCGACAGTCAAGTAAGGCGTGATACTTAGCTAACCAACCAATTCCTATGATAACATCAAACTCCACCATTTTGAGTTGAATTAGATCAGCACTGGACGATCTTTCATTTATATTAAGGATGCAACTACGATGAACACTATGTGCTTCTAAGGTTTTATTGGCAGGAGTTTCTACTATATATGGTTCACTAAGTAAGTCAGAAATAAGTTTTAAATTCTTAGCGAACCTCTTAGACATAAACGAGTGTGGCACCACAATCAGACAACACATAAGCAGGCAGTTTGTTGATTAAAATGGTACTTGCCACAATATCATTGGCATCGTCTGCCTCATTATATGTCATGGCAAATACCCGAAATTGGGTTTGTTTTCTTTCGGTTTGTTTGAAGGGGCGCCATTGCCTGCACCAATCCCCTTTTTCTCAGTCTCAGTGCAATCCACAATCCTATGTCCAAACTTCCCACATCGGAAGCAAGCACCACTATGTCCGTGACATTCCCCGATATGTGTAAGATTACAAATTTGGCATTTTGGGAATTCTTTGTTGTTCGGGTAGATGTAGGCCCTCTTTGTTAATTATTGAACTGATTTGGTCATTTGAACTTTTGGCCATTGCTAGAGGGCTGATTAGGGAGATGTCGTTTGAGCTTGAATTCTTCTTCTTGGCGATGTATATCAGTCTCGGCCCTGATGGTTGCTCCCATCAAGTTCCCAAAGTTGGTGTTCTCATACACTGCTAAGGCTTATTGGATATGACTGTTCAGACCATTCTTTAAACGGTGTAGCTTTAAGTCACCGTCTGCCATCATGGTTGGGGCATAAGTCCCTAGGGAATGGAATTCTGAAGAATTCTCTACCACTGATATTCCTGGAGTTTGTGTCAGGCTATCAAATCCTTCCAACTTCTGGAGTTTAACGGCTGCTGGGAAGTATTGTTTCGAGATGCACCTCGGAACCTTTGCCAAGTGATTGGTCCGGTCTCTTGCATCGAGGGTGACACACTATCCCACCACTTATTCGCATCGTCAACAAGAAATGGTGATGTAACTTCCACTTTGATCTCTTGAGGCACTTCAAGTAGTCTATGATGCTTTTCTACTTCTTTCAGACAGTGTTGAGCCACTTCTGGATTTGAGTTATCGTAGAACGTTGTCACTCGTTCTTACGAAAAGACTCGTAATGGTACTTTATCCCTTACAGCTAAGCTGTGGCTGTGGCTGGTTGGCTGGTGGGTTAGTAAACCCTTGAAGAGTAGTGGCCACGATGGTGGCTATGGCCATGAAGTCTTCACGGCGAAGACAACAAGCCTCGTAGTACATAAATTAAAATATAACCAGTCTTTTATTCCATAAACATAAATATTTTACAATTGAAAACAAAATCATACTTAAATCTTAATAGAGTTTAGCGGAAGCGTAATTATGTAAAATCTTGAAATATTTGCAGTAGATCACCAACCCCAAAGTTATGGTCTTATCCTTCGGTATATGTCTCAATTTTATCTTGGGAGGGGATATAATGGGTGAGTATTTGGGAAAATACTCAGGAAGTGGGGGGACAATCGAATATGCCAAAAACACATACTTATACAAATTTAGAAATAGGTATCGCAAGGCTTCTCATTTGCAATGCAAGTCTTGTCATCCCATCTTAATGCAAGTCTTTGCCATCCATTTGCAAGTCTAAGTCTTTTGCAAGATGTGAGGTTTCATAGATGGCCTCGTTCAACAAGATCCCGATGTTTTCTAAAGATAATTTCGTTTCTGAAAATTATAATCCAACTTAAAATCAATTATTACGATGCAATTTTCAGTTTCTTGTCAAATAAAAACATTCGCATATTATTTGAAAGACTAATATAAATTAACAGATTTATAAACCACTTTGAATTTTCTCCAAGCTACTCATGTGTCTATTTATTAGTATTTATTATTTGTTAAATACTCTAATACCAAAAAAACTAAATATATTAAAAAAATTGAGTTGTACAATTATCATTAGCTATCTCTTTTGGTAAAACAACAAAACCATCTATCCTACAATTGATAACACAACCAATCTCACGTGTCTGATTGCATGAGTTGTAAGGTGGTGCAATTATTAGGAAGCAATAATTGCCCAGCTTGGAGAGCGATCAAAACGTGATGCTTGGGCTGATATGCAATTTAAAAACATTTGAGTTTACACAATTATTACCAGTTATAATTTTTGATAAAATAGTAAACACTTATATTTTAAAAAGATATATTATCGATATTGGTAAATATAGACTATTATATATATTGGAAAAACAAAAGAATTAAATTTGATATTAGCTGCACATTCAAGCAATATTATAATAATTTATCCATAACATGATTCACATGTAATCATAAATAATGAATCCATAACGTGCTTCCTGAATTTTATAATATTTCCTCTATTTATTTGATTACTTTTTAATTGGCTCAATAATACCTTACAAGCTTGGGATTTTCCCCTATAAAAAGGCATCACTTGGACATGAAATTCAATTAAAGAGCAACCATGGAGAAGAAGGCATTGTTTAAACTAGTTTTTCTCAGCCTCCTTGTGCTGTCCACACCAAGTAACTATCTTTCATCAACATTCTATTTATCACATTATATATAAATAAATATCTTTTCCCGTATGGGTGTGTTTGATAGGGGTGATTAGGTAGGATTGTTGAATGTTAAAGCTCTTTATCCATTGTTAAGTTGGTTTTTTAATAAACCATTGTAATCATGTAAACACATGATAATGTGTTATTAGTGCTTGATTAGTAAACCCTCATACCCCGTGGATTTAACAATCCATTAGGCATGACAATGTATGCAAAGCCTTTTACTACATTTTATATTATTTTTAGTTTATATTTTAAATTAATTTTATAAAATCTATTATAATATTTACATATTATTTATACATGTTGTTTAATTCATTATGATATTTTATTAATAATTAAATTCATTTAAATCAATTTAATTTTTTTTTATTTTAATTAACTAATTGAATTAATTAAATATTTAATTTTTATGCTTCGGTTTTTGCTTAGGGGAGGATTTCTTTATTATTTAAAATTGAATTGATTAAAAATATTTAATGTTAATACATTAATAAATTTATAACAAAATATTTTTAATAGAATAAAAAAATTATTATAAATAAAATAATTTGGAATATTCTATGAAGAAATGAAAACTCATTTAAGGGTATTCGGTCATTTTAGTACCTAATTACATCTATATAATATTTAATCAACTACACCAAACCCGAAATTATTTTTTCATGTCTTATTAATCATAGACACCAAACACAAGATTATTTATCTGTTACTTTAATAATCATTTCTTTATCCATCATTATCTATCCATCACTCATCATATCACACCTAGCAAGCGTAACCTATGTATATATTTTGAAGCTACAATTTATACTATCATTTATCAAAATAGATAAACCCATTTAACTTTGTCGTAATGCATAGTAATGTTACAAAACTTTTGTATCAACAACTTATAATAGATAACATATTTAAAAATAATTAAATATTATAATAAGTTCGAAGCATAATCTGACGATCCAAAAGGTTGGATCCAATGTGTTTGTCTTATTCCTAAAGTTTTGGTATGTCAATTACTTACAAGAAGCTTACACATACTTCAATATGGTCATGCTATAAATTCAAACTATACAATCTATATCTCACTTCTAAGACTCCATGTTGTAGGCCAAATGATTGTCACCGCCCTCGTTAGCTAGCAGACTCGAGATCGAATCTTGTACATAACACTTAAAAAATCCACTCCCCACTATCAAAAAGAAATTTAAAAATTGCATGATAAAACTAGGGATCTAATTTCCTTCTCGATTTCTCAAACCCGTGCCTTAGAGTTTGACTACCCTTCATTGCCGATGATTTAAATCTCGTGGGTGAAACACTTATAAGGAATTCCAGAGAATAACATTGCATAATCCTGAACATCACTCAACCAAAACATATCACACTTTTCTTTACAAAAAATATTGTAGAATTCTATGGTTAAATATTAGTATTGTATAAACATACATACATATATACATATGTAGAACATGTTATTAGTGACTATTTTAATTCTCATATCATCACGGATGTTTCTTGCGCTCACAAAATATGATTTTAATAATTTAATGATTCACTATCTCAATACTTTTATAGAGTTATTTGTTCGTCGTTCAACCAATATATATACACACACAAAAAAAAACACACACACACACACATATATGTATGTATGTATTGATCGAATTATAATTTTGAAATATAAAGTTGTGTATATATATTTGCAGATTCTGAATTTCTTAAAATGACAATATCATCAATTGTAATTGTTGGTTTGCCCCAACGTCAGATTCAAGCGCAGCGAAAATATAAAACATAAACGGATATAAATCCAAGGACAATCGATTGCGCTAGATTCATATATAACATGCAAATATCAAATATAAATGAACGAAAATCTGAAAGCGGTGATCCCTCGAGACCAAGTGTGTCGTTGTCAGAGACCAAAGCAATATATTTATAGATGTTAGTGAGTCGCTAATGGGCTTTGGGTACATAAAGCTCAATAGACCAACTTTTGGCTTGCATGACACATATGCTAACAATCTCTCACTTGCCCAAAAGCCAACATAAAACACTAAACTCATAATCCAAGTGTGTCAATCCAATTGAACAATTTGATGCACAACCGTCGTACATAATTATGAGATATATTATATATGCTAGTTTTAGAACTTTCTATTTACGGAACATTTCCAAATATAGAACCTCCAGGATGATATGCTCAGTACATCCAAAAGTAAGCTTGATGTACAAAGAGTCAAAGATCTGCTAGATATTGAATTTGAAATGAAAGATTTTGGGCCATCAAGAAAAATACTTGGAATGGAGATTAGAAGAGACAGAGCACAGGGTGCTCTCTTTATTTCACCGAGTGGATACATTGATAAAGTATTAAAGAGGTTCAATATGAAACTGTCAAAGCCACTACGAACTCCATTGGCCAGCATTTCAAACTTTCATCAAAAGATACACTAGAGACTGATGAAGAAAGGAGATATATGGATAAGGTTCCTTATGCCAAAGCTGTGGGCACATCTGGAACACGGTTCATCCCAAGAATCACATCTGCAAGACCTAGGTCTTTCATCTCAAAATTTCGTGACAACATTTTCTTGGTAATATTGATGTTATTGTTATTACCAACAATTATCATGTCATCCACGTAGAAACATACTATCACATAGTTTGTATTGTCTCATTTCACGTAGACACATTTATCGCATTGATTTGTTTTAAACCCATTTGAAAGCATGACGCTATCAAATTTTCCGTGCTATTGTTTAGGTGCTTGTTTTAATCCATACAAGGATTTCAGAAGTCTACACACATTTGTTTCTTTCCCTGGAACTACAAACCCTTCAGGTTGGTCCATGTAAACCTCCTCTTCTAACTCTCCATTTAGAAAGGCTGTTTTTACATCCATTTGATGGATCTCTAGGTTATATAACGCAGCAAATGCAATTATTAACCTTATGGACGTTTTCCTGGATACAGGAGCGTATGTGTCGAAATAATCAACACCCTCTGTTTGTCTGTAGCCTTTGACTACAAGTCTAGCCTTGTACTTATCTACAGTACCATCAGCTTTCATCTTCCTCTTGAAGATCCACTTGTGGCCTAGTACTTTACAACCTGCAGGAAGATCCACTAGTTCCCAAGTATAATTATGTAAGATAGATTATATCTCACTGTTTACCGCTTCTTTCCAAAGATCAGAGTCTTTTGATGACATTGCTTCCTTGAAAGTAGCTGGATCGTTTTCCAACAGATATGTTAGAAAATCTGAGCCAAAAGGTTTTTCTTTTCTCGCTCTTTTGCTTCGTCTAGGCGATTCTACATTCTCTTGCGATTTTCTATCCCCCACATTTCTCTTAACATTGGTTTCAGTCACTGTCTGAGTTTTGTGGGGAAAGATTTCCTCAAAGAATGAAGCATCTCTAGCCTCAATGATGCATTTCTGCATTATCTGACTTGTGTACCAGAAATCGATAGGCACTACTATCTTGCGCATATCCGATAAATACACAATCCACTGTCTTAGGTCCTATTCTAGTCCGTTTAGGAGGAGGAATTGGTACCTTTGTTAGACAGCTCCAAACCCTTAAAAACTTGTAGCTAGGTGCACGACCTTTCCACAATTCATAAGGCGTTTTATCCAACTTTTTATGTGGTACTCTGTTTAGTACATAGTTGGCGGAAAGCAGAGCTTCTCTCCATAAATTCCTAGGTAAGTCGGAACTTATAAGCATTGCATTCATCATTTCCTTAAGCGTTCTATTCTTCCTTTCAGCAATACCATTTTGCTCGGGAGAATAAGGCGCAGTGGTTTGATGAATAATGCCACTCTCAGCACATATTTGTGCAAATGGTGACTCATATTCACCGCCTCTATCACTTCGAAGAATTTTAATCTTTTTATCAAGTTGATTCTCAACTTCATTCTTGTAGTGAATGAACATGTCTATTGCTTCGTCTTTACTTCTCATTAAGTACATAACAATATCTTGTACAATTATCGATAAATGTTATGAAATAATTTTTACCGCCTCTAGATATATCAGCTGCAACTCTTCGCATTGCTCAACAACGCTCTTGCCATCTACCATTCGATAGTCATGGAATCGTCCGGCTACAAAAAATTTTGCGCCTGCGTCGTCAACTTTATACTTTGTCTCTAACGATTCCCAAAGATTCTTAGCAGTCTCCTTGGGGGAATACACATTAAAAAGTGCATCGTCAACAGAATTCAGTATGTAGTTACGACAAAGGCAGTCGGCACTTATCCATGACTCGACAATCACTGCAGATTGAGGATCTTCTCTGTCCACCACCGGTTTCTCCTCCTTCAGAAACCTGGTCAAGTTCAAGGTGGTAATGAAGAATATGATCTTCTGTTGCCAACGTTTAAAGTTGGAACCCTTGAACTTTTCCGGTTTCTCAAATTGAGAAAACGACATTGGACTTCTCAGAATTGGCATTGCGGCCTCAGTACCGCTAGCTTTGATCACCGAAATCTCATTATTCAAAGCAGGTGGTTGGGTAAACTGGTCAGCCATTAACTAAAACAGAACACAAATAGGAGAGCACAAATAATATCAAAGTAGTTTTGAAACCGTGGGATTAAACCTTTCAACAATGCATAAACAATGTCTCAAATGAATATGAAACTTGACGGTAACAATTTGTTAAAGTGCAGTTGAGGAAAATCTGAGTTCTGACAGAACACAAAACAGAACAAAAAAAAATACACAAAAAAAATTTAGAGTTTACGATTGTTAGTACTTTTCTTTTTGTTCAAGTAGACGAATAACTCACAAGATCACAAACACTGTCTTATAAATAAAATGCTTGAAAACAGTAGAGACTTACTACAACAGTTTAAATATACTGTGCAGAAACTTTGTTGTGTAGTATCTGAAATGGACGAGGCCACAGTAAACCGTGTGCCCGTAAACTCTAAATTGCCCGCCTACAACTTCTGGCCTCCTGGACAAGAGAGTTCCAAGGTACAACGCCCGAACACCTCTGTTTGGATTGAAACAGAAACCCAGACAGACTCACTTGAACACTCAACAATGTGTAGTACTCTCAATATAATATGATATGATATGAAATGCAATTTCGGGATGAAGAAAAACATAGAGCTGGTGCAGCTTATATAGCTCAGCAGCAGACCACTCCAAAGGTCTCAGAAATTAAGTGTAAAGTTTAATGTGGGTAAATGAAAAGTCTCAACATTTAACATCAGATTAATATGGATTTAAGTCTCACACTTAAATCTGACTTCAATTATGCATGTAGGTGAAAAGTCTCAAACTTAATACTCAGCAGAATATGAAAAGTCAGGTAGATGAAAAGTCATTTCAGAAATCCGAGTAGTAAAAAGATAGGACTGCCTTCGCGGCAGCGACACGCGCGACGAGCGGAGCGGACGGACGGACGGCGCGTGAGGGGCACCCGTCTTTACTACTTAACTACTCTCTATTGATTTGTATCTCATTATAAACAAACCATAAGTGTCTCAATTACTCAATGTGGGATTTCTTTAGCCTAATTGACTATTCATAATTAACTTACCATAATTTTGTTCTCATTAACAAAATAAAACATAATTATTGGGCTCTTAGTTATTAACCCAATAATACAATTTTTATTAATCCAACACTTATAATATACATCAAATTTAAAAATAATACAATATTATAATAACCTCGAAGCATAATATATTGGTCACAAAAGTTGGATCCAATGTGTTGTCCTATTCCTAAGGTTTTGGTGTGCCCATCAACTCGCTATGCATATGTTTCCTTATGAAATGCTTGATTTGTTAGATCATTTTAATACATTTATTCTTATTGTCTATAATTATTTTTTTTTTTCAAAATAATTATTCAGCACTAATTACGATATCAAGGTTATATGTGCATAAAAATATGTCTTACCAATATACGCACCATTATGTACAACAAAAATATGGAAGAGTGTAGGCGAGAACAATTGACTACAATTGCACTTGGAATATAATGGCAATATAAGCAGTTATCACCATCTATAGATTTTGGTAAAGCTTTATATTAAACTCCGTGTAAACATATTTCATTGGATGTATGAGTCACGTACATATTTTTCATATGGAGCTTCATGACATACAATGTTCTAGTGAACCAATAGTTACATGATAAGTATTCTACTGTGCTATAAACAAAGTGTTAGCATAAGTAGGGTGGGAATCGGGATGGGTTTCGGGGAATCGGGATGTTCGGGTTTGGGTAGTCGGGTATCGGGAATACTAAAAGCATACCCGAACCCGAACCCGAATATCGAACCCGAATATGTCGGGTACCCGAAATTCGGGTTCGGGTACCCGAATTCGGGTATCCGAACCTGGGTTTTATTTTTATTTTTAGTTTTTTAAAAGAAATACTACACATATTTAAACTAAAAAAATATTTTTTTTTATTTTTAAAAGGGAAATCGGTTTCGGGTACCGAACCCCAACAATTTTTCTCCCAAACCCCTACCCGAATCCCGTCCCGAACCCGCCACTACCCGATCGGGGAATACCCGATTATCCCGAAAAACCCAATTATCCCGACCCGATCGGGAAATACCCGATCGGGTCGGGTCGAGACCCGAATTCCCGAACCCGTTTCTCAGCCCTAAGCATAACATATGCTCTGCAAGCCAAACTGAAAATCGCATCCCTTATTTCGCATTCCTATGATTCTTGATTTAATTTTTGGTAATTTCGGGGAGCCTTTTGTTGCCGCTTCTGTTGGGATTATGTCTTTCCTCCTTTCAAGTGTCATTCATCCTCCATGAATGAGTACACACAATTTTGGCATTTTATTCTAAACATATGGACATGAAATTTGTTTGTTTATTCTATCGTTGGTCAATAATTGATCATAACATGATGCATATGTAATCATAAATATTTGATCCATAGCTTGCTTCATGAATCAATTGGCTCAGTAATACTAAATTAGTTGGTTTATGCTAGCTCACATAAGTCCGATGCGCGAGCGAATGCATATACACGAATTTTCAAAAAATTGAGTATGAGTGCGCCTATTAAAAATAAATAAATATACACACACTGATGAAATGAAGTTAAACATAAATATTATACACCCACATCGTGTAACCCCTCATATCGACATGTTGATTAATACAGGGCTTTGTAGTACCACTATATAAAGAAATAAAATGTAGAGGTGGGCGTCCGGTCGGGTATTCGGATACCCGAACAGATCGATAGTGGCAATTCGGGAAAAATAAGGTATCGTGTTAATACTCGATTCCCTGCCCCTAGTATTTCGGGTCAGGAATCGGATATTGTTTTGGACCTTGTTTGGGTTTTCTTTTTTCCATTTATTTTTTAAATTTTAAACAAAATGAAAAAAAAATGAAATGAAAACTGTAAATTCGGGTACCCGAAATTTCGGGTCGGGAATCAAGTAGTTCTTAGTGGTACCCGAAATTTCGGGTACCTGAACCCCAAAATAACCGACCCAATCCCAGCCATAAAGATATGTCTACGGTAATAACTATAGGTTTTAGCTTAGTGGTATACGTTTGATCCTAATAATTGGTATCGGAGTGATGTTATGAGTTCAAGTTGTCAATGAAGCAATTTTGGGGGGATTTTGGGAGTGGTGTACCCAATAATTTTTCTGTGTACTCGTGGACGAAGGCATGACATCTACCATGTAAGGCATAACAAATCTGGATCATTAACACCTGAATGGTGCAACGCCTCATGTCTACTTGTCACTTAGTACGACATTTTCCACTGACACCATATAAAGACATCTGCTAATACCTATAACTTTTGGTATATAGTTTTGGTCAAGTGATAAGTGTTTGATGCTAACAAAAGTTGAAGCTTTTGATGTGCCCCGTTCCCGGAAAAAATACCGAATGCATGAAAAGACACTGTCATTACATGGTCGGTGACGTAAAATGCCTCCTCAACTCCATCCCCATGATGAATATCAATGTCTATGTACAGCACACGTTGCAAGCAAGAATGAAGAACTTAGAAAAAATAAAATGCCACCATAAACAAGAGCATGTAAGCTAGCTGATACACGTATAAGTGGAGGAAAGAAGTATACCTTGCTAAGCTTTCGACACGGAGATTAGATAATGTTTGCAAGCAAAAGCAATAAAGGTCGGCTAATATAAAACATCTTCAGAGACAAAATTAATTTGCGAGTCATGTACTGTCTTTATTATTACCAGAAAGAAAATAATTATCCAAGTAGAAATTCTCAAGTTATCATGGAAATCAAGGGAATAAAACAAATGAAAATATTAAGAAAACATCAAAATGTGCAACTTATTCTTTCCAACTTCTACCAATAGTTATAAATGGATATTTCAATTCACATACATCGTGTTTCGCCGTTTTTTTTTTTTTTTTTGCTTTTTGCTACATCCTCGTATGAAACACAAGCACAAAAGATACAGCCGTAACAAAGTGATGGCATGCAAATTTGAAAATATTCAACTCCCAAACAACTACATTTACATTCAAAAAAACCAGATACTAAAAGAAGCATATACTAGGCATGGCATCGATACAAACAACATGGATAATGCACTGGTCCTCGAAAACTTGACTAAACAACAAAGAGAACAAAGTTACATGTTTAAATATCACAAGAAGTTTGTACACATAAAAATGACTATTAATTTGTTTGCAAACAAGCTTATGAATTTCAACACAAAAAGGAGGCAACCCAAAGCTGAATTTTCAATGATGAAATGGTTCTCCAATCCGTATTTTCTTGTCTACTACTCCAACACAAATAGATAGACAGACCTTATGAATCCACCAATCCTTTGAAGTTCCTCATGGCCATCAAGCAATATAATCCCCATCCGCTCTCACGGTCATGACATATCGGTAGAGTATTTGGAGGATATCCTGAGGGTAACAAGTTGATACCCCACCAGAGACTTGGAGGAACCAATATAATGAAAACTAAATGAGAGTCAGCTATGACTGCATCTGGATTTACCTAGGGACGAACTTGGAAAGGTCGGCCTTCCCCAGGATTAGTCAGGTGAAGCCGGATTAGTCAGGTGAAGCCCGGATATGTGGTTACCCAAAGATTATATACAATTCCCCATCCCAATAGCAACACTTTGATACGCCAGGACTAAATAAATCTAACTTTGAACCAGGGGTAAAGATTCAAACTTTACGAATAAATTTCTGAAAATTTAAGCTTATTGTCACCCTATGAGCGGTTCCAGAATTCCCAGCACAATATCATTGACATAACAAAACCCCGACGCCTCACTCTTCTTCGCATGATGCAACCCCCCAGCCCAGTTAATCGCAATATCCGCATCCTGCCTATTCAGCTTAACGCCAGCGCCAACAGACCCGCAGGCTTAGGCTTGACAAAAGCTGAATAAGCCGTCAAAAATAGGGCGATTCTCGCTAACATTGACGCGCGTGAGTGTGGTCGTGAAGCGTGTCGGGGTGAGAGGTGATAAAATCGACGTATTCCGGCGAGTGTAAGCTGAGATCGGCGGCATCTGCGGGGAGTGGTTGGCTGATCTCCATGCGCCGGTGGAGGGAGTAGTGAACGATAGGTTGTGCGCCATCCGGCTGCGGTGGGGTTTCGTTGGGTGACCTTGGTCGTAGTAGTAGTCACCGATTGTTGGCTCGTAGAAGTAAGACTCGCGCCTCTTACGAGCGTCGGGGTAGGAAGACGGCAGTGACGCGCCGCCGATGGAGTTTTTTTCCCGCTTTCTTTTCCCAACTAGGGAACTCGGGGGAAAAAGAAATAAAAACCCACAGTGTTTAATCGAAATAACATAGAAATATGAGATTGAATTTGAATTAATTTGTAATTGCAGTTGTATAATGATAATATTGACAAATAGTCCATTTAACTTTTCAATTAATTGTGGGCTATGACCCCAATTTGTTTGGGTTTAGGCTTTTAGCTTGTGGGCTTGCGTATTTTATAACAAAGGAAAGTTCAGGCCGGTACCCAATGGTAAAACTTTATTCATCCTAGTCTAGGAAAAAAACTTGCAATCATTTAAGTCAACTTTAGGTTAAAATGACAAAAGTGTCCTTAATAAGAAAATACGACAATCTAAAAAATTTCAATCTCTTACTTTCAGCATTTCGTTCGATCTCTTTCACCACTGCGATTCAAATCTCCTCGTAAATCTCTCTCGTCAATTACGGTTTCTTACAGTTTTTTCTCTTTATCTCTTCGATTTTTCGTTTCATCAATATGTTCAAGATTTTTTTTTTTCAATTCAAGTATGTGTTTGTGTTTGTGTATATGTGTGTAAGTGTGTGTATATATATATATATATATATATATATTTATGGTTTTTTAGTTATTATGCATTGATGTCTATGCTTCTTTGCACATTTTCAGAATTTACAGTTTGAAACTTGCAATGAAGAAGATGACCCAGCGAAAAATTAATTGGTGCACGAAAATTATAAAAAATAACTGGTGCACAAAAATTTTTAAAGTAACTGGTGCACGAAAAGATTGAAAATCAGCAACTGATGCACGAAAATTAAAATCAGCTACTGATGCACGAAAATACAACACTGGTGCATCAGTGTTATATTTTAGTGCACCAATGTTATATTTTCGTGCACCAGTGTTGTATTTTCGTGCATCAGTGTTATATTTTAGTGCACCAAGGTTATATTTTCGTGCACCAGTGTTATATTTCCGTGCACCAAGGTTATATTGTCGTGCACCAGTTACTTTTTATAATTTTCGTGCACCAGTTACTTTTTATCATTTTCGTGCACCAGTTATTGTTTTATAATTTTCGTGCACCAGTTATTTTTTTATCATTTTCGTGCACCAGTTATTTTTTATGATTTTCGTGCACCAATGTTATATTTTCGTGCACCAGTTACATTTTATGATTTTCGTGCACCAATTACTTTTTATGATTTTCGTGCACCAATGTTATATTTTCGTGCACCAGTTACTTTTTATAATTTTCGTGCACCAGTTATTTTTTCTCTGGGTCATCTTCTTCGTTGCAACATATTGCTGTCAAACTGTAAATTTTGAAAATGAGCAAACAAGCACGGACACCAATGCATACCTTACTTCTTCATCCATATGCATCAGTCAAAAAAAAAACATACCAACAGACTTTCGATATCTATAATTTAGCATCGGTATTCAAATTTATAATTCACATACACACACAGTATACACACACGATGAAATGCGCATAGCAGATCCGAAAATTATATTGCAGACTAGTCTGAGATCTTCTTCGATTCAAAAAGATTCCAAATGCTACGAAAATTTAGATGATTCGATTCAAACATATTTCATGTACAGAACATTTAGCAAATACTTTTTAGGGATGAAGCGACTAGATGAGGCGACGAGATGATGAAGAAAAGAATGATCTGAGAATCGCCGGAAAATTTCAACAGAAAATTTAAGGTGGGGCGACGGGATGAGGAAGAAAATAAAGATCTGAAATTAGGTTTATGATGTTTTCAACTGAAGAGTATTTTGGTAACTAAAAAATACCTTTTCAAACCAATAGTTAAAAAATTGGACTCATGTGAATATAATTTTCTCCTAAGTGTATTTTTTGGTAAGAAGTTTTTTTTTGCAGATTTATTTGTAATAAGTTTCTGTAAACAGCACCTATTTGCAATTTTCCCTTGATAATATAGAAAAAAGCAACCCAATACACTTTCATGAAACTTAATTCATCTTAATCAAGGAAAAAATTCTACAATCACTTAAGTTCATTTGATGTTAAAATGACAATAGTACGCTTAATCGCTCTCACTCACATTTTAAGTTTTCACTCCTGTTTCAAAACCCTACAGCCATCAAATACCATGACCTAGGGTTTCAGACTACCGACGACGAGATGGGTGGTGGCCGGTCCCGGGGTGAGGGGAAGCTAACCAGTGTATGGGCTTGAACCAATTCATGGATGGATCGAAGAAATCGAACCAAGAGCTGAAACATTAGGTCATGCGATTTCGCCCCTTCCAGATCAAATTTTGGGCTCGTCGAACGGAGGTCTCACGGTGGCTATCTGGTATAGAAATGACCGCAATTGAATTGTGAACATTTTCGTATATTGGGGTCGTCGAACGGAGGTCTCACAGTGGCTATCTGGTATAGAAATGACCGCAATTGAATTGTGAACATTTTCGTGTATTGGGGTCGTCGAATGGATGTCGGACGATGTCAAACGGAATAATTTTCTGCGCGAAATTGAAACTCAGTAACGGATGCACGAAAATGAAAATCAGTAACTGATGCACGAAAATGAAAAATTATTGTTCGCGCACCACTGTTATACTGTTCGTGCACGTGTTATATTTCCGTGCACGGTTGCCTTTTTACAAATTCATGCATCAGTGTTATATTTTCGTGCACCAGTTAATTAAAACAAGTTTGTGCATCAGTTAATTAACATTGTTTGTGCACCAATTATTATATTGTTCGTACATCAGTTACTTTGTTTGCAATTTCGTGCACCTGCTAATTAAAATAAGTCGTGCACAAGTTACGATATTGTTCTTATACCAGTTATTTAAAACAAGTTCATGCACTAGTTATTATATTGTTCGTGCATCGGTGTTATATTTTCGTGCACAGACCTTTTTACAAATTCGTGCACCAGTTAATGAAAATAAATTCATGCACCAGTTTATATTTTCATGCACCAGTTAGTTTTTGCAATTTCGTGCATTAGTAATTATATTGTTCTTGCACTGGTTATTATATTGTTCGTGAACCAGTTACGTTTTTTGCAATTTCGTGCACCTGCTAATTAAAACAAGTCCGTGCCCTAGTTAATAAGTTCATGCACCAATTATTATATTGTTCGTACACAAATTTTATATTTTCATGCACAGTTACCTTTTTACAAATTCGTGCGCCAGTTCGTGAAAATCACGATATTTTTCAAGCATTCTTCCACATATACAGAGATCCAAATACCTACAAAATTGAGATCAAAATCAGCTATCAACGAACTGTAAAGATCAACAGCTTCGTAAGAAATTTTAACGTATTCCAATCAGATGATAAAATGAAATCGTAAACTAGCATAAATTGTTGGATCCAAACAGACTCGAAATCGTCTCCTCATTATTCTTCTGACCATCCTTTTGCGCCTTCTCTTTCATATGCTGAAGAGCACTCATGATTCATTTGATATCACTGGATTTTTTTCATCGTAAAACTACATCTATTTATGGATTTATTCTTGGCTATCTCATGAGGTGATACCCCATGGGATAGTCTCATTCATTAGATGGATATATTCCCATAAACATTGGATGGGTATATACATATCCAATGGATAGATCTACCCCATGGAGACTACCCCATATGATAGCAAAGACCAATTCCTATTTATGAAACTATTCAAAAACATAGTAATGATTGCAAAACAGGAGCGATGGCAAATAAAAAAAAAGTAATAATAACTTTCATATGAGCGTATTTAATCATAATCTCAGAGGGGTGTATTTAATAATGATTTTTGGTGACTTTTAATGATTTTTTTTAATAATAGACTTTTGTGGATTTAATAGATTTTTATTGACTTTTATAGAGTTTTACATAGTTACAAAAAGATTTTCATAGACTTCATTCTAGACTTATATTGAGTTTTAATGACTTTTTTTAAATGATAGACTTTTGTGGAGATATATATATTAACTTTTTATCGTATTACACATAGTCATAAAAAGATTTTTATAAACTCTTGTATCTTTTTTTATAGAATTATGTTACAAGATTTTAAACTATCAAAGAATTTTGTAGATTTTGTAACTTACAATTATAATTGAAAAAAAAAATACTAATCAATTAAATATTAATATCTTCCCTAAAAACTCAATGCACCGTAAATATTTTAATAGAATATTTTGAAATATATTTTACATAATTAATTTAATTATGTAAGTAAAATATATATTTTTTATACTAAAAAGAAATAATTTGTGTATTAGAATGTAATATTAAATTAGTATATATCTTTAATGAATTTATTTTAAATATATAGATATATTAAGATCATTAATCATGGTTTCTGTTATAAATTTTGTGTTGCTCATCAGTCTACTAGCTTTCAAAATTTTTTTACCAAGAATGTACAAATTTACGATTCAAACATTGATCACACCAAATTTTACTATGTCAAAATAAAATAAAATTATGCAAGTTTTATTATATAAACTTTTAAAATGATATTGTTTGTGGGAAAGCATAAGTCAAGGTGTAAAGACTAAAAATTCATTGTTACTGAAATAAGGAAATAATTATATGGGTTACATGGGTATTATTCAATTAAAAGTCTATTAAAATCTCTATGATTAATGGAGGAGAATTTTTTACTTTTTAAAGTTGTACCTATAGCTTCAATGTTTGTATTTAAAAGAAATCATAGAGTCATTTAAAGTCTATTGACATTTGGATACCTCTAGACTTTTATAGAGTTTTTAAAAGTCATGTTTAAATACCACATGACTCTATAAAAGTCTATTTTAAAAATCGGTAGACTTATATAGAGTACATAAAAGTCTAGATTGAATAACAGTAGACTTTTATAAAGTATATAAAATTCTAGATTAATACTTCTAGACTTTTAAAATTATAAAAGTCATTAAAAGTTAAGATTGGATACACCCCCCTTAATCTTTTTCGAGTTTGAACTCTTAGCTCTTCAAGTTCAATTCTACTCGTTTGCCTCTCGTGCAATCTAATGACCGTTTTGGTCAGCAATATTTCATAATTTTTTCGATTCAATCCCTAATATTTGGATTGGCCAAGATAGTTCCTAATGCCTTGGCATGCACCCGATTTGATCCCATCTTTAAATTGTTCGATAAAGCCAAATGTTTCAGTCACAAGTTCTAATATATTGAATTTATATTAAAAGTAACTATTACATTGAGTGGCCTTTAATTTATTATCAATTATTCTTTGAATATTTTCTTTAAAATCAAGATAATAGTCCTGGTAAATATTATTATAGGATCAAGCGTTTGTCGTTTTACTAAAAGCTATAACTGATGATAACGGTGCAACTCAAATCTTTTAAATTGTACATCAGCACAATCACCATGTTTTGATCTATCATAGAGCAAGGGCAATTGTTGTACCATAACAATTCCCCTCTCAATAATCGCACTCCTTGCAACTCATGAGAATCAAACATTGGACATTTACTCTGATATCAATTGTAGGATCAAACACTTGCCGCTTTACCAAAAGTTATAGCTGATGGTAACGATGTAACTCAAATCTTTTAAACAGTACAACAACACAAGCACCACGTTTCGATCGATCACAAAATTAGGGTAATTGTTGTACCCCAACAAGTATCGTGCTGTAAAGTCGAGATAGGATTATGCTTGAAAATTTTTGGGCTTGAAATTCAATAGTTTGACCCCTCAAACAATAAGATGTCTCTTCAAATTTTTTCCCTCTAATTAATGGGAGTTTTTTCAAAACTAAATCTATGAATTATTGACACATATATAAAAGGCAACGTGAGATTCAATCAAAAAATAGATTAAAATATTCTAAAGGATCAATTAGATAATACTCGGGTTATCTTTTTACCTACAAATGTATTGATTAAGTTTGTGTAATAAAGATTTTCAGCCATTTTTTTTCAATCGGTAACACGTCCAATCCATTCAATCTTACTTGTGATATAGTTTATCGGTGATAAGTTTTCATCAATTTCAACTTGAAGAAATTTCTTTTGCTGATGTAACTGTAATCAGAATATTCAACAAAATTCTATAAATAACATAGTTGCTTGGAAATTATGCTGTGCTCAATTTATTGGATAGAATGTGTATTTGGATCTATGTTGATATTGATTTTTTTTTTTTTGATCAAATGTTGATATTGATTAGAACCATGGTTGAATTGAATATCACATTTGACTATATTTTATATACTTTTGGATCCTCTAAATTTTTTTTGGTCCAAGAGAAACACCCCAGTCCTGATGTACGGCCTTGAGTCAAGATCAATAGCCACAATACCCTTCTTAGCCTCTTCCAAAGTCTTCAAAAAACAAAAAATTATCAAGGAGAGGAGAATAATTTGTAACCAACATAGCTCGAACTCGAGCATTTTCTATTATTGGGAAGCATGACAATCAATGTGGCTAAGACCCAAGTGTCCCAAAGTCTTCAATTTACCAACACAATGATGCTTCTTTTTCAAGTGATGATGATGGCATGAGTGATAATGTAGGGAGTATATTCACCCAATTGGGAAAACACCTCTTTGATGTCTTGATACTTCAAACAAATTATTTTGTTTCTTTGACCTGCCTCCAACCCTTGATTATTTTTTTTAATATGACGGAGAACCCACATCTGCTATATTTTGGGTACGCACTAAGTAAAGTACTGGGCTGACTAAATAACCTGCAAATCACGTCAACCAGGTAAACCGCACTAGGTAAGCCTGATGCTACATGCTCAATCGAGAAAGTGTTGGTAGGGGGAATCGAATTCGTGACCAAAGGCTACCGCACTCACATATTCTACCAACTCGGTCACCCCATGAGGAGCAACCCTTGATTCTTTACACAATGATATGATGAATATATGGCTATAATTAATTAGAATTTAATGAAATAATGATTTTAGTATAATTTTGTAGGATCGAGCGATTACCGTTTTACCAATAACTATAGTTTAGGGTAATGACACAACATCAATCTTTTCAACCATACACTGGCATAAGCGCCACGTGTTTGACCGATCACAAAGCAGAGGCAATTGTTGAACCCGAGCAATCCTTTCCACAATAATTGCACTCTCTGCAACTCATGAGACTCGAACACGCGATCTTGGTTCTGATACCAATTGTAGGATCGAACGCTTACCGCTTTACCAATAACTATAGTTAAGGGTAATGGCGCAACATCAAACTTTTTAACCATATACTGGCACAAGCGTCACGTGTTCGATCGATCACAAAGTAGAGACAATTTTTGAACCCCAACAAATTTATAATCAGAAAATTTTAGTTTTTTAAATTTTTTTTACGTAAAATTCATTTTTGTTTATCGATTGTTGAGAACTGATAGTTTTATATGCTTCCCTTGCATTCAGCCATGAGAGTCACTTTCAAAGACTTGCAAAGAAATCAATTTTTAAATAATTAAAAAAAATTTGCAAATAAAATAACTACTATATAATATAAAAATTCCTTTAGAGGGATATTACTAATTTCTAATTGCATCAAAGTGCATTCCAAGCTTCTTGTTCTACCTCTCTCACGACCGGATTAATTACTGATCACCAACAATCATCCTCCCAATATTTACACCATATTTGAGAGGCCAAGCTATTGTCAATCAAAAATTATAGCAAGCGGTGATTTATTCATTTAAATTTTTTTATAGCCGAATTGGTAACTCAAAAATGATGTTCTGATCGCTCTCAGAGCAATAATTGCTCCCGATTTAATATATGATAATTAGGTTGTTATTATTATAAATACCATTTTTACTTGTATTAATATGCTTTTTCATTATATAATGATGCTTTCTTCTAGTAGGTTGGTTAGATTTGTCTTGTCACATAATTAGCATTATTACTCAACTTCAAGTAGGAGTTATTATCCCTTCATGTTAGGACTCATACTCTCAAGATTCCATTGGCCCCTCGATACTATATCAACTTTCAAAATTTCTGTGATGGCTATTTTTAATTTTTAGAATATGTCATTATTTTTAATATATAGAAAACACACTTGAAATAAAATCACTGGAGTGATTATCGAAGTCAAAAAGTATATATTTTAGTGCCTATTAAAATAAAAATTACTTGTGTCTTAATCATGAATGTAATGTGATGCCACTTATTAAAGGCTTACATATTTATATTTTTATTAGATATTATGATAGGGATTTCCTAGAGCTCAAATTTGATATCATCATGCTTTAATTTATATAATGTTAGAAAATCGGAATCCATAAAACTAGGAATTGGAGATCGAGTTAGCCAGATCGGAGATTTCATTGAGCTTGAAGACCTATCGACGGTCTTTAGAATTTCGATGCGGATGTAGACTCAAAATCTAAAGATTGCTTATCGATAGAAGAGGAGAGGAGAACGAATGCTAGGTTCACCTTCTTCGATGACCTACTGCATAACATCTAATCATATTACAAATCAATTTATATTTTAATTTCTTAAACTCACACTATTTTTCTTTTCCCACAAAAAATAATTGTGTCAAACTTTAAATAATTAATCAGATAAAATAATATTGTCTCCCATTTTTTGACAACAAATTACAAATTTGACTGTCATGGTAGAGTGTTACATGGTATAAAAGATTTAAGTTGTATTGATGTCACTAGCTATATCTTTTAGTAAAACGACAAGCGCTTGATTCTGTAATCGATATCAGAGTCCAGGTCACGTTTCGATTCTCATTAGTTGTTGTTGAGGGTGTAACAATTGTCCTTGCTGAAATAGTGATCGGAACGTGGTATTATGGGGTTATATTGTTACAAGATTTAAGTTGCACCGTAATCAACAGTTGTAACTTTTGGTACAACGACAAACACTTAATTCTACATATATAATGTGCATGCTCAAATACTAGTACAAATGCCAATGGACATTGTCCGATCTAGCGGCAAGTGTTAGCAATATGTATTAGAATCAAGATTATGTGTTCAATTTTCATGAGTTATAAGATAATGTAATTATTGATATGATAATTGTTGAAAATTAATAAATGTCCATAATAGGAGTACGATCAAAATATGATTAGAGTTTCATTATTATCACCGGTTATAACTTTTAAAGTAACGATACGTGAATGTTTTTCTAGTCTCGTATGATCAAAATTTCGAGAGTTTGACCAATTCTATTTTCAATGGTCCATCCCAATACTTAAGTCAATTTGAGTGTGACTGAATTTAAAGAAGATCGGTCAGTAAGGATGTTATAGTTTATGAATAAATTGTTTAGATGCGTGTATCGTAATGATAGGTCAATCTATATACTTTATTTTTTATGTATAAAACATTTATGTTAAAATTATTTATAAAAAAACAATTCTCTCTCTATAATGGGAGTATCTGTTCGCGTCTTCCTCTTCTTCACATTTCTGGTTCAATTTTCCTTCACTCCAACCATCTTTGGCTCTGAACATCAGTGGTCTCCCTTCGTTCTAGCTTCACATGGGTGCTGTCTGGAAGCTCGACCTTTCAAGGTGCTGGTTTGGTGTACCGAGAATTCCTTTTCCCTACTGTCGGTGGTGGCTCACGGGGTGACAGGTCATCGGCCTATGTTTTTGAGGACTTGTGTATTCACCTTCGATCCATGGCTTCCATGGCCTTTCTGCCGTTATGGGGCGGCGGTGGGGTGTTGGTACATGTTGGGGTTATTGATAGGGCTGCTTACCGGTTGGAACCGGTCCGGTCCGGTCCGGAACCGGCCGGTTCCGGACCCGTTATGGGCGGAACCGGTCCGGTCTGTTAAGGAACCGGATCGAACCGGTTCCGGTTTGGTTCGGATCCTTAAGGGATTTTCGTATTTTTTTTTTTTTTTTAAATGAGGCGTAGCTACGCCCCACTCAGGCGTAGCTACGCCTAAGCTACGGGTTTTTTTTTTTTTAAGAGGCGTAACTACGCCTCCAAAGTGGTAATTTTTAAAGGGTTTAAATAAAGTGGTAATTTTTAAAGGGTTTAGAAATAAAAAATCTAAATAAAGTGGTAATTTTTAAAGGGTTTAGAAATTTAACAATTTTTATGGGTTATTTAAACATGTCTATGTGTTTAAATAATTCTAGCATACAAATAATTGTAAAGACATGACAATTGAAAATCTAAATAAAAAAATATTACAATTTAGTACTTAGCAGTCTTCATAATTGATAAGTATTGTTTTGGCTATCTCTTCTTCTTGCTCGTCATAATGATTTACGAATTCGTCAACCGTCCCATCTCTTCTATTTTTGCATTCTGCTTCAAACCAATCTTTAAGTAACGTGAGCATGCATAACGAATCAGCTGATAGACTACTTCTGTAGTCTCCAATAATACGGCCGCATGTTGAGAATGCCGATTCAGAAGCGACGCTTGAAGCTTGTACAGCATACACGTCTCTAGCCATTTTGGCTAAGATAGGGAATTGTGCTGCATTGGACTTCCACCATTGTAAGACGTCGAAGTTGTCTTCGGTTAGAAATTGATAATTCAAATAAATTTGCAACTCAGTCGACGTGCTAGTAGAATGTCCTTTTCCCTTAAGTTTTTTCCTGCCCAGCAGTCTAAGCAAATTGATGCCCCCACCTTTAGATTGAGCTTGGGGTTGTTCTTCAACAGGCCTTTGTTGCGATGATTCACTTGCATGTTGATTATAATACAATTGAAACATATTTTGGAGAGATTGCATTGTAGACGTCTTTTGATCGTCAACAACCTTCCCCAAAAATTTAGCATAATATTCAAAAAATATCTCAAATGAAGTTAAACATTGACTAGGATCTAACAATGTTGCGATGCAGTGCACGGGTGGGATTTGTTCCCAATACTTTATAAATTTAGTTTCCATTGCACTAACAAAAGCATGCAAGTCATAGTCATCTCTAAATTCTATAAATTTATCAAACATGTTAAATACTAAAGGAAGAAAATAAACGGAAGTTGGATAAGTAACACCAGAGAAACGTTCCGTCGCTTCTTTGAAAGTACCTAACAATGATACACAATTTTCAACACATTCCCAATCCTCATCAGTCAAATAAATACTTTCATCGCTATCAGGCATTTGATATGAATTATAAAATGGAGTTAAAATATCTTTGTAAGGTAACATAGCATGCAACAAATTGTACAACGAATTCCACCTAGTTTCTATTGGTGATGGAAAAAGAAGATGCTTTAAACCATTAGATAAACATAATTGTTTCCAATCACGCTTAACACGGCTCGTACGTAACCATTTAGCGCAGTATTTCATTTTGTCAATACATGCTGAGTGATTGTCCTCCTAACCAACTTTAACAGCCAAATTAATCACATGACATGCACATCTAACATGAAAAAAAATACCATCAAACATTGGTTTAAGATAGGTCTTTAAATCACGCATCGCAGCATTGTTATTCGCAGCATTGTCTAATGTGATTGAAAATACCTTATCCTGAATTCCATAATGTCTACAAGTGTTGAATACATATTTAGCAATTACATAACCAGTATGTGCACAATCTAACTCATCTAAAGACAAAATCCGTTTTTGCATACACCAATTATCATCAATCCAATGACAAGTGACAACAAGATATGAATCTGAATTTACATTTGTCCAAATATCGGTTGTTAAGCTAACCCTACAAGGCAAACTAGAAAGATGTTGAAACAATGTATTTCTATATTCAACAAATACGTCCATACAATTTCTTTTTAGTGTGTGCCTGGATATATGTTTAAACATGGGTTGTATAGACGAAGCAAATTCAATAAAACCAGCACGTTCAGCTTGTATAAAAGGTAGTTCACATCTGATCACATATCTAATAAGTGACCTACGATTAATTTCAGAAGTTAAAATAAAATTCGTGCCAGTAAGAATATTAATTTGTGCTTGTGTTGCTTCTCGACTTAATGGTTGTAATGCTGTCTCATCAAAATTATGTTTTTTTACTAAGTGTTTTTTAAATGTTCCGGTGCCTCCAGTGGAACCACCGGCTTTATATGAATACTGGATCTTACATAATTTACATATTGCAACAGATTCGTTAGTACCTTCTTTTTGACCGAGTTCAAAGTGATCCCATATCTTACTTCTTTTGGCACGAGTAGGTAGTCTACTTGCTGCTGTAGTGGCTCCGGATGACTCCACATGTTGTCTTTCTTGGGCTTGGGCAGCAACAGGTTCGGCAGGTTGTTGGGGTTGTTGTGGTTCGACATTCATAGAAGAACCACCAACATCGAGGTCAGCAAAAAAATCATAACTTTCATTTAACTCAGGAATTGGCACAGGCAAATTCATTGCAGAAGATGAACTCAGTGATAGACGACCCGGAACGAGACCCCGACTACGACCCCGGCTACGACCAGCACCACTGCTAGATGAAGATGCCATTATGATATAAGACTATAAGTAAATTGTAAATAGCACAATTGAGAGAAAAATATGAGAGTGAAATAATTTTCGTTACAAGAATTGTTATGAAACAATACACAACACAACATCCCCTATTTATAGTTTTTTTATTATTAAAAATTTTAAAAAAAATAAAAATAAAAAGTTAACGTTGGCAACGGCTAAGAGCCGTTGCCAACGTTAACAAATGTTAACGTTGCCTTCTTCAAATTTTTTTTTTTTTATTTATTTAATTTTTTTTAAAATCTACCGGTTCCGGTTTCGGAACCGGAACCGGACCGGTAGGACCGGAACCGGCGGTCCTACCGGTTTGGTTCTTCGGGACCGCCCCGGACCGGTTTCTAACCGGTTCCGGGGCGAACCGGAACCGTTAAGTCCGGTTTCGGTTTCGGTCCGGACTTAACGGTCCGAATCCGGGCCGGGTCCGGTTTGACCCGGCCCGGTAAGCAGCCCTAGTTATTGATGGTGGAGGTCGTTTAGGGGTTTGCTGTGGTAGGGGTGGAGGTATAGACGTCAAATAAGCTATGTCGGGTATATCCGTGCTGCCCGACACTATTTCGTGTCGGGCTGGCACGACCTGCAATCCTTGTGGCTCGGTACGACCCATAGGCCTGTGGCATGTGGGCCATGTCGTGGGCTGTAACATGCTAGCACGGCCCAATTCAATTTTTTTTTTTTACTTTTTTTAAGTTTTTTAAGTTTTTTTGTTTAATTTAAATTTTTAATTAGATTGGCACAATATACTTGCTAAATTAAAAATTTATTGACTACGAAACGAATAACTATAAATTACATTAATCAATAAAAAGTAAGAAATTATAAAGATTTTAAAAAAAATATTCTAGTTTTCGCCATTTTCATCGGAAGAAACATCAAGTTCTCCCACACCTTGCAAGCGGCTATCAGCATCCAACAAATCCTTTAAAAGAATACACATCTCCACGGTGTTTAGTTTCATTCTACTTCTTTTTCATCAATGACTCTTCCACCTGCATTAAAACAAGACTCAGATGGAACTGTGGATATGAGAAGAGTTAGTAGATCACGTGCCATGATGGAAAGTACTGGCCAAAAAGTCTAGCATTGTCTTTCCACCATACCAAAACATCAAAAGTTTCTAATTTTTGTTTATTGAAATTTATGACTTGGTTTAGATATAATCGAAACTCAATAAATGAAGACGTATTAGAACTAGAACTAGAAGAAGTGGAAGTAGAGTCTTGTCTTCTTCTTAACATTGTCCACCCAGAACCCTTACTAATACTACCACCACCACTACTACCACTTTCTCTTACTGGAATTGATCTAGAATTGTGTAACGAATCATACACAGAAAACAAAGCAAACAAACATTTATTAATGCGCTCTTTCTCTTGATTAATATTACATTTTCATAAGCCATTTTGGTGTAATAAGATTCTATTATAATTTTTACACTATATAATTTTAATCTAGGATCCAGAATTGAGGCCAAGCAATTCAACATATGAATAGTTTTCCAATATTTTTTTATACTTCATTGGTTCAACAATTTCTGTAAAAAACGGATCTTCTCTATGTAATGCAAAACATTTACTAATTTCATAAATTTTATTCAAAAATATTGAAGAAGATGGATAATAACAGTCCAAAATAAATTGGTAGCATCATAAAAAGTTTTAAAAAATTACAAATATTAGAAGTAATTTCTCAATCAATTTCTTCAATATGAAAATGTTTGGCCATCATTTCATTAAAAATAAAGGATCACATTTCTATAAGGTAAACATGCTTGCAACATTAAATATGTGGAATTCCACCTATTAGGAGCATCATAAGGAAAATCTTTATAATTCATACCATGATAAATGTATAAACTTTTGAAGTTTTGTTTTCTAGCAATTGAACCATTAAGAAATTTAAGAGTAGTCTTTATTTTTTCTAAATGAATCTCAAGTGGTTTCAATCCATCTTGGACACACAAATTTAAAATATGACATGCACAACGAATATGATAAAGATCACCATTTAAAATTGGTTTCAAATAAGTTTCTAATAGAGTAATTGCAGCGGTGTTATTAGTTGCATTATCAAACGAAATAGAGAAGATTTTATTACTAATATTATATTCATTAGTAACTTGTATAATGTCATTAGAAATAACTCCACTCGTATGAGGCCAATCAATTTTGTGAAACCTAAATTCTTTTTATGTAACATCCAATTATCGTCAATCCAATGTCTTATAGCACATAGATATGATGTATTGCCAAGATAAGTTGTCCAAATATCACTAGTTAGTGCTACTTAGTGAATTTCGCATCCGCCCCCATTGAAAAAGGTTCCTCCGCCCATACTATGTATTTAGCTAATTCTCTCATATATCTTTCAACAATATAAGTGAAAAAACCTAAACTCGAACTACTACTAGTACAGAATTGTGAAATAGTAGTTTGGTTACTATCATTTGGTTCTCTTTCATGTTTAGCCACGTGTCTTAGTAAATGACCTGTACCACCAGAAGAAGCATATGCACAATATTTTTTACATTTTTTACAAACTGTCCTTGAACCTTTTCCCTCAACATTTTCTACATCGAATAATTGACATACATTACTAGTTTTTTTTTTAGAAGTTCTTCTAGTTGATGATTGAATATTTGGTGTATTTCCTTCATTTTGTTGAAATTGATAAATTTCATCATCATAATTCACATTATGCAGACTAAAATTACCTAAGACAGTAAATATAAAAGTTACCAAATATTTGTTAGGAGGAGTATTGGCTTTGTTGATTGTGCTTGTATTGGCAAACTTGAGACGAACTTATTTCTTCTTGTGAACAAATTGAGAGTATAGACTATAGAGGTTCAAGAATATAGAGCTTCAAGATTGAGAGATAAATTGAGAGGATAAAATGTTTACTCAACACACACCTATATATAACAACCACAAAAAAGGAAAAAAATTGGAAAAATAGTCGTTGAAACAGCTATTTTTTGCCTATTGGTGCTTTGTGCCGATCAATCGATAAAGCACCATTTTTGACAAGCATTGCTACGACTTTTTAGTGATCGATCGGCACATAACTGCCGATCGATTGATAGACTTTAAATTTTTTGTAAAATACTACAGTGTTGTGCAGGCCCATGGGCCGACACCCTATGGCCCAACACGACACATGTTACGGGTCGTGCCTGGCACGTCACGTCACTGTAGCAAAATGGGTTTTGTCGTGCTGCTCCGTGACATGTGATGTCCGTGTCGTGCCTCGTGTCATCTGCTCCATTTGACATCTCTAGGTGGAGGGATAGGTGTAGGAGGTGGTGGGGTTGGTCTTGGAGTAGGACTTGGTAGGGGTTGTGGTTTAGGGGGCGTTGATGGCGGTGGGTTGGGCGACTAGGCAGTGGTGTTGGGGTGGTAATTGTCTCAGTGGGGGTGCTTGGTGGGACTGGTGGCTTGGGCCGTGGGTTTGGTCCTAGTGTTGGCTTCGGCGTGGGTATCGGCCTTGGTGACCTGCTCTGGCCGTCTACTTTTTTTTTCCTGGCGACCATGAGTTTATTGTGGTGGAATGCACAGGTTTGGGTAATGACTTGTGCATTCTTTTGCTTCCGATTGGTTGGTTTTTAGTTCCTTACTTTTGCTTAGAAGTTAAGCTTACTCATTCTATACTTGTTTTACGTATGTGCTGCTTGGTATATATAATTTTGTATGTTACTGTACTAGGATATCGATGTACGGATATCTACATTTTTTGTCATGGTTAGACGACCTATCTGCTGGTAAATGCAATCCTATTTGGTAACGTGTTTGGTTTTGGAAGCCCGAATAATCTTGGTTTTGGTTAACAAAATTTGTTATTGTGTTGCTAACATATTTCATCAAGTGTGCAGTGAATAGATCATGATTAGGAGCTTGATGATTAGCAAATAAATGGGTTGAAGTAAACTGGATCAGTAGACACAAGCAAATGTCTACTGGACCAGGAGACAGAACCAGTAGACCCCAAGCGCTGCTGACTAAATCAATCATATCTCATAGTTATCGAAACGACCTGATTCGAAAGGGGTTTGATAGACAACTCAATTCCCTACAAGTTGTATTTCATACTAGCATACCTGATTCGAAGATTTACATGACGAAAACATGTATGCAAGAGTCTGCCAGTGCAAAGTTGAAACAGCAGCGGACAGATTGTAGCAGCTGTGACATATTGGCCATAACTCTCAGCTCGATTATCGGAATGGATTGATTCAGCATGGGTTGGAAAGATAAGAGAAAGATCTACAAGTAACAGAAGTAAACTCCTAAATCGGATCCTAAGACGTAGAAAAATTGTCTGCACGTTTGGAGTTCTGCTGCTACAATCAGCAGACTTACAACATGAGCATTGCCTCGTATTTCGAGCATATCTCTCTCATACAAACTTGAAATCGAGCGATTCTTGATTCCATGGAAAGCTAAGATAAAGGGCTACAAATTTCTTATTGATCACTTTGAAAAATCAACGAATTAAGAGCCATAACCAAGAAAACTGAACATCGGAATTTGGACAGCAAGGTTGGCAGCAGACTTCAACCTTGAGCAGTAGACCTTCGACCAGCAGACCTCGAAGCTTCAACCAGCAGGGTACCAGTAGACCTTGAGAAGTAGACTCAACCAGTAGACATCGACTAGCGGACTTCGAGTAGCGGACTCGACCAGCGGACCTCCAAAAACAACCCAGAAACCAGAATATGACAGTTGCAAGCTCGGGAAACTTATCAAAACTCTCTTAACGGCTATATTCTAGTATCTAACGTATATATCATTATTTGAGGCTATATATACAAGATTTAGAATCTCAATAACAGCTGACTGAAGATCGATCCAATCATTCCAAAGCAAACCCGTTTTGTGATTCAAATGGGAACTTCAAAGACAAAAATGAAGAGCAATCCCCAAACCTTAGGCACCTCTTTCAAGTTCATATCAGATATATTAGGATATCATTTGTGCATTTATATTCACTCTATTTATTGTATTTGTAAGCTAAAATAGAAGAGTGAATACCATTATAACAGTTGGTGATTTATCACAACTAGGTGAAGTCTTTCCATGTGAGACGTTAAAGAACATGAGCTTTGTGATTATGTGTGAGCTAGGAGTTTAGGCTATCTATGTGGTATTAGCCTAAGTATATTGTATGCTGAAAAGTGTAAACCAAATCTTCTAGTATATCATTCCATGATATGGAAGGATGAGAGACGTAGAAGCGTTTGTTCTTCAAACTTTTAGAAACAAATACTTGTGTTATTTACTTTATTGCATTTATTTCCTTACTGTTTTGGTTAGCATTGTGAAGCATTTTATGTGCTTGTTAAAACACTAAAGTGTAGCTCACTAAGTGTTTGATAAAATGCTTCAACCAAACTGTTTTTACATATTCACTGCATACTTGTAAAATGATTTACAAATGGTTATATTGTTATAGAGCGGGTTATGTCGAGTGTTTTCCGCTCGATTTTGTAAACGAAATCGATATAATATCTCGGTGTAACTATTTCAAGAGCACGAGCTATTGAAGCTCAAGTTGGTTGAACTCGAATGTGGATTGACTACCCATCCCCTAATCAATCCTAACATCACGCCTGTTTTCCTTTTCTCGTGATCCTTTTTTGTTGTGCTGGTGGTGGTTTTTTGGCTCTGTATCACAGCTTGTGCATCATTTGCCTATGACTCTGGGCCTGTCTATTTCATGCACCATTCAGTGGAGTTCACTGCTCGAAAGTAATTCATTGGGAATTTGGAAACTAGAGCATGTTCGTTTGTTGGCCTTCTATCGGTTTTTCACTCTCGTTTTTCATTCTTGTACCTTTAGTGGAAGACAACTTCCTTTTTTGACCTAATACTCGGCTGATTGGTTTGAGGGATCTAATGTCACTCTTGTGGTTGTTGGTTTCTGCTGGTCTAGCTGTTCTACTTTAGCCGTGGATCACATTATTACTAAACCTCTACTGTTTAGGTTGTTGCGCTTATTCCCTTTAGTGTGCAACTGTATATCATGTATGTGTGTTTTATGTTAATATAATTCCATTTTTATGCTAAAAAACATTTATTTTAAAAGTACATAAAATTTATTTATTTTTATGCAAAAAGTGCTTACCATTTCAATTATCAATATATATGCATGTCAGAAGCACATAATCTATTTTCTATGTATATTGTTGTTGTGGTGTCTTCTAAATATGGTCGGTGTGTCATTGTCAGTTGGTGTGTGGATAATGGGTTTTGTCTTATTGCTGCGAAAGCTCTTGGTGATGGCTCCTGGGTTTTTTGGTTTCGTACGCCATGCAATCTAGTTCCTGGGTGGATGAGTTTCAGTGAGGACTTTGGTAATACGGGCTTGTTCGTTTGGTGTCTATTACCAGTTTATGTTCGATTTCTTTATTCGTACCTTCCTTTTATGGCAGGCAGATTCCCTTCTTCGCTCGTCATCTGGATTGCAAGGTTTGAGGGGACTTGGATGGACTTGGAGTGTTCCGGCACTATCTTAATCATGGTCGTGTGGTTTTCAGAGTTTATTGTTACTCGACCGTTATCTGATTACACATTTAATAGTTGTCTATTTTCAAGTACCCTAGTTTGGTGGTTGTTGTTTCTATTGTAATTGAGATATTTATTCGTATCTGAACTGGTTCTTGTTGTAACTCGTTTCATCTATCAATATAATATATGTTTTTAAAAAAGAGAGAAGCACATAATCATAATTATGACATCACATTGTGTTTCATAATTATGGTGGCATAGAAGTCTAGCGTTGGCCCTTGGGCCACAAAGGGAACGTGGAATGTGACAAATATTTAGCATTCTTTGTATAAAATTTAAATCTTGGAAAGTTAACTCATATATATTATCGGTTCTTGATCTAATAAAAATTGACTAGATTATAAAGTTTAATTTAAATATGTATATGTATAATTGGATATCTAATTCTAGACAAAGACATTAAAAGCAATTGAATATTTATATATGATGTTTTATGATTCAACGTCACTGCGATGAACTGTAACCTTTTGTCCCGAGCTGTGGTTCCTGAGCTCTTTGTCCCGAACAGAAATCAAAGAAATTTATCAATTATCCACAATATATTTGTCAAAAATTGTATGAAGAACCTATTATATTTTTTGTTGTTTTTCGAAGAATCACTTGTTCTTTTTTTGCTGTCAAATACTTGTATTATGCTGATGTATGCACAGTGATGACTTGTTAGTTCCGGAGCATGATCCACCCACGATCTACCCTCCATCCACATCTAACTCTCGGCAATTATCGTTTATCATCATCACACGTCTGAGCCATTGACTTGTACATGTTGATTGAGTGGGCTGAAGAGAAATGGATCGAGGTGATACGGCTAAGGTAAGTTGATCCATAGAGAAATGGCCAAGGTGACAGGACTGAGATGATACTCTGCCACTTCAACGATGGCGTTTTCATTTAGTCTTTGAATATAGAGTAGAGCTAGACTTGTCCGAGGTCGAGATTTACCCAAATGACGTGGGAATCCAAGGTACTTGGGGTGATGTTGGAACCCTATATCATCACTATTGTTGATGATTTGTGAAATAATGTTTATATACAACAAGCTCGGAAAAAATGAAATCTCTCTCTAAAATTTGAATAAACAAATTCGATGGAAGGAAAAAATTGTGAGACTCTATTTTGGCTGCTGCTGGTAAAAGTGTGTGGGGCCAAATCATCTTATGGTCCATACAATTTTGGACAAATTTAATTAAATATCATATAACTATGGACATATTGAAATATCATATCGTACGCTTTTTTGTTTTTAAATGTTAATATTAAATAATAGAGTTGGCTTGGTCTAGCTTTATTTAGAATAGTCTTGAGGGTGATATTTGTCTATAAAAAAGTGTACATAAATTTTCCTCACTATTATAAGACTTTTAGCTATTGGGTCTAATTGGTCACTTTTTTTCCTTGATTCTTGATTTATGGTTTGCAAAAATACATAATCTTGAAATTTATATGAAGCTATGTATCAATTTGTTTGAGGAAAGTGGATTCTTTAACTTTCACAAAATATAAAATTGCCAACTTTATCATCTTTTTCTCTCATTACCAATAATTACCATGTTAGGAAAACTATCGAATCGTAATAATTGGGCTGTTGTACGGTTTAAAAGATTTGAAACGTATCGTTACCATCATCTATAACTTTTGGTAAAAGAAAAACAAACAGTTGATTATACAATTAGTATCATAGTCTATATCACTTGTTGAATTCTCATTAGTTGCAATGAGTGCAATTATTGAGAGGAGATTGTTGTGATGCAATAATTACTACTGCTAGGAAAGCGATCACATCTTAGTGTTTGAATTATTATATAGTTTAAAAGATTTAAGTTACACAGTTATCATCAAAACACAAACACTTTTGATCCTACATAAATATCTAATAGAAACAAAATTTTGGAAATGTTTTTACAATCTCTGTCGGTCATTCACTATGTTATAATTTGTTTACTTTTTCTTTCGTCATTTTAATTTCAAAACATTTAGAATGCCGAAGAAGATATGGATGGACATAGACATGATTCCTCCGACAAGTTGTTTTTCACGTGCGATCCAAGAGTTTTAACTCTTAAAGATAGAGTTTTATATTTTATGAAAGCATTTATTGCCAAGAAAATAAAATACAACGACGTGGAACTTTGTCTTACTCTCTTGGAACTATATAATAAAAAAATAATAATTGTGGAAGCTTATGCCTATAGGCACCTAATAATTTTTTTATATATTTTAAAGTTATATATATATATATATATATATATATATATATATATATATATATATATATATATATATATATATATATATATATATATATATTGATTTCATACAATGACTCAGTTTTCCGGGTAAAATTCCCCGCAAATACCGAACAAAAAATATCCCGATGACATAACCCCGAGCAAAAGGTACCTGAACACCACTAAACCTTGTTCGGCTTTTTGGTCAAAACTGCAGCGGAAGATCCGTACATAACTAACAAAATAACGGGTGCAGACGAACTAATAACGCGTGGATGTCTAGGACATGTCTTGATCCCATGACACCGTGATTAAGAGAGATCATGTCCCAGGTTTGGCAATCCTCAACCGCCGTGTCTTGCACTATAAATACCACCTCACCCTCACACTTAAAGAGGGTTGGATTTTTCTGACAAGAAATATACCCGAGAAGATCATCATATAGTCTGTTTGGTCTTTCTCTTTGTTGTTTTATTATTCTTATTTAAAGTTTATTATTCATATTTCGTGTTCATGTCCTGTAACATATCAATATTTATAGTGAAGAATTTATACTGAATAAGATCATGTGGGTTTTCCTTCATCTTAAGGGTTTTCCATGTAAAAAAATGTGGTGTCTCTTATTAATTTTCTGTCGCACATACTTTATCCGAACACAGATAATTTAGGATCACATCATATATATATATATATATATATATATATATTGATGTGATTCGATATTTTAGGTATAAAGTAGAATTAAGTGTTTATGAAAAATAAAGAAGAACACACCAAGATTTTTACGTGGAAACCCTCAAATTGAGAGAAAAACCACGGGACCTAGTCCTGGATAAATATTACTATCACGCTTTTTCTTGATTACAAGACTCTTAGGACAAAAGTGACAATCGCCCAATGACTTATAAGAATATCCTAGAAAAATAATAGAAATGACCGAACAGAAGTAAATTTGCTCTCTTCGGAGTCCTTTTGTATAGAAAAAATTCCACCCCCTACTATGAGACTATCTGCGGGTATTTATAGGGCTGTTCCCAGTGATTGGCTCGCGGGAGATCCGGAACACGATGTCCTCTGATCGTGGCTTAACTGGAGCCAAACGTGTCCGAGAAATCCGCGCTCCATTACTGCACGTTTATCCACGCCGGTTGATTTGTTGGTTATCTCCGGGTCTGTTCGGTGTCTTTCTGTTCGGTAAAACCCTGCTCGGTGATATCTGTTCGGTGTCTTCCTGTTCGATATATGATTTGTTCGGTTCTTGGGGGGATTTTACCCGAGGAAGTTAATATGTCATATGACATCACCTCACCCCCCTAAAGTAAAGCAAGACGGGACTTTTGAAGTCTTGTTTTATTGTCTTCGGGAAAAATCCTAAACTTAACCTGCTCGGGATTTTTTGCCGCCCTTTTTTTCGCTCAAAATTTCAAATGCCGCGCGACGTTTCGTTTCCCGATGCACCTTTATGACCGTTCATTCCATCATTTTTGGACGGTGAAGATTGAATGACTGTTCATATGGTCCCATCTATAAATACCCATCACTTTTCTTCATTCGTCTTACTTTGCTGCATTTTGCTTCCGAGCTAGCATCAGACGATCGAGCAACTTTCCCCAGTAATCTTCATTTTTCAATCACCAAGTATGGTTTCTTCATCAACCGACTCTTCATTACAGGCGATAGATATTTTCAATGAGGGAGACGCTCTTAGCCCTATCCTCAACCCTCTTCGTCTTCTTTTGATAGTGACAAAACTCTAAGCTCTTCTGCTGCGTCAGCTGCTCGTATACAAGAGCAGAGACTTGCTACAGAGCGAGATTTAGTGAAAGCCCGTGTTCCCTGGTTTGAGATCTTTGAGTCTGAGGTCAAATTGACTCATCACCTAAGTAATATTCGAACTAAATGGGGGATTTCCGAGGGGACTTCTATTATTGCTCCCCCTTCCGGATCTCGTCCCCACTTACCCCCTAAGGGGTATTTTCCTTTTTATATAGACCAGCTCCGAGGAGGCCTCCAGTTTTCCTATCCCTCATTTCTTTATTGAAGTAGCCTCCTACTTCTCTGTTTCTCTTAGTCAATTATTTCCCAATAGTTATCGATTATTAGCGGGCTTTTTCATAGTTCTTTCTTTTCTGGGTTTTACCCCCACTCCCGAACTTTTCCATTGTTTTTTTCAATTGAAGAAGAAAGAGATCGGGCTCTTTTACTTTTCCTCTCGGACAGGGGTTGGCTTCCTCAAAATATACCCCTCGTCCATAAAAACTGGAAAAACTCTTACTTTTTTGCTCGTCCGCTCCAACCTTGGGATTGCCCTATGGAGTGGAGGGAAAATCTCCCGAGGGGCAAATCAATCAAGGGTCACCTTGAGGAGGAACCGTATTTGTCGGTTCGTCGTGCACTTGGCGATCAGTGTTTTAATTTGATGGAGCTGATTGACGACAGACTGCTATACTTGTTCCAGCTGAGCCCGAAAGGTGTATCCTTGAAAATGCCCCTCGGTGAGTGCTTTTCAAGCAATCTCATCGTTTTACTTTCGACTTGTTATGTTCGGACTAATATTTCTCTGCTCTTTTCAGAAACGAAGATGATGAAGGCTAGGATGGCCGAGATGCTGAAGGAAAAGAGCCAGAAAGGCCAAACTTCTAAGGCTGTTACTGCTCCTGCTCCTCCCCCTTCTGTCGAGATTGTGATTCCTCCTGAGGAGAAGGCTTCTCCCGAGGGGACTCAAGCTCTTCAGCGCCGGAAGAGGGCTACTCCCGAGGGTTCAAGTTCATCCCCCAAAGCCCCTCCCCTTAAGAAAACTTCTTCTTCTATCATCCCTTCCGAACCCCGAGCCTCTTCCCAACCTGCACTTGGTGTTTATCGGCCTCCCTCGAGATACCATATCCCTTCTTGGACGTATTCTCCCAGCGTCCCATTACTGAAAAAACCCGACCCCAAAGCCTCCCAATCCATTTTGTGCTACACCCCCAACTCAGCCGACCGTAAGTACCTCGGGGAATTGGCCTTCAGCAACCTGGTGAACGACTTCTCCTCCTCCTTTACTCAGGTAGATACTTTTACCAATTAATCTGCTTTGCTTGTATCTTTTGGTACCTTCATTCATCTTTTTTATTTTTATATGCTTTGATGCAGGCCCACATGATGGCGGGTGAACTTCTCACCCGTTTTCATTCAATACGATCAGCCGATGGCCATAACCAGAAGCGCATCAGGCAACTGAAAAGTATGGGTGAGGACCTGAAGAAATCAGTGAGCCTTCTGGAGGAGCGGCACTTGGCCCTGGTGTCAGCTCGGGATAAAGCAGAGAAGACCCTTGCAGAGGAGCGGACAAAATTCGCCGATCTGGAAGGTGCTAACTCTACTCTATCGGAGCAATATAAATCCATGGCCGAGCAATATCAATCTGTCTCTGAGCAACTTGCTCAAGAGAAATCTTCCACTGCTGCTCGTATGGAAGAATTCTGCCTCGCGAAGAAGGCCGAGTTTTTGAAGTCTCCGGAGTATAGCAACATGGTGGCTGACCATGCTTCTAAGTTTTTTGATCACGGATTTGAAGCATGTGTCAGCCAATTTGGATCTCAAGGCTACCCTCCCGAAGGAGCTTCAAAAGATTTCCTTGATGTGGGGGCTGCCTTAGAAAGCCTCCCTGAAGAGCTATTTCACCCGTAGAGTAACTTTTTCTTGTATTTCTTTTCATTCATGAATAAAATTATTCACTTGGCTATTTTCCTCCGTAAAATAACAACGATGTTTTAAGTTTAAACGTGGGCCAAACATCCCGATCCCACGAGTAAACAATTAAAATTCCGAACAAGCTCGCTACCCCGAGCATAATCACTTAGGCAATTTTAAGTTTAAACGTGGACCAAACATCCCGATCCCACGAGTAAACAATTAAAATTCCGAAGAAGCTCACAACCCCGAGCACAATCACTTAGGCAATTTTAAGTTTAAACGTGGACCAAACATCCCGATCCCACGAGTAAACAATTAAAATTCCGAACAAGCTCACAACCCCGAGCACAAACACTTAGCCAATTTTAAGTTTAAACGTGGACCAAACATCCCGATCCCACAAGTAAACAATTAAAATTCCGAACAAGCTCACAACCCCGAGCACAAACACTTAGGCAATTTTAAGTTTAAACGTGGACCAAACATCCCGATCCCACGAGTAACCAATTAAAATTCTGAACAAGCTCGCTACCCCGAGCACAAACACTTAGGCAATTTTAAGTTTAAACGTGGACCAAACATCCTGATCCCACCAGTAAACAATTAAAATTCCGAACAAGCTCGCTACCCCGAGCACAAACACTTAGGCAATTTTAAGTTTAAACGTGGACCAAACATCCCGATCCCACGAGTAAACAATTAAAATTCCGAACAAGCTCGCTACCCCGAGCACAAACACTTAGGCAATTTTAAGTTTAAACGTGGACCAAACATCTCGATCCCACGAGTAAACAATTAAAATTCCGAACAAGTTCGCTACCCCTAGCACAAACACTTAGACAATTTTAAGTTTAAACGTGGACCAAACATCCCGATCCCATGAGTAAACAATTATAATTCCGAACAAGCTCGCTACCCCGAGCACAATCACTTAGGCAATTTTAAGTTTAAACGTGGACCAAACATCCCGATCCCACGAGTAAACAATTAAAATTCCGAACAAGCTCGCTACCCCGAGCACAATCACTTAGGCAATTTCAAGTTTAAACGTGGACCAAACATCCCGATCCCACGAGTAAACAATTAAAATTCCGAACAAGCTCGCTACCCCGAGCACAATCACTTAGGCAATTTTAAGTTTAAACGTGGACCAAACATCCCTATCCCACGAGTAAACAATTAAAATTCCGAACAAGCTCGCTACCCCGAGCACAATCACTTAGGCAGTTTTAAGTTTAAACGTGGACCAAGCATCCCGATCCCACGAGTAAACAATTAAAATTCCGAACAAGCTCGCTACCCCGAACACAATCACTTAGGCAATTTTAAGTTTAAACGTGGACCAAGCATCCCGATCCCAAGAGTAAACAATTAAAATTCCGAACAAGCTCGCTACCCCGAGCACAAACACTTAGGCAATTTTAAGTTTAAACGTGGACCAAACATCCCGATCCCACGAGTAAACAATTAAAATTCCGACCAAGCTCGCTACCCCGAGTACAAACACTTAGGCAATTTTAAGTTTAAACGTGGACCAAACATCCCGATCCCACGAGTAAACAATTAAAATTCCGAACAAGCTCACTACCCCGAGCACAAACACTTAGGCAATTTTAAGTTTAAACGTGGACCAAACATCCCGATCCCACGAGTAAACAATTATAATTTCGAACAAGCTCGCTACCCCGAGCACAATCACTTAGGCAATTTTAAGTTTAAACGTGGACCAAACATCCCGATCCCACGAGTAAACAATTAAAATTCCGAACAAGCTCGCTACCCCGAACACAATCACTTAGGCAATTTTAAGTTTAAACGTGGACCAAACATCCCGATCCCACGAGTAAACAATTAAAATTTCGAACAAGCTCGCTACCAGAGCACAATCACTTAGGCAATTTTAAGTTTAAACGTGGACCAAACATCCCGATCCCACGAGTAAAAAATTAAAATTTCGAACAAGCTCAATGAATCAAATACTTTCATTTTATTACTACTGAATTCATAACCGAAATAACAAGGAAAGATTACAAAAAATACTTCTTTAAGTTATGAATGTTCCAAGGTCTTACCAACTCCCGACCTTTATGATCTTCCAGTCTGTAAGATCCTCTTCTGATCACTTCCTTGATTCTGTAAGGGCCTTCCCATTTGGGTGCTAGCTTTTTCACCTCACCAGCAGGATTTATTCTTCGCAATACCAAATCCCCGACTTGAAATGTTCTTGGGCGACCCTTCGGTTATAGGCATTGGTAATCCTTACTTTATACAGCTTTGTTCTTGCTACAACTCGTTCTCTTAGCTGATCAATCTCGTCTAACTCCTGCTTTCTTATACTCTCGTTCTGCTCTGGATCATAACATTGTACTCGGAGAGATTCGATTCCAATTTCCGCTGGAATGAGGGCCTCCGAACCGTATACTAGACTATACAGAGTTTCCCCTGTAGATACCCGCGGAGTTGTTCGGTAGGCCCACAAGACACCAGGTAGTTTGTTTACCCATTCTCCTCGGGCTCCTTCCAGCTTTGTCTTAATCCCATGTAATAGAATACGATTAATAACTTCGACTTGCCCATTTGACTGTGGATAGGTCACTGACGTGAATACTTGCCTGATTTTCATATCCCCGCACCACTCCTGTACTTTCTTTCCCTGAAACTGCCTTCCATTATCGGAAATTATTCTCCTCGGTATTCCGAACCGACATACTATGCTTCTCCATAGAAATCTAATGATTTCCTCCTCAGTTATTTTTGCTAATGGCTCAGCTTCCACCCATTTTGTAAAATACTCAACTGCTACTAGGAGGAATTTCCTTTGTCCCGTGGCAAGAGGAAAAGGTCTGACGATGTCCATCCCCCACTGATCAAAGGGACATGAAGTAACACTGCTATTTAAGACCTCCGCGGGTACATGAGATAAATTTGCATGTTTCTGGCAATTGTTACACTCTTTAACAATTTCTTCGGCATTCTCTCTCATGCTGGGCCAATAGTATCCTGCTCGAAGAGCTTTCTGATATAACATATTGCTTCCCAAATGATTTCCACAACAGCCTTCGTGAATCTCCTTTATCAAATGTTCTCCTTCCTGTATTGATGTGCATTGCAAGAAGGGAGTTGAAAATCCCTTTTTGAACAATTTGCCTTCTGCTAACACGAAACGTCTCTCCACTCTCTTCACCGAGCAACTTCCTTCGAATCTGATGGCAACACCTTGTTTTTCAAGAATTTAATGATATGCTCTCGCCAATCGGATATAATACAAGGCTCCAAATTCATTATGCTGTTGATAGCTATGTGCGAGACCAAAAGATCTTGTACCAGTACTTTCATGTTCTTCCACTGATGAATGGAACTGGCCAACTTTGCTAGTGTATCGGCTCGGTTATTATCTTCTCGTGGTATTTGCTTCAATTCCACTTCGTGGAACAGAGTCATTAATACTTGAGCATTCTCCACATATTTTTTCAACTTTTCTTCTTTCACCTTGTATATCCCATTTACCTGCTGAACAACCAGCATTGAATCCATGAACACTTTTACTTTCCGAGCTCCGGCGTCTACTGCTACTCGTAAGCCTGACAGGAGAGCTTCGAATTCGGCCTCATTGTTTGAGGAATGAAAACCGAACTGAATAGCTACGGCAATTTCCTCTCCCTCTGGACTGATAAGTATAACTCCTGCACCGCTTCCTATTTGAGTAGATGATCCATCTACAAACAGGCTCCAATCTTTTTCTTCACGAGTATGAGTCACTTCGACCAAGAAATCCGAGAAGGCTTGAGCTTTGATGGTAGTTCGAGGCTGATAAGAAATATCGAACTCACTCAATTCTGTGGCCCATTTCACCATACGTACTGAAATTTCTGCTTTTGACAGGAGCCTTCCCAAGGGAATGCTCGTCACCACCATGATAGGGTGAGATAAGAAGTACGGCCGAAGCCTTCTCGCAGTGATCACGAGAGTCAAGGCTAATTTTTCAATTTCAGGGTATCTCTGTTCGGCTCATTGCAAAGCTCGACTGACATAGTATACCTGTTGCTGCTGCCCTAACTTCTCTTGAATTAACACCGAGCTGACAACTTCCTCGGTTACCGACAAGTAGACGAGGAGGGTTTCATTGTGCTCGGGTTTATTCATTAATGGTAACTGAGCTAGATACTCTTTCAAGTCCTCGAAAGCTTTCTGACACTGATCATCCACTCGAATTGCATTCCTCGCATTAATGCTTTAAAGAAAGGCAAACTCCTATCAGCCGATCGCGATATGAATCGATTAAGCGCCGCTATTCTCCCTCCTCCATATCTTCGATCAGATTTTGGGCATTCTTGCTTTTGATCAGGACATCATCGACATAAACCTCCACGTTCCGCCCTATTTGATCTTTGAACATCTTATCCATCAGTCTCTGATAAGTGGCCCCAACATTTTTCAATCCGAAGGGCATTACTACATAGCAAAAGTTCCTCCCGATGTGACAAAGCTAACCTTGGACTGATCTTCTTGTGCTAAGGGGATTTGATGATATCCCTGATAAGCATCCATAAGACACAACAGCTAGTGTCGTGCAGTAGAGTCCACTAATTGATCGATCCTCGGCAATGGATAACAATCTTTGGGACATGCTTTGTTTATGTCCCGAAAATCTACACATATCCTCCACTTGTCTCCTGTTTTAGGTACTAGAACCACATTTGAGAGCCATGTAGGGAAACTAATCTCCCGTATATGACCTGCCTTCAGCAACTCCTCTACTTGTTTAGCGATGACGGCATCCTTCTCGGGTCCGAAATGCCTTCTCTTCTGCTTAATTGCCCGAGCACTCGGGTCCACATTGAGATGATGCTCAGCAATCAAGGGTTTTACCCCAACTAAATCAGAAGCATTCCAAGCAAACACATCCACGTTATGAATCAAGCATTCAATCACCCTTTTCCTTAATTCCGGATCCAATTTGGATCCGATGCGAGTAGTTTTAGCAGGGTGACCTAACTCGATACTCAGAAATTCCTCCTCAGGGACTATCCGCTCCTCAGCCTCCAGCTGTCCATGTTTCCTCTTATTGTTTCCTCGTTCCCCTTCTTCTCTGTTATTCCTCTTGTCTTGCTTTAATTCTTGCACATAGCATTTTCTTGATGAACTCTGACTCCCCCTCACTTGTCCAACCTCCTCTCCTACTGGAAATTTTATCTTCAAGTGGTAAGTAGAAGCAACCGCTTTGAAGGTCGTTACCGCCGGACGACCCAGTATTATATTGTAAGAGGAAGGTGCATCCACTATGAGGAAGGTGGTCATCTTCGTTTTTGTCTTTGATTCCTCACCTAGGGTAACGGGTAAGGACAATTGTCCTATTGGACTTATGACCTCTCCGGTAAACCCATGTAAAGAAGTATTCACTTTTTGTACAGCTATACTTCCCAATTCCATCTGTTTCAAAGTATTGAGGAAGAGCACATCTGCCGAGCTGCCTGTATCCACGAAGATCCTTTGTACATTATAATTGGCCATCGTGGCAGAAATAACTAAAGCATCCTCGTGGGGAAAATAAATCCCCTGTAAATCTGCAGGCCCGAAAGCTATAGAAGGACTTTCGTGGGTATGACTTGGATCAATGGATAGTACTTCGAGTCTTCGAGCATAACTTTTTCTTGCTCGGTTTGAATCTCCACCTGATATTCCTCCCGAAATCATATGTATAGTTCCTCGGTTAGGAACATTGCCCACGGTCCTTTCTCCGGGGACTTGATTTCCTCCCTCCAATCTTTCCCCCCGTACTGCCCAAGGAACTGGCTGAAGTGCTCATCTCCCTGGATTAACATTATTCCGAGGAAAAAGGGGCATTGCTCCTCAGGTCACCGTCACCTCCTTGTCTTATACCCATTCTTCCGCCCTGAATGTTCCCTCCTCGAGTGCTTCCTCCTCGAAATACTCCTCTTCCGTAAGGTCCTCCCCGACCCCTCTTCGGCATAATTTGGTTGATGGCTACCTCCCGATGAGATCTCATCGGTAGGTATTGATCAAAGTTCCTCTTAGGCTGCTCCAGTGGCCTCTCTTTCCTACTGACTTCACCACCATTTTTTATTTCTTTCTTCTGTTTCATCCTTTGTGCTTCCTCTAAATTAACGTATTTAGAGGCCCGTCCCAGCAATTCATCATAATCCGACGGTGGCTTCTTGGCCAATGATCTGAACAGGTCCCCCTCCCTCGGCCCTTGGGTGAAAGCGCTGGCTAGTATTTCGGACGTAACATGTGGAACATCAAGGCATGCTTGATTGAATCTTTTCAAAAAATCCCACAGGGACTCTTTCTCCATCTGCCTGAGACCGAACAGACTCAAGGCTGTTCTCTTGCAACTCCTACTGCTCGCGAATTGATGAAGGAACAGCGAGCTGAATTTAGGAAAGGAATCTATTATTCCTGATGGTAACTGATTGAACCACGATTGAGCAGCGCCAGCTAGGGTAGTCAAGAACACTCTACATTTCACTCCAGCTGTCAGCTGATGAAGGAGTGAAAGCATTCTCAAACCGAGACAAATATTCTTCTGGATCTGTGCTGCCATCATAATTCCCCACATTTAAAGTTCTAAAATTAAGAGGCAGAGGATCATCAATGACTTGAGGAGCGAACGGGATGCTCCTCCTTGCCGAGTAAATACGTCCTTCCATTTTATTGCGCATTTTTTGTAACTCCTCCTTTAAATCTTCCATTTGGTGATGCAAAGTCCTATCTATTTCATCATTTGAATGATTGGGAAGATCTTTCGATTCTCCAACCTCCTCCTCCGACTTCTCTACAGAGGCTGAGTCTTCCACTTCTTCCTTAGTTTCTTCCTGACAGGGGGGGGGGGGGGGGGGGGGGGGGGGTCATAAACTGCCTCATAACCTCTCCGACAGTTTTAGTAATCATCTCCGTTAAATGTTCCATGGGTATTCCTCCGGTAGGTAATGCCCGTGAAACATTCTGAGATGACCCAGCCTCCCCTGCTCCTTCTGGTTCTGCGCATGAATGCGGGGGGAGGGGGGGGAGTTGGTTTATCCCTTCCCGACATTGGCCCTCGTCCCTTGCTTCTCACCATTCTGCCCTGGATTCTTAATGAAATCTCCTTGTTTCAACGTCTTTACTCTTTTGTTCACACAGACGGCGCCAATGATGTGACTCGATATTTTAGGTATAAGGTAGAATTAAGTGTTTATGAAAAATAAAGAAGAACACACCAAGATTTTTACGTGGAAACCCTCAAATTGAGAGAAAAACCACGGGACCTAGTCCTGGATAAATATTACTATCACGCTTTTTCTTGATTACAAGACTCTTAGGACAAAAGTGACAATCGCTCAATGACTTATAAGAATATCCTAGAAAAATAATAGAAATGACCGAACAGAAGTAAATTTGCTCTCTTCGGAGTCTTTTTGTATAGAAAAAATTCCACCCCCTACTATGAGACCATCTGCAAGTATTTATAGGGCTGTTCCCAGTGATTGGCTCGCGGGAGATCCGGAACACGATATCCTCTGATCGTGGCTTAACTGGAGCCAAACGTGTCCGAGAAATCCGCGCCCCATTACTGCACGTTTATCCACGCCGGTTGATTTCTTGGTTATCTCCGGGTCTTCCGCTAGTCTTTGACCAGAAAACCGAGGAGGGTTTAGCAGCTGTTCTGTTCGGTGTCTTTCTGTTCGGTAAAACCCTGCTCGGTGATATCTGTTCGGTGTCTTCCTGTTCGGTATATGACTTGTTCGGTTCTTGGGGGGATTTTACTCGAGGAAGTTAATATGTCATATGACATCATATATATATATGATATTTTAAATATATAATTGTAAAATTAACTTTATGATTAATTTTGAAAATCTATATCTTAAAATGATATAAAAGATAATTTCATTAACTTTCGGATAACAAAATTTGACGAGGAGTCGAGGACCAACCCCAACAACATATAAAAAAAGATACGAATATTAATTTTTGAAAAAAATCGACATTTATTTTTACTTAATAAAAATTAAATTGAATCTCAGAATGTGAACTTTTTAAATGTAATTTTAGTTTATGAAAAAAGTAAAACGATACAAAGAAATAAATAATATACAAAATTTATTTCATTGGGGGTACAACAATTGCATTTGATGTGTGAGCGATCGACACGTGGTGCTTGTGCTGTTGTACGGTTTAAAAGATTTAAATTGCACCGTTACCATCAGCTATAACTAATGGTAAAGAAGGAAGCGCTTGATCCTACAATTGATATCAGAGCCAAGGTCACGTGTTCAATTCTCATGAGTTACAAGGAGTGTAATTATTGTGAGGGAGATTGTTGGGGTACAAGAATTGCCCTAGCTGTGTGATCGATCGAAACGTGGTGCTTATGCTGGTGTACGTTTAAAATATTTGAGTTGCACCGTTACCATCAGTTATAACTTTTGGTAAAACGACAAGCGTTTGATTCTACATATTTCTAAAAAAGCATTATTTATTTTATTTCGAAATTTTAAATTTTAGTAGGAAGTAGTTTTTCACTTTACAAATGTTAAAACTATTATATTAAAAAGTTTATTATGCATAGCTTAGCGTAAAACTAGAGATGGACAATCAAAACACGATAACAGTAAAATTGGTAGGTAATAATTAAAACTAGTTTCGAACTTATACTGAATTTGAAATCTAAAGTTTATTGTTAGTGTTTAACAATTGTCTTTGCTTTGTGATCGGTTGAACACGTGGCACTTGTGCCAGTGTATGGTTGAAAAGATTGATGTTGCGCTATTACCCTTAACTATAGTTATTGGTAAAGCGGTAAGCGCTCGATTCTACAATTGATATCAGAGCCAAGGTCGTGTGTTCGATTCCCATTAGTTGCAGAGAATGCAATTATTTGGGGATGGATTGTTGGGGTTCAACAATTGTCTTTGCTTTGTGATCGGTCGAACACGTAGCGCTTGTGTCAGTATATGGTTGAAAAGATTGATGTTTGATCACTTTTATTTTAAACAATTAATTCCATGTAGCGATTATATACTGCAAGTGTACGGTGTCAAGTTTTAGTATAATGATCTAAAAGGAATGATTGTCGTATCCACAGGGACTAGTAGTAATTACCAAATTTAATTAGCGTATCATATTTAACCTACGAAATTGTTTTAAAAGATTAACTAATTTACTCAACTCCAAGAATCAACCACACCACAAAGAAATAAGATAGTAAACATTAGAGATAAATATCGAGACTTCGGTTCACTTGAGTAATCCACCACAATTCATCTACTAGTTCTAATTAAAATTAATGCATCTAAGGTGACAAGTTTTTCGGTTATATCTAATACACTCTCTCGAGCTATATTAAACCTAACACCGATTTGCAGTAAGTAACTCTCGTTCACTTATTTAACAATTCAATGTTGCATACGCTCTATGGAAACCCTTAGCCTTCAAATACTAGATATCTATAGCTATCACTCGTGTATTTGACGTCATCTCTCGATCCACGGTATGTGTTATTGGTTCCGTATTACAATATCATCTCTCGATCTCAATTGTAAGCTAACATAATTCAAAGGGTAGCTAATCCCTTAAAAGCATTAAAAACATAACATAAACTCAAAGATAACAATAACTCAATCAAAAACTAGAATTAAAACTGTGGGTTCATACACAAGATACCCTTGTCTCTATAACCTCAAAGACCAATCTTTTCTAGACACATTGACTGTTTTTCCAAAATTTGCTTCACTTCTCTATTAGAAATTTCTACTTGTCCGCAAGTTTGTGGGTGGTAAGGTGTTGCAACCTTGTGGGTGATACAATATTTGCTCAAAAGTTTTTCAAAAAGTTTGTTGCAAAATTGTGACCCACCATCACTAATGATTGCTCGAGGGGTGCCAAATCGAGTAAAAATGTTCTTTTTCAAAAATTTCACCACCACTCTAGCATCATTAGTGCATGAAGCTTCAGCTTCAACCCACTTTGGCACATAATCAACAGCAACAAGTATATAATAATTTGAACACGAATTAGGAAATGGTCCCAATTAAATCTATGCCCCAAACATCAAACAATTCACATTCAAGCATACTGTTTAGGGGCATATCATGCCTCCTAGAAATGGTACCCGTCCTTTGACATTTATCACACACAGAAACGTACATGTATGCATCTTTAAATAATGTAGGCCAATAGAAGCCGGATTCAAGTACCTTCGCAGCAGTTTTGGTTGGACCCATGTGTCAACCTACCTCGCGATCGTGACAGTGGCTCAGGATAGATGCCATCCCCTCTTCTGGAACACACTTCCTGATCATATTGTTTGCACAAACTTTGAACAACAATGGTTCCTCCCACATGTAGTGTTTCACATCAGATAATAATTTCTTCTTTTGATAAAAGGTCATTTGTGGGAGGATACCGCTAACCAGATAATTTGCAAAATTGGCATACCAAGGTAGTGCAAGAACTTGAAAAAGCTGTTCCTCAGGAAATTTTTCGTTGCTCTACCACTTCATTATCATGTTTCTCAATCTCATTATCAATCCTAGATAAATGATCTGCCACTACGTTCTCTACACCCTTCTTATCTTTAATTTCTAAGTCAATTTCTTGCAATAAAAGAATCCATCAGATTAAACGTGGTTTAACGTCTTTTTTAGCAAGAAGATATTTGAGTGCCGAGTGATCAGTGTATACAATTACTTTCGATAGACAAAGTTAAGAGTGAAATTTATCAAAAGCAAATACTACTGCTAGAAGTTCTTTCTCAATGGTGGCATAGTTTTGTTGTGCCTCATTTAAAGTTCTACTAGCATAGTAAATAGTATGAAATACCTTGTTCCTTCTTTGTCCCAATACCGCTCCAACAGCTATGTCGCTAGCGTCGCACATCAGCTCAAATGGCAGATCCCAGTTAGGTGCTATCAAGACAGGTGTTGTTACCAATATCTCCTTTGGTGTCTCAAATGCCTGCAAACAATCAGCATTAAAATCAAATGGTGCTTCTTTAGTCAACAAATGAGATAAATGTTTTGAAATTTTAGAAAAGTCTTTAATAAATCGTCTATAAAACCCAGCGTGGCCTAGAAAACTGCGAATTCCCTTCACTGATACTGGTGGAGGTAGTTCTTGTATCACTTGTACCTTTGCTCGGTCCACTTCAATACCCTTTTGGGATATTTTATGGCCCAAGACTATACATTCTTGTACCATGAAGTGACACTTCTCCCAGTTTAATACCAAGCTATTCTCCTCACACCTTGTCAACACCAGATCAAGATTATGCAGACATGAATCAAATGAATTTCCAAACACAGAAAAATCATCCATGAACACTTCTAAAAACATTTCTACCATATCATGGAATATAGACATCATGCATCTTTGAAATGTAGCAGGTGCATTACATAACCCAAATGGCATTATTCTAAATACAAATGTACCATAAGGACAAGTGAAGGTGGTCTTCTCTTGGTCCTCAGGTGCAATTGCTATCTGATTATATCCCGAATAACCATCTAGGAAGCAATAATAATCATACCTAGCTAGTCTCTCTATCATTTGATCAATGAAGGGAAAGGGGAAGTGGTCCTTACGTGTAGCTCCATTAAGTTTTCTATAGTCAATACAGACTCTCCAACCAGTGACTGTTCTAGTAGGTATTAATTTATTATTTTCATTGGTAATAACAGTCATACCTCCTTTCTTTGGTACACATTGCACCGGACTTACCAATGCACTATCTGAGATAGGATAGATAATACCTGCGTCGAGTAGCTTAATCACTTCCGCCTTGACTACCTCTTGCATCTTTGGATTCAAACGGCGTTGTGGTTGCACCAAAGGCTTGTAAGTGTCCTCCATCAAAATTTTATGCATGCACATCGATGGGCTTATTCCTTTTATGCCCGTCACTTTCCATCCAAAGGCTTGCTTGTGCGCCCCTCAAAATCCTAAGGAACTTCTCCTCGTCAATACCTGTCAGAGATGAAGACACAATTACTGGTAACGAATTATTATTACCCAAATAAACATACTTGAGGTGAGTTGGTAGGGTCTTGAGTTCAAGAGTGGGTGGTTCTTCAATTGAAGGCTTTTGTGGCTTGATGTCCCTTTGCCAAAACTCTCCAAGCTTGTTCCTTGTATATCTTGTGTGAGGAGGATTATCATTCAACTGAGCTACTATCTTCTTCAATTTGTCACTGTCATTAAGCTCATTCGTATCATCGATAAAGCATGCTTCTAACCCGTTCTTTCGTGACCCCTGAAACATACTAGAAGACAACATATCAACTATATCTACACTGAACCACATATGCTCATCATGTGGATGTTTTATAGCTTTGAAAATATTAAAAGTAACTTGATCCTCTCCTACACGGATGATCAGTTTCCCTTGATGAACATCGATCAATGCCTTCCCAGTAGCTAAAAATGGTCGCCCCAATATTAGTGGTGTGTCCAAGTCTTCTTCCATATCCAAAACCAGGAAATCTACCGGAAAAATGAATTTGTCAACCTTTACTAAAACATCTTCGATGATTCCTCTTGGGTATGTAATGGACCTATCCGCCAACTGTAATGAAACTGTGGTTGGTTTTGGCTCTTCAAGCCCCAACTTCCTGAAAATCGACAAAGGCATAAGATTAATACTTGCACCTAAATCACATAAAGATTTTGCAAACGGAATAGACCCAATAGTGCAAGGTATAGAAAAACTCTCTGGATCTTTTAACTTTGGAGTTAATTTGTTTTGCACAACTGCAGAACACTTCTCAGTTAACTTTATTGTCTCATGCTCACCCAACTTCCTCTTATTCGATAGAATATCCTTAAAAAACTTAGCATAACTAGGCATTTGAAGTAAGGCATCAACAAATGGAATATTTATATGTAATTTCTTAAAGATCTCTAAGAACTTAGCGAAACTAGCATCTACCTTAGCCCTTTTTAATGCAGCGGGAAATGGGAGAGGGATTTGTACATGCTTGGGTGGTGTGATAGGTGAAGTAGGAGCAATAGACTTATCCTTTTCGCGTGGTTGGTCTTCATTCTCGATTCCATCAACTTCGTGTTCCTCCTCGATGTTTTCAGTTTGCAGACCAACTTCTTTTCCGCTCCTCAGTGAAATTGACTTTGCTTGCTCCTTTGGACTTTTCAGTATCACTAGGCAGACTCCCTTGTGTTCTTCCAGCTATCATAGTTGCCAACTGCCCCACTTGAGCTTCCAAGTTCTTTACTGAAGCATCCTGATTTTGCATTCTATTCTCCGTGGATGTAATGAACTTGGTTAGCAACTCTTCCATACTTGGCTTTGGTGGATAACCCGGTGGAGGTTGTGGATTCAGAACATTCTTTTGGTTGGACCAAGAGAAGTTTGGATGATTCCTCCACGGTTGGTTATAGTTGTTGGAGTATGAGTTACCCTGTTGTGGCTTCCTACAAAGTTAGCGTTTTCAGTAGATTGCACAAAAGGATTACCTGCCTGGCATTCCGTGCTCGGATGGTTGCCTCCACATAAATCACATATGACCACTTGAGTTTGCATCGCTGTCATGCTCAACCTATCCATTTTCTTATTCAATGCCTCCAACTGAGCTTGTATCGATGTCACCTCATCAACTTGATGCACCCCAATCGGTCTCTTGGGCACATTCCTCTCGGATTGCGACTGGTAACTGTTTGACGTCATCTCTTCCAAAAGTGTGTAAGCTTCCTCAGGTGTCTTTCTCATAATGGTTCCTCATGCTGCTGCATCAATCATGGATCTATTAGCAGAAAATAAACCATTGTAAAATGTTTGTACCTGAAGCCAAATCGGAAGGCCATGATGTGGGCATCTTCGAAGTAGATCCTTGAAGCGCTCCCAAGCTTCATACAGTGTCTCCGAATCATGTTGCACGAATGTGGTGATATCATTGCGCATCTTAGCTGTCTTGGAAGGGGGAAAGTATTTTGATAAAAAGGCTTGAGCCATCCCCTCCCAAGTAGTGATTGATCCTGCAAGCAATGGATTTAACCAACTCTTAGCTTTGTCATTAAGGAAAAAAGGAAAAGGTCGTAACCTGATGGAGTCATCAGTGACGCCATTGTGCTTGAACGTGTCGCATATTTCCAAGAAGTTGGAGATATGAGCATTAGGATCATCAGTAGGCGATCCTCCAAATTGCACAGAATGTTGAATCAACTGAATTATGGCAGGCTTGATCTCGAAGTTATTAGCCTGAATCTTTGGTCTAGTGATGCTAGACATAGTGCCTTGAAAGATTGGTTGTGCATAATCCATCATAAAACTTGTAATTGGCACTTCCTCGTTGTGTTGTTCATCATTCCCTCTTTGATTATTCTCAGCCATTTCTTGAGTTTCTTTCCGAAGTCTACGGCAAGTTCGTTCAATTTCTAAGTCAAGTGGCTCTAGTATAGGTTTGTCACTGCGTAGCATGCACTACAAGGACAACTTCCTGCAAAAATCAAAACAACAAAAGAACAACAGTAGTGAAATCTTATAAACCGTAATAAAAGTAAAAATAATGAATTATTATTGGTAGTATGGTAGCGGGGATGGTGAAGTTGGAGGAGGGGATGGATATATGTAAGGAGGTGGTGGTTGAGATGTATAAACGTAAGGTGACAACGACGACTCATGCTCTGGTGGTGGTGGTGGTGGTGGAGAATAATGAGTTGGAAAATGGGAGGCGGCGGCTGCTGAAACTTGATGATGATGAAGATAGATTTTAGGGTTAGGGTTTTCAAATGGTGCATGAAAAGATAATAACTGGTGCACGAATTGAAAAAAATAACAAGTTCACGAAAAATAACTGGAGCATGAAATTTGCAAAAAAAATAACTGGTGCACGAAAATATAGCATTGGTGAACGAAATATAACGTAGGTGCACGAAAATATAACATTGATGAAAATACAACACTGGTGCACGAACTTTGTGTTAATTAACTGATGCACGAAATTTGTAAAAAAATAACTAGTGCACGAAATACAATAAATGGTGCACGAAATTAAATGGTTCATGCATCACTTACTTAATTATACGGCATCACCAGTTGTTTTTTTTTTTTTTTTTGCAAATTTTGTGCATCAGTTAATTAACACTGGTGCACGAACTTTGTGTTAATTAACTGATGCACGAAATTTGTAAAAAAATAATTGGTGCACGAAATATAATAACTAGTGCACGAAATTAAATGGTTCGTGCATCACCAATTGCCTTTTTTGTAAATTTCGTGCATATGCTAATTAACACTAGTGAAAGAACTTTGTATTAATTAATTGATGCACGAAATTTTCAAAAAAGCAGTGCACGAAATACAATAACTGGTGCACAAAATTAAATGGTTTGTGCATCACTTACTTAATTTTCGTGCATCAATTACTGATTTTAATTTTCGTGCATCAATTACAGATTTTCAATTTCCGTGCATCAGTTATTGATTTGTAATTTCCGTGCATCACTTACTGATTTTCAGTTTTCGTGCAGCACTTATGATTTCAAATTTTCACAAAATCGCGAACACACATTGAAGGTGCGAAAACACACACTGGACCACCGCGCATAAATTTATTCCGTTCGTCGCCGTCTGACCTCCGTTCAACGAGCCCAGTGTACGAACATTTTCACAATTCAATTGCGGTCATTTCTATACAAGATAGCCACCGTGAGTTGCCGTGAAATCGCCAGAATTTGATCTGGAAGGGGCGAAAATTGCATGACCTAAGGTTTCAGCTCTTGGGTTCGATTTCTTCGATCATCCATGAATTGGTCCGAGCCTATACACTGGTTTGCTTCCCAACACCACGGCCGAACATTTGAGACTGGCCACCGCACATCTCGTCGCCGATAGTCCAAAACCCTAGGTCATGCAATTTGGTGGTTGTTGGATTTTGAAATAGGGGTGAAAGCTGAAAATGAGAGTGAGATATATTAAGGATACTATTGTTATTTTAAGTGATTGAATATTTTTTTACCTGACTAAGATAAATTAAGTTTCATGAGAGTGTATCGACCTAAGCTTTCCCATAAAACTATTCTAATAGGAAGACAATTGTATTTTTCACTATCTTTTACGAAATTTATTTCGAGGGGACCCTAATTATAAAATAATGACATAAATTTTAAATTGCACGTACGTCAATCAAATCACTTAAATAATTTATAATAAACATTTCTAACTAAATTTTAATTGTACGTAGCTTTCGGTTTCTCTTTTCCCTACCGAGAAGAATTGCCTACATATAACCACACTTAACATCATCTTAAAAGGCTATTATACCACAATATTAAATTATTATTTAATTAACTTTTTGCCATTATTATTCATATAGTTTCCTTCAAAGTCAATTTCTTTTATGTGTCGGTAGAATTTGCCATTCAACATAAATTAATATAATAAAAAAGATTATGCCATTTTGTTTTTTTCTACTTTTTTGCTACCAACTAATTAATAAAATGGTCAAATTGCAATTTTTATATCGTTTTAAAGGCCCATTACACATTTAATATTGAAAAAATATTAATTATCAATTACACGAATACAATTGATCGATATTTACATTTATATAATATAAAATGGCAAGGGTCCAATACAACTTCCAACCGTGCTTAATTAAAGATTAATTTTCATAATATTTAATCACAGCAATGTGAGGAACGTTCAATAGTATTGATGTACATAATATCATGATTAGACACCCTTGCATGGGATTTAGTGGTCACTATAGTCATTACTGATATTGGATACCAATATTTGTCTATGTTGAAAGAACGATCGAAAATGATTCTTGGTAGTGGCGAACGGAGGGGTGCATTTGGTTGCATCCGCACCCCAAAAAAATATTTTATTTTAATATTTATATTGGTAGCTATTTTTAATGTTTTAAATGATTAATTATTGGTTGCACCCCCAAGAAAAAAAATTACTTTTTTTTTTAATGTTTGTTTTGGTAATTTTTTTTAATTTTTTGTTAGTTGTATGTAATTATTTGGCGTTTCCCTTCTCAAGATTCTATCAATGATTCTTCTGCAAAATATCTCTCTCTGCGATTAGGGAGGATCTAACATCGTGGGTCGGCTTTTTTCTTTTTTCATGCGCAAATGAATTTTTTTTTGTCGAATCTCAGGGTGAATATGTAGAAGGTTTGGATTTTGTGAAAATTACTGTGTTCGTTTGCACATTATGGATATTTGATTGATAAGATTTTGTCAAGAGGTGTTTATTTATGTTTTGTTGATCATCTAAACCCTTTTATTTTGGTATGTTTGGTAAATTTGTTTGAAAGAAGTGCGTATGCTATGATGGAGTTGATTGATTTAGCTTCTATTTGATTCTTTTACTTGTTTTGGAATTAATTTACTTGTGGGATAATTTATCGCCGGGTTAAAATCTTTTGGTGCATTTGAATTCTAATAGCTTCTAAGTTGCTAGATTGGTTCTACGTGTTATGCATTGAAAGTGTTTATTTTTAGTATTTGCTTTAGGTCAAAACGTCAAGGTTATTATTTCTCCTTTGAGTAGCATGAACGAATGAGATGATTCTAGTTAAATTTTTCATTTTATTCAAAGTATTAGTAATCATTTCTTATTTGTTTTTTGTTGTTTGGACATAAATGTTCATTGATGTGAAATGACGATGATTTTTTTTAAAAAAAATAGAGCACAACTTATCATAAGTGAGGATATATCACTGATTATGTCACGTATTGTTTTAACTTTTGTTATAAACTTATAGTTTGTGGTACTTTATGAAGATATGTTTAGTTATTATGGTAGTCAAAATATAGGTTATATGTCTTTGTTTATCATTAAAATATGAGGAACTTTCTTAGCATAATTTATGGTTTATTTTTTAAAAATATTCACCCCTGAACATCCGAATCCTGGCTCCACCCTGATATTTGGACGGTTGTATGAAAGATTAGAGTTATATTATTATCAATAATTATAACTTTAGGTAAACCTGACAAATATTTGATCTTACAAGTGACACTTATATTATGTAATTTATCATATTAAAATAAGAATTAGGTTAAAAATAAAATATACAAGTTCTAATGTAATAAAATTGATACTTAAAATATATTACTGTATGTTTTATGGTGAAAAATACTTAATAGTTGGTCAACGAAAAAATATGTTAGGATCAGAGTAGTGTTTAGAAGGTGAGGTGAATAAACACTAGACTCAATTTCTCGATTTTTCGATATACATAAGACTGTTAAGTACTGCAGTAAGATCTCAATTGATAGAAAGTCAGTAGACAACTAAAAGTAGTGTGAAAGATGCCTACTGGACTTGTGAGGTTTGAACTGATCAGTAGATATTAAGAAATAGAATAATAAAGTGTTGAAAGTAAACGACACAAGAATTGTTTCTCAAAGTTCGAAGCACACGCTTCTACGTGTTTTCGATATTTCAATAAGCGTTTTGAATATTTTGCTTGTTTTCGAATTTCAGGATTTCAGAGTGTTGAGAGAGCCTTCTTCATTCTTCTCTTCGACGCATTTTAGACTTGAAGGTCTAATGGCAACTATTCTTCAAATGGAACGAACCGTGTAAAATCAACTTCCTGGTTTTCATCCAAATTCTTTTTATCTTCTTTTCATTGTTGTTAATCAACGGCCAGTTCATTCTGACGAGATTGGTGGCGCTGATATGGTAGTGCGACGCTTTGCTGTACTTTTGTCAGAGTGAATCTGTTCTTGTTTTGTCCTTTTGCCTTATACATCTGTTGTCTTCTGGACAAAAGACAACTGATGTCTGTTTTCATCATCTGCTGGTCACTTAGTTATTTAGTCTGCTGGACTAAGGTCAACTAATGTCTTCTTCATCGTCTGCTGGTATCTCCTAAGGATTTGCATAGTGGACTGAGATACCCTTGTTCCAGTAGACGTTTATTCTCTGCATTCGACAGATGATGACTCTTTGTATTTGTTCCCGGTAGATGATATCTCTTAGTCTTTGGACCCGGTAGACGATATCTTTTAGTCTTTGGACTCAGTAGACCTTTGTAGAGTCAATCATTGGTCTTTACATCAGTAAGATTCTTCGATGCAGTAGACATTTGTTATCACCAAAACTTAAAGATATTTTCCCAACAATTTCCCCCTTTTTGGTGATGACAAAGCAGTAGAGGCTCTAGCTTGAACGTCGATCAACATATACCTGTTAAGACCTAAAAAGATAACAGTGGAGAGCAGCAAATTATGTTAGATAAATAAGCAGATTACAAGTAGTAATCAAGTTGAACATTTAAAAAAGAATATCATTTTTATATAAAATGATTTCTGCTTACAATTTTCAATCCTGACAACAATCACATGCTTACAATCTTTTTAAGAAGGCAAAGCCATCTTGAGAAATATAGCCAGTAGAGAATGAATCGAACTGGCGAGTTTTGGGGTTTTTACAAGGGGATACATTACAGAAAATTCTTACAAAGAAAACCTAAGTAGAAAACCTAAGTTGTCTTCAAAGTAATCTTCTGATCAGAATAGCTTATCTTCCCCCTTTTTGTCATCAACACCCCGTCCAGCTGCTTATGAGATTCCAGGTTGGTGAGACACAGATACACCAAACCCCTAAATTCGTGAAAGAACTAGGCAGAGGGATGTTAGATAAGTAATCAACCAATGTCGGGTTGAAATAGATAAGTAATAAACCCACGAAGCAAGATTGCAGAGGTTGCAAGAACTTAAACTTAAATCTGTATTTAGACATGTTGTAGTGTGAATATGTTGAAAAAGTGAAGGAGTTATTTATAGCCAAAATGTGGCATTGTTTACTACTGTGCATTGATATGACACATCGACTCGTGGCATTCAATCCTGAAGTAAGGTGCAGAAGATAAGAATTGAACAACAAACAAATTATTTTATTAAATAAAATATAAAAAAATAACAGTTCAAGAAAAAAAATACATTACTAAGGGCGCTCAAACCAAGGTCTGGTGCGGTCAAAGTCTTCTGGGGTGTCAGAAGGTGGTTGTCTTGAAGGTGGTGTCCTCTGCTGGGTTGGGGGTTGCGGTGAGGTTGAGATCTCTGTTGGGTTTACGGTCTTTGATGGGGTGACTGATCTCTACCAGTAAATACCCTTCGAGGTGGAGGCAGATCTCGTCTGAAGGGCTCTTGCTGTCAGTTGGATGTTTGTGGCCCTGGTCCTGAGCGTCTAATAGTTGTCATACTGTTACTAAAATCTTGCAAGTGGGACGAAGGCTGCGTTGCATGTTGGTCAACTGTTCTGAGAATTTCTCATGCAAGTTCTCGATCTTTCCTCCAAGCTCCAATGTTGTAGCAGCATGCAGAGATTCATTCTGTTGGCTAAGTTCTAGCCTGATTTGGCCTAGTCTGGAGAAGGAGTCTGAGAAGGTATCGACTACAAATTGCTGAAATCTTGTAACATTCTCAGAAAGATGACGAACATCTCCGGTGATGTCATGAACCTTAGCATGACAAGCGTCTCGTTCTTCATGCTTTAATTTCCGAACTTTGCCAGCAAGATCGGAGATGATCTTCATCAGATGATTCAGCTGATTATTCACATAATGAGGCATATATTCTTCTGCAAAATGAGGAAAGTCAAATAAGTCATCCGGTTGATCACTGATGATAGTCTGAGCATCAGTAAAAGAACCAGCTCTATCAGATTCAGCAATAGCAGAGACTGGTATAACAGACGCAGAAGCAGCAGTCATATCGGCAGGTATATCAGCATATACAACAATCTCAGTAGATACAACCAAGAGATACAACAATCTCAGTAGATACAGCAGTTGATGCAGCAACCTCAGCATATACAATAGTTGTGACCAGCGCCTCAACAGAGTTCTCCAAGCTTGCATGCAGTGGGGAGGAGAGAGGAGTTGGTAGGAAAAAAATTGTGAAGTCAAAGGACATTTGGTTTAAGGGTTCTGTCAGTGGCTGAAAAGAATTGGGCAATAGTAGGTTCAGTGATAAATTGGGATTGTTCGGGTTGAAGAGGAGCAGATGGAATGAGGGCTATGGCGTTTGTAGAAATAATCATGCAGTCAGTGGAGTCATCATCTGCTGATGAGATATTGACTTGATGGACCACTGACTCATTTACTCGGTCTACGGTCAAAGGATCAACATCCAGTAGAGATGGATGTTGACTGGACACTGCAAGGGGTTCAAAAGAGGTAATTGGTTGGTCTGTAGCAGACGATTCATCTACTGAGAGGGCAGTAGAAAGCCTTACCATGGAGACCTCTGTTGGAGCCACAACAATCATCCGTCGATCAGTAACCTCCATTGGAGCTACGCTCAGCCGGTGAGAGCAAGAGTGCAATCCCAAGGTAACCTTAAGATCATGCTAAGTCTTCTCAGCCAGAGTGAGGCGATCTTGTAGAGAGTGGAAAACTGCAATGTCATGGGTAGCATTGCCGGAGACTGTATCAAATTCCTTTTGCCTCGACTTGACAAGAGTCTCCAGTCCACTGACGAACTTCATAAGTCGGTAGACTTCTCTCTGACGCAGACCCTCTTCAACATCTTGGGTCTGTAAAAATTCAAGGATGATATTTTCATCATTCCTTGCTTGCTCGAGGATCCGGTTGAAGTCATTGAGACGGATCTTCAGACGAGTTTCACCCAACTGTCAAACAACTCCAGTTGTGCTTGAACTTGTCTTTCCACTTCTTCAAGCACCAAAGTGATTTCCGTTGCCACTGGAGTTGACACTGCTTCCATAAGATTTTTTCCTCTTCCTTCAGAGTGTGAGGAGGAAGGCAGATAGAGCAGCCGATCTTTGGTGGTCTCAGACTTAGGGCAAAGGATTCGGCCCCTCTTTGAGAGCTGAGTGATAACTCGGCAGAGGATGAAATAGTGGGCACTGTTGCAGTAGTAGTGATGTCCAGTGGTGCTGGAGGAGCAGTGGAGGTAGCAAAAATGGAACTTAGAGGACCAGTCAGCTCATCATCTGGTTCATCTGGAGCAGCAATCTCAACTGCGACGGCATTTGGAATAATTTATATGCCAGTAATGGTAGCATCAGATGCCACCTCTGCTGTATATGCAGCATCACTAATTGCAGTTGTTTCCTTGGAGGCAGCAGGGTTTCTCCTCTTCTTTGTTTTGGTTTTCTTCGGTGGAGGAGAATGAGATGACTCAGCAGACTCTGAGATGGTCTGTTCAGAGTCACTCACCACTTGAGGTTTCTTCCTCTTGGTGGGAACAGTCTTGGAAGGTCCGCCTTCTCCACTAGTGAGTTTCCGGTGAGTCAGAAGGTACTTGGCATTTATGAGCCGAGTTGGATGGAGATTGTTGGATTTTGGAAACCCGAATAATCTTTGTTTTGATGTTAACAAAACTATTATTGTGTTGCTAACATATTTCATCAAGTGTGCAGTGAATAGATGATATTATACAGCTTGTTGATGTGCTAAGAAATGACTTTGAGTTTGGTTGCTTAAATGAGAATTCAGCATCCAGTAGACCTCGAGCGCTGCTGACTAAATCAATCATATATAGCTCGGACATTGAAACGACTTGCTTCTAAGGGATTGGATAGCCAACTCAATTCTCTACAAGTCATATTTAAGGCCAGCAGACAAAATTTGAAGGTTTACATGATGAAAACATGTCTGCAAGAGCTTGCTGGTGCAAACCTGAAAGGTCTACCAGATCGTCTACCGGATCGTCTACCGGTGTGGGGCCTCGCTATTTAATCCTTAATGTGTGTTACATTATTCAATAACACAAATATATGTCCAACATGATTAAATAGACAATCATACTGATTAAGAGTCATATTATGTCAGTTATTATAATATTCTCACATCGTGACATAATTAATATACATCATTTACATATCAACAATCCTATCAAGTTCATTCTCTTAACCAGTAAGTCATCTAGCAGCAGAAGTTGACTCACAATCCCGGCCTCCCCGTCTATGAGTCACTACAGAAACAACCACACACCATGAGTATTGACATATGATCATCATTATCCATTATCAATAAGAATGTACAACACAATGTATAAACATAATAACACCTCAACTGTGATTGTTTTTGTACCATACATCACAAGATGCAAAGATGTCATGACATGCCGCATTCATCATCCTGTTATAACGGGACATATATGATATTGTCTTCCGGCTCAATATGTCAGTGGCTTAGCCTTCATGTCCCATATTAGCAGCACATATCATATTTCCGTCAACCGTTTCTCATGCCCAATGGCATCATGCCCCTCATGGCATCAACCATATGTCTCAATCACCAACCTGATTTACAAGAAGCATATATCACACAAAATATATATGCATCATCTCACAACAATATATTTATCGTAACAATAACATCAATAATTGTACGTAAAACACGTATCTGTCGTGCGATACAAAATATATAATTTCAGGCGTCAATGTTTAACCGCCTCTCTGTCCGGTCCCCTATAATGGTGCTACAAGAAATATCAACAATTATAATGTCATAATATGCTTCACCATCAAATTCCAAGAGAATATAACATTTTTCAAAATTTAAACCCTAGCTATCGATCGTCAACTCTCGCGATCAATCGCCAAAAATTTCTGTCTCACGGAGATCGATCGCCAGTCTCTCGCGATGGATCGCCAAAATGTTTTGTTCTTCAACGATAGATCGCTATATTTCACCGATCGATCGCCAATGCACTTCACTGCCTTATTTTTCCCTGTTTTGGCGATCGATCGCCATATGGCTCGCGGTCGATCACCGATGTCTGAAATTTTCAGAACATGACGATTTCAAGCTTATCTCCATGGTTCCAACTCTATACCTCCTACTTCAACACCTACACTTCAGGAAACATTATTTACACATGATATCAACATGTTTTAATGATAGTACGACTTAGTTCATAGAGTTCCTTCTTATATCAAATCAATACATTTCAATACATAAACTAATAACTTCACATAATCCAACTATTAATACTTAAACGTCGTAAGCTATGTAATTCTTACCAATTATCTTTGTTTGCACTTCTAAATCAAGTTATAGCTTGATTTCCAAGCTTCAAGTCCAAAGAAAGGAACAAGAGAACACAAGGGTTGAGAGCACTTGTGTAGAGATTTGTAGGTGAAGTGAGAGCACTTGTGTAGAGATTTGTAGGTGAAGTGTTGTGTTCTATGTGTTTTTCCAAATCTTGTTTGGTTTAGTATATATCCTCCAAGATGAAACCCACATGCATGTGAAATTTATCTCAAATGCAAATTCATATTCAACTCATGTTCTTCTCTTGTCTATATCACCAATTCATGTACACATAACTCATTCCATCTTATATTATGTACAAAATCCATCTATTACAACAGTTTCATTTAGTTGTTCTCAACTATGTTTACCTCATTAACCATGTACCCAAACAAGTCCTAATATTCTTTCATACTCGGTTCAACTCGAACCTGAGTCCACCTCATACCTTCATTAATTCATAATTACACAATAATGACATCAACCATGCAGAATTCATATTGAGACATTACAATTCTCCATACTAATTGAATTTCGTCCTCGAAATTGAATATACCCAATACTACTGCAATAAACAAAACACATACTCAACATATTCTGAGCCTCAACATATTCAGATTCCAGTAATATGAATACTCACAGTAGTATAAGAAACAACATAAATAATATACCATAAAATAGCTCAGGATACTGCCGCATCATATGTTTCTCCGTCTCCCACGTTGCCTCATCGACACCCCGCATGTCCCACTGTACTGTAACCATGGTATCACTTTGCTTCTCAACTTACGCTCTGCTTTATCTAATATCATGACTGGTTGTTCCACATACGACACACATATATACAAATGTACTTCAGACGGTTGGTTCATATTTCTTCAACATTGAAACATGAAATACATCGTGTATACCACTCAAATATGGCGGCAATGTCAATCTATATGCCAACATACCAATATGTTGCAATACTTCATACTGACCAACATACCGTGGTGACAAGTTTCCCCATATACCAAATCGACTACACCTCTAAAGGTGATATTTTCAAAAATACATTGTCACCAACTTGAAATTCAAGAGGCCTACGCCTCTGACCAGCTTCACTTTCTCTTCCATTTCTTGTACCATATCTGGTACACTTACAGAAGACTAATCAACATCATCACAATACAATGGCGATCTACATAATCGCCCATACAATGCCTCAAATTGTGCCATTTGTATACTGGTATGATAATTATTATTGTACGAGAATTCTACCAATGGCAATGACTCTTGCCAAGAGTTATCAAACTCTAATATATATGTACGCAACATATCCTCAAGCATATAGATCGTACGCTCTGTTTGATCATCTGTCTGAGGATGATAAGCTGTACTCAATCATATTTCAGTCCCCATTGCTGACTATAAACCTTCCCAAAAATGAGAAGTAAATCGTGGATCTCGGCCAGACACAATAGAAATTGGTATTCCATGTAATCTCACTACATTTTGAATATACAATTGAGCCATCCTCAGATAGTTAAATGTCATACTATACGGTATGAAATGAGCCACCTTTGTCCAAATGGCATCAAAACCAGAAGAAGTTCTTGGCAAATGGTCACAAAATCCATAATGACATGCTCCCATTTCCATTGATGAATCTCTAAACTCAACAATTCACCTCATGATCTCTGTCTTTCTATTTTAACTTGTTGACATATCAAACATCTCTTCACAAAATCAATTATATCATGTTTCATGTGTTTCCACCAAAACTATGTATGCAAATCTTTATACATCTTCTTTCCTCCATGATGTATATTATATCTACTACAATGAACACATTGTAGCAGTTCTTGGCATAGTCCAGATGTAGCATGAACTACCCAACACTTTCCATATCTCAAACTCCCATCTCTTGCCATTACAAAATTAGATAGCTTTCCTTGAGATATTGTCTTCTTCCAATTTTGTACTTCATCATCAGTGTTCTGTGATGTTCTGATATTCTCAAAGATATCATGTTCAACCAACAATGTTGATACTCTTATTGGCACTGTCAATGCATCGAATTTATATCCCAAAGTACAACAAGACATTATCAAGGCTGATAAATGAATCATATCATTAGTAGTGTATTTCACCTTTCGACTTAAAGCATCAGCTGTCAGATTTGCTTTTCCTAGATGATATTCGATCTCACAATCATAATCTTTCAAGAGACCCATCCATCTCCTCTGTCTCATATTTAATTCTGCTTGAGTAAATAGAAATTTCAAGCTTTTATGATCTGTGTATATGGTAAATGACGTACCATATAAGTAATGTCGTCATATCTTCGTGGCAGGCCGCCAACCCCTGATCATGTAATGGATACTTCATTTCATGTGGCTTCAGTTGCCTCGATGCATAAGCCACAACATGTTTATCCTGCATCAATACATAACCTAAACCAAGTAAAGATGCATCAGTATATAATGCAAACCTTTCGTGTTCCACCGGAGCAGTGGTCAACCGATGTTTCAATTCCTGGCAGCTATGTTCACACGCCTCTGGCCATATGAACTGGTACTCCCTTCTGTGTCAACTGTGTTAATGGTTTGGCAACCTTTGAAAATCCTTCAACAAACCGTCTGTAAGATCCGGCCAAACCCAAGAAACTACGAATCTGTGGCACAGAAATAGGGGCTGAGCAATTCAATATTGCTTCTATCTTTTTCGGATCTACTGATATACCGTCTTTGAAGATCACATGTCCCAAAAAACACCTACACTATTCAACCAAAACTCACAATTGCTGAGTTTGGCATACAATTGATTCTTCCTCTCAGATTTGCAACACAATATGTAAATGTTGGACATGATCTGCTTCACTATGAGAATATATTAGTATATCATCTATAAACACAATCACAAACTGATCAAGGTTATCATGAAATACCCTATTCATCAAACTCATGAAGACAGTTGGAGCATTAGTCACTCCAAATGGCATAACTAAGAACTAGTAATGTCCATATCGAGTTCAGAATGTTGTCTTCTGCACATCCTCCTTCCTCACACGTATTTGATGATATACGGATCGCAAATCAATCTTATAATATATTATAGATCCCTGCAACTGATCAAATAAATCATCAATACGGGGAAGATGATACTTATTCTTAATTGTTACCTTATTCAATTGTCTGTAGTCAATGCACAATCACATTGATCCATCCATCTTCTTGACAAATAACACCGGAGCACCCCAAGGCTATACACTAGGGCGTATGCATCCCTTGTCAAGTAAATCCTATAACTGAGTTTTCAATTCTCTCAGTTCAGTTGGTGCCATTCTATATGGTTCTCTCGAAATAGCAGAAGTACCCGGTAGCAACTCAATGGCAAATTCCATTTGGTGGAAATCCAGGAATCTCATCTGGAAAGACATCCACATATTCTGCTACTACTGGTATATCATCTACTCTTCTCGGCCACTTTCTTCTCAGCTATGTCAATATAATAAATCAAATATCCAGTGTGTCCGAGGTTTTAACAAACGTGATATCCGGATAGCAGATATCAATCAGATCTTTGCACGGGATCCCTGCCCATAGAAGATCCATTGGTTTCCATAATCAGACTGAAAATGAACTGTCTTCTGACAACAATCCACAATAGTTTGATATCTACTTAATACATCAATAGCTAGAATACAATCAAAATCGTTCATACTTAGCACAATCAAATCCGTCTGTATTTCATATTCATCAAACTGAATAGAACAGTCATATAGAATCTGACCAGTCAAAACAATCTTTCCCATGGGTGTCGAGACAGATAAAGGTATCAACAGTAGAGATGAGCATATATGATACCGCTCAATAATTTTTTTTGCAATAAACGAATGTGATGCACCAGTATCAATTAACAAGAAAGAAGGATAAGTAAATAAATGACACTTACCCGCTATTACATCATCAGGAGCTGCCTCTTCTTGCTCCTTATTCAGTGCGTACACCTGAACTTGGGGCAGCCCTGCTCTTTGTCCCCCAATTGTACGAGGTACAAACTGCGATCTCTGTTGCACTGTACTTTCTGACACATTCCCTACTCTGTTGTCCTCCAGCCTGAGGACAATCCCTCACAATGTGTCCTGTCCTACCACATCAAAAACAAACTGGACCATCTGTATCTGGACACTCTCTCCTATTTTTTGGCCCTCCACAATTATAGCATCTTAATCCTCTACCACTAGTTCCCTGCGACTGTCCTTTCGTGAATCAATCACTGCCTCTCTGATTATCAAATCTCCTACCACTGAACCTTGAGGATGATGCACCTCCTCGTGATGGTTTGAATTGTTCTCCTCTAGGTCTCATGTTGTCCGATGTAGGTTTCTAAACTTGTCCTACATCTTTATACGCACCAATGCCTATCTCGGCCATCTCTGTCCTGGTCAATGCTTCCTCAAACGAAGTAGGGTTATTAGAAATAACCCTATCAAATAACTCAAGCTGTAATCCTTTTACAAACTATCTGATCTTGGCCTTGGTGTTTGCAGCTATATGAGACACATACCTCAATAAAAAGGAATACTGCAAAGCATAATCAGCTACCTTCATTGTACCTTGTTTCAGATTTGTGAACTCATCTTCTTTCAACTATCTTGCAGCAACAGAAAAATAATGATCCGGGAATCGACTCCTGAATATATCCCAGTCCACAGACTGCCACTGAGCTCAATTCAATTATTGTTGCTTTCCACCACACTATTTCTTTCTTAGCCAACTGAAACTCAGCTAATCTCAACCAGACTGACTTTGCACATGGTGCTGATACAAAAATCTATTCAACACGCTCTAACCATTCTTTAGCCTGTCCACCAGATTCAGTACCCTCAAATCTCGGTGGCCGGTAACTAAGAAACTGGGTCAGTGTCAACTCCCCAGGTAACAATAACTGTGCCCTTGGCCTACTGGTGGTGGTGGCATAGGAACTAAACCAGCACTTGCATTTACGCTCATAGCATCCCCAACTTCTTCTTGAGGATGCACATGTATTCTAGATGTCATGCTGCACTTCAAGGGTTATAAACAATATTCAATACATAAAGCATGTTAGTATACCATCACATGCTACAACAAATACATAAACATGTTTTCAAGTGAATAGACATCTCCTAGTTCACTTCCTCTATCCTTGTTCACCCAGTTATCTAGCAATTGCTCTAATACCACTAATGTGGGGCCTCGCTACTTAATCCTTAATGTATGTTACATTATTCAAAAACACAAATATTTGTTCAACAGGATTAAATAGCCAACATATTGATTATGAGTCATATTATGTCAGTTATTACAATATTCTCACATCGTGACATAATATACATAATTTACATATCAACAATCCTATCAAGTTCATTCTCTTAACCAGTACGTCATCTAGCAGCAGAAATCGACTCACAATCCCGGCCTCCCACGTCTATGAGTCCCTAGAAAAACAACCACATGAGTATTGATATATGATCATCATTATCCAATATCAATTAGAATGTACAACACAATGAATAAACATAGCAACACGTCAACTGTGATTGTTTCTGTACCATACATCACAAGATGCAAAGATATCATGACATGCCTCATCCATCATCCTATTATAATGGGACATATATGATATTGCCTTCCAGCTCAATATGTTAGTGGATCAGCCTTCAAGTCCCATATTAGCAGCACATATCATATCTCTGTCCTCACACATTATAACCGTCATTTCTCATGCCCAATGGCATCATGCCCCTCATGGCATCAATCATATGTCTCAATCACCAACATGATTTAGAACAAGCATATATCACACAACATATATATGCATAATCTCACAACAATACATTTATCGTAACAATAACATCAATACTCGTACATAAACACGTACCTATTGTGCAATACAAAATATTTAATTTCAGGCGTCGATGTTTAACCGCCTCTCTGTCCGGTCACCTGTGATGGTGCTACATGAATATCAACAATTATAATGTCATAATAGGCTTCACCATCAAATTCCAATAAAATATAACACTTTTCAAAATTTAAACACACGAGATCGATCACCAATTCTCGCGATCAATCGCCAAAAATTTCTATCTCGCGGAGATCGATCGTCAGTCTCTCGTGATCGATCGCCAAAATGTTCTATTCTTCAGCGATCGATTGCCATATTTCACCGATCGATCGCCAATGCATTTCACCGCCTTTCCCCTGTTTTGGTGATCGATCGCCATATGGCTCGCGATCGATCGCCGATGTCTGAAATTTTCAGAACATGGCGATTTCAAGCTTATCTCGATGGTTCCAACTCTATACATCCTACTTCAACACCAACACTTGAGGAAACATTATTTACACATGATATCAACATGTTCTCATGATAATACAACTTAGTTCATAGAGTTCCATCTTATATCAAACCAATACATTTCAATACATAAACTAATAACTTCACATTAGTTCAACTATTACTACTTAAACATCATACGCTATGGAATTCTTACCAATTAGCTTTGTTTGCCCTCTAAATCAAGTTATAGCTTGATTTCCAAGCTTCAAGTCCAAAGAAAGGAACAAGAGAACACAAGGGTTGAGAGCAACTTGTGTAGAGATTTGTAGGTGAAATGTGGTGTTCTATGTGTTTTTCCAAATATGATTTGGTTTAGTATATATCCTCCAAGATGAAATCCACATGCATGTGAAATTTATCTCAAAGGCAAATTCATATTCAACTCATGTTCTTCTCTTGTCTATATCACAATTCATATACACGTAACTCATTCCATGTCTTCTATTATGTACCAAATCCATGTATTACAACAATTTCATTTAGTTGTTCTCAACTATGTTTACCTCATTAACCATGTACCAAAACAAGTCCCTATATTCTTTCATACTCAGTTCAACCCAAACCCGAGTCAACATCATCTTGTCATTAATTCATAATTACACAATAATGACATCAACCATGCATAATTCATATTGAGGCATTACAACCGGATTGTCTACCAGACTACCAGTAGACACTACAAGTAGAGGTCCAGCGAATTGTGAACAATTAGAGGCCATCGGAATTTGAAACAGTAGAGGTCAGCGGACTCGACTAGCAGACTTGACCAGCGGACTTCCAAAAATAGCCCGGAAAGCAGAATATGTTCGTTGCAATGTTTGAAAGCTTACCAAAACTGTCCCAACTGTTATATTCTTGTATCTAACGTATATATCATTACTTGTGGCTATATATATACATGATTTGGAAGCTCAATAATAGCTGATTGAATATCAATCCAATCCTTCCAAAGCAAAACCACTTGGGATTCGAAATGGGGAACTTCAAAGAACAAATTTGCTAATTGAAGAGCAACTCCCCAAATCTTTGGCACCTCTTTCAAGCTCATATCAGATCTGTTAGGAGATCATTTGTGCCTTTGTATTCACTATATTCATTGTATTTGTGAGCTATAATAGAAGAGTGAATACCATTGTTACAGTTGGTGATTTATCACAACTGGGTAAGGTCTTTCCATGTGAGACGTTAAAGAACACGAGCTTTGTGATTCTGTGTGGGCTAGGAGTTTAGGCTATCTGTGTGGTATTAGCCTAAGTATGTTGTATACTGAAAAGTATAAATCAAATCTTCTAGTGTATCATTCCATGAGATGGAAGAAGGGGAGACGTAGAAGCATTTGTGCTTCGAACTTCCAGAAACAAATTATTGTGTTATTTACTTTACTGCATTTATTTACTTAACTGTTTTTACATATTTTCTTGCAGTACCTTCAAAATATCTTTCAAATGGTTAATCGGATTTAGAGCGGGTTATATCGAGTGTCTTCAGATATAATCTCTCAGTACAATTATTTCAAGAACACGACATATTGAAGCTCAAGTTGGTTGAACTCAGGTGTGGAATGGCAACCCACCCTCGGAATCGATCCTAACAAGTGGTATCAGAGCCAGGTTTAACATGATCAGTAGCCTGAACTTTCCAGACATTTGAAAATGCTTATCATTCTGATGTGACTAGAAATAGACACATCTATTGCGCTTAATTGTCTACGTTTTGGTATGTTTTGATAGATAATTTGATACATATGCTACATAATCGTATATTTGTGTAAATGTAGGTGAATCGAAGAAATCGAGCTAACAAGGGCGAATAAAGATCAAGAAAAGATTTGGAGATGATAAGGACTCGGGGTAGATCAAGAAAAATGTAATTTTGGAGAAGAGATCGATCGCATGGAAGAGGAGATCGATCGTCTATGGAAAGAAAGTTGAGCAACAAAATATGCAAGCAAGCGATCGATCGCTACAAAAGGGGCGATCGATCGCCAAAGTCTACTGGAGCCAAGAGATCGATCGCTACAAAGAGGCGATCGATCGCCCAAAGAATCTGCCTGAAAAAATAAAGGATTGATCGATCGCTATCTTTATAGAGATCGATCGCCATAGAGTCCAAGAAAAAGGAAATTTGATCTTTTTACAATCTTGGATAGATTTTTACCTACTATATCCAATTCCCACCTTATTTGCACAATTTGGGGACCTTAAATCATACTATCTTCATTATTTTAGGGGATTCCAACATAGTTTAGACATGATAATAGATTTTCTCTCAACTTTGTGAAAACGACTTGAAGAACGAAGAACGAATACATAATTGACGATCCGGAATCGTGCTTCCCTTTAGTAATTCTTTCTTTTACTATTAGTTTAATATTTTCTAGAATAGATTTGATTTTTTTTAATTTAGTTATGAGTAGCTAAACACCTTTGTGATTCTCGGTTGAGGAAGACGATACATTGGAGTTTACGATTCTTGTGAGATTAAGTTTGGTTGTTGATTTTCATTGAGATCAATTGTTTTTCTGATTTTATTGCCATGTTATTATGTTTGATTGTTAGAATGTCACCTAGCTATTGTTCATAAAATTTAACGCTAAATTACAGATACGGAATCGTTTGATCTCTCTAATTTACGAAGCAACTAAGATTAATAAAATTTTGCTTGTGAGTTTGTTAAATTCTTAGGGAAAACAATTGAATAGATTAAACATAGACGCTTGGATTATGTTGTTTAGTTTCATCGATCTCACAAGTATGCTATCATCAATTTAAATCTTAATCGCTTGTATTTTGATTGATTGTTTGATAAGGGTTAAACTAGAACGCTTGGGCTACTTAACTAAACTTAAGGATGAGATATGACTTTGATTATTGGATTAAACGTTCAAGATGAATATTTATATGAAAATTGAATCGTTTGTGAAGATCAATGATCGAGATAGTAAACATCAATTGTAAAGTTAACCAAAAACCGAGAATCACTCTTTTCTCATAAGTTAATTCATCTAGTTAATTTTGCATATTAGTTTAATTTTGCATCAAAGTAGTAATTCGATTGATTTAAAAAAAAAACCCCTTTTTATTTTAGTTTGCACTAGTTAAGACAAAAATACACCCTACTCTGTGGGATCGATCCCTACTCACGCTTACTACATATTTATTGTTATTAACTTGAGAAGGGTTAATTTGGGCGTACGCGATAAGCGCTACCAAATTTTGGCGCGGTTGCCGGGGAAGGTCGTTTTTATTAATTTGTGTTAACTTTTCATTGATATTCATCTTCCCGTGCTTTTTACCTGTTTGTTCATGCACGTATACGATTTTTCATCAGAGGAGGACGAACATCAATACGATCCTGAGATAGAAAGGGCTTTACATCAACTAAGGAGAGAAAATCGAAGGAAACTTAAAGAAGAAGAAGAGGAAATGACTATCATGGTGGAGAATCAAAGCTTGCGACAGTTGGCAAACCCTAACTTGGATCAACAACCTCTCTGCATCATTTCCCTGCACTTGCAAATAACGTAAACTTTTAACTTAATATGGATTGATTCATTTATTGCCATCTTTTCATGTTCTTGCAGGTGAGAACCCGCACAAGCATTTGATGGAATTCCACGTGGTATGCACTACCATGAAGCCAGCTAGCGTAACGGAGGAGCAAATCAAATTGAGAGCCTTTCCATTTTCTCTAAAGGATGCTGCTAAAGATTGGCTATTCTACCTACCCCTCGGATCAATTACCACAGTGGACTGATTTGCAAAGAGTCTTCCTAGAGAAGTACTTTCCAACTTCAAGGGCAACTAACATAAGGAAGGAAATCTACGGTGTGAAGCAATACCACAAGGAGTCGCTACATGAGTACTGGGAACGTTTTAAGAAGTTGTGTGCAAGCTGCAAACAACATCAGATAAGTGAACACCTTTTAATTCAATATTTCTATGAAGGTTTATTTTCTAGTGACAGGGAACATAATGGATGCGGCGAGCGGATGAGCTTTCATTGACAAGACAGCGGAGGAGGCAAGGAACTTGATAGCAAACATGGCTGCCAACTCCCAGCAATTTGGACATGTTTGCCATGGACAACCACCAAGACAAGAGGTAAACTGTTTCCAATCTCGAACAACAACTGATTAATTTAATGTTTCTTGTGCGTAATCTTGCATGTGGCAATGTGGGGAAAATGAAACCATGTAGAATCTGTCTAGTTGTGAACCATCCCACTGACGCATGTCCCTCTCTACAAGAGACATCTACTGAGCACGTGAATGCTGTCGGAGGATTCCCAGGGCCACCACAAAGAAGTTACGACCATCCATCGAGCAACTACAATCAAGGTTGGATGGACCATCCAAACCAGGGCTATGGGAATCAACAAATGAACCAACCTCCACCCTATAGACCACCATATCAGAGACCTCTACCACCGCCAGTGAATGCCGCTTCTGACAGGTTAGAGAATATTGTTAAAGTCATTGCTGAAAATAGCCTGCAATTTCAACAGGAAATGAGGGCGAGCATCCAAGGCTTAACTATCCAAATAGGGCAATTGGTGACTTCGCTCAACAAGATTGAAGCAAGAATACCAAATGGGCTTCCTTCACAGCCAATGGTAAACCCAAGAGAGAATGTGAGTGCCGTCACATTAAAGAGGAGGGAAAGATGAAGCTGAGGAAGAGGTGGTACTGACGCCACCCAAGAAAGAAGAGATGAAGACGACCGAGGAGGATGACGAGGAGCTCATGCAAGAGGAGGAACCACTAGGTAAGTCCCCTCCACTCCTTGAATATAAAATTTATCCCTCATTCCCCCTTGCATTGAAGAGACTGAAGACAAGGGCATCAAGGGACTCTACGAGAATTTCCGACGCTGTGAGGAAAAATCTCCACTGTATGAGGCCATGAAGAAAGTGCCTCAATATGCTAGATTTTTTAAGGAAGTTTGGAAAGCGGATAGAAGCAAAGAACGAAAAGGGTACCCCAAGATTAAGCTAGGTGAGAATGTTTCTGTGGTTATCCAAAGCAGCATTCCCACAAAATGCAAGGACACTGGTATGTTTTCTATCCCTTGTGTGATTGGAAGCACTAGAATTGAGAAGGCAATGCTAGTGGATCTTTTATTAATGTCATGTCTTACTCAATCTATACTCAGCTAAAACATGGACCTTTGAACAAAATAATACTGTGATTCAATTAGCTGATAGGTCCACGGTTATTCCTAGGGGAGATAATAGAGGATGTACGTGTGCATGTAGAGAATTTGGTTTTGCCCGCCAATTTCTATGTCTTAGACATGGAAAATGGTGATCCATCTAGCCCCATTCTATTAGGGAGACCATTCTGGAAAACCTCTAAATATGTGATAGATGTGAATAACGGCATGTTAACAATGGAGTTTAATGGTTCAATATCTATGAAACCATTAAAACACATGAACAATCTAGTTATGCTATAGATATTAATGATGAAGTTGATAATGATTTTGATAATGATGATTTGTGGGAGATGGGAAAGGCTACTGATGGCCTTGAAGAGAAATGATGTATGGACTCAAATCTTGTGCATAAGTTTCATACTATTGCTGCATTATCTATTCATGATACTGCTGACCCTCACTCTTCTCACTTACAGGATCCTACTGTTGAAGAGAAACACCATCCGGATAGACCACAACAATCAACAAATGCTGGAGGAGGAACAAAGACTGAGGATGACCACTCAAAGGCAAACGTTCAAAGGACTGAAGAAGCTATTAAGGTGGAAGAAGAAAGATAGAGCGACATCGCATAACCCATAGAGGACTGGCATCAGGCCACCGACGTTAAACAGATGCTCTACTTGGGAGGCAACCCAAGGGTAGTTAGTTTCCCTTACTATTTATTTTTTATTGCTTTATTAGTTAGACTTTTCTCTTTTCTTATATTTTTGCCTTACATTGGGGACAATGTAAGATATAAGTATGGGAGAGGGATTAGTGGTGTGTTATTGCTTTCCTATTATAAAAATACAAAAAAAAACAAAAATTTGAAAATTTTGAGCTCATAGTTAGTAATGAATGCATGCTTAGAATCACTAGCCCATGATGAAACCTAATTGATGTCATTCATGTTTATGAACATAGGTGAATTGTTAACCTTAGAACACTTTGAACTCTAATGCAAATTGTGCTTCGACTAAGTAGAATATTTTGAGCACGAATCTGTCATGACTTGTAAAGTGTGCATAGCATAGTGAAGATTGTGTGAACTTTGTGATAGTCTTAAGAAGTCTCTAATACATGCTAGAACTTAACTACATGCTCTTTGAGGCTTATGTCTAGACTACTTGCGAACATGAAAGTGATAGATGCGATCTTTGATGTGTTTGAGCCTTTCAAGCCTAAAAACTTGATCGATGTTATTTTAAACAGTGTTTTCAGTGTAATGATTGTGTACCACAAGTGCACGATGTCAAGTTTTAGTATAATGATATGAAAAGTACGAATGTCGAACCAACGAGGACTATGAAATAATTACCAAACTTAATTAATTTAACTATATTTTGTCTACGATAACTGATTATGATTAATTAACTAAATTGACTAAACACGAAATTCAACTAACAAGTAATAAAGAAAATATAATCAGTAGAGATAATTATCAAAACTTTCGATTCAACCATGCAATCCCCCACAATTCGCCTCTAGTTAAGAATTAAATGCAAACGTTCTAAGGTGACGAGTTTTCCTAACACACTTGTTATACCTTGGTCTGTTTATAACAAGTCTAATACTAAGATGTAACAAGGAAATGATCATGCACTTATTTAACACTCAATATTGTATGTCGATTTATGAAAACTTCTAGCCTTCTTTTTTGGTAAATCTATTGCTATCACATATGTATTTGACTTTATCTTTTGATTTTAGTCTGAAATCCAATGTTTAATTTACTATATCGTATAACAATCTCCTATGGTCAATTCAATCGTAATAAATAATCAATAAAGGATGATTAATCCATTGAAAGCATGAACAACAATAAATTAAACTCAAAGAATTGTAAGAATCAATCAAAACTTCATTAAAATTGTGGGTTCAAAACATGGGATCCCCTAAGTCTTGACAACAAAACTTAGCCTAGAAACGTATTCAAAATCAAATGCAAAATCATATTTTCCAACATCAAAAGCATAAGGAAATCAAATAAAAACAAACTAAGTTCAGAAATACAAAAATAACGAGAGGCGTTGACTCCTTGAGTTGCTCTGTCGTCCCGTCTCTTCCGATGCCTCTTCTCTTCAATGGGTTTGTGGTGTATGAATGATGGTGGGAGATGGAGAGGATGTGGAGGCTTTGTTGTAGGGTTAAAATCTGATCAAAAGTCCTTATTTTTGTCCAATACATGCTATATATATTAGTGGAGGAGTTTGGACACAAAATAACCAAGAAGGAAACAAAATCTCAAAAATTTTGGGTCTGGCGATCGATCGGTGGATGTTTCTGCCTTTTTTTCAAAATTTCTGAATCCGCGATCGATCGACGATATATGGTGATCGATTGCCAAAAGTTTTTGGATGGCCGCGATCGACCGGTAGAAACTGGCGATCGATCGCCAAATTTTGTTGCTTATTTTTTCTCATCCGCGATCGATCGGCGTGAAGTCCAATATCGATCGCCGATTTTGATTTTCTTCAAACTCGAGATTCGGTCCTTTCTTCCACGTGTTAGCTCGGTTTGGTCCTTTTCATCAGTTATAGCTTATTTCCTCCACTTTTATGCATTTGGACCTAGATTCCTGAAATATACAAATATATATACCAAAACGCGTAATATTTTCCAGGAATCACTACAAAAACCACTATAAAATCATAGTAAAATAAGTGTAAAACTCACATTTATCAACTCCCCCAAACTTAAACTTGATCGTCTCGAGCAATAAATAAGATCAAAATGTAGAGTTCAATATTGATAATTCAAATAAACCAACTCGCAGTCAATCAAGTAACTCAGATATCTCACTTACAGAAAAACAAAAGTCAATCAAAAATGTTCAACAAGTTGTGTTTTCTCCTAGATCGAGCAACATGTCTCCAAATCAGAACGTGCGTGTGTTCTATTGTCATTTTCAAGTTCCATGCAATTTTCATAGATCAAATCATGCTAGGCAATGAAAGTTAAGATTATCCTTGAGCACCCCATAGTCCTATTTTCAAACAATTCTCCACTAATGTAGACACTCCCTAGACTTGGATCAATAGGACTTTTAAACCATGTAATGTCAGGCCTAGGTGTTCGGCTTCAAAGAAAAGATAGGATAGCACAAAGAAGAGAGTATAAGCATGTAATGTTCATATTTCTAGCACAAAATTGAGCTTCTCTTCTTTTTCTTCTAGTCTCGGCCACTTTGGATCTTATTTAGTCACTTTTTTCTCAATGCTTTATCTATCCTTTTCTTTTCTCATTCATCAAATTTTTAACAATGAGCTCATCAAAATAGCAATTCAAGTGCATCTATTGAGAATCATTATACTCCCTTAGGGTAAGGATAAAAAATTTCAATTTAAGGTATAATGAATTTGCCAAAAAAATGTTGAATGGGGGCTAGTAGTATGTTAAACATACACCATTCTTTTTCAATTAGGCTCAAAAGTGGACACTAGGGAATGATATATACATCGTAAGCTTGAAAGGCTCAAACGGTCCAAAGATCGCCTAAATCATTTCCAAGTCAAGTTCATAACTAAAAATTTTCGCCTCAAAGTGTCATCATCAAATAGGTTCTAAGGTAATCTAAGATGCTCAAAAAAATTCATCAAGTTTACAAAGATTTTCACTACTATAAATGCAATTCACAAGATTATAACTCAAATGTGCTCAATATATTCCTCATCTTTGACATGCTACTACAAACAAGATATTCACAACAAGTCTTACAATCATCAAAACTCAAGTTGACATGCATAGTGAGATTAATATCATCATGGAATAGAGATCACTACTATGATTCATTCTTGTCTTACTAATTGAACTCATTTTCAAGAATTTGTTTTGGTTGGTGCTCAAGAAACGATCCAATTCCAAATATGAAGCATGACATAGTAATGCACTCCCCCAAACTTAATTCATGCATTGTCCTCAATATAATAAGCATGGAAAATAAGACAAAACAGTTACATTTTACAACGACCGTCAGTGATCATTGTCCAATTCCTCGTCAGCTCTTGGGGCATATTGTTGGAACATAGCACAGCCCTAATGGAGTCTCTTCCCAAAATCAAAAACAAAACAAAAGCAAACCAAAACAGACCAAAACAAATAAAAAACAAAGCAAAGTATTTATAGTCCCAAGCTGGACTTTTTACCATGTAAGCTCAAGTGTCGCAAGGGGCAGTGGGGGATGATTTTCCGTCATCCTTGTGGTAATGTCGTAACCACTTCTCTTTCACTGTGAACAGCGCCCCTTTGGCATCTCTCAAATTGATAGTGTTGCATGGCAGAACATCGACAACTTTGAAATGGCCAGCCCATGGTGAGTCCGACTTCCATGGGAATAGTCGCATCTTGGCTCGATTCATTAACACCACGTCCCCCGCGCAGCATTTGATCCCTTTTTGATGGGCATTCGATGCGACTTCCAACTTTGTCCTGCTCTTTACATGCATCGCATCAAAAGATAATGTATCAATAATATTGATATTAAAACATCGGTACTCAGTGCGTGCAGTGTTCAAAGTTTTGAACATATCGAAGACGACTTGATCCTCCCCTACACCGAGGATCAACTTCCCTTCTTGGACGTCAATCAGTGTTCTTCTAGTTGCAAGGAATTGCGTTCCTAGGATCAAGGGCATGTCAGCATCTTCCTTCATGTCCAACACAATGAAATCCACCAGAAGGGTGAATTTGTCGACTTTTAGTGGTACATCCTCAACTATTCCTTCTCAAACTATCAATCTTCTTGTTCAGTGCTTCCAACTGGGCAACTAGGGCAATGACTTCACTCACTTGATGCAATCTGGCTTGCTTCTTTGGCACGTTCCTTTCGGACTGTCATTGACAGCTATTAACAGCCATCTCCTCCAACAGCGTATAAGCCTCCTCGGGCGTCTTCCTCATCACAGCACCTCCTGATGCTGCATCAATCATAGAACGGTTATCAACAAATAAACTGTTATAAAATGTTTGTACCTGCAGCAAGATAGGGAGGTCATGATGTGGACATCTCCGCAATAGATCCTTGAAAGGCTCCCAAGCCTCGTACAATGTCTCGGGATCGTATTGGGCAAAAGTTGTGATGTCATTGCGCATTTTGGCCGTCTTGGATGGTGGAAAGAACTTTGACGAGAACAATTGTGTCATCCCATCCCACGTGGTAACAGAACCTGTAGGCAACGATTGTAACCAAGATTTAGCTTTATCACGTAAAGAGAATGAAAACAAACGTAACCTGATGGAGTCATTAGTAACGTCATTATGTTTAAATGTATCACAAATCTCCAAGAAGCTAGAGATGTGGGCATTTGGCTCATCAGTAGCTAATCCTCCAAAATGGACTGAATGTTGGATCATCTGTATGATAGCAGACTTGATCTCAAAATTGTTAGCCTTGATGGTTGGTCTCGTGATACTAGACAGTGATCCATGGAATGAAGGGTGTGTAGTCCATGAGTGATCTTGCAACTGTTGGTGCTGGAACCTCCTCGTTATAGCCATTGGTGCTCTTGATTGCCTTAGTCTCCTTTGACGGGTGCGTTTGATCTCGGGATCAAAAGGCTCAAGTGTAGGTTTTTTACTCCTTAGCATGCACCAAGAGATAACAACATGTTAACAATCAACCAAAAGAACACAGAAAGAGAAAAAAAATCAAAAATATAATAAAAAAACAAATGACTAAACTACAGTCAACTAATCTCGTTTGATATTATTAAAACTAGTCCCCGGCAATGGCGCCAAAAACTTGATCGCTATTATTTTAAACAGTATTTTTCAGTGTAGCTATTGCGTACCTCACGGTGTCATGTCTTAGTATAGTGATATGAAAAGTAAGAATGTCGAACCCACGAGGACTAGGAAATAATTACCAAACTCAATTAATTTAAATGTATGTAGTCTAAAATAACTTATTATGATTAATTAACTAAATTGATTAATGACAAAAAATTCAACCTAACAAGTAGTAAATAAAATATAATCAGTAGAGATAATTATCAAGACTTTCGGTTCACCCATGCATTCCCCCACAATTAGCCTCTAGTTAAGAATTAAATGCAAATGTTCTAAGGTGAAGAGTTTTCATAATGCACTTGTTATACCTTGGTCTGGTTATAAATAAATCTAATACTAAGATGCAAGAAGGCAATGATCATGCACTTATTTAACAATCAATATTGTGTGTCGATTTATGAAAACTTCTAGCCTTCGATTTTGGTAAATCTATTGCTATCACACATGTATTTGACTTTATCTTTCGATCTTAGTCTGAAATCCACGGTTTAATTTACTATATCGTATCACAATCTCCTACGGTCAATTCAATCGCAATAAATAATCAATCAAGGATGATTAATCTATTGAAAGCATGAACAACAATAAATTAAACTCAAAGAATTGTAAGAATCAATCAAAACTTCATTAAAATTGTGGGTTCAAAACATGGGATCCCCTAAGTCTTGACAACAAAACTTAGCCTAAAAACATATTCAAAATCAAATGCAAAATCATATTTTCCAACATCAAAAGCATAAGGAATCAAATAAAAACAAACTAAGTTCAGAAATATAAAAATAACGAGAGGCGTTGACTCCTTGAGTTGCTCTGTCGTCCTGTCTCTTCCGATGCCTCTTCTCTTCAATGGGTTTGTGGTGTATGAATGATGGTGGGAGATGGAGAGGATGTGGAGGCTTTGTTGTAGGGTTAAAATCTGATCAAAAGTCCTTATTTTTGTCCAATACATGCTATATATATTAGTGGAGGAGTTTGGTAGAGTTTAGACACAAAATAACCAAGAAGGAAACAAAATCTCAAAAATTTTGGGTCTGGCGATCGATCGGTAGAAACTGGCGATCGATTGCGAAATGTTTCTGCCTATTTTCAAAATTTCTGAATCTGCGATCGATCGGCGATATATGGCGATTGATCGCCAAAAGTTTCTGGATGGCCTCGATCGATCGGTACAAATTGGCGATCGATCGTCAGCACTGAAATTTTGTTGCTTATTTTTTTCTCATCCGCGATCGATCGGCGTGAACTCCAAGATCGATCGCCGATTTTGATTTTCTTCAAACTCGAGATTTCGGTCCTTTCTTCCACGTGTTGGCTTGGTTTGGTCCTTTTTCATCAATTATAGCTTATTTCCTCCACTTTTATGCATTTGGACCTAGATTCCTGAAATATACAAATATATACAAAACGTGTAATATTTTCCAGGAATCACTACAAAAACCACTATAAAATCATAGTAAAATAAGTGTAAAACTCACACTTATCACCTACCATATAAATAAAATCAATCACTAGTACCTTTTTTGAGCTTTAATGCGAAAGAATGGATGTGTGCTAAACATACAAACAACCACCATTCAACATTCTTTGACTAGCTTATCATCCTTCCCTAATAAGCCTAAATGTGATTTAATCCACACCTTTGAAGGGAGTATGATGTGTTTCATCCACATACACTTAGGTATCCATTGATCTATATGTTTTTGAACTTCATTGTCAAAAGAATGAAATGCATGAAAGCAAAGGGATGCCTTGAGAAAATTGCTAAAAATATGACTCCAATGGGAGCCAAGGCAAAAGAACAAAAGAATAAGATTTGAAAAATCATGCAAGAAGAGAAGTTTAAATTGTGCATATCATCATACTCTCTTGTTTGATATATCTTACCCTTTCTTTCATTAGCCAATACCTAGGCCAAGCTACAAGCTAATTAAGACCTACTTGATTCATGTTTGCAAGTGGCTAAGATAGTGGAGAAGAGTGTGCAAGTGAGCTTATACTTCTGTTAGTGTATGACTTAAGCTATTGTGGGCTTTACATCTATTGGATCTATAAATTGTACATGACACTTGTTTATGACCACACATGCACGTTCACTGCTTTTTTGGGTATGAAATGTTTAGGGATTGAACTTGTTCCACTGTTAATCTTTCACCGCCTTTCATTACTATGCATGTTTAAAATTGTTGAGGCATAAAAGAGAGGACAAGTTAATTTGTTATGATGCGATGAGCCAAGAAAAAATATTTTAGTTTTGTCTGATTTACTTGAGGTCGAGTAAAGATTAAGTATGTGGGAGTTTGATGTGACTAGAAATAGACACATCTATTGAGCATAATTGTCTACGATTTGGTATGTTTTGATAGATAATTTGATACACGTGCTACCAAATCATATATTTGTGTAAATGTAGGTGAAATCAAAGAAATCGAGCTAACAAGGGCGAATAAAGTTCAAGAAAAGATTTGGAGATGATAAGGACTCAAGGTAGATCAAGAAAAAAGGCTTCTTAAAATGTAAATTTGGAGAAGAGATCGATCGCATGGAAGAGGAGATCGATCGCCTATGGACAGAAAGTTGAGCAACAAAATATGCGAGCAAGCTATCGATCTCTACAAAAAGGGCGATCGATCGCCAAAGTCTACTGGATCCAAGAGATCGATCGCTACAAAGAGGCGATCGATCGCCCAAAGAATTTGCCTAAAAAAAATAAAGGAGCGATCGATCGCTATCTTTATAGAGATCGATTGCCATAGAGTCCGAGAAAAAGGAAATTTGATTTTTTTACCATCTTGGATAGATTTTTATCTACTATATCCGATTCACACCCTATTTGCAAGATATGGGGACCTTAAATCAGACTATCTTTCATTATTTTAGGGGATTCCAACATAGTTTAGACATGAGAATAGATTTTCTCTCAACTTCGTGAAGAACGACTTGAAGAACAAAGAAAGAAGACGGAATTGACGCTCCAGAATCGTGCTTCCCTTTAGTATTTCTTTCTTTTACTATTAGTTCAATGTTTTCTAGAATAGATTTGATTGTTTTTAATATAGTTATGAGTAGCTAAACATCTTGTGATTCTCGATTGAGGAAGACGTTATATTGGAGTTTACGATTCTTGTGAGATTAAGTTTTGATTGTTGATTTTCATCGAGTATCAATTGTTTTTCTGATTTTATTGCCATGATTGTATTGTTTGATTGTTAGATTGATCACCTAGCTGTTGTTCATACAATTTAACACTAAATTAGATATCAAATACGGAATCGTTTGATCTCTCTAATTTACGAAGCAACTAAGATAAATAAATTTTGCTTGTGAGTTTGTTAAATTCTTAGGGAAAACAATTGACTAGATTAAATATAGATGCTTGAATTATGTTGTTTAGTTTCATCGATCTCACTAATGTGAAATGCTATCATCGATTTAAAGCTTAATCACTTGTATTTTGATTGATTGTTTGATAACGGTTAAACTATAACGCTTGGGCTACTTAACTAAACTTAATGTGAGATAGGACTTTGATTATTAGATTAAACGTTCATGATGAATATTTATATGAAAATTGTATCGTTTGTGAAGATCGATGATCGATATAGTAAACATCAATTGTAAAGTTAACCGAAAACCGAGAATCGTTCTTTTCTCATAAGTTAATTCATCTAGTTAATTTTGCATATTAGTTTAATTTTGCATCATAGTAGTAATTCAATTGATTTAAAAAAAAAACCCTTTTTATTATAGTTTGCACTAGTTAACACAAAAATACATCATTCCCTGTGGGATCGATCCCTACTCACGCTACTACATTTATTGTTATTAACTTGAGATGAGTTAATTTGGGCGTACGAGATAAGCGTTACCACATTCCATCATCAGCGCTTGTGTAGACGGATTCGAAGTCAATGTGGACAGTGTTGGTGATGAAACTTGGTTGGCTGGTCTTCGACATGATGAATTTCAAAATGCTGAGAATGCACGAAGTCTGAAAACAAATTTGCTTTGAAAGAAAGTTAGTGCAGTAAATCTGAAATGGTGAAAATGAACATTGAAAATGTTAATGGCGGTTAAAGAGGAAGGAGATATAACGTCGTACTGCAGATGAAAGGAAACGTGGACACGTATCGCTCATCTATGCAAGGATAAATTGAAATAAACTGAAACAGACATGATTAAGCAGGACCAAAATAATTGAACATTAATAGTAATTAAATTTTGAAATCCGACGTTCCAATTGGTTAATATTTAAGGAAGGTTTTTAATAGCTTAACGTATATGGTAATGTCCACTGGTATGTAGAGTCTACTGGTTAAGTAGCATCCATTGTAGCAAGCAATTGTGTTACCAGTTGAGCATCAGTAAACCTTCAAAAAAACACACAAATTCCCCCTCAAATAATATTCCCCCTAAATTCATGCAATATATAAAATGAAATTACCCCTCACACAAGTAAGAAGAGAATCAAATAAAGAAAATCACTTAGTCGTATCAACTAAGCCAAGTATATTGCGAAAATATGAAAACTTAGCGTCAGGTAAGGGTTTTGTGAATATGTCTGCTGCTTGTTGTTCGGTGGAAATGTATTCCAACCGAATCTCTCTTCATTACATGATCTCGGATGAAGTGATGACGAATGTCAATATGCTTGGTCCGAGATTGAAGAATTCAGATTATACGTGATAGCTATGGCAGACGTACTATCACAAAAATCGGTGCCTCAGTGGACTCAATTCCATAATCTCTTAATTACTGTTGAATCCATAGTAGTTGAGCACAACAGCTTCCAGCAGCAAGGTATTTTTCCTGTGCGGTAGACGTTGCGATGGATGTCTGCTTCTTGCAACCCCATGAAATCAATCTATCTCCTAGGAGTTGACAATATCCACTAGTATGCTTCCTATCAATCTTGCAGCCGGCGTAGTCAGCATTTGAATATCCAATTAAATTAAACGTATAATCCTTAGGATACCAGAGGACAACATTCTCAGTTCTTAATTATCATGACCCGAAAACTTTACATGATCATGCATAAGCATCATAGCATATATGAAATCACATAAGCATAATTGCATATATTTTGACATTTCATATGTGCATTGGAAAGCATAGAGGTTGTGAATAGAATAAATTTGAAGAATAATAAATGGAATAGATTTTAATTGACTAAATTTTAATATATTGAATAAATATAATGAATAGATTTAATATATTGAATAAATTTAAATGAAAATATTTAATATATTGAATAGATTATATTGAAAAGATTTGAAAATATTGAATAAATTTTAAGACATTGATTAAATTTAAGGAATAAATGTTAAGGGTAGTTTGGTAATTTTTGAAATTTGTAAATAAAATAAAATAAAAAATAAAATGGGAACCGCCTTTGCATTTCAGGATGTGCACACATTCACACATTTTACTATGTGAAATTGACATGAGCGAGAACGGAGAAGAGAGAAAGGAGAGAGTTCCGGTTTCGTCGATTTTCAGACTTTGAAACGACTTCAAAACTAGAAAATAATTACATATCTGGAATCCTCACCTCACTACCTTCCTTTTGAGATAGTTTTTCTTTACTTTTTCTTATGTTTATGTTATGGCTTAATTTGAAATAATGTCAAAGATTATGAAATTAATATATGTGATAGATTCAACAATGATAAACATTATTTAATAAGAAAATTGAGATTATGTTGTAGTTTTGATTTTCTACTAATTTAATGTGCAAACCAAAAGTACATAAATATTTAATTAAATTTGAGAGATTGGAGATATAATGGATATAAGATTCTCTAATATGGACATATTATAGATAACATGCTTATACTGAAATGGGTAGTAGAAATTTGATATTAAACTTGGTTGTGCATTTGACATGCGTTTCTAGGTCATAATTTCGATCAGGGCACAGATAAGGTGAAGTAAACGAATCATCGAGATAGGTGCAATAACTTGTAAGTATATCCTGATAACTTGGCATTTAACTTTATATGAGTATGTGATTTGTGTTATATGAGTACCGTGAATTGGTGAATGGATTCAAACGAATGCATTATGACGTCCAAGAATTAAATTTATTTCTTAAATGTACATGTTGGGACGTGATGTTATACAATCTATATGATGTTATCATTATACGATATTATACATTTGATTATGACATGTGCATTTATAAGTGATTAAAGAACTCTGTTATTACCGCTAATGACCTTGAACCATGTGTTATTGCATTCTGAGTACGGTCAGAATTACAGAATCAAAGAATACAGATCCCGAGTTCATTAAACTCATGGGAATTATGCAGTACATAGTGACATGGACATATCGTGATCACGAATTATTCTTGGTATTAGTTGGTCATAACAGAATAACAATACAGACATACATGTGCATCATTTCGTTTTATACGAATCATGTGAATTGATGTAAGGAGTATGATGAATCATGTGAGTATATTTATGTGCTTCTGAATTATATGCTTATGGGATGTTAAATACTACGTTCTTTGAATATGCTCATTGAGAATGCAACTCACCAAATGCAAATGTTGTTTTTCAGTTGTTGTAAATAAAAGTTGACTCTACAAGGTGTTTCTACATATTTTGGAAGTATGGATCCAAGATCGACCGGCTGACTCTAGTCCTTCTCCCTCAGCTCAACATTTACATATACTGTATAGGTTTTTGGTTGGGTTGTGATGGGTACAAGCTTGGTTATTTTGTGGCATACATATCTCTATATGCCTTGTAAATTATATGATAATAAATGTCTTGATTACATGATATGAAATTGCAAGGCCATTAAATATTATGATATATGCCTTATGTGTAAGGGTGTTACATTATAAATACTTAAGGATTCTCTTGGCGGTAGTGTAATGTAATTGCTTAGGATTAGCTTGGAAGCGAGCACACATACATACAGCAAACATGATGTCAGGTCTGCTGGCTGTCAAGTAAAGTAGAGATCCGATAATACCGCGATACATGGTTACTTCTACTGGTATGCCTACTTCGTCCAGATCTAATTTAGCAGATGAGTTCATGGGAGTGGTTGCTGCTGAACTAGTGCTCATTCCGTACTTCTTTAACAACTCTTTGGTGTACTTTGACTGGTTGATCAGAATTCCCTCAGCATACTGCTTGATTTGCAATCCTAGAAAAAATGATAACTCTCTCATCATGCTCATCTCGAACTGATCCTGCATGATTTTGGAAAATCTCTCGCAAAGTTTTGAGTTAGTACTACCAAAAATAATATCATTAACATATATTTGGACCAGTAAAGTATGGTCACCCTTTGTGAATTTAAAAAGGGTCTTATCCACCGTGCCAATGGTAAAATTGTGCTCAGTCAAATACTGTGATAGAGTTTCATACCATGCTCGGGGAGCTTATTTCAAACCATACAAAGCTTTGTCTAGTTTATAAACAAAGGAGGGCTGCTGATGGTTTTCAAACCCAGGAGGTTGTTCAACATAAACCTCTTCCTGGAGTTTGCTATTAAGAAAAGCACTCTTAACGTTCATCTGATAAACTTTAAAGTCCTTGAATGCAGCAAATGCAAGAAATATGCGAATAACTTCTAATCAGGCCACAGGGGCAAACATTTCATTGAAATCGATGTCTTCTTCCTGTCTGTATCCATGTGCAACTAATATTGCTTTATTCCTGATTACTGTACCATTCTCGTCCAATTTATTTCTGAATACCCATTTGGTACATATAACAGTATGATGCGGCGGATGTGGTACTAAGTGCCAAACTTTAGTTCTCTCATATTGATTAAGTTCTTCTTGCATGTCATCTACCCAATTTGGATCTAAAATAGCATCATCTATCTTCTTGGGTTCGATGTGAGAGATGAATGCACCATGAAGAAATTCATTTATCATCTGTTCTCTGGTTCTGAGAGGGGCGGTAGGGTTACATATGACCTGCTCAGGTGGATGATTCTTCTTCCACCGGAATATAGGTCCAAGATGATTTGTTCCTTCGTCAATAGGTATTTGAGTTGGCAGTTCAGTAGACTGGATTGATTCATCGTTGGCATGTGCGATATCTACTGCAGTAGGGTTAGATTCTGTTGGAATCGAAGAGGGGGGGAATGAGATTCCTTGGCTACTTTAGCTTTTTAAAATTAGTTTGCAAAATTAAAATAGTTTGCGCTTGCGGAAGGCTTACGTCAATCGATAAATAAAAGAAAAGAAGAAGTAAACAAATAAATAAATGCGTAATGTAATAAAGCAATAAAAGACACAAAGATTTGTTATAGAAGTTCGGCGATGAATCGCCTACGTCTCCTCTTCCCGGTTTGATAACCTCCAACCGAGATTCCACTAGAATAAATGATCTTGGCCTTGAGGGCTCCAAGTTAGCCACTACACAACTCTTCCCAAGTTACAAAGCTCTCCCCAAGCACAATACTCTTCCCGAGTACACAAAGCTCTTCCCGAGCACAATACTCTTCACGAGTACACAAAGCTCTTCACGAGCTACCAACACTCTTCACGAGTCTTCTTGGCCTTAAGGGCTCCAAGGTTAGCCACAACACATGCACCAACTAGACTTGTTGATGACTTTACAATTTCCAACTTGCTTTGGTGTTGGAGGACCTTTACAACAACTTAACAAAACACCTTCACGGTGTACTCACACGAAAACAACAAGACTCTAACAAAAAGAATGAATTACAAACTCCAATACAACAACAATGTATGGAGATTGCAAAGCTATTTAAGAATTGAATGATCAAAGCTTTGTAGAAGTTTGTAGGCTTGTTTCTTGTCTTCAAAATGCTCCAAAGCATCAATATTTATTGTGTAGGAGGCCCCCTAGGCTCCTACTAGCCGTTGCTACACATAAGGCTGAAATCACTCATGCATCGCCTCAGGTGATCACCATCGCCGCGCCCCAACGGTCAGCAGATTACACGCATCGCCTCAGGCGATCAATTGCTTAAATCAAGGACGTAGCCTCAGCAGCTCAAAATCTTCCATCGCCTCAAACGAACCAGCCATCGCCTCAGGCGATCAGTCTATCGCTTCAGGCGATCATCGCCTCGCCTCGGGCGAACTCCCCCAGCGCGCATGGCTCGGCGTCGCCTCTGATGGCCGTGGCAAAGTCTCCCTGGCTGCCATCGCCTGGGGCGATGGTCACCATCGCCTGGGGCGATCCAGTCCAGAACATGCACAGTCGATTTGCTTCATTTCAATCCACTTTTAATCACTTAATCTGCACACTAAGTACACACATTAGTATAACAAACACAAGTTTTGTTGATCATCAAAACTCAAAAATAAACCGGAGATAAATTAACGCGTTAAACACAACCATACGTTTAAGGCTCAACAATCTCCCCCTTTTTGATGATCACAAAACTTGATAAACTTGAATATGTAATATGCATGAAATGTGAGTAAACATGACTCCCCCTTAACAATTGCATAGTACATACAAGATTACCAAGTAAATCATACAACAAATAACTCTCCCCCTCAAACCATGCATACACAAGCTCTCCCCTTTAAACTATGCATGAGTTAAGTTTCAAGTTAAGCTTCAAGTTTATCACAAAATTCTCCCCATTTTATTGATAATCAAAAAGCACAAAATTTAAATAAACATAGCATAATTATATGTTGCCACATAGTCATATTTTAACACTATACATATGTTCCTCATTAAGCATGTAATAAGCATAACAAGTCTAAGATTAAATCATAGAGATGAACCACAAACATGTGTTTAAGGCAATCAACAATAAATTCCAAGTGTTGCAAAGTGTGCATATGTTCTACCATGAGTTCATGCACTTATGCCCAATACACAATAGAATTCTCAAACCAACATTTGATAAATTTATTAAGATCATGAAAGTATTATATCAAAGATATAGCATCTAAACACTTATAGCATGCTTAATCACATAATATCACATAACATATTCAAATTTGAATTCAATGCACTTACTATAAAAGGATAAGCATACATCATGCAATAGAACAATTTATATGTGCATATGCTAAGGGGTTATCCATTTTACTACCAATGAATATCGAGCTTCATATTTATTGGTCACAATTAATTTGTGCCAATTAAACTTTGAATTGCTCTTTTAAAATGCATAAAATAAATTTTACCTTCGATGACAAGAGTGCGTTCTTGTCATTGGTCCTATGCCTTGCGCGTCTTCTATAGTGGTGAATAATATAAACTCATCCTTTGAGTTGCTTGTGCCTTCATCCTCCATCCCATTGTTGTCCCTACAAAACAAGTTTACAATAGGAGGATCTTTGGTACCCATTTGATTTTTGGGTCCTTGGGGGTTAGCTTTCATTGGCACCTTTGGAATCCATTTCCACCTTTTGTTAGGTTGGTATTGGATTCTGCAAACCTACATTTATTCTTAGTGTGACCATTTTTACAACAATAGTTACAAGTAGGAGAATCATGCTTTGCTTTAGCCAACATGCTTGAAAAAGTTTTTGATTTGCTTGAGAAGCCTAACCCGGCTTTATCAAAGTTGCAACGTTGCAAGCCAAGCAATTCATTCATCTTTGGACTACTTTCACTAAATTTGCAAAAAGATATTTTTAAAGAATCTAATTCATTTTTCAATGAATTATTTTCTTCATCTTTCTTAGCAACCTCAAGTTTGAGTAATTTGTTACTCATCTTGGTTTTGCCAAGAACATCTATAAGCTCATGATAAGAATCTAGTAATTCATCAAACGAAGGTACCTCATCATCGCTTTCATCTCCTTCATCATTTATGTCGTCTTTGGCCATAAGAAAAAGGTTGGTTTCTTCTTCATCGGAGTCACTATCACTCCATGTAGCTATTAGTGCCTTCTTCTTGCCTTTATCCTCATTCTTCTTCCTAGGACATTTGTTAGCATAATGGCCTTTTTCTTGACAATTATAACAAGTTACCTCGTGTTTGGATTCATGTTTTGTAGTACCGGAGGCCTTTGGCTTGCTATGTTTGTTGAAGAACTTCTTGAACTTCCTAGTGAACAAGATCATCTCTTCATCCTCATCATCATCTTCATCCTCGGATTGATCTTTTCTTCCAACCAAGGCTATCCCCTTTCTCATAGATCTATCATCCTCCTTTATTCCTTTTCTTGTAGATACTTCAAGTTCATGGGTCACCAATGTGCCATGAAGCTCATCAAGGTCGTAAGATGCATTCTCTCCTTTGTTGGACTCGATGATGGCGGTTCTCTTTGCATCTCATTCCTTTGGTAAGGCTCTTAGTGCTCTCCTCCAAATTTGCTTTGGAGGATACTTCTCTCCAAGTTGGGCAAGCTCGTTTATGATTTGAGTGAGCCTCCTAAACATTGAATCAACCTCTTCTCTGGACTCCATCTCAAATGTCTCATATTTGAGTTGTAATAAATCAATCTTGGTATCCTTCACTTGATTAGTTCCTTCATGACAAATTTGCAATTTTTCCCATATCTCCTTAGCGGTCGAGATCCGGTTGTACTCCTTCATATCTAAAGCACAATGTAAAATATTAATAGTTTTAGCATTTTGCGAAATTAAAATCATATCCGCTCTTGTGAAATCGTCCATTTCTTTGGGAACACTAATTCCCCCAACTTCCTTTAAAGGAATGTGTGGACCTTTCACAATGATCTTCCATAGGTCATAATCTACGGATTGGATGTATAGAGAAATTTTATTTTTCCAATAGCCGTAATTATCACCCGTGAAGAGCGGATGTCTATTTGTTGATTGACCGGATGTCTATTTGTTGATTGAGCAAACTCATTTGCTAGATTAGCCATATAAAAATTTTGATTTAAAACAAAAATCAAATGGCTCTGATACCACTTGTTGGAATCGAAGAGGGGGGTGAATGAGATTCCTTGGCTACTTTAGCTTTTTAAAATTAGTTTGCAAAATTAAAATAGTTTGCGCTTGCGGAAGGCTTACGTCAATCGATAAATAAAAGAAAAGAAGAAGTAAACAAATAAATAAATGCGTAATGTAATAAAGCAATAAAAGACACAAAGATTTGTTATAGAAGTTCGGCGATGAATCGCCTACGTCTCCTCTTCCCGGTTAGATAACCTCCAACCGAGGTTCCACTAGAATAAATGATCTTGGCCTTGAGGGCTCCAAGTTAGCCACTACACAACTCTTCCCGAGTTACAAAGCTCTCCCCGAGCACAATACTCTTCCCGAGTACACAAAGCTCTTCCCGAGCACAATACTCTTCACGAGTACACAAAGTTCTTCACGAGCTACCAACACTCTTCACGAGTCTTCTTGGCCTTAAAGGCTCCAAGGTTAGCCACAACACATGCACCAACTAGACTTGTTGATGACTTTACAATTTCCAACTTGCTTTGGTGTTGGAGGACCTTTACAACAACTTAACAAAACACCTTCACGGTGTACTCACACGAAGACAACAAGACTCTAACAAAAAGAATGAATTACAAAATCCAATACAACAACAATGTATGGAGATTGCAAAGCTATTTAAGAATTGAATGATCAAAGCTTTGTAGAAGTTTGTAGGCTTGCTTCTTGTCTTCAAAATGCTCCAAAGCATCAATATTTATAGTGTAGGAGGCCCCCTAGGCTCCTACTAGTCGTTGCTACACATAAGGCTGAAATCACTCATGCATCGCCTCGGACTTCGCCTCAGGCGATCACCATCGCCGCGCCCCAACGGTCAGTAGATTACACGCATCGCCTCAGGCGATCGATCGCTTCAGGCGATCGATCGCTTCAGGCGATCAATTGCTTAAATCAAGGACGTAGCCTCAGCAGCTCAAAATCTTCCATAGCCTCAAACGAACCAGTCATCGCCTCAGGCGATCAGTCCATCGCTTCAGGCGATCATCGCCTAGCCTCGGGCAAACTCCCCCAGCGTGCATGGCTCGACGTCGCCTCTGTCAATGGCCGTGGCGAAGTCTCCCTGGCTGCCATCGCCTGGGGCGATCCAGCCCAGAACATGCACAATCGATTTGCTTCATTTCAATCCACTTTTAATCACTTAATATGCACACTAAGTACACACAACACATTATTATAACAAACACAAGTTTTGTTGATCATCAAAACTCAAAAATAAACCGGAGATAAATTAACGCATTAAACACAACCATGCGTTTTAAGCTCAACAGATTCATTATCATCCTCGACAGTAGAGTTCAGTTCTTGTGTACCAGTAGGTACCCTCTTCTTGCGCTTCCGGGACTTCTGGTCCTAAAATGCAGTCAACCCTTCTACTGTAATCCACCTCATCATCATAATCATTATCAATATGTGTATTTTCCAATCGATTACTCAAATTATTGATTTGCAGTTCATATGTAGAATTATCAAGAGATTCATCAAATTTCACATGAATAGGATTCCTCTATTGTAAGTGTTCTATTATTAACACTCTAAAAGCCTTACTAATAGCAGAGTACCAATAAATATTACAGCATCAGATTCAGCATCAAAAGCGGTGAGATGAGTCTTTCCATTGTTGTGAATAAAACATTTGCAACCAAATACATGGAAATATAAAATATTTGGCTTACTGTCATTCCAGATCTCATACGATGTTTTGTTTGCTCATTTATTAATCATCGACATGTTCTGCGTATAGCAAGCGTATTAGCTGCTTCTGCCCAAAATCTCTGAGAGATTTCTAACTCTACAAGCTCGTGCAGTTTTTTTCAGAGTGTGGTTCCTACGATCTTCAACTTCATTTTGTTGTGGGGTTCTTGCAGCAGAGTATTCGTATTTAATACCAAGGTCATCTAGATATGATTCGAGTGACTGAGTGGTAAACTCAATACCTTTATCACTATGAATTCTATCTATCCCACATGACTTCTCGTTTGGTAGTCTTTTTGGTAGTTTGATCAGCTTTGGAGTAGCCCCCACTTTGCCACTTAGAAACAGGACCCACGTAAAATGAGAGAAATTGTCTATTAACACTAGAGTATACTTCATTCCTCCTGAACTTGTTACTCGTATATGACCAAAAGGATCCATGTGCAGCAACTCTAGGCACTGAGAAGAAGATTTACTCCCTCTGTTCTTAAAGGTAGATCTGATCTGCTTACCAAGATGGCGTGCTGAACAAATCTTGTACTTTGAGAACTCTATCTGGGGCAATCCATCAACTAAATCAAGCTTACGCAGACTGGTAATAGTTTTAAAATTTAAGTGACTCAAACGCTTGTGCCAAAGCAATTTTTGGAATATTCAAGGTAGCAAAGCAAGTGGGTGAGGCTGGCTAATCAAAATTCCAATCAATCTTATAAGTGTTATCATGTCTCTTACCTCAAGCCGTATATTACCATCGGTAGATCTTATTGTGCTAGTGTACTGCTTGAATTCTACTGAGTGTCCATTATCGCATAGTTGACTAATGCTAATCAGATTATAGCATAAATTTTCAACTAACAGTACATCTTTAATAATAATACTACCATGGATAATCTTACCCTTACCCACGGTTCTACCTTTCGCATTGTTACCGAACGTTATTCTTGGTCCGGTGGAGTCTACCAACTCAGACAGTATACACATTTCATGTCATATGTCTAGAACATCCACTGTCCATGAACCACTCTGAGCTCCGAACTTGCTGGATTCTAGATCTCTGCAATTAAATTGGTCCAGATAGGATTAGTCATTTCGGGACCCACACTTGGATAACCCTGAATTTCTTGGGTCTGTGTGTGTCCTGAAATGTGTGTGCAGTAGATGGTGATGGTATTCTAGGGTGTTGCATGTGATAGTGAGTGTATGCATGTTGTTTTGGTTTTTGATTCCTGTTTGGAAGCATATATCTCTCCTGGACAGGAATGCAATTATAGTACCAGTTAAGTTTTGCCTCTTGAGTTACTTGACCAGTAGGCTTATGTCCCTTCTTGGACTTCTGTACTGGTCTAGTCTTCTCTACTAGCTTGACATAACCAATACATTTATGTGATGCATGTTCCTTGACGAGATTTGGCTTGACAGATTCCACACCCAACTCACTTGGTTCATATATATACTATACTGGATCTAACAAAGTTCATTGTTTAAGACTTGTATTTCACCGGACACATTTGAGGTCATGTGCTAGAGGTTTTACTGTCATGGTTGATATAGTCTATGCTAGCAAGATCGCTAGCAAGCCTAATCGACTCTAGTATTTCATCTTTTCTAGCGGTTGATGTGTTCCATGTGCGAACGAAATTGATGAGTTTCTGGTGTGCATATTTAATTTCGTCCTTTTCTTTTTCGAGTAGACTTACTTTCCCTTAAGCATTTTGCTTCATTGGGTAAGACTGATATATCTTCTGGCTTTTCTTCATGAACTTACCAAATTTCTTGACAAACATAGCCATTGCATCATTACACATTTGTTCAGGAGTCATCTCTGTTGCAGTGGACAGGGGTTCCGAAGCAGCAAGGGCCTCCGTTGGTTGAATGGTAATTCATCGTCAAGTCGAATGCCTAATTCAAACTCGTACGCCTTTAAGTCAGCAAAAAGATCGTGCAGATGATCTTGTTTAGATCTTTGGATTCTCTCATAGCTATGATCTTTACATCTCATTCTCTTGGGAGACCTCTCATGACTTTTAATGTAACTTCTCTGTTTGACAGATCCTTATCCATTCGTTGATAATTCTTGTTACTCTCTCATCATATTCATTGAGAGTTTCTCCATACATCACCTTATGTTCTCAAACTTTTGTAGAGCAACAATAAGCTTATTCTCTTTCGTTTGATCATTTCCTTCACGCAGATGTGGATCTTTTCCCATATATCTTTAGCGGTAGGACACGTTTTGATTTTATTGAACATGTTCTTGTCCAATATTTTGAACAATATGTCATTGGCCATGTTGTCCAAATTTGCCTTTTTCTTTTCCTCATTGGTCCAGGATGCTCTATCATTTTCCACCATTTGATGGTCACCACTGGAAATAGCCACAGATGTGTTGACTTTCATGATCTCCATTGGTCCGTCAGTGATGACGTACCACATATCATCAATCTGAGCATTTAGATGTGCTTGCATCTGAATTCTCCAGTCATCATATTCATCCTTTTTTAACATCGAAATCGTGCTGAATGAGGCCATCAGTTCTTAGTATTCTCACAATTGAGAAGACCTTGCTCTGATACCACTTGTTAGGATTGGAGTAGTGTTTAGAAAGGGATGGTTAAATAAACACTAGACTCAATTTCTCGATTCTTCGATATACAGCAGACTGTTAAGTACTGCAGTACGATATCAATTGATAGCAAGTCAGTAGGCAACTAAAAATAGTGTGGAAGGTGTCTACGAGACTTGTGAGGTTTGAACTGGTTAGTAGATATTAAGAAACATAAGAATATAGTGCTAAAAGTAAATGACACAAGAATTGTTTCTGGAAGTTCGAAGCACAAACGCTTCTACGTCTCTCCTTCTTCCTTTGCAGGAATGTTACACTAGAATACTTTGGTTTACACTTTACAACATACAACCTTCTTAGGAACCCACACAAATTTGCCTAAACTCCTAGCAATACAATAATCACACATATTACAATATGATTTTCTTTACAACACTCCCACAAAATATAAGACTGTTCTTTCGTAGAGTGTCTTTGAGTAGTAGACTTAGTAGACTTTGATGTTTAATATCTTAATATCTCTTGATATTACTCTGCAAAACTTCAGATATTTCAATAAGCGTTTTGAATATTTTGCTTATTTCGAATGAAGTTGATACAGAATTTCAGAGTGTTGAGAGAGCTTTTTCATTCTTCTTTTCGACGTATTTATAGACTTGAAGGTCTAACGACAACTATTATTCAAGTGGAAAGAACCGCGTAAAAACAGCTTCCTGAATTTCATCCAAATTCTTTTTGTCTTCTTTCCATTCTTGTTAATCAACGGCTAGTTCATTCTGACGAGATTGGTGGCGCTGATATGGTAGTGTGGCGCTAAGTTGTACTTTTGTCAGAGTGAATTTGTTCGTGTTTTATCCTTTTGCCTTATACGTCTGTTGTTTTCTACTTGAATGTTTGTCTGCTGGACAAAAGACAACTGATGTTTTTCCATCATCTGATGGTCACTCATTAGTTACTTCGTCTGTCGGACTAAGGTCAACTAATGTTTTCTTCATCTTCTGCTGGTATCTCCTAAGGATTTGCACACTGGACTGAGATACTCTTGTTCCAATTAACGTTTATTCTCTGCATACGATAGATGATGACTCTTAATCTCTGTTCCCGGTAGATGATATCTCTTAGTCTTTGGACCCGGTAGACGATATCTCTTAGTCTTTGGACTCGGTAGACCTTTGCAGAGTCAATTATCGGTCTTTTCATCAATAAGCTTCTTCGATGTAGTAGACACTTCAAGCAGTAGACATTTGTTGTCACCAAAACTTATAAATGTTTTCCCAACAAAATATAATACTAATTTGAGAATATTTTATTTTTAATTATTAAATTCAACTCTTCCGAACTTATTTACAATTAGCATCTATATTACTTGTTTAGACCATTTTGATACATGTAAATGAATTTCTTTTAATTTTTTTTTAAAAAAATAATTGTGGATTGAATTAAAACTCAATCAATATTAATTTATTTGAATTCCATATCTCATATATTTTTTCAATCCAAATCATATAACCCAACCACAGCCTGTATAAAAAATGAGTCATCCAAATCAAATTAATACAATAAAAATTGCAATTATGTCCAACAATATTGATTTAATTTACATTTAATATCTATTATCAATTTTCATGCTTAATTACACTTAAATATATGTAGTTGGGGAGCTATTTACACTCCAAAAACATTAATAATACTTCATCTTTATTACTAGACAAAATTATGCTTATAGTTACTTTCCTTATAACAAAAAAAATCTCTCTTTAATCTTAAAATTTAATATTCTTCATAATATATAAGTCATTGTTCGAGTGCAATAATTATCTGTTCTTGGAGAGCGGTTGAAGCACGTCACTTGGACTATTATACGGTTTAATGAATAGAGTTGCAGGCTACCACCAGGTATAGCTTTTGGTAAACTACAATCATCTGATCCTACAATTTTTATCAGAGCCAAGGTCGTGTGATACTTGGGCTGCTATACAGTTTAAGATTAGAGTTGCGCCGTTACCACCAGCTATAACTTTTGGTAAAACGGCAAACGATTGATCATATAACCGTATATCTTTAAAAGACATCTTGATTAATAGTTGAGGTTTTAAGGTTGCAATAATAAAATAACAAGATACTGAATAAAATTTAAAAAAAACAATGAAACATCAGTTATTTCGAAAAATTAAAAATAAAGCATAAATTGAGATGAAAATAAAAGTAATAATTAGTTATGGAATATAATGTAAACACTTAGTAATGAAACATCACTTATTTCGAGCAATTGGAAATAAAGCATAAAGTAAGATGAAACTAAAAGAAATAATTAATTTAATGAATAGTATTTTTACTATTTGTTTTGTGTATTTTTATATTTAAGGATATTGATAAATTTAATTACAATTTCTTGAGTAATTAAAAATTTTAAGTAACGTTTTTGGAATTGAAACTATTAATTAATTTACTCTAAATAAATAATCAATTAAATTTATTATATAAAAGTTGAAACTAGAGTACATTTAAAAAAAAAGAATAGTGTGTAAATATCAATCACACTAAACATAGTTGTTCTTGATCACGAAATTCTCGTATGAATCGGGTCTGTCATAAATCAATATAGTTGTATATATATTGATGTCTGACAATATCTGATCCATACATCTATGAACATTATTTACTTTAATAGACATATCTTAAAATCCAATGCACAAGGCAGCACCAAAATTTACTTAGAAACTACTTGATTGCTTCACCTTCAACCCCACCATCCCCTCACTCATGTTTTTTCTTAAATTCTAAGTATGATTAATTCTGTTAAAAAAACCATTCACTCAGAAGGGTTGATCACATGTCTTTTTAATCACAAATTTCTGGTTCATAACCCTAATTGCATTATGTTAACCAACAGTTTTAGGCCATAAAACTTGCTGTCGTTTTTAAGGTTGTCGTTGGAAGAAAATCTCGTTTTCTACACGTAACAGAAAACATAGAAATGGGGCGCCATTCTTGCTGTGTGAAGCAGAAGCTAAGGAAGGGATTGTGGTCACCTGAAGAAGATGAGAAATTGCACACTTTTATTACAAGATTCGGTGTCGGTTGCTGGAGTTCTGTTCCTAAATTAGCTGGTTAAATTTGATTCCTTATGCTTTTTCTTGAAATCCCAGTTCCATTTTGCTGTTTTTTGTGCATTTTCTAAGTTTTTCTGTTTGATGAATTGGTATTCAGTGAGTTTTGAGAAGAAGAAAAAATTTAATTTTTTTAAGATTTGAATAAGGAAATTGTGGGAGAAATGCAGGTTTGCAGAGATGTGGAAAGAGTTGCAGATTGAGGTGGATTAATTACTTGAGGCCTGATCTTAAAAGGGGAATGTTTTCTCAAGAAGAGGAGGATTTGATAATTACTTTGCATAAAGCTCTTGGAAATAGGTATCAAACAATGATTTAAATTGACTTTTTTTTAAGATAAGATCATTAAATCTTGATTGGTTGGCAAAATTTTGAATCTTTTTTCGGTTGTATCATAGTTTGGAATCACAAATTGCAGGTGGGCACAGATTGCAACACAGTTATCAGGAAGAACAGATAATGAGATCAAAAACTTTTGGAATTCTTGCCTCAAGAAAAAGCTCATCAAACAAGGCATTGATCCAAATACACATATGCCAGTACCCGAAATCGAAGTGAAAAAGGAAAATGATTTTGCAGACTATGCTTCACCACAGATTCTACAGACAAAAGGGCTTCCAAATTTGTCAAATTCGATTGAAATTGATCATCATGATTATAATTTAATGCAAATCCCAGTTCAATCATTAAATGGTAATCTTGTTACCAGACAAGTGTACGATCCTCTGTTCTTGTCCGAATTCCAAACAAGCATTGATTCATCAAACGGATACGGTTCGAGTTTTCTTTCTCCGAATTTGATTCAGGGAAATCTCATCATGAATCCTCCTAGTTATGGATTCAACTCGATGCCGAATTTGACCAATATCGATCACCAAAACAATACAGATTACTCAGAGTGTTCGTCTTCAAGAAATAACATGGTTGAAAATGGAACCACATTTTGTTGGGAAGCTGAAAATAAACTGGAATCAATGTTTCAGTTTCAGTTCAGTGGGATTCAGATTGAAGATAGGAAGATGGGATTGATTCAGAATCAGAATTCAGGTGATTTTTTTGGCTATGAAATGGGATCGTTGTCCGAAGAATTGAGTGAGGGGAAATATTCAGGTGTTCCATGAAATGTGAAGTATAAAATTCGTGTGTGTGTGTGTGTGTTTTTTTTTATTTACAGTTTGAAATATATATACAAGGATGTTGATAGTTGTAGGAAAAGATTTGAGGTGAAAATGTATTGTTAGGGTGTGTTTGAAGTTAATGATTGGGATATGAATTTTTTTTTTTTTTTGGGTTAATTTTAATCAAACGTTTGGTATTATAACAAAATGGTATTTTTTTTTTACTATTTTAAAATTTGAATTTTTGCCAAAAAAATCAACTTATTTCCTATAATATAATTTCAAAAATTTGAAATTCTCTCATAGATTTGAAATTCCAGCCAAAATCTGGCATTTAAATTTTTGAGGATATTTTAGTCATTATTATCAAATAATTAAATTAATCCACTGTTTTAAAATCATACCAAACAACATATAACTTATCACATTATATTAGGTATCAGCATCTCATAATTTTTATCATTATATCACTTATTTCAACCATCACTCCAAACAATAACTAAGTGTTTTACTATTTTTCCTTTTCTTTTATTTTCTTTTTGAAATATCAAATTAAATAATATAAAGTTCATATTGTAAAATTTCTTCAATTCATTGTATTGGCTTGAGGGTTTGTATTCAAATGTTTTGTATTTTGTTTTGACGGTTTAATTGATATTATGGGAGTGAATTGCTTTATATAAGTTCTCCAACTTTAGGTTAATTTTTTCTCTTAACAACGAGATTATGGGTGTGTTTGTAATTGTTTTTTCAAAATATTTTTATTTTAGTTTTGTTTAAAGTTGTAAAAAAATATTTTTAAGCAAAAATATTGAGTGTTTGGTTTTAAAAAAAACAATTTAACGAAGTTCAAAATATTATAAAATTGTCACCACATAAGTAAAAGCAGTGAAAAACATCTCATGATATATTTCTCTGCTTCTGTTTTTACATACATATTTTTAGAGAAGCAATGAAATAAAATACACAAAATCTATTTTTTTGGTCTGAAAAATAGATAAGTTGTTTTGAAAAGCAATCGCAAACACCCACTAAATATAAAACGCGAATAAAATGTGGTCAAGAGCGGGAAAAAACCTTCAAAACTATGGTCGACCATATTAAGTCGCTTAATGCGCAAAAATAAAAAGCACTAATTTTTCAGTTTCAGTATTCATATTACAAGAATTATATATTTTTAAGAAAATAAAATATTAAAACTTTTAGATTATTTTTCAAACAATCAGAAGTTCTTCCCGTGAAAAAACATGGGCTTATTTATTTTTCCGCAATATAAATTTATGTTTTTTGTCTTGAATTTATTATATTTACATATTTTTTTATCTGTTAGTTGGCTCAATATAATTAAATTATATTAAAAATTGATTACATTTTTTATGCTTAAACTTCGATAAAGAACTTAAGCCTATAATAACTTAATACTTAATGCTTGACAATAACGTTTCACCACGTTTTGTACTTTTAAGAACTTTGAATAAGTTATTGTGTAAAGAAAAAAATAAGAAATCTCTTGTTAAAAAAAAAAACTAAGAAAGACATAAGAAATTGTAAGATCGAGTGTTTATCGATTTACCAAAAGTTATAGCTTATGGTAATGATATAAATCAATTTTTTTAAATTATATAGCAGCTCAAGTGTCAAGTTTCAATTATTCTCAATTTGCTCAATAGACAATATATTTCAAATAATTGCACTACTTACAATCCAATCCCTAGGAATGAAGCACGCAACGCTTGCTCTTTTAACCAAAACTAAAGCTTGTGGAAATTGAGCAATTCAAATCTTTAAACCATATAAAAACTCAAGCGTAACATTTCGATCACTCACATGGTAGGAGCAAATTATTGCTCCAAAACAAAAATGATCAATTATTGGACTATTAAGAAAAAAATAGTTAAGGAAAATAGAATTGAAAATTTGGGGTATAATAATGAACGTGAGATTATTTTTTAATAAATCTGATATGATTTGATAAACTAAGCTGGGGTGATATTTTATCTTAGTTCTAGAAAATTTCTGTCTACCCTTTTGATTTCTTAATTATTCATTTAATCTTAAGGCACCGTTTGATACAATAGATATGATGTAATAAGTTATGTATGAGTAGTTAAAAATTAGGATTTTTTAAAAAAATACTTTGGAAAAAAAAGAAATTTTCATAAATACATCGAATTGATTGGATTGCAAATATTCCTTAAACCGTGGTTTGAGTGAGCGGCGGAGGGTTGTTGATGAGCCGCTTCTTCAGAAAGCGGCTCCTCAACAAGAGGTAGCCGCCTAACGTGTGGGCGGTTACTGCTTAATGAGTAGCAACTCACACAGTAGGTGGCTACTCGATACGGTGAACGGTTTCCTGTGTGCCATCCACCAACCACCGCCAACTACTTGCTTCATTAAATTACACTGCTCACTCAAAATTCATCTATAAATTAGATACTTAGCTCGAAAATAATTTATAAGATAATTTTTTTGTTTTTTGCTCTGCAATTATGTGGCTTTCGTTTCGTCTCTTCAATTCGTTTCGTCTCCTCTCTTCAGAAATATATTAGTCCATCTATATTATTAAAAGGTTAGTTGATTATTAAAAATATTATAATTTTTTCATATGTTTTTTATTACATAATTTTTTTCAAATAAATTAAACAATTCATTATTTTTTTAAATATGTACATATAATATATTTTTATTAATATTATAAATGATAATATTAATAGTTGATATGTATGTTATTTTTTTTTATTAATTTTAGGATGACATTAAATCGAGGTACTGAAGATTCAACTATATTATATCTACAATCTACGCATATTTTCAGTGATGTTTATTCCGAGAATATTGATAATATTCTAAAAGTGAAGCGTACAGATAACCTTATATGTGGATTGTATAATGAGAACGTGATACATGATCACGTTTGGAGGCATATCATTGATATGGGATTTTACGGTGTTTTGCAATCTGGCTATTGTATGTACGATAATCATTTGATTACCGCTCTTGTTGAGCGATGGCAGCCTGAGACCCATACATTTCATTTTAGATTTGGTGAGGCTACCATTACGTTACAAGATATTTCAATAATTTGGGGTCTGGAAGTTGATGGTCAACCAGTAACTAGGGTAGATGATTCGCATAACATAAAAATATAATTAATTTTACCTCTCCACATTTTGTAATTGTCTCTCCCTAATAAAAGGTCTATCCATCTCGTTTCAAACGACTAGTTCTATTTCTACCGACCCTTTCTTCTTTCACGTCTTACAGGGTTGTGGTTCAATTCAAATGTGGGTAGATCCCAGTATCGAATGTCTGCAAGATGACTAAATTTGCCCGTGTAGGTTGCTGAGTATTGTGACATGCTATACCATGGTTGAATAAGTGTGGTAGGATCCAATGAATGATATTTGGCAGTACAAATAGCATGGGAACGTGTAATTCCAAAAATCATACATTTACCACAGGAACACTCATTTGTTGATATTATGACAACTTGAACATGTTGCCCCCGGCCTAGTCTTCCACCGGTCGCAACCGAAGCAGTTTGATCACGTACATCATATCGGGTAAAACGATGCTCAATGGATTTTCTTGACCATTGTTCATATTTTTTATATGCATAATCGGGACAGGGCTGATTGTTGTGAATCATACGTTGAGTTTTGGTAACACATTGAATAAAGTATTGAACGCACCTTTGAAAGGTCAATTGTACTATGGCGGAAATAGGTAGTCTTCGAGCACCCTTCAACACACCATTTAAGCATTCTGACATATTGGTAGTCATTACCCCACGACGCCAACCCCCATCGTGGGCTAAAGTCCATTTTTCTTTTGAAATTCCTGCCAAATATCTATATGCCAGAATATTTTTGTTTTCGATTACCTCCATTGTGGCATCAAACTTACAATTATGATGTTGTGTGCCTGCTTCCCAGCATAGATCTTTCAAATGGATATTTTTAAACTTTGAATTAAAATTGGAGCACACATGGCGTAGACAAAAACAGTGCACACCATTAGGAGGTTGAAAAAGTGGTAGATCATCAACTGCGCGCACAATTCCCTTATGCCTATCTGAAATAAGACATACACCTGTTGCACCACGTATAACATGTCGGCCGATATTCTCCAATAACCATTTCCACGAGTCATATGTTTCTTCATCAACAATCCCAAACGCTAACGGTAATATCTGATTGCTGGCATCCAGAGTGACGGCGATCAACATTTTATGCTTATACTTTGTGTATAAATGAGTACCATCAACACTAATGATTCTGCGACAGTGTTGAAACCCATCTATGCATGGCTCGAAAGCCCAAAATACATAATTCAATGTATTCACCGCTCGATTGTTAGATCTTAAATGCCTCCACTCCATAATTGTTCCAGTATTATACTTTGACAAGGCACCCATGTATTTTGGAAGTAGAAGCACGGAGCTCTCCCATGTACCGTAAACATTTTCCACCGCACGTTGCAAACTTCTCCATGCCTTCGTATACGAGATATCATAGTCATATTTATCTTTAACATTCTCCCGTACGTACTTAATCTCGTACGAAGGATCACATCGTACAATCCCCAATAATGTATTTGCCACCATATTACTGTCCAAGTTGTGGTGGTCTATCCCAACATCACTCGAGATACATGTGTGAGGACCACCATACTTCGTTAATTTCCAAAAACCCATTTTGGGCTTCAAAGACGCTCGAAGACCCCATTTACACCTTACGGTAGGAGAAGTCTTTTTGCACCGTAATTTCCACAGAGTACGTGTGATGTCCACAACACAATACTCACGCTTGACAACTCTAACAGAGTAATCTTTCACAGATGCAATCAGATCTTTCTTATCCTTGAAAATCATGTTCACAGACAGCTCTACGACCTCCGGGTTGTAATATCGAGTTCACGATCTAGAAGGTACATCAATCGAATCAGGAACCTGCTCTTCGTTGACCGCATTAAAAAATGGTGGCATTTCAATCGTGCTTGACAAAAATGGTGAGTCTTGCATATGTCTCGGACCATAAGGTCGTTCACGGGATGTTGTCTCGTCACCGGGACATGCATGGACATTATCATCATCTTCATCATGCATTTCATCAGCCTCAGTACCGTGTTCTCCAGAATCACTCGATGAATTATCGGGTTCACTATCACTCATGTAAACAACTCGATGACTATATCAGTATACGTTGTTGAGCCTTAACGCATGGTTGAGTTTAATGCTTAATTTATCCCCGGATTATTTTTGAGTTTTGATTATCAACAAAACTTATGTTTGTTATACTAATGTGTTTACTTAGTGTACATATATTTTGGTTAAAAAGTGGATTGAATGAAGAAATTCAAGTGTGCCAAATCTGGGCTGGATCGCCCCAGGTGATGTTGATCATCGCCCCAGGCGATGGCAGCCAGACGGGGCATCGCCACGCACATCGACAGAGGCGGCGAGGCTCGGGCGAAGGGGGAGTTCGCCCGAGGCGATGTGTGCATCGTTTGAGGTGACGAAAGATTTTGAGCAATCGAGGCTACGTCATTGATTTGTGGTATTGATCGCCTGAGGTGATCCATACATCGCCTGAGGCGATCTGTGGAGATTGGCGACCGTTGGGTCGCGGCGATGGTGATCGCCCGAGGCGATGTCCAAGGCGATCGTGGAGTGATTTCAGCCTTATGTGTAGCAACGGCTAGTAGGAGCCTTGGGGGCCTCCTACACTATAAATATGGATGCTGTGGAGCATTTTGAAGACAAGAAACAAGCCTACAAACTTCAAGAAAGCTTTCCTTATTCAAATTTCATCTAGCATTGCAATCTCCATACATTTGTGTTGTATTGGAGTTTGTGATTCATTTCTTTTGATAGAGTCTTGTGTTCTTCGTGTTGTTACACCGTGAAGGTGTTGTTGATTTATTTGTAAGGTCCTCCAACACCGACGCAAGTTGGAAATTGTAAAGTCATCAATAAGTAAAGTTGGTGCATGTGTTGTGGCTATCCTTGGAGCCCTTAAGGCCAAGAAGACTCGTGAAGAGTGTTGGTAACTCGGGAAGAGTTTTGTGTGGCTATCCTTGGAGCCCTTAAGGCCAAGAAGACTCGTGAAGAGTGTGGTGCTCGTGAAGAGCTTTGTGTACTCGGGAAGAGTTGTATTGTGGCTAACTTGGAGCCCTTAAGGCCAAGACCTTTTTCGTTCTAGTGGAACCTCGGTTGGAAGTTATCTAGCCGGGAAGAGGAGACGTAGGCGATTCATCGCCGAACTTCTATAACAAATTCTCTTGTCTTTTATCACTTTATTAATTACGCGTTTATTTACTTATTCAATTTTATTTATTTATCGATTGACTTGAAGTCTTCCGCAGCGCAAACTCGACTATTTTGCAAATTCATTTTAACCGCAAAAGTAGCCAAAGAACCTCATTCACCCCCTCTTCGGTTCCAACAAGTGGTATCAGAGCCATTTGATTTTTGTTTTAAATAAAAAATTTTATATGGCTAATCTAGCAAATTAGTTTGCTCAAGGTCAATCGACAAATCGCCATCCGCTTTTCACGGGTGATAACTACGGTTATTGGAAGAATAGAATTTCTCTATACATCTAATCCGTAGATTATGATCAATTGAAGATTATTGTGAAAGGTCCACACATTCCTTTAAAGGAAGTTGGGGGAATAAGTGTTCCCAAAGAAATGGACGATTTCACAAGAGCGGACATGATTTTAATTTCGCAAAATGCTAAAGCTATTAATATTTTACATTGTGATTTAGATATAAAGGAGTACAACCGGATCTCGATGTGCTCAACCGCAAAGGAGATATGGGACAAATTACAAATTTTTCATGAGGGCACAAATCAAGTGAAGGAGACAAAGATAGACCTACTACAACTCAAATATGAGACATTTTAGATGGAGTCCGGAGAAGAAGTTGATTCGATGTTTAGAAGGCTCACCCAAATCATAAATGAGCTTGCTCAACTTGGTGAGAATTACCCTCCAAAGAAAATATGGAGAAGAGCGCTAAGAGCCTTGCCAAAGGAATGGGATGCAAAGAGGACGGCCATCATTGATCCAACAAGGGAGAAAGTGTATCTTATGACCTTGATGAACTTCATGGCACATTGATGACCCATGAGCTTGAAGTGTCAACAAGGAAGGGAATAAAGGAGGATGATAGATCCATAAGGAAGGGGATTGCCTTGGTTGGGAGGAAAGATCAATCCGATGATGAAGAAGATGATGATGATGAAGATATGATTTTGTTCACTAGGAAGTTCAAGAAGTTCTTCAACAAACACAACAAGCCAAAGGCCTCCGGTGCTACCAAACATGATTCAAAACAAGAGGTAACTTGTTATAATTGTCAAGAAAAAGGTCATTATGCTAATAAATGTCCTAGGAAGAAGAATTAGGACAAATGGAAGAAGAAAACCCTTATAGCCACGTGGAGTGATAGTGACTCCGATGAAGAAGGAACTAACCTTTGTCTCATGGCCAAAGATGACGCAAATGATGGAGGAGATGAAAGCGACGATGAGGTACCATCTTTTGATGAACTATTAGATTCTTATCATGAGCTTATTGATGTTCTTGGCAAAACCAAGATGGGTAACAAATTACTCAAACTTGAGGTAGCCAAAAAAGATGAAGAAAATAATTTATTGAAAAATGAGTTAAATTCTTTGAAGAAATCTTTTTGCAAATTTAGTGAGAGTAGTTTAAAGATGAATGAATTGCTTGGCTTGCAACGTTGTAGCTTTGACAAAGCCGGTCTAGGCTTCTCAAGCAAATCTAAAATATTTTCAAGCTTGTTGGTTAAAGCTAAGCATAGTTCTCCTACTTGCACTTATTGTTGTAAAGATGGTCATTTAAAGAATAAATGTAGGTTTACTAAAATCTAATAGGTGCAATTAAGAGAACTAAACATTCATATGAATAAATCAGAGTAATGAGTCATGTTGATTAACTTGAGCTTAAAAGATACAGTACCAAAAGTTTCAAAAGGAATTTCACAAATTCCTACAAAAGGTACTACACTATAGTCTTACTCTACCACATGTAGAAGCTATACAAAAATTTTCTCTAACATGCTAATCCTGTAGCACTCCTTACAGCTCAGCTTTTCAACCCCGACCCTGGTTCTCATCATCAAAAGCACCTACAAAGACAAACCCCAACACATGAGCATAACATAATTCATATTCAACATAATATGAATGTAAGGCGTAAATGCATAATCATAAAATACAAAGGACTTCCTGTATTTCCATCGCATTTACAATGCCCATTGGTTGTCCCTGTACCACAATTCATAATCAAAACACTATATGAATATATGGCTTCACCAATAAATGTCATGACATATCATCTCTTTTTCTTGAGTCAGTCATCATCAGTTATTTTAATGCTTCTTCGCTTTACAATCTCAAAACAAGCGGTATCTCATCCTCGCTTCTTCATACTAGCGGTATCTCATCATCGCTTAGTATGGTATACCCCGCCTCCATGTGCAAGCGAGCCTCCCCCCTCCCGCTCCACATTTTTAGCGGTCAAGCGTAAGCATTAAAACCTTCACTGTGATCACCCCTGACTCGTGGAATACACCTCTTTCTTCCACATCACAATATGCAACAACAATGCATAATATGCAACAACAATGCATAATAACATGTATCAACTCTTAATGCATCACATTGCATTCATCATGTGTCAAACAGACAAACATAAGTACATGTTACCGTTGGGATGCCCGTACGTCGCTTACGTACCTTTCCAAAATGTAGTGTGTTGTGGGACTATATCCCCTGCGCTGTGTAGCTGTCTGTGAAGGCTCTACACCAGTGTACAACACAATATTAGATGTCTCATTACAATCCAATATCAAAATTTAAACAAATTCCACATTTAAAAAAAAAGGCACTACCGATAGATCGGTCCTCATCACCGATCGATCGGTGAACTGTTTGAATTTTGGAAGAATGCTACGGCTTTTGCCGATCGATCGGTGTTCTTCACCGATCGATCGGTCGCTCTGTTTCAGCCCAGATTTCCGGAAACTCTTTAACACCGATATTTATGCCTCTTGATCTAACATGTACGACATACCACATGCCAAACTCAACATGCTAGAACTTACAATACACTACCCTGAGTGTATTCATATCAAATTTACACCCCAAACATAAACCCACATGCATAAACGTCGACCATTTACACAAGTACTCGATCAACTTTTCTGGAAACAGGGCAATATTTTCATTCCCAGATTTCTTGAGTACTTCATTTCATGCTATAAAAACTACAACATATTTCATAAAGCATGCTCAAATATAAAACGTCCTGGGCTTGACAAGCTACCATGCATGTACTCAAATCGAAGGTTCACCCTAAAACCCATCTAACATGCATAATATCACCTCCTCAAAATCACTCCCAGTCCACATTTTTCCAGAAAACAGGGCATACTCCTACCCAGATTTCCGAACACCTCACTTTACATGCTTATTTCCTCAACATAAAACATGTAATATACATAAGGAAAAATGCAGAGAGCTTCATAACAACACCATGTAAGCATTTAAATCGAAGGTTTTAAGAAACCTAAGCTACCATGCCATTTTTCACACCAATAAAAGTATGAACTGAACAACTTAATTTCAAACCCAGAAATGGTTTCTCACCCCTTTTTGCTCCGATTTTGGAAGCTTTCCAAGAAATGAAAATGGAAGATCTCCTCCCTAACTTCCTTAGCAGCTGTTGGACGAATTTTGGGAGAGAATTGGAGTGATTTCAGACATGGAAGGGTTGGGTGAGAGATGGGACAAGTAGTATGGGCAAGCAGCTGGCAGCTGGCAGCAGGGCATGGGTCAAGGGGGGTGGTTGAGTGGTGGGTTAAGTGATGTGTTATGTTTTGGTCCCGGTATTTAGCACGATGTATTAAAATATCCTCACATGATATTTTATAGTATTTTCTCAATAAAATACTTCAACTCCCATTTAATTATGCTTTACCAAAACAAACCACACACACCCCAAATAATCATGCCACAATCCCAAAATCCCAACATATAACACATGCACCCTCACATGCATTTCCCAAAAATTATTAATTCAACACAAGAATTAATACCATAATTTTCACAACAATGATTAATGTTTAAATAACACCTAATCATTTCGGGGATATCACAATACTCCCCTACTTATAAGATTTCGTCCTCGAAATCAGCATGCTTACCAACATGAAGTAAAACGAAACATAAACGCATACCAGAAAACAGCTCTGGGTAGTGCTGCACCATGTGTCGCTCTGTCTTCCACGTGACCTCCTCGACACCCCTACGATCCCACTGAACCTTGATCATAGGAATAACTTTGTTTCTCAGTCTGCGATCTGCCCTATCCAAAATCCTGATAGGCCGCTCAACATAGGAAACATCTGACTCAATCTGAACCTCAGAAGGCTGCAACACATGAGAAGGATCTGGCTCGTACTTCCTCAGCATAGACACATGGAATACATCGTGTATACCAGACAGGGAAGGCGGTAAGGCCAAACGGTACGCCAGAGTACCAACACGCTGTAAAATCTCATACGGCCCCACGTATCTAGGAGACAACTTCCCCCGCATAGCAAACCGTACTACACCTCTGAAAGGTGAGATCTTCAGAAAGACTCTATCGCCCAACTGAAACTCCAACGGCCTACGCCGCTGATTGGCATACGCTGTCTGTCTGTCCTGAGCTGCCTTCATCTTTCTTCTGATAACCTTAACTTTCTCTTCCATGTCCTGAACCAACTCTGGTCCTCCAACCGACTTACGGTCCATGTCATCCCAACACAAGGGTGACCTACAACGCCTACCATAGAGGGCCTCGAAAGGAGCCATCTGTATACTTGCCTGGTAGCTGTTATTGTAAGAGAACTCCACCAAGGCTATCGAGTCCTGCCATGAAGTGTCGAACTCTAGCACACAAGCTCTCAACATATCTTCGAGCGTCTGTATTGTACGCTCGGTCTGTCCGTCCGTCTGAGGGTGATAGGCTGTGCTCAGCCTCAACTCTGTACCTAGAGCTGTCTGCAGACCCTCCCAGAAGTGAGATGTGAACCGTGGATCTCGATCGGACACTATCGAAACAGGGATCCCGTGCAGTCTCACCACATCTCTGACATATAACTGTGCCATCCTCAAGTGCGTATATGTCATACAGTAGGGAATGAAGTGAGCCACTTTAGTCAATCTGTCCACGACTACCCAGATGGCATCAAAACCCGAAACAGTCCTCGGTAAGTGGGTCACGAAATCCATAGACACGTGCCGCAACTTCCACTCGGGTATCTCCAAACTCCTTAGTTCACCTCCAGGCCTCTGCCTCTCGGCCTTTACCTGTTGACAAATCAAACATCTTTTGACGAATGAGGTGACATCTTGTTTCATACGCCTCCACCAGAACTGGCTGCGTAGATCCTTATACATTTTCTTCCCGCCCGGGTGGACACTCATCCTGCTGCAATGAACTCGCTGTAATATACCCTGGCGCAACTCGGGTGTATCTGGAACCACCCATCTGTCGCCAAGTCTCAGAGAACCGTCTTCAGCCACTTTGAATCTCGATGGCTGACCTGAATGAACAACTGACATCCATCTCTGAACCTCTGCGTCGGTCCCCTGAGCCTTCCTGATGTGATCATAAATAACAGGCTCAGCTAGCAAGGTCAATACCTGTACTGGTGAAGTAGATACATCATAATCAAACCCCAACTGACAGTAGGAGCCTAACATAGCTGATAAGCACATGGCATCCTCTGCTGTGCTCCTCACTTTCCGACTCAAAGCGTCAGCTGTCAAATTTGCTTTCCCGGGATGGTATAGGATTTCACAATCATAATCCTTCAGCAGATCCATCCATCTCATCTGCCTCATGTTCAGCTCAGCCTGTGTAAACAAGAACTTCAGGCTTTTGTGATCAGTGAAGATGGTGAATGAGGTACCGTATAAGTAGTGTCGCCATATCTTCAAGGCAAACACTATAGCTGCTAACTCCAAATCATGGACTGGATACCTCGTCTCGTGTGGCTTCAACTGTCTAGAAGCATAAGCAACTACATGTCTGTCCTGCATCAGTACACATCCTAGGCCCTGTAGCGATGCGTCGGTATAGAGAACGAACCCTTTGTTCTCCCTGGGAATCACCAAAACTGGCGCTGAAGTCAATCTGTGCTTCAACTCCTGGAAGCTCTGCTCACAAGTTTCCGACCAAAGGAATGGAACTCCCTTCTGAGTCAGCTGTGTAAGTGGCTTGGCAATCTTTGAGAAACCCTCGACGAAACGTCGGTAATAGCCAGCCAACCCAAGAAAACTCCGAATTTCACTGACTGAAGTAGGGGCAGACCAATCCATAACTGCCTCTATCTTCCTCGGGTCTACTGATATCCACTCTCGTGATATGATATGGCCCAAAAATGATACACTGCTCAGCCAAAACTCACACTTGCTGAGTTTGGCGTACAACTGATGATCTCTGAGAATCTGAAGTACTGTCCTCAAATGATCGGCATGTTCCTCCTCACTCCTTGAATAGACAAGGATGTCATCAATGAATACGATCACAAACTGATCGAGGTATTCCTGAAATACTCTATTCATCAGGCTCATAAAAACTGCAGGTGCATTTGTCACTCCGAATGGCATCACTAAGAACTCGTAGTGCCCATACCGAGTTCTAAAAGCCGTCTTTTGGACATCGACAGCTCTAACCCGCACCTGATGATAGCCGGACCTCAAGTCTATCTTCGAGTACACCTCTGTACCCTGAAGCTGATCGAACAGATCATCAATCCTCGGAAGTGGATACCTGTTCTTCACTGTGGCCTTGTTCAGTTGCCTGTAGTCAATGCACAGACGCATTGAACCATCCTTCTTTTTCACGAACAAGACTGGTGAACCCCAAGGCGATACACTAGGACGAATGTATCCCTTGTCGAGGAGCTCCTGTAACTGTACCTTCAGTTCTCTCAGCTCTGCCGGTGCCATCCTGTAAGGGGCACGAGAAATAGCAGAAGTCCCTGGCAGCAGCTCAATGGCGAACTCAACATCCCTGATAGGCGGAAACCCCAGAATCTCATCTGGGAACACATCAATGAATTCCGCCACAACTGGAATGTCCTCGGCTCTCACTTCCTTTTCGTCCGATGCATTCACGGCATAAATAAGGTACCCAGTGTGGCCACGTTCCAATAACCGTGACATCTTAACCACTGAGATCACTGGAATCCTTGGACGAGAGCCGTCCCCATAAAAAGTCCACTGGAACCCCTGATCAGATAGAAAACGTACCATCCTCTGTCGGCAATCTACCAAAGCTCGGTATCTGCTCAACACATCAATGCCGATAATACAGTCAAAGTCTGCCATCTCTAACTAAATCAGATCGGCCCTCAGATCATTGCCCTCAAAATAAATGAGGCAATCAGATAACAGTCGATTTGCAATCACATGCTTTCCCGTGGGTGTCGAGACCATGAGAGGCGTGGGTAACAGAGATGAGCACAAGTGATATCTCTCCACAAAAGCAACAGATACAAAAGAATGAGAAGCACCTGTATCTACCAAAATAAATGCAGGGTACGTAAATAAATGACACGTACCAGCAATGACCTCCTCCGGGGCTGCCTCAGCCTGCTCCCTAGTCAGTGCATACACTTGTCCCTGCGGTGGTCCTGTCACCTGACCTCCTTGTGGTCGAGGCACAAACTGCTGCCTCGGTGGTGCCGTCCTAGCATCAAATCTTGGCCTATTCGGCCCTGAGTCTGCCTGACTTGCCCGATTGGGGCAATTCCGAGCTAAGTGGCCCACCTTGCCACAAACATAACAGCCTCGGCAGTCACGTGACAAGTGAAATCCTCCACAGCGGTCACACCTGTCCCCTCCTGCCTTACTCCCCTGTGTAGGTCCTCGATTGCTCTGCTTCTGACCCTGAGATTTCTTTCCGCTAAATCTGGAAGACGATGAGGCTCCACGAGCCTTGAACTGATCCCCTCGTGGTTTCAAACTATCAGTAACAGGCCTCTGTGATGGCACGGAATGGGGTACAACGTCTTTATACGCTCCCACAGCAATCTCTGCCAGTTCTGCCCGTGTCAGGGCATCATCAAAAGAGCTGGGGTTGTTGGAGACAACCCGGTCAAATAGTTCTGGCCTCAGTCCCTTCAGGAAATGTCTCATCTTTGCATGGCTGCTCACAGCGATATGGGGGACATACCTCAACAGTGAGGAATACTGCAAAGCAAAGTCTGAAACTGACATGTTGCCCTGCTTCAAATTAGTGAACTCGTCCTCCTTTACTTGTCTGGCAGCTGCAGAAAAATACCGGTTAAGAAACTGGGTCCTGAATACAGTCCAGTCCACTACCATACCTTGAGCCCTCAGCTCCATCACAGTGGTCTTCCACCACATAGAAGGCTTCTTCGCCATCTGAAATTCGGCTACCCTCAGCCATGCGGTACGTGCACAGGGCGCAGTCACAAGTATCTGCTCTATCCGTTCTAGCCACTCTTCGGCCCCTTCTCCAGACTCGGTCCCCTCAAACATGGGTGGACGGAAGTTCAGAAACTGTGTCAAACTGAGCTCCCCTGGTAATAACATCCGTGCACTGGGCTCCACTCCCACAGCAGGTGGCGGTAAAGGATTCATATGAGCAACACTAGCATTCATACTGCCCATATCCCCTACCTCTTCATTGAGGTTCTCCGGGTTAATAGCCGCCATGCTGCAACACAAGAGTTAACAACAATACCAAAAAGCAGTTCATAGTATAAGCCGTTAGATAACAAGAGTATCATATTCAAAGCATGTTAGTATAACACTTATACAAAAATATGCATCACATGCATAACATGCCCAACAATGAATACCTAACCAACTTGTCTCTAAAGGCTACCCTTCACTCTTCCCTGGTAATCTAACCACTGCTCTGATACCACTAAATGTGAGACCCCGATATCTCAAGATACTAATAGGTGCGATTAAGAGAACTAAACATTCATATGAATAAATCAGAGTAATGAGTCATGTTGATTAACTTGAGCTTAAAAGATACAGTACCAAAAGTTTCAAAAGGAATTTCACAAATTCCTACAAAAGGTACTACACTATAGTCTTACTCTACCACATGTAGAAGCTATACAAAAATTTTCTCTAACATGCTAATCCTGTAGCACTCCTTACAGCTCAGCTTTTCAACCCCGACCCTGGTTCTCATCATAAAAAGCACCTACAAAGACAACCCCCAACACATGAGCATAACATAATTCATATTCAACATAATATGAATGTAAGGTGTAAATGCATAATCATAAAATACAAAGCACTTCCTGTATTTCCATCGCATTTACAATGCCCATTGGTTGTCCCTGTACCACAATTCATAATCAAAACACTATATGAATATATGGTTTCACCAATAAATGTCATGACATATCATCTCTTTTTCTTGAGTCAGTCATCATCAGTTATTTTAATGCTTCTTCGCTTTACAATCTCAAAACAAGCGGTATCTCATCCTCGCTTCTTCATACTAGCGGTATCTCATCATCGCTTAGTATGGTTACCCCGCCTCCATGTGCAAACGAGCCTCCCCCCTCCCGCTCCACATTTTTAGCGGTCAAGCGTAAGCATTAAAACCTTCACTGTGATCACCCCTGACTCGTGGAATACACCTCTTTATTCCACATCACAATATGCAACAACAATGCATAATATGCAACAACAATGCATAATAACATGTATCAACTCTTAATGCATCACATTGCATTCATCATGTGTCAAACAGACAAACATAAGTACATGTTACCGTTGGGATGCCCGTACGTCGCTTACGTACCTTTCCAAAATGTAGTGTGTTGTGGGACTCTATCCCCTGCGCTGTGTAGCTGTCTGTGAAGGCTCTACACCAGTGTACAACACAATATTAGATGTCTCATTACAATCCAATATCAAAATTTAAACAAATTCCACATTTTAAAAAGAAAAGGCACTACCGATCGATCGGTCCTCATCACCGATCGATCGGTGAACTGTTTGAATTTTGGAAGAATGCTACGGCTTTTGCCGATCGATCGGTGTTCTTCACCGATCGATCGGTCGCTCTGTTTCAGCCCAGATTTCCGGAAACTCTTTAACACCGATATTTATGCCTCTTGATCTAACATGTACGACATACCACATGCCAAACTCAACATGCTAGAACTTACAATACACTACCCTGAGTGTATTCATATCAAATTTACACCCCAAACATAAACCCACATGCATAAACGTCGACCATTTACACAAGTACTCGATCAACTTTTCTGGAAACAGGGCAACATTTTCATTCCCAGATTTCTTGAGTACTTCATTTCATGCTATAAAAACTACAACATATTTCATAAAGCATGCTCAAATATAAAACGTCCTGGGCTTGACAAGCTACCATGCATGTACTCAAATCGAAGGTTCACCCTAAAACCCATCTAACATGCATAATATCACCTCCTCAAAATCACTCTCAGTCCACATTTTTCCAGAAAAACAGGGCATACTCCTACCCAGATTTCCGAACACCTTACTTTACATGCTTATTTCCTCAACATAAAACATGTAATATACATAAGGAAAAATGCAGAGAGCTTCATAACAACGCCATGTAAGCATTTAAATCAAAGGTTTTAAGAAACCTAAGCTAACATGCCATTTTTCACACCAATAAAAGTATGAACTCAACAACTTAATTTCAAACCCAGAAATGGTTTCTCACCCCTTTTTGCTCCGATTTTTGGAAGCTTTCCAAGAAATGAAAATGGAAGATCTCCTCCCTAACTTCCTTAGCAGCTGTTGGACGAATTTTGGGAGAGAATTGGAGTGATTTCAGACATGGAAGGGTTGGGTGAGAGATGGGACAAGTAGTATGGGCAAGCAGCTGGCAGCTGGCAGCAGGGCATGGGTCAAGGGGGGAGGTTGAGTTGTGGGTTAAGTGATGTGTTATGTTTTGGTCCCGGTATTTAGCACGATGTATTAAAATATCCTCACATGATATTTTATAGTATTTTATCAATAAAATACTTCAACTCCCATTTAATTATGCTTTACCAAAACAAACCACACACACCCCAAATAATCATGCCACAATCCCAAAATCCCAACATATAACACATGCACCCTCACATGCATTTCCCAAAAATTATTAATTCAACACAAGAATTAATACCATAATTTTCACAACAATGATTAATGTTTAAATAACACCTAATCATTTCGGGGATATCACACATAGGACCAATGACAAGAACGTACTCTTGTCATCAAAGGTAAATTTATTTTGTGCATTTAAAAAGAGCAATTCAAAATTCATTGGCACAAATTAATTGTGACCAATAAATAATGAAGCTCAATATTCATTGGTAGTAAAATGCATTACCCCTTAGCATATGCACATATAAATTGTTTTGATGCATGATGTATGCTTATCCTTTTATAGTAAGTATCTTGATATGCCTTGAATTCAAATTTGAATATGCAATGTGAATATATGAAATTGTGTGATTAAGCATGCTAATTGTTTGGATGCTCAATCTTTGATATAATCATGACCTTAATTATTTTAATGTCTATTGAGCATGAGTGCATGAACACTTGGTAAAACATATGCACATTTTGCACATTTTGAATTCATTGTTGAATGCCTTAAACGCATGTTTGTTTTCCTCTAAATAATATAATCTTATGCTTGTTATGGTTATTACATGCTTGACACGGAACATGTGCAAATTGTTAAAACATGGCTATGTGTTAACATATACTTGTAATATGATTATTTGAGTTTTATGCTTTTTGATTATTACAAAAAGGGGGAGAATGTTGTGATAAACTTGAAATTTAATACATGCATAGTTTAAAGGGGAGAGTTTTTTGTATGCATGGTTTGAGGGGGAGAGTTGTTTGCTTTATGCTTTACTTGGTAATCTTGTATGTGCTATGCAATTGTTAAGGGGGAGTCATGTTTACTCACATTTCATGCATTTTACATATTCAAGTTTATCAAGTTTTGTGATCATCAAAAAGGGGGAGATTGTTGAGCCTTAAACGCATGGTTGATTTTAATGCTTAATTTATCCCCGGATTATTTTTGAATTTTGATGATCAACAAAACTTATGTTTGTTATACTAATGTGTTTACTTAGTGTGCAGATTTTTTGGTTAAAAAGTGGATTGAATAAAGAAATTCAAGTGTGCCAAATCTGGGCTGGATCGCCCCAGGCGATGGTGATCATTGCCCCAGGCGATGGCAGCCAGGCGGGGCATCGCCACGCACGTCGACAGAGGCGACGCCGAGGCTCGCGCGAAGGGGATGGCCTGGTCGCCTGAGGCGATGCGTTGAACGCCTGAGGCGATGTGTGCATCGTTTGAGGCGACGAAAGATTTTGAGCAACCGAGGCTACGACATTGATTTGTGGTATTGATCGCCTGAGGCGATCCATACATCGCCTGAGGCGATCTGTGGAGATTGGCGACCGTTGGGGCGCGGCGATGGTGATCGCCCGAGGTGATGTCCAAGGCGATCGTGGAGTGATTTCAGCCTTATGTGTAGCAACGGCTAGTAGGAGCCTTGGGGGCCTCCTACACTATAAATATGGATGCTTTGGAGCATTTTGAAGACAAGAAACAAGCCTACAAACTTCAAGAAAGCTTTGCTTATTCAAATTTCATCTAGCATTGCAATCTCCATACATTTGTGTTGTATTGGAGTTTGTGATTCATTTCTTTTGATAGAGTCTTGTGTTCTTCGTGTTGTTACACCATGAAGGTGTTGTTGATTTATTTGTAAGGTCCTCCAACACCGACGAGTTGGAAATTGTAAAGTCATCAACAAGTAAAGTTGGTGCATGTGGTGTGGCTATCCTTTGAGCCCTAAGGCCAAGAAGACTAGTGAAGAGTGTTGGTAACACGGGAAGAGTTTTGTGTGGCTATCCTTGGAGCCCTTAAGGCCAAGAAGACTCGTGAAGAGTGTGGTGCTCGTGAAGAGCTTTGTGTACCCGGGAAGAGTTGTATTGTGGCTAACTTGGAGCCCTTAAGGCCAAGACCTTTTTCATTCTAGTGGAACCTCGGTTGGAAGTTATCTAGCAGGGAAAAGGAGACGTAGGCGATTCATCGCCGAACTTCTATAACAAATTCTCTTGTCTTTTATCGCTTTATTAATTACACATTTATTTACTTATTCAATTTTATTTATTTATCGATTGACTTGAAGTCTTCCGCAGCGCAAACTCGACTATTTTGCAAATTCATTTTAAAACGCTAAAGTAGCCAAGGAACCTCATTCACCTCCGCTCTTCGGTTCCAACATACTTCATGTGTGGCTGGCCCATCAGTTGCTGCCAACATAATTGTATGCTCTGAACCACCAACATCAGGATCAAATACATTATGAATTGTTGTAATTTCTTCTCATAATCCCCAAACTTCTGTTGTGTTTGGCCAATATATAGGATTTTCTTCAGAAGAGCCGGTTATATATTGATCCCAAGGTCCACTTCCATGCTCGAAATAAGGATAATTTTGTTGTTGCTCAACATCTCGACCGCTTGAAGTAGAAGGTTGATCATAGACCACCATATTGCTCTATCATTCAGTGACATATGGAAGATTTGATTATGGCCCTTCAAGACCAAAATCATGATTACTTGCCTCTATATCGACGTACATATGCAACATCTGCATATTGGGACATTCCATTATAAATTGTAGAACATCATCATCTACAATATTGATTGATATTTCATTCCAAGACGATTTCTCCAATGAATATTTGGTTGATAATTTGATATTAAACATCGTTGGGTCGATGTTTAACTTTCTATGTGCTAGTTGAATCAAATCAAATAAAATAATAGAACGTGAAATTCTAATCGGTCTAACTGGTGAAATGCTATATTCGACCGATCCGTTTCCAATAATAATATTACCACCAAAATATAGCAGCACGGAAATCGAATCCATTTTGAGCAAACTAAGAAATATTTTGATTCAAACTTTTGATGCACCGAAAATATTGAAAGAGCAAATTAGTTTGAAGGATTCTGGTGTCGGAAATATTTTATCTTCACGTTATTTATACACATTTTCAGATATCAATTTTTGTAAAAGTTAAAAGTTCACGGGTGTAATATTTACAAATATTTCATATATAATATGATTAACTTTTTTGTCGGGGTAGAAGTATGATATTATAAATAAAAATTTATGTAGTGGGAAGCAACAGATACACGATAGAGTTGGTGTGAAGTGACATATAAGTTGACTACATACGCTACGACGAGACATAAATGAGCACGCAACAACGGACAAACAAGTTAGGAGCCGCCTGTATAAGCGGCGGCTCCTAACCAAGGAGTAGCCGCCCTCGTTGAGGGCGGCTACTAATCAAGGAGCAGCCGCCCTCAACGAGGGCGGCTCTTAACCAAGAGAGTAGCCGCCCTCGTTGAGGGCGGCTACTAATCAAGGAAGGAGGGCGGCTGCTACATTAAGAGGTGACGTTACACACGTAAACGGCTCCTCATCATGTTATAACCGCTCCCTCAAACAACGGTTTGAGGTATATTTGCAACCTTCCACGTTTCCATGTATTTGTGAAAAATAAAATCGAATTATTTTTAAAAAAAAAAGCCTTAAAAATTATGATTCATCTCACCCTTATTTATCCATCGGTGCCTAAATCTCTACCATAATTCATTTCCACAACCTTTTTATTTGCATGGTTTCTCGCCCAGTTAGCAATATAACTTTCGGTTAAATTTTTTTTATTCTTAACCTTCTTTGATTTTTTAAATTAACATTATCATTGACAATAAGAACATAATGCTAAGCACAGAACAACATTTAAAGAAATTGAAGATTTTATATAAACACATAATATTAAATATATGATAACATCTGAAATTTAAAAAGTTCAGACATCAAACTAATAATAATAATAATAACTCTCACTTAAATAAAGATTAAGGGGCGTGTATTCATTCCAAAGATTTAATAACTTTTTAAAATGATGCGACTTTTGTGAAGTTGATAGATTTCTATCGACTTTTATTGAATCTCATGGGGGTTATAAAAGGATTTTAATAGACTCTTGTAGATTTTTTTACAGAGTTCTGTGAAATTTTATCGCAATATTTTAGCCATTGGTAAACCTTTCACAGAATTATATAGATTTCGTAACTTATAATTATATCGTATTTTTTTCTAAACTAGCAATTGAACATTGATAACCTGCTTAACATAAATATTTTTTTTATTTATAGTAAACTAATTTTTCCTTACTTAAAATCTATGAATTTTCCCAATTTTTCTTTAGGATCCATTGTTGCTACTTGCTAGAGGAGAAAACTATAGAACTTTTAATCATTTTGGGTTTGACTAGACAAAAGGAATCTTCGTCATTTTCAATTTGGTTAATTGTAGGCCATCTGAAAGCTGTAACAAGTCCAAGGGGGCCACTGTGGACTGTGGTAATGCTGGAATTTCTGAAAAAATAATCTTATTTTTAGAATTATTTAAAAATATTACCATGAGTGTTTATATTTTCTCCTAAAATATACAAAAAATAAGGTTGTTTTTCAGTTTGTCTGCATATTATGCAATAGTACTATGGGTGACCACCCACGACAACAAGTGTCGTTGCCCACTTGTCCTTCTTATTTAGTATGCTACAAATATTTTTATCATAAGTTATAATTAACAATGACGTAGTAATTATAATCTTTTAAACACAAAAACTATGTTTCAATCGTTCTCTTAACATAAATAATTATTGCTTCTCAACGCCATCTTTGACTAGATAGAGTTCCCTCGTCATTTTAGGAACTTTCTTGGTGATTTCGTGAATAATAAGATCTTTAAAATTAAGACTTGGATAGTAATGATAATGAAGAGGCAACAATGGAACCATTGAGCAAGCAACCAAAATTTGTAGTCTCGAGCATGGTCATGAGGAATCGAGAGTGAACCGATGCTCAGATGATGAGGATGAGGAAGAAGTGCTTTCTCCGACTCTACCAGCCTCGCACACGCTCTGCAAACCTTACAATTTGAGAACGAGGAACTAGGGAAAATAGTCCCATTTCAAATATTTCATTTTATGTTATTCATTTTGGTTGCATTTGATAGTGTTTGACTTAGTTCTCCTTATGTTATAATGACTTTTGGTATAACTCATGTTTACAATCCCAATTCGTAATGGACATGTCCCTCTCTTGTACTGTTATTTTTCTTTTCAATATAATAAATGGCAGAATATCACCTTAATTTTTTAAAAAAAAAAAAAAAAAAACCAAAATTTGTGGTCTCCATGCTTTATGAAAGGGCAACCTAATCGTTTGCAGGGCCATACCTAATATTATTTAGGTTTCAGACGAATTTTACGAAAATTATGGGCCTCTTAAAAAGAGGTCAATTTGTTTTTTACAATTTGGAATATATATTTGTTACATTTGTTTATATTTATTTACAAATTTTACTTATATTAAATTTAAAATTGATATTGTCGTCTCCCATGTGAAGTCGCATTGTTTAAAATTATATATATATATATATATATATATATATATATATATATATATATATATATATATATATATATATATATATATATATATATATATATATATTTCAGTTATAATATTTTTTTAAAAAGGTATAAGTTTTCCTCCTAAAATATATATATGTGAGTTTCAATTATAATTTTTTTTCGAAAAATGTATTCCGTACTAAAATACATGATTTCCCCTAAGGTACCGTTTGATACATTTTTAAGAATAAGATGAGTCATAATTTTTAACTATTCATCCATCATTTATCCCATCACATACACTATGGCACCGTTTACTTTGCATGATTTGGATTAATAATCTTAGGATTATTTATTATCTCATGTTTGGTTTGATGCATAAAAAAACTTTATCCCACTATATTTATCTCATTCTAATCATACTTTACTACAAAATGACATAAATACCCCTTCCCACCTTTTTTTACTACTACAAAATTTAAAAACCCCTCCAAAATTACAATTTATTTCCTACAACTTATTATCATATGTATAGATTATTATATATACACTATTATTATTATTAGTATTATTTAATAATATATTACATGTTTTATTATTATTATAAATAATAATAATTTTTATTTTTATTTTTATTTTATTAATTTATTATTATATATATACATATATGTATTATTATTATTATTATATTAAATTAGTTATTATTGTATTATTAATGTTACTATTTATATTATATCTAATTATTATAAATATTAGAGGTAAGGTATTCTTAGAGAGGTATACTTATATTTTAGAAAATAATTATAATATAGATAGATAGATGAGATTATAGAGACGGAAATTAGTAGAGGATCTAGGGAGAAGAGGAAGGAGAATAAGAATAGTCCTTATTATTAGGAGGAGAGGAAAGGATTAGTAATAGAGAGAGGAGGAGAGATCTTAGAAAGAGAAGGAGGGAGAGAGAGAGACGAGGAGGAGGAGAGAGAGACAAGAGAGAGGGACAGAGAGAGGAGAGGATTAGGAGGAGGAGAAAGGAGAGAGAAGCAGAAGAAGAAGAAGAGAAGACGAGGAGGAGGGGAGGAGGAGGAGAGGAGGAAGAGGGAGAAGGGAGGAGAAGATGAAGAGAGGAGGAGGAGAGGAGGATTCTTAAAGGAGGAAGGAAGAGGAGGGGAGTTAGAGAGAGAGGAGAGAAGAAGAGAGAGGAGGGAGGGTCTTCTTCTGAGACAGAGAGAGAGAGAGGGAGAGAGGAGGAGGACTCTCTCTCTCTAGAGAGAGGGTTAGAGGGAGGAGAGAGAGATCTCTTCTTCTGATCTCCTCTCTAGAGATCTCTCTTCTATCTTTCTTATTATTATTTTATAAATATTTTATTATAAAATAATAAATCTCTCCCTCTCTATAAATCAATATCTCCTCCTCTCGTTCTTCTTATTTTATAATCCTTCTATAATAAAGATAATTATTATTCTTATAATAATCAATATATATAGATATTAATTTTATAATAAGAATAATAATAATTATATTTTATTTTTATTTTTATATATGATATCTACACTATTATTATTATTATTATTATGCTAAGGGTATTCTAGTCATTATACCAAATAATAAATTTTATCAACCATCTTATCCTCAAACCAAACATCATATAACTTCACACATTATTTTTACAATCAGTTCATACTTTTTTTATCTTTACATTATTTATCACATCCTTCAAACCAAACGGTACCTATAAGTATAAGATAACTTGACCGGCTCACTTCATGCTCAATTGAGATAAGGATTTTTTGTTCTCGAGCTATTGTTCATGAGCTCAAAAGCTAAAAAATAGTTAAATATTATATCTTTTAATTGTATAAAATCAAATTAAATTGTTTAACATTATACATATATATATATATTAAATTGTTTAACATTATACATATATATATATATATATATATATATAAAATATTATATCAGTTTTTCTCACCGAGCTCATTTGCACATCCATGAGAGCAAGTTTGCGAGCCAAAATGCTCCGAACTTAGCTATGTTGTATGGACTTCCGATTTATTCATATACCACATCTTGGTACAATTTAAAGGAAAAAACACAATTCTTCCGTATAAAAAGATTTGTTACAACTTTTGACTTTTATTTTGAACTATAATGGATGGACCCCTTTATATTAGCTCCATTATAATATATTCGTCTAATTTGTAATGGGTATAGAAAAAATTACAATTAAATCTCTTATGATTTAACATAAAAATATATATTCTGCGTTATAATCACTCGTCTAATTTGTTATAGTTATAGGAAAAATTACAACAATATCTTATATGATTTGACATAAAAATGCATAGAAATGGATAGATGTTATTGTTTAAACCAGATGAACGAAATTCTTTATTGTTCAAATTAGAGGGGCTCTATAGGTAATTCACCGTAAAATTTATACCAATAATAGATTATAGTTGCATGGTGAACTTAAACACAACTTAAATCTTTCTTTATTGACATTTAATAAATACTAATTATTAGCACTGATCGGTTTTCAAAGTATTATATTGCATTTGTACAGCTAATCCCCAGTGTAATTATATACGACGATTACTTTGCTTGATTAGAGCTGGATTGATAAATAGTCCGGCTCCAATCAAGTGCTTCCATTAAATATCAATATACATTCATGTTAAATACGTAGGGTCCGATTTTATGACAATTTTTCGGGATTATATATCCCATATTTTAGGTGGAATTTTAGGTGGGATTTCTCAACATAAGAATATAAAAGGAAATTTAAAATCAATTACCACATTTCCCCTTGTCATCCTATTTTCACAGCATAAACATTAATAAACATTTTTTTAAAAATTATTTACAAATAAGAATTGAAGACACTGATCTACATAGGGATGGCAATGAGATGAGTTTAAACCAGAATCCATATTAAACCCGCCCCTATGGGACGGGTCTAAACTCGGTCAAACGGATCCATGGGCGCGTTTGACCTGGTTTCTGATGCGGGGTGGGTCCTGATTTTAGCCGAACCCGCTCCATATAAATATTAATTTTACTTTTAGTTATTTTTTTATCTTAATATTAAAAAAAATCTTGAAAGATCTACGGTAAAGAGCTTAATGTGATCACCCACTATTACATATTTTTCATTTATGCAGCATCTTGATTTCGAATACGCCAAAGCTAACACATACCCGGCCCCACGCAACAAAAATAAGAAAATATTGGAATCAAGAATGACTATGTAATCTTATGTGGTTATTTATATTGCACAAAAATATAATCATATAGCTACACGAGTTCGCGGGTAAGACCTACTGGGTTCGCGGGTCTTGACGAGGCAGGTCTAGTTCACGAGGTGGGGCAGGACAAGAACTTTTTTGTAGCGGGATAGGCCCCGGGTTTAACCAAACATGTCCCAGACCCGCCCCGTTGCCATGTCCTAGACCGTCCCCGTTGCCACCCTAGATCCATATTCTCTTTATTTCATTTTCATATTATTTTTTTAGGATATAATAATATATTTTTAACTTAATATAATAACTTTTTAGCACATTAATAAATCAATTTTATTGTTTAAAAAATTAATTTTTAAAAGTAAATGATTGATAAAATATATCAAATTTTTATATATATATTATAAATAAAATCAAACAATAAAATGTGATTTGTCCTATAATTATAATTACAATATAAATCTCACTTATTCAAATTAAACATATTATTATTCATTCATCACTATTTTATCCTATCAAATTATATTAACAATCATGGTATAACTTATGTCTATAATCTTATTATTCGAAGTAACACATAATCCATAAAAAAATGCCATTAATATCATTTAACAATTGAAACAAACAAATACAAAGGTGACTGCATCATTTCATCGCATCACATCTGAGAAATTTTATCCATAATTCAGAATTTTGTATATTTTCTTTGTGTATGTATAGATATACGTATAGATATAGAATGAAAGAAACAAATAGTTGAAGGGCAGTTGCATTATTTCACGATTTAAAACTTCACCCACGGTTGTATTGTTTCACGATTGAAAAACTTTACCCGTATTCCACACACAAAGATTATATATACTAGCGGCCGACGCACATGCGTTGCGTGTGTAACGTAATAAATAAATATTTTGTATTGGATATGTGTAATACTTTGCGCATCATATCACAATTTTTAAAAATTGATGAAGAGATTCTTTTTTTTTTTAAAACTGGAGCAGTTTTAGAACATGGAGTGAGAGATGTGATGTTTTTTTGTTTACCTTTTTGCCCCTTATTAATAAAAAGCCAAGTAATTTGTTTGGACATATAAGTAATTTGACATTGGTTTATTTAGGACGAACCAAAATAGTTATTATAAGGGGTTTACACTTTATAATATAGTATATATATATATAATCCACAAACTAAACGATTCAGATTATGCAACGCCATTTTCATCATCATCCGACTCAACTAAATTTATTTCGCAGCCAAATGATCTTGACAATTCACATACAATTTCAAGAATATGAGTCCGTGCCAGGCATAAAAATTTCAGTTACCTAGGGATGTATATGAACATGATGAGCTCCAGGCTGATAGAGCATAAGCTGATTTATGGCCTTCACAAAGAGTTCCCTTAACTCGGGATTATGAGCAGCAGCATGTCGAGCCATTCCCTCGAGTAGGCTTAGAGCTTGAGCTTGCTCGAGAATTTTACTGTTACCAACATTTATCGCAAGGTTACAAAGTAGAACAAGCTCAGGCAAATGCAAATGACCCTTATCATTGTTTCTAAGCAAATTCATCAGCATTGGCACCCCATTGGACTCGATGATCACTTTCGAATTCTCCACACGATTGAAATTGTCCTCGCATACAAAGTTGCTCAAAGCTATAGCTGCTTCAGCAGAGACATCAGGATTCCTATGACCAAGCTGAGTGACCAAAGGGGTAATTATTCGTGTCTCCTTGGCAGGAAACATTTTTGCCAAACATCCAATGGCTTTAATAGCCGGTATCACCAAGGGCACACTGGTTCCCTCGTTTATCACCAGTAAAAGTTGGTCCAAAACTGCCTTTGCTGCCGGTGAAGTTGGCTTGAAAGCAGCACGCTTAAGATCAGAGTTATTTTCAGCCACTGAAGCCAACTCCATCACAACTAACAAACTATTAATCTGCAAGTCCCCTCGCTCCATCTCGATAATCTTGGCTAGAACGAGTAAAGCCTTAGTCTCGGTAATCTTAGTACTATTCGACAAACTTCCCCTCGCCAATTTCCATAAAGCAGTTGCACAACTCACTTTAAGGCTTGATTTAACCTCTGCCGACTCCACCTCCCTTTCCTTCTCCTTCTTATAATGATCATGATGCCTACTCCCATCATAACTGCTACCACTGCCCTTTCCACCGACCGTGTTTCTCTCCATGTCTTTATTGATCAGCACAAGAGAGTGGATGCTATTAGTAGCCTTCCGTGAATTTGCCTCCTTGAACTCCTCTAAATTCACATCCATACCTAAAAGGGCGACTAGGGGCCTTGTCACATTCTCCTTCCCGAACTCCTCCTGCACTTCAACATTCGTTTCCGACATCCTCGACACCAACTTCACCAACTCGACTTGGACATCCATTGGCGCCTCGGAAAGTGCCTTGGAAACAACCTGAACCCCAAGCGCATTCGAGATCAATGTTACACGATCCGGATCATCAGCCAGATTACACAAAGCACGTGCTGCCGCTTTTTGTGCGTCAAGATTCTTACTTTCTTTCAACAACTTCAAAAGCGGAGGTATCCCCTTTTCCTCCACTACAATCTTTTTATTCCTATCATTATCCCGCGTCAAACTAGCTAGCTCCTTCGCACCCTCGGCCCGACCCATATGCACAGCAGCGATGTACGGCCATACCATAGCTAACATAGGATCATTGGTAGCAATAGGAGGCAAAGAAAAATCAATAGTCCAATTTTCCGAATCTTGACTAAAAATAGAGAGAACCCATTTAATATCAGCAAGAGAAGAATCAAGTAAAGTTGAAACCTTTCTAAAATCTGCGGCGGTGGTGATGGAGAGAACGTGGCGAAGGACGTTGGTTTTCTTGTGGCGGCATTTGCGGGTCAGGGTCAAGGCGCGGTCGAGTGTCTTGTTAAGGTCAGCGGTGACACGGCGGATGGGGCGGTCGTAGGCGCCGGCCGGAGTGGTGGTGAGGCGGGCGGCCGAGCGGAGTAGATGAGAGAGATCAACCACTTGTCGGGCAAGTTCCGAGTTTTCAAGCTTGAATGACTCGGCTTCCTGAGCTGATTTGATGACTCGTTCTGCAAGAACGATTGGAGGAGAGAGCTCGTCTTGGATTGGTTTTTCAATTTCAGCCGCCATTGGCGTCGGATTATCAAGATTTTCCCGAAATCCCAGAACTGCACATGCGATTTGGGGAAGAAAGGTCTGAGAGCCAATAAATTATTGGCTTTTAAAATTTGAACTTGAAATAAAATTCAAGAATTGATTGTGTGAAAATGGAAATCTTTCGAGTGAAAACCTATTTTAGTGTTATAGACAACCGTATCTGCAGCAATCAATCAAAAGTTCGATAATTCAAAGAACCAAATGTGTTTGACTTTGTGTTTTATGGTCTTAGTTTGCGATTCAATTTCTTTACATGTTCTATATTTTATTTTATATATACATAAACTTGGTCAAATACCTTATAAAAAAAACCTTTATATATATATATATATATAAACAGATTACATTAATTATGAAAGTGATAAATTAGCGTTTACAGCAGAACTTAAGAAAATGCTGAGGTGGGAAAATAGAATATTCGATATATTGAAATTTAGCAAATTTAAGTTCATAGATATAAGTGAAAAATATATTTTTATCCATGTAGTTTGCAAAATAGCATACAATTATATGAGGTAAACTGTCTATTTTCTCAAACCACTGGAGGTAAACGGCTGATTTCAAACTATATGGCTAAAATGTCTATTTTGAAAACCAGAACAGAGTAAATTGTCTATTTTCAAACCACAATGGTGTAATCTATCTATTTGAAAAACTACGGGAGGTTCATTGTTAACCCAATATATTTTTTTTAGCTTGGGGAGGGGCAAATGATTTTAACACGACTCGTACTTGAATCCGCCCCAAATGGAACAAAGGCGACAACAATCTGGGCCTCTGGCTAACCTGAAGGTGTCAATAACCCAATATATATATATATATATATATATATATTTTGAAATAAATAACCCAATATTTAATTGAGTGGAAAGTGAAAGGAAAATGCATGAAGATTTCCGAGTAGGGGTATGGGTGTAAACAAATCGAGCATGTTCATGAGCTTTTTGGGCCGACTCGAAAAATATTAGATTCTTATTCAAAATTATCGAATTCGAGCCGAACTCGAACATGTTCGAACTTTTTTAAAGCCGAACTTGAGTCCAAATTATTATGTTCGATACTCGCGAGCTTTAATATTTTATTAAATATATATTTTATATTAAATAAAAATATTTCGAGCCTTTCAAGTATTTATTTTGAGTAATAGTTCGAATAACTCGCGAGCATATTCGGATTTTTCGATCCGAACTCGAGCTCGAGCTTTAATTCGAGCCGAACACGAGCCAAGAATTTTAAATTATTCGAACTCGAACTCGAATAGACTTATTTCGAGCCGAATTCGAGCCTTAAAATATTCTTCATATTCGACTCGATTCGGTTAGTTTACACCCTTATTTCCGAGTCATACTTGGTATCATAAAAATACCGAGTAAATGTGGTTGGAAGAGGTCAGAAGTTGGAAATCGTGTGGAAGAAAGTCCATTTTATCAATGACAAGGGCAAATACATTGTATAGTATAATGGACCCCAAACGCTTAATGCATAATAATCTTTTTTATTAAAATTATTTCCAGATATTTTATATTTGACATTCCAAAATTGAACTTAAATTTAAAATCTTCCTCAAAGAAAAATTTAAAATTAAAATCCCCTCTCTCAGTTCACATTTCCTAGAGATATCATCATATATCATCATATACTCGATATCTATGTATAATCATAACTTGTTTGTCAATATTATGCGTGTGTGTGTATTATTGAATTTGAAAAGTACCAAAAATAATATATGTCACTCTCTTGTTAGAGAGTTGAAAATAAACAATTAATCGACCATAGCATTCATAAACTAACCAAGTGAACTGAATTATCGAATTCTTTCAAGTTTAAGTTATAAATCAAACCAAGTACTCAAACGAAGTTAAGAAGAGACACGGCCACAAAGTAAGATTTAGTGTCAAACAAAGTTACACAACACAAACTTCAACTAAAGAAGGTCAATCCACTGTGTACAGTCGCAACAAGAGATCCAAACACTTCCAGAAATTCATTATTGTCACAAAAAGGACAAGAATTTTTATACAAGTTTTAGAGCTTTGCAACTAGACTGGATGAATTCGACTTGGCTACACTGTTGTCTTTCGTGTCGCTCTCTTTTCCATCCATCTCGTAAGCACTAGGAGGGACGTCAACTGCAGGCGAGCAGTTGAAGAATCCATGAGGCTGCGCAGCCACGAGCAATAATATAATTAGCTCGAATTAAAGAAATAAATCAAATTCATGAATGATATAACAGCACCACTTTAATTGAAGCACACGGAGTATCAATTGCTGAACAAGTTCTAGGAGAGAATAAAGGCAAATTCATGAGTAATTTTGGTTTGCCCCTCCCAAGTGTCAAAGTCGCTCATATTTCTTAAAAAATTCTGGATGTGTTATCAAGATGTCTCGATAACATAATAGCCACCTACATTTTAGGAGATTCTATACTCTTTGCATTGTGGTGCTGAGGGCGGGGGCAAATTTGCTATTTGGCGCCTTCAATGTTCGGTCTCGAATAGGTAAACCAAAAGAAATAGCATTTTCATCCTGCTTGGATATGGAGCGCGCGTACACACACACCTGCATGGCAACTAGGTCCATGCATGGCAACTAAGTCATGCATTCAACTGGATAGCATACCTGAAGCACAAAACCAATATGTTCCACTGGCATAACAGGCCAGTCTTCTAACCGAGGAACATGTGTAATTCCAAAAACATACCTGCATTAAAAAAATAAAATGAAAAGGAAGGAATATCAATTGTTTTCAATCTAATAGCTTTAAGAATTAAGTTACAAATCAATGACGAGTACCTATCGAGCCCAAAATTATTGTGTTTCTAGGACAGTTTAATGATGAATTGAAGCAGGTTAGGCCTAAGCGAAGCTTAGCTTTAACATACATGTGCTTAGCTTGTATTATGAGAACTGTAAAATGAAGTGCCACCTTTGTAGCATACTACATTTGTTCAGGAATGTTTCTTGTAGAGAAGCAAAAAGGTTAAAACTTTATAAGTTATAATGAAAACTAACCAAAGAACAATATCAGCTTCCTCCAGAGGCCGATTTTGCTTCACCCAAGAAGCCAATCCTTCCCCAACACGTGGATTTTGGTTAGGAAATTCTCCTCCAGGAAAATTCTCCCCAGGCGCATATGGTGTAACCCATAGGTTATGCTTCAAAAATGCAGCTCTTCTCAAAAATTTCGCCTCAGGACCAGCCAAAGGCAAACAATTTGAACCAGGTACCAATTTGTAGCCTGTCAGTTGTCCATTCCGATTGGCAGTTCTCATGTTCCTGACCTGGCATGTTAAAAGGTTTGCAGACCACTTCAAATCATAAAAAGGGAAAAATTTGTTAGGAAACACAAAAGTTTCCTATCAATCAATAAGGAAGAAAACGAAGATTCTTCCTATCTGACAGATAAGAATAAGCAACAGATTTGAACAGAAAGGTTCGGCCAGAGCATTTTAGATTGAAAGGAGAGTAACAAACCAGGAGATTTCATTTCTCTAAAATATGCTCCACTGTAAAACTTTTAGATTGTATTTGGTAAAAAGAGCAGGAGGAGAATACGTACAATCCAATGACGAGCACACAATGGATCACAGTCGCGCATAGCTTCTAATTCAGATCTAAGTAAAGTTTCCTCAGCATAGAATGCATTATTGTGAACATTATCCTTTCCAGGTTCTTCAACTCTAACATTCACTTCAACAACCTAAAGAGAACGGGAAGGATTGCACAAGAAAAAAAATAAAGATCAACGATTGAATTTGTTATGAGAAAGTCTCAATCAAAACATTTGTCATATTACCGTCAAAATAAACTCAGTAGGATTTAAATACCAAGAAGATGCCAAGATCAATTTAGCACCAAAACAACAATAAAACAATTGCATCGGCGTCAATACTGGAAATCAACAGAAAAAAATTTCAAGCATAAGATCACATACCTGATTTTGCATTTCTCCAGGCTTACAGTCGACTGCCATATCCATACGAGCAACAAAAAAGTGTTGATGAACTGGGGCATACAATCCGGGTGCAATTGTTGTGCCATATTTTCTAGACTCTCCAGGTTGCAATGCTCCTAAACTGAGAATTCCAGTAAGTTTAACTTCTGCTTCAATTTTCCCATCCTGCACTCGAATAATATGACAGATTATCTTAAACCCATTGCTTGGGCGAATGAGTTTTAAATGGACACCTCATTTAAATAGATGTTATGGTCTCTAATAATGTCCGATATTTATGAATTATGACACATGGAACGCATTTAATAAATGGGCAACGTTTAAGACCCTCGATGTGCTTGATACCACAATACGACAAACTTTCATACTTGGCATTACTCATTACTAGCAACCTTGAAGACTAAGTTCATGAAGCGTCATCTCATAAATTTGAAGTCATCACTGTTCACTTCCCTTCTTTGGCCAACTTATACGAAAATGCAATACAAGCGAAAACCATGGAGAAATGTGACCACTTGCCTGATAAAAATGCCAGTAGAAACCATATTCATAATTAGCTACAGTGCAGATAAAAGAAACTGTAAGACGCCTTGATCTTCGAACTTCTGCAAGCCCAGTTCTCCAGTCCTGATGCTTCCATAGGATTCCATGATCTTCTTCATGTAAACATACACAGTTTTCAGTTGTTTCAACTCCTCCAGTAAAATTTGTGAAATGGGCATCAAAATATTTTATATAACCCAAACAATCACATCCCTGAAATGGCAGCATTTCATACTGAGAGTCCAATGAGAACTTAAAATAAAAAAAGATGACAATATTGGAAAAGATGGGGATACCTTCTTGAGGGAATGGGCATTCTTCCCAAGGCCATCTTCCCCGGCATCAAATGCATTCTTTCTGTAATGTGGATCATTGGGATCCCCATAGGGTACAACCATCTCCACAAAACTCAACCGGTGGGCTATAAGTCTCCGTCCCCGACTACCATCGACATAGGCCACAGAATGAATAACTAAGCCCTCCCTCGGAGTGAAGCCAATCCGGAAGTTCCACTGCCACAAGCATTTCAACAATGACCATATCTAAATTATGAATTAAATGATAATAGTGGACCAGTTAAAAAAGGAAGAAAGCAAAAACCTTCTGCCATTCTATGTAATGTCCATTAATTCGAAAGCTTGGACCTTCAGGCTGAACAATTTGCAGGGGTTTAACATCACTTCTGTCCACACCCCCTCTTGTTTCGCCTGCAGTGTAGTTCCTAAGTGGATCAGCGGGAGGCAAGGGAACAAGCTTACGATCTTCAAATTCTATCACAACCATATTTTGCATATCAACAAGAACATGAATTCCTTCAACTGGTCGAGCATAACCATTTTCCAGTGGACAGTCACTCTCTGTCCGGCAAAATATAAGTGGTTTTGCAAGTCTATGACTAGGAGCATCAGCATCACTGTGGTAACCAACACACCTGTAGTACGGTTTGGACATAAAGATTGTCATCATAGATACTCTGAGACAGATAACTCCAAAATAAATATTTGTTTACATTTTACTAACCACGGATCAACCATGACTAGATCCATATCATCAATACCCCTTTTCTTCATTGCCTCTCTAAATGGAGGGTAATCTTTGACGATGGCTTCACATTCAGCATACTCTGTGGCATCCTACAATTGAGAGAGAGAGAGAGAGAGAGGTTTGTAAATCGCGTGCCACAGTTACTAAAAAACAAGAATGTGATTCAACCATGCTAGATTCATATATTAACCCAAGTTTTCATAAAATGAAAGGAAGAACACCTCAATTCATTAAATGAACCAATGCATCAGTCTATGACCTCAGTAGAAAAAACATATTTGGAAGTCTTTATGCATGTTGTCAGTAACCGTAAGCACAGTACTTCCATCATATTTACCAAAGAGTCACTGATATAACTTGCTATCAAGAATATTGTTACACTGCAGAACAGCATTATTGCTTTAGCAGGCATGACCCACTTGTTTTCATTTGAATGGATGGAACTCTAACAACTACTAGCTTTTGAGTAGATAATCTTTCAAACACCAACACCTATCATATGAATCAACCTGTTACGAAAATTTACATGTGAATCAAACTGTTACTAAAACTTTACTAGCAATATATATATGAACCTGGAAGGGAAAAGTTTAGAAAACCCAAAAAAAAAAAGAAAATTTGTGTACACTACTTGCAGGTGCTCTAACCCTCTTTGAATTTTTAAACGCTATTGGCATGGGATAGAGAAAGTGTAAATTACTCAAGAAAATCACTGTTGCAATATGCGAGAAACATAAAAGAATATATATATATATATATATATATATATATATATTTATATATATATATATATATATATATATATGTACCATGCCAAAAGACAGGAATGATTTTGGGCGATGAGCAGTTATCCAACAAATAAAAAGTGGCAAAAGTAGTTGATCACTCATACTGCATTCCATATGACAATCAAACTAATAATCATCTGTTTTTGTCAATTTGAACCAAGATGACTAGAATAGATTAATCAAAATTTCTAAGCATGCTAGCACGAGTTAGTAAGATGGGATGTACTCAAGGCCAAGTTCAAAATAAAACAAAACGAACTAGCAAAAATTTCAATCTGGCTGACATACCATAGGAGGCTGAACATCAGGGACAACTGTAGATGAAATAACTTTTCCCCTATGATGTCCACCTCGAGTTGTTGCATGTACTTCAGACAGCTCAACAATCCATACACTAGTCTCATTTGACTTTTTGTTGTACACAATTAATCTGGCTCGTCTTGGAGGGAGCTTACTATGAATTGCTGGCCCTCCTTTGGATCTAGGCAACAATGATGGTTGAAAAGGGGGGAAAAAGTAAGCATCTGCTAGTGCCACTACATGTTTATCTGGTTCCATTAAAACCACTTCAATAAATCTCATGCCATCTCTGACCTGAAGTGATATATAAATCCAATAATAAGGGAAATACATTCCAATAATTGTCTCTACTTGTCATATTAATAGCATATGCATCAATGGGTCATAGAAAGAAAATGAAGAATTTAAACCTCAGGTGTTGCTCCAGCTGCTCGGACAGTTGCCACTGCCACAGAGATTTCAGCAGCAGATAAAGGATCCAAAGGATGTTTGGTCTGATCCTTTGTCATGATCTGAACCCCTGAATGACCAATTCATCAATCACAAAAAGGCATCAACCAACAAATGAATCTTCTATGAAAATTCAAATTAGACAAATAATTTCACAGAGATAAAACATCTATCAAATACTTAAGTCAATAATACAACAAAAGGCGTCCATAGAAACGTACTGAAGGATTATCCATGGATATATTAACCTAACCCAACGCTAACACTGATTGGTTGAAAAAATATGACAAAACTATTGATTTAAATAAAATGAGTTTCCATTTTGTACTTAAAAATGGAACATTATAAAAATATAATATACAGGATATTGCATACAAACCCAAATGGCGTATAAATAATTATAAGTATTTCAATTTTCTATTGAAAGTCTTGGTGCAGAAGTCCACTGGAAAACCATTACCACGGCAGGCCAATGAAAAGTTAGATGGTTGGTCTATAAACCTCAACAAAAGAACAACTTTGCGTTCAACTTCATGAACAATCAGTCCCTAAGAAGGAATCAGGTAGGGTAGCTCCTAACATAAATACAATCGTGATAATGGGGGTGGTCCTACCAAAAGTATACTTGGAGATAGAAACTTTCCCCCTCCAATCATAGAATCTACAAACTTACAGATTTTTTTTGAAAAAGTTGCCCACACATGCATCCCTATGACTCAAATCTGGGAGCTTAAGAATGGAACACTAGTTATTCCACCACCGGGTAAATTAATAGGCTAGTGTGAACTAAAGTTCACATAAATTGCTACGAAGCCCTCAAATTAATTCTGCTTTATTAAGATGTATGACAATAAATATAATATTAAAATGGCAGGCATCAAAAGAAAGAAGGAAATGATACAAATGACAGATCTTTGAACTCCTTTGACAACAGAATAATAGAAAACTCCAAGTCTGTCATATGACATGCATGATGCGTACCAAATTTCAATTCACTGCTAATCAAGATTTAATAGCTTAGGAAAGCAAGCATCCGTATAAGTGATGAAGTGAGACAATTAAAATTACCCACCAATACGATGCTAGTACTTTGTGATGGACTGCTTACATGAGCGTATTAATGTATATCCGAAGAAAGACAACTTAAAAATTAACACAAGAGTAGCCACACATACCTCGATGAACCAATACCAAAACATAGGAACCAATCGAACGATTACAATCCAATATGTCATATTCCATTAAAAAACTAAACGTCAATGTCAATGCTATAAGCCTACATTGCCTAATTTTTTGGGGAAAAAAACTCTATTTTTTTATATTTCTATTTTTCCTAAAGTCCACAAAACATATGAAAGAACGATCAGTTTCAAAGTGAAGATAAAATTGACAGATACTAATTATCATTAAAATAAATCCAACAAATTTATTGTTGTGCCTGCCAGAACTGCAAACAAAATATTCAATCATATGTAACATCGAGAAGAGGAAAAAATACGTAGTAAAATAAGAAATGATTGATGAGGATAGCCCAGACACACACACACACAGTGCTTTAAACCAAAGGATAGTAGGGACTTCAACTCCAAGATATGGGGTGTTTTAAGGTCTTATACTAATGCATAACTCGTGCATACATACCTGCACATATCAACGTCCCACACTTCTTCACGTTTCAAGATAAAAAAAAGCCAATTGCATTTGAAAGAAAAAATAATATAAATAAATAAATAAATAAAAAGAAGAACCTTTATTGCTAGCCTTAGAAGACGGCTCGGCTCTGATCAACGACGCTATTTTATTCCTCTCCTGATCTCCTGCGGCAGACGAGCCGCTCCAATCAGCGGCGGCTCCGACGGAAGCTGCCTCACGGCGGACGAGAATGGCGGCTGAGGCTGATCCTTCTGCGGCTGCCACAGCGGGAGGATAACAACAAGCAGTCTCCTTTGAGGGAGAAAACGTCGCTTTTTTCTTAGTTGTGGCCATTGTAACTGGTTCGCAAGCTCGGATCCACAGTAATGCGAATCGCAATCTACTGACATACAGCAAATCACAAAAACTCTTCACACCAGCGAAACCGCGCCACCGCCGCCGTGTATAGAGACAGATTGTTGTATGTATAGGTCTGGAGAGTGAAAGAGAGAGCTAGGGTATCTATATCATAGTGTAGCTCTGAGAAGGGGAGAGGAAACAGTGAATGGGAGAACCGGAATAGGCAGCGGGAATTTATAGTGACGAGGTGAGGGGGGTATTTCGTAATTTCACATCTATTATTTAAATTTTTTTCGGAACAATTTTGATTTATTTTGTTGAGAACTTTGGATTTATTATTCTTCGCTCTGTGTTATGATTAGTTATACGATAAGTACTGAAGGCCGTGATAGGAGCTTTTGCTTCTTCTATCATGTGTTCCAAAAATTTGTACCTAAATAATTTTATAAAAATCTATTAAAATTTAAAATTTTTGATTCATTATAAAATTTAAAAAAATTAAGTATATGACTTTTAAAAAACCTATTTTGAACGCTAATAGATTTTTATAGAGTATATAAAACTTTACATTGAACAATTATAGAATTTTCAAATTTTGAACGTTAATAGATTTTTATAGAGTTTATAAAACTTTACATCGAACAATTATAGAATTTTCAAATAAAAAAGTTATTAAAAATTATGAATGAATACTTTAAACTTTTTTTTAATTGATATATTAGTTTTATCTTTTCAAACTCATCAATATTACTTTAATAAAACTAAATTACTTTTTTATATAAAATGTTTTATATTTATCTAATAATACTAAGTGCATTAAGTTAAGCAAAATTTGTCGAAATTAATTTTTTTAAAATTATTTTGTCGATTAATGGCAATATGAGAACAAAAGTCATGGGTGTTGGATGTATGTGTATGTACAGTTGGATTTTATGTATTCTAATCGTGACGCACTCGTTACGTGCATTTACATTATTTTTATTTGTATAGTGAGGTTGTACGTGTGAAGTCCTTTTTTTTTTAGATGAAATAATTCTTTTTAGAAATTGGATTAAATAACGTTGTGTAAAAAAACTGAGTACTATATGGATACAAAATTGATATTCGTTAATATCGACTCTCACATTAAAATGAGTAAATAAATTGAAAAAAAAAATTAGATGAAATGTATGGATGCCATGTGTCGAGAGACCATAGATATAAGGTGTGTTGTATTATTTTAGGACTACTAATAAATTTTAGTAATAATTTTATAAGGGACATTAATAATTATTATTTTTTGGATCAAAATGGACATTAGTATAATTGAACTTTGGTTTAGTAGGTCGGATCATTTTGTCTGTTTAGCATGCTCATACATTATTAGTATTATAAAGATAAATGGTTAAGTCACCCTAAAATAAAATCATGATTATGTCTCTGATTAATTAGGGCTTTTAAAAGTAAATGTTGAAATACAATTATTGATTATGCTATTGACCCGACCGATGCAATTTAGGGATATTTTTCTCATTATTTGAATTAAATTCACATTGAAAATATAATGTCATATTTATTCACATTAAATGTCTAATTTGCCTCAAATCAATAGCTGTCTTATTAAAAAGATTAATTAAAGTAAAGAGATCGCATTACTATTATGACTTTCGTTAACGAAATGAATCAATTATAAATTAAGATATATTTTCATATAACCGAATCGCTAATAAATCAAGAAAGCATTTAAAGGTGAACAAAACCAAAACGGTGTTAAGTTTCTCGATGATATATTAGTTAGACACGTAACAGACTAAAATGGGTCATTGGGCTCTTCAGTGTTTGTCGTGTTACTAAAAGTTATAATTGATAATAAAAATATAACTCAGATCTTTTAAATCGTATAACAGCTTAAATATATATTTTGACCACTTTCATAACATAGACAAATATTGGTTCTCAAAATAGATTAGTCAAAATTTTGAAAACTAGTATATTGGAATACATGTTCCACGTATTTAAAGTATATCTAATATTTTTTTTATTTTATTTAATTGGATTGAATAGTTTTTATATTTTTTAAATTTTTTAATAAAGATTATTATTTTTGTTTTGTGTTTCTAATATCTATTTTTAATATTCAGGGATCATGAGCTTTTGCACTTTAATATGGCTAGTTTTATTTAATTAATTGATGAAAATCTACAATTAAACACTTAATAAATAGTAGAAATATTAAAAATATAAATAAATTGTAACGTATCCAAACGTATGAGTAACTTATTTAAGGGATAAAACATATCTCTCCCTTATAAAATAATTGTATTACAAATTTTATGGGTCGAATTTGAACAATTACATGTCTCCCTTATAAAATAGCTATATTATAATAATACTCCCTTTAGTTTGTAAAATATATAAGAAAAATTATAAATATATTCCATCTTATTTGACATAAAAAATATATTGTAGAGATATATATATATAATTGTTTAAACTAAAGATACTAAAATGTTAATTATAAAAATTAAATGGGATATATAAATATTATATTGATGTTGCCTATGCTCGGCTGTCATGCAACAGTGATGCGTAATTGATTTTGATTATTGTCTTCCCGCAAATGGATTTATGAAAGAGAAATCAAGAAAATAGAAAAATAAAAAAAGAAATTGGATTTAATATCTTCAGTCTTCACTAAAGTATGTAAAAAAGAAAAGAAATTGGACGATAACGACGTGGCCCTAGTATGAAAATAATTAATTTAATTTGGAAGAAGATAATTTTTGAAGTATATAATATAGTACTAAGCCAGGCTGTCTCCTGGTCACTAAGAATTACTAGAGAAAAAGTTAGATAAGACTTTGGGATCAGCTAATTGTGATTAGTGCTTTAACCCATATCTAAATCGGACAACTTCGAGACGGTACCACGTGAAAAAAAAAATTTGGTCCAGTCTACTGAAAAAACATGATTTCATATAAGTCTGTTTCCTGTTGAAATGGCAAAATTAAGTCTATCGGTTCTAGTAGGGTTTATGTACACAAGTTAATAGTGCATGTTTTGGCTTTACGTGCATCTCGCTAAAAAAATCGGAGGTGATCATATGTACACCGCTACATACCCGCATGCACTGGTGCATGCGATTAGATGATTCGTGCACCGATTACGCGCATGCACCAGTGTAAAACCCGCACGCACATGTGCAGATGATTACACTACCCGTGCATGTAGGTATATTATGGAGCGATAATGTAATACCTGCCCTGCGTGCACCGGTGTAGAAAATGTAGCAATAGAAACTTTCACAAACTGCAACATATGAAAATGTAGAAATACATCTCTTTCCTTTTTTTTTTTTTGTTTTGCACTCAGTCGAAATCATTCTTATAACCTGAGTCATTTCCTGCTTGCAAAATTTGAGAACACATGTACTTGAGGTAGGATTAATTACTAATTTTTTTTTTTTTTAGTTGTCTGGGGGTATTTTAGTAAAATTAAAAGAACTAATAACCTAAATATTTAAAAATTGGACCTAATCGAAGAAAATTCCTTGAAAAGTGAATTTATATGTAAATTTAATTTGTTACCAGATTTAGTTAGGTAATGTTTTTATAAATGGTACGTTTTTTTGCAATTTTCCTATCTAAATTGTGCTTAATGGACTTTTTTTTAGCGATTACATCAAATATTGTTCAATGAAGTAGAATTATTCAATAGAGTACAATCCATTACGGATAGTTCAATAATACAATCAAATAATCAATTACAACAAACTGTAAATATAATAGACATAAACTCACACAAGTGAAACTCAAACCCAATATCTCTTCTGAAAACGAGAATTTTGGGGGTCTTGATACTACATTTAGGTACCGTTTGGTTTGAAGGATGTGATAAGTAATGTAAAGATTAAAAAGTATGAAATGATTGTAAAAATAATATGTGATAAGTTGTATGATGTTTGGTTTGAGGATAAGATGGTTGATAAAATTTATTATTTGGTATAATGTCTAAAATACCCTCGGCATTATAATAATAATTTAAATATTATTTTATTAATATTATATTATATTATTATTATTATTATTATATTATTATATAATAATAATAACATTTATTACTATTATATAATATTAATAATACACACTAATCATATAATAATAATTATTATAAATAGATATAATTAAATATATATATATATAATATATATAATATAATAATAATATATAATAATATTAATAAAATAATAATAATGCGTAATAATCATATAATATTATGTAATTATAAAATAGGAAAAGAAATAAAAAAAAAAAAATATAACAAAAGGAAGAAGAGATAAGATCTAGAGACAATATTAGAAGAATCAAAGGGATATAAAGATCTATTAAGGAAGAAGAATAAGAGTTAGGATTATTATAGAATATTATGAGAATATATATAATATAGAAGAATCAGAATATAATATCTATATATATATGCATATATAGAAGAATAATAATAATGGACAAATAATTACATTAGTAAGAAAAGAAGAATAGAGATAAAGAATAACATTAATAATATAATAATCATAATAATAATTATTTTATAAGAAGAAGAATATTATTATAAGAATATATGAGAAGCATAAGATCTCTATTAATTTAATAAATAATAAATTTTATTCTTAGGATTATTATTATTATATTAATATAGAATAATCAAATAATAAAATATATATACTAATAATAATAATAGTGTATATATAATAATCTATATTTAATACTAATAATAGATATGTATTCATATATACATAAATATATATTGATATAATAATAATAAAAATAAAGTAATAATAGTAATAAAATATAATAATAATAATAGTATATATAATACATAAATAATATATAATAACATATATATAATAATAATATCTATATATAATATTCGTAATATTTATATATATATATATATATTATAATCATATAATAATAAAATAAATAAAAATAAAAATAAAATAATAAAAATATAATATATGATAATAAAGTTGTAGAAAATAAGTTGTAATTTTTTGCGGGAATTTTAAATTTTGTAATGTTAAAAAAAGGTGGGAAGGGGTATTTATGTCATTTTATTGTAAAATATGATTAGAATGAGATAAATATGGTGTGTGATAATTTTTTTTTTATACCTCAAAACAAACATGGGATAAATAAAATTATCCAAAGACTAATAATCCCATCATGCAATGTAAACGGTACCTTAGTATCATGTCAATATCATATATTTGATTTCTCGGTATTGGAAGTTGGCTCAGGTGTTGAAAGTAACATTATTGTGAGCAATAATTATCCTCATTACTATCTATACCATATATCATCATCATCGTCATATTATAAAAGAAGGGCAATACATAGTAATTACATTGGCCTCTTGGTATATTTTATGTGTTCTTCCTAAAACACCCTTATATAAATAACTATCTCTAATATTTTGATTTTCTTCAAATTTTCTAAAATCATTTATTTCATCTAATTAATAATATATCATATTAGCTTAAATATTTAGAATTTTAAAAATATACAATAATTACATAATTGTAATTATATACCATATTGATGTGAACCGTTATTTTAGGTATTTGGTAGAATGAAGTGTTAATGAAAAATAAAGATGAACACAACAAGATTTTTACGTGGAAAACCCTCAAATTGAGAGAAAAACAACGGGACCTTGTCCAGTATAAATTTCACTATCACACTTTTTTCTTGATTACAGGACTCCTGGGACACAATTTGCAATAGCCTAGAGACTTATAGAAATATCCCAGAAAAATAATGAAAATGACCGAACAGAAGTAACTTTGCTCTCTTCAGAGTCTTTTTGTATAGAAAAATTCAACCCTTTACTATGAGACCATCTGCGGGTATTTATAGGGCTGTTCCCAGTGTTGGTTCGTGGGAGATCTGGAACACGATGTCCTCTGATCGTGGCTTAACTGGAGCCAAACGTGTCCGAGAAATCCGCGCCCCATTACTGCACGTTTATCCACGCCGGCTGATTTGTTGGTTATCCCCGGGTCTTCCGCTAGTCTTTGACCAAAAAACCGAGGAGGGTTTAGCAGCTGTTCGGTAAAACCCTGCTCGGTGCTATCTGCTAGGTGTCTTCCTGTTCGGTATATGACTTGTTCGGTTCTTGGGGATTTTACCCGAGAAAATCAATATGTCATATGACATCACCTCACCCCCTAAAGTAAAGCAAGACGAGACCTTTGAAGTCTTGTTTTATTGTCTTCGGGTAAAATCCTAGCCTTGACCTGCTCGGGATTTTTTGCCGCCCTTTTTCCCGCCTAAAAATTTCAAAATGCTGCGCGACGTTTCATTTCCCGAGGCACCTTTATGACCATCCATTCCCTCATTTTTGGACGGTGGGGATTAAATGACTGTTCATATGGTCCCATCTATAAATACCCATCATTTTCCTTCATTATTCTACTTTGCTGCATTTTGCTTCCGAGCTAGCATCAGACGATCGAACAACTTGCCTCAGTAATCTTCATTTTTCAATCACCAAGTATGGTTTCTTCCTCAGCCGACTCTTCATTACAGGCGATAGATATGTTCAATGAGGGAGATGCTCTTAGCCCCTCTCCTCAACCCTCTTCCTCTTCTTTTGATAGCGACAAAACTCTGAGCTCTTCTGCTGCATCAGCTGCTCGTATACAAGAGCAGAGACTTGCTACAGAGCGAGATTTAGTGAAAGCCCGTGTTCCCTGGTTCGAGATCTTTGAGTATGAGGTCAAATTGACTCAGCATCTAAGTAATATTTGAACTAAATTGGGGATTTCCGAGGGGACTGCTATTATTGTTCCCCCCTTCCGGATCTCGTCCCCACTTACCCCCTAAGGGGTATTTTCCTTTTTACATAGACCAGCTCCGAGGAGGCCTTCATTTTCCTATCCCTCCTTTCTTTATTGAAGTAGCCTCCTACTTCTCTGTTTCTCTTAGTCAATTATTTCCTAATAGTTATCGGTTATTAGCGGGCTTTTTCATAGTTCTTTATTTTCTGGGTTTTACCCCCACTCCCAAACTTTTCCATTGTTATTTTCAATTAAACAAGAAAGAGATCGGGCTCTTTTACTTTTCTTCTCGGACAGGGGTTGACTTCCTCAAAAAATACCCATCGTCCATAAAAAACTGGAAAATTCCTACTTTTTTGCTCGTCCGCTCCAACCTTGGGATTGCCCTATGGAGTGGAGGGAAAATATCCCGAGGGGCAAGTCAATAAAGGGTCACCTTGAGGAGGAACAGTATTTGTCGGTTCGTCGTGCACTTGGCGATCAGTGTTTTAATTTGATGGAGATGATTGACGACGGACTGCTATACTTGTTCCAGCTGAGCCCGAAGGGTGCATCCTTGAAAATGCCCCTCGGTGAGTGCTTTTCAAGCAGTCTAATTCGTTTTACTTTCGACTTGTTACGTTCGGACTAATATTTCTCTGCTATTTTCAGAAACGAAGATGATGAAAGCTAGGATGACCGAGAAGCTGAATGAAAAGAGCCAGAAATGCCAAACTTCTAAGGCTGTTACTGCTCCTGCCTTTCCCCCTTCCGTCGAGATTGTGACTCCTCCTGAGGAGAGGGCATCTCCTGAGAGGACTCAAGCTCTTCATCGCCGGAAGAGGGCTACTCCCGAAGGTCCAAGTTCCTGGCCCAAAGCACCTCCCCTTAAGAAAACTTCTTCTTCCATCATCCCTTCTGAACCCCGAGCCTCCTCCCAACCCGCTCTCGGTGTTTCTCGGCCTACCTCAAGATATCACATCCCTTCTTGGACGTATTCTCCCAGCGTCCCATTACTGAAAAAACCCGACCCCAAAGCCTCACAATCCATTTTGTGCTACACCCCAACTCAGCCGACCGTAAGTATCTCGGGGAATTGGCCTTCAGCAACCTGGTGAACGACTTCTCCTCATCTTTTACTCAGGTAGATGCTTTTACCAATTAATCTTCCTCGCTTGTCTTTTTCAGTACATTCATTCGTCATTTTAATTTTCTATATGCTCTGATGCAGGCCCACATGATGGCGGGTGAGCTTCTCACCCGTTTTCACTCAGTACGATCAGCTGATGGCCATAACCAGAAGCGCATCAGGCAGTTGGAGAGTATGGGTGAGGAGCTGAAGAAGTCGGTGAGTCTTCTGAAAGAGCGGCACTTGGCCCTGGTGTCAGCTCGGGATAAAGCGGAGAAAACACTTGCAGAAGAGCGGACAAAATTCGCCGATCTGAAAAGTGCTAACTCTACTTTATCGGAGCAGTACAAATCCATGATCGAGCAATATCAATCTGTGGGGTCTTCCCACCTTAACAGTGATTAATAGACATAAGAAAGACTAATCATGCATTAATAACATCTTAGGGTTCTAGTTGTTGCAAGAGCTAACAGAATTACAGGCCAAATAAAACTTCAAAGCTTATTAGTTACATTCCCATGATGAATGTTAACATGTTAGATTTATACTACTCCTAGAGTAGATACTAAACAAAAGTTGAATCCTAAACGTTCCTGTTTTCCTCGTAGCTCACTGCCTCAACCCGACCCTTAGTCCTTTAGTCCAAAGGTGTACCTACAGAAACAACCCGTCATGAGCATGTATATCGTTACTTAACATCATAAGGTAATGGCATATAAATAAATGCATGGAAATAATTGGTAATGTATACTTCCTGGTTAATCGCATTAACCCTCTTTGGTTGTCCCTGTTTCATAGCCATGCATAAAAACCATTAATTCTTGACATGAATGATTAAGATCACCATCTTATAAATATCATCATCTTATAACGTCATCATCATATAAGCATCATTGTCTTATAAATATTATCATCTTGTAACATCATCATCATATAAGCATCATCATCTTATAACATCATAACAAAATATAACAGTAAATGTACGACATCTTAGTTAAGTGAACATGCTGGTTATTCGTTACCTTCTTCTTGTTGTTCCTGATTCATAATCGTGCATATGGCATCTTACCCTGTGGCATCTTACCACATTATAAACCTCGCATGGCCTCTTACCATGTGGGGTATCTTACCCCGTGGCATCTTACCACAAATACATCGCATGGCTACTTACCATGTGGGGCACCTTATCCCGTGGCACCTTACCACAAATACATCGCATGGCTACTTACCATGTGGGGCACCTTACCCCGTGGCACCTTACCACAATAACGTTACATGGCTACTTACCATGTGGGGCACCTTACCCCGTGGCACCTTACCACAATAACATCATGTAAACATCATCGTATAAACATCATCGTATAAACATCGTATAAACATCATCGTATAAACATCGTATACACATCATCGTATAAACATCGTGAATACTCATGCAATAAAAGCATAGTTGTAGTATAAAGATGTGTGTTACCGTCCGATGCCCGTACGCCTCTTACGTACCTTTTCAAAAGGATGAGGAGTCAACAGACTTTATCTCCTTGATGGTGCCGGTACCTGGGATGGTTCTACGAGACCACATAATACCATATTAGATGCCTCAAAACCATCTCACATCATAAACTTAACAAAATAAAACATCATTATATTTTGTCAACTTGCTGCCTCTCTCGATCGATCGGCCCAAGATCTCGATCGATCGAGACACTGTGCACTAACAGTGCCTTAGCTTCCTGCCTCGCTCGATCGATCGAAGCATTTTACCGATCGATCGAGAAGCTTCACCGATCGATCGAGAAATCCTTCGATCGATCGGCATCAAGATTTTAAAACATACATTAGACCAACTGTCTCGCTCGATCGATCGAGACCAAATCTCGATCGATCGAGAGCTCTGAATAATCGGGATTTTCCCCAGATTTTTGAGCACCTCTTTTCATACCATCTCTTCTACTTCATAACACATTTTTCATGCTAAAACTATCATGTGAATAACTTCATAAAATATCCATGTAAGCACTTAAATCAAAGGTTTAACAAAACCTAAGCTAACATGCATCATATCATCATCATAAACTTAGAGCTCAACCAACTTACAGAAAACAGGGCATCATGGCATTAACCAGATTTTCGAGCACTCCATTTCATGCCATAAAAACTATACCATAATTCATAAAACATGCTTGAACAAAAATATCCTGGGCTTTACCAACTTATCATTCGTGTACCCAAATCGAAGGTTCACCCAAAGACCCATCTAACATGCATAATATAACCTCCTCAATACCACTCTCAATCCACATTTTTCCAGAAAACAGGGGAAACATCTTCCCAGATTTTCGAACACCCTAGTTCACATGCTTTAATCCTTCATATAAAACACATAACATGCTCAAGGAAAAATACTGAGAGCTTCATAATAACACCATTTAATCATTTAAATCGAAGGTTTCAAGAAACCTAAGCTATCATGCCATTTTTACCATACATAAAAGCAAGAACCTAATAAGCTTAAAAACACAGACAGAGCATGGTTTCTTACCCTACTTTGCTCCGATTTTTGAGAGACTTCCAAGGGATGAAAATGGCAAGGCTCCTCAAGTTTTTACTCAGCAAGTGCTGGTGTTTCTTTGGGAGAGAAGGGTCGAGATTTGGGATGGAAGGATGAGGCTGAATGATTGAGCCAAGTGGGGTGAGAAGTCAGCCTATCAACAGTTTGATTGGCATGGGTTAGGGGGGTGGTTGCATGTAGGGTGGTTTGTGGTGTTTAATTGTGTCCCGGTATTTCATACGATGTATAAAAATATCTTCCCTTGATATTTTATAATTGTACTACATCAATACAACAATTAAAAAAAACACGTAATATGCCCCCTAAACCACATCATCATATCATAAATATAATCCCCCACTTAAAATACCACAACCCTCTTAAATACATCGTAATTCATCAGCGTAGCACATAATCATATAACATTTCATCATCGTAGCATATAATCATATAGCATTTCGGGGGTATTACACAATCTGTCTCTGAGCAGCTTGCTCAAGAGAAATCTTCGACTGCTGCTCGAATGGAAGAGTTCTGGCTCACCAAGAAGGCTGAATTTTTGAAGTCTCCGGAGTATGGCAACATGGTGGCTGACTGTGCTTCTAAGTTTTTTGATCATGAATTTGAAGCCTGTGTCAGCCAATTTGAAGCTCAGGGCTACCCTCCCTAAGGAGCTTCAAAAGATTTCCTCGATGTGGGGGCTGTCTTAGAAAGCCTCCCTGAAGAGATATTTCACCCGTAGAGTATGGTTTTTACTTTTTCTTGTATTTCTTTTCATTCATGAATAAAATTGTTCATTTGGCTACTTTCCTCTGTAAAACATCAATGATCCCACGAGTAAACAATTAAAATTCCGAACAAGCTCGCAACCCTGAGCACAAACACTTAAGCAATTTTAAGTTTAAACGTGGACCAAACATCCCGATCCCATGAGTAAACAATTAAAATCCCGAACAAGCTCGCAACCCCGAGCACAAACACTTAGGCAATTTTAAGTTTAAACGTGGACCAAACATCCCAATCCCACGAGTAAACAATTAAAAGTCCGAACAAGCTCGCAACCCCGAGCACAAACACTTAGGCAATTTTATGTTTAAACGTGGACCAAACATCCCGATCCCACGAGTAAACAATTAAAACTCCGAACAAGCTCGCAACCCCAGGCACAAACACTTAGGCAATTTTAAGTTTAAACGTGGACCAAACATCCCGATCCCACGAGTAAACAATTAAAACTCCGAACAAGCTCGCAAACCCGAGCACAACCACTTAGGCAATTTTAAGTTTAAACGTGGACCAAACATCCCGATCCCACGAGCAAACAATTAAAACTCTGAACAAGCACGCAACCCCGAGCACAACCACTTACGCAATTTTAAGTTTAAACGTGGACCAAACATCCCGATCCCACGAGTAAACAATTAAAACTCCGAACAAGCTTGCAACCCCGAGCACAACAACTTAGGCAATTTTAAGTTTAAACGTGGACCAAACATCCCGATCCCACGAGTAAACAATTAAAATTCCAAACAAGCTCGTAACCCCGAGCACAACCACTTAGGCAATTTTAAGTTTAAACGTGGACCAAACATCCCGATCCCACGAGTAAACAATTAAAGTTCCGAACAAGCTCGCAACCCCGAGCATAAACACTAGGCAATTTTAAGTTTAAACGTGGACCAAACATCCCGATCCCACGAGTAAACAATTAAAATTCCGAACAAGCTCGGAACCTCGAGCACAAACACTTAGGCAATTTTAAGTTTAAACGTGGATCAAACATCCCGATCCCACGAGTAAACAATTAAAATTTCGAACAAGCTCGCAACCCCGAGCACAAACACTTAGGCAATTTTAAGTTTAAACGTGGACCAAACATCCCGATCCCACGAGTAAACAATTAAAACTCCGAACAAGTTCGCAACCCCGAGCACAAACACTTAGGCAATTTTAAGTTTAAACGTGGACCAAAAATCCCGATCCCACGAGTAAACAATTAAAATTCCGAACAAGCTCGCAACTCCGAGCACAAATACTTAGGCAATTTTAAGTTTAAACGTGGACCAAACATCCTGATCCCACGAGTAAACAATTAAAATTCCGAACAAGCTCGCACCCCCGAGCACAAACACTTAGGCAATTTTAAGTTTAAACGTGGACCAAACATCCCGATCCCACGAGTAAACAAATAAAATTTCGAACATGCTCCATGAATCAAATACTTTCATTTTATTGCTACTAAATTCATAATCGAAATAACAAGGAAAGATTATACAAAATACTTCTTGAAGTTATGAATGTTCCAAGGTCTTACCAGCTCCCGGCCTTCACGATCTTCCAGCCTGTAAGATCCTCTCCCGATCACTTCCTTGATTTTATAAGGGCCTTCCCATTTGGGTGCTAGCTTTTTCACCTCACCAGCATGATTTGTTCTTCGCAATACCAAATCCCTGACTTGAAATGTTCTTGGGCGAACCCTTCAGTTATAGGCATTGGTAATCCTTACTTTATACATCTTTGTTCTTGTTACATCTCGTTCTCTTAGCTGATCAATCCCATCTAACTCCTGCTTTCTTATACCCTCATTCTGCTCTGGATCATAACATTGTACTCGGAGATATTCGACTCCAATTTCCGCTGGAATGAGGGCCTCCGAACCGTATACTAGACTATACGGAGTTTCCCCTGTAGATATCCGAGGAGTTGTTCGGTAGTCCTACAAGACACCAGGTAGTTCGTTTACCCATTCTGCTCGGGCACCTTCCAGCTTTGTCTTAATCCCATGTTAGAATACGATTAATAACTTCGACTTGCCCATTTGACCGCGGGTAGGCCACTGACGTGAATACTTGCCTGATTCTCATATCCTCGCACCACTTCTGTACTTTCTTTCCCTGAAACTGCCTTCCATTATCAGAAATTATTCTTCTCGGTATTCCGAATCGACACCCTATGCTTCTCCATAGAAATCTAATGATTTCCTCTTCAGTTATTTTTGCTAAAGGCTCGGCTTCCGCCCATTTTGTAAAATACTCAACTGCTACTAGAATGAATTTCCTTTGTCCCGTGGCAAGAGGAAAAGGTCCGACGATGTCCATCCCCCACTGATCGAAGGGACAGGAAATAACACTGCTATTTAAGACCTCCGCGGGCACATGAGATAAATTTGCGTGTTTCTGGCAATTGTTACACTTTTTAACAATTTCTTTGGCATTCTCTTTCATGCTGGGCCAATAGTATCCTGCTCGAAGAGCCTTCTGATATAACATATTGGTTGATGGCTACCTCCCGATGAGATCTCATCGGTAGGATTGATCAAAGTTCCTCTTAGGCTGCTCCAGTGGCCTCTCTTTCCTACTGACTTCACCACCATTTTTTATTTCTTTCTTCTGTTTCATCCTCTGTGCTTCCTCTAAATTAACTTATTTAGAGGCACATCCTAGCAATTCGTCATAGTCCGATGGTGGCTTCTTGGCCAACGATCTGAACAGGTCCCCCTCCCTCAGCCCTTGGGTGAAAGCGTTGGCTAGTATTTCGGACGTAACATGTGGAACATCAAGGCATGCTTGATTGAATCTTTTCAAAAAATCTCGCAGGGACTCTTTCTCTATTTGCCTGAGACCGAACAGACTCAAGGCTATTCTCTTGCAACTCCTACTGCTCGCGAATTGATGAAAGAACAGCGAACTGAATTTAGGAAAGGAATCTACTATTCCTGATGGTAATTGATTGAACCATGATTGAGCAGCGCCAGCAAGGGTAGTCAAGAACACTCTACATTTCACTCCATCTGTCAGCTGATGAAGGAGTGAAGCGTTCTCAAACCGAGACAAATATTCCTCCGGATCTGCGCTGCCATCATAATTCCCCACATTTAAAGTTCTAAAATTAAGAGGCAGAGGATCATCAATGACTTGAGGAGCGAATGGGGTGCTCCTCCTGGACGAGTAAATACGCCCTTCCATTTTATTGCGCATTTTTTGTAACTCCTCCTTTAAAAATTCCAATTGGTGATCCAAAGTCCTGTCTATTTCATCATCTGAGTGATTGGGAAGATCTTTCAATTCTCTAACCTCCTCCTCTGACTTCTTTACAGAGGCTGAGTTTTTCCCTTCTTCCTTAGTTTCTTCTTGACAGGGGGGGGGGGGGGGGGGGGTCATAAACTGCCTCATAACCTCTCCGACAGTTTTAGCAATCATCTCCGTTAAATGTTTCATAGGTATTCCTCCGGTAGGTAATGCCCGTGAAACATTCTGAGATGACCCAGCCTCCCCTGCTCCTTCTGGTTCTGGGCATGAACGCGGGTGGGGAGTTGGTTTATCCCTCCCCGACATTGGCCCTCGTCCCTTGCTTCTAACCATTTTGCCATGAATTCTTAATGAAATATCCTTGCTTCAACGTCTTTACTCCTTTGTTCCCACAGACAACGCCAATGATGTGAACCGTTATTTTAGGTATTTGGTAGAATGAAGTGTTAACAAAAAATAAAGACGAACACACCAAGAATTTTACGTGGAAAACCCTCAAATTGAGAGAAAAACCACCGGACCTTGTCCAGTATAAATTTCACTATCACACTTTTTTTCTTGATTACAGGACTCCTGGGACACAGTTTACAATAGCCTAGAGACTTATAGAAATATCCCAGAAAAATAATGAAAATGACCGAACAGAAGTAACTTTGCTCTCTTCGGAGTCTTTTTGTATAGAAAAATTCAACCATTTACTATGAGACCATCTGTGGGTATTTATAGGGCTGTTCCCAGTGATTGGTTCGCGGGAGATCCGGAACACGATGTCCTCTGATCGTGGCTTAACTGGAGCCAAACGTGTCCGAGAAATCCGCGCCCCATTACTGCACGTTTATCCACGCCGGCTGATTTGTTGGTTATCCCCGGGTCTTCCGCTAGTCTTTGACCAGAAAACCGAGGAGGGTTTAACAGCTGTTCGATAAAACCCTGCTCGGTGTCCTCCTGTTCGGTATATGACTTGTTCGGTTCTTGGGGATTTTACCCGAGAAAATCAATATGTCATATGACATCACATATAATTTTTTTAAAAAAGTTTACATAAAATTATATGTGTACACATCGCGTGTCAAAAATCCATAATTAAAATAAAATATTAGTGACGGTTTACACTTGAAAAAATTTAGTTGCACTATTATCATTATCTATATATTGTTATATGATACGTGAAGCGATCGATTGTAAGTATTTTGCTTTAGATTTTTTAATTGTAAAGCAATGAAATGATTCATTTATTCGTAGCCACCAATTCTTTGGTTTCTCTATCATAATTACAACGATGAAGAATAGGGGTGAATGCACATTGTTCGGGAGGAAAAAAAATTAGTATCTTAAAAAAAATTAAAAAGTGCATTTTATCCTAAAAATATATATTTTATTCTCCTCTAAAATTATATTTTGATCCACCTAAAAAACATTTTGCCCTCAATTTATATTCTTATTTTCTACCCCTAAACAGAAGTTCTAGATACATCCCTGATGAAACATATACGTATGTAGACGGTGAAAGGAAAATGGGTTATTAGATTCAACAATTGCATTTTATTTTAAAATCTTTGTGATTTATTCAAATTTTATAAGTAGTTTTAAACGATTATATGGTTTAATCTAAATTTCAATTCTTCTAGTGTTATTTTTACCATAACTAATGTCCCATTTAAGTTTGTATCCGGCTATTGTTGGAAAATTCTTGATGGATCGGGTGTGTGCCCTTGTCTATGCACCAACCAACACACATAAATTATTGTCAATCGTGGTTTGATAAATTATGGTTGGATATTTTTATATGTATTGGTGCATGATCTGTGACGCACGTCTGGTCAATATAACAATTTCAAGGTTATCCAAGAGCTAATCTTTTGAATAACTACTATATATTTGAGTGCCACTTGATTTTATGAATATTGTAAATCACGATAGAAACCATTTGGAAAATATTTGTATGGATCAAATTTGTGCCACGTTTATTGACAAACTCAATATGATTGATCTAAAATATTTGGTATGTTTGAATATTTAGTTTTTATTTAAAAATATTGTATTTAATATATTGAGTTGGTGTTTAAATGGAATTATTTCAAAAATTTAAGAAAAATCATAAAATATTTTAATCATGATTATTTTATGTGGTAACTGGTTGTATAATACCTGAAACTTAACTACCTAAGTTAAGTTGACTTAATGCGATAACTACGAGGTAAGTACGATTGAACATCATTATGCTTTGAACTCGGTTAGAGATAATAGAATGTGGTGGAATGTTATTATTGAGCCATAATTAATGAATTAATGAAAGATCGAGATGAATTAAGTGACTTGTAAAGGTAATATGAATTAATTAAGGAATTGTTTTCGGACTCGATTTTGAGATGAATCGAATTTGGTGTGATTATGTGTTAATCATGAAAATACTTATGTGAAATTGAGTAGCTTATTAGATAATTTATTTAAGTGGTTTAGAAAGTGGCATGAATTAAAATCATTATCCATGTTGAAGTGAATTAAGAATTAATTATTCATATTGGGGTTGAATTGTATTGTATTGTTAGGGACATTGATTAGGCTATGTCATTAGCTCATTAACATAAAGGGGATGAGATGAATTTTGGACCACAATTCATGTCTTGCACACACTTACACCTTCTACACCTAGAAACCGAATGATCCATCAAATAAAGGTCATCTTTCTTGAATATTCAACTTCCACAACATGGGGTTCTTCCATAGTGGATAAATCCTTTCTAAAAAATACACCTATAGAATGTGACACCCTTTCATATAAAGTGCAATTATTATAGGTATTAGACCCAAAAAAGACCATTACTATATTTGGATGTGCATTCCTTTCGCGCAAGTTTTTTTGCTTACTACACCCTTACGATCTCGAACATAAAAATAAAATATTGTAAAAAGAAAGAAGACAATCTCTACAAGAAAAACCCCAACTCCTCCTCTTCATCTCCACTTTTTATTCTTTGGAAACTTGGATTTTTTGCTTGGAACTTACATCTTGAACTTGATTTGGAAGAGCACAAGGGGTAAGGAGTTAAAGTTTAAAGTTATGTGTAGTAGTTGGTTAATGGTGGTTTTATTGAAAATTGTTTAATTTGATTTTGGTTAAGATTTGGGGGATTTGTTATTATGTTGTTAAACCAAAGTATTATTTCTAATGTATTTTTTGTTGAGGTATGAAAGATAATGAGGTGTGGTATGTGTTGGATAAGAGTTTATGCATGAAAACCTTGAGTTTTGGCTGAAACAGGGCTAGCGATTGATCGCTAAGAATACAACGACCGTCGCCCGTTGAAAACAAAATTTGTTAACGATATATAGTGACAACGATCGATCGCTGGAAATGAAGCGATCAATCGCGTAAAGTGAAATTTTGGCAAAATGTTTCTACCCTCAAGCGATCGATCTCTGGGCTGTTTTAAAAATATTTATGTATAGCTAGCGATCGATGCCAGGTGCATATTTCTAAAAATTTATTTATTGTTGGGGATTTTTGAGATATGATCTAGTATAGTCTATTTTGGTGATGGTTATGACTTTTGGGGAAGTTTTGTTATCAATCAAATAAGGTTACCAGTGTTGAACCCTAGTAAGACGTGTATTACATGTTTGAGTAAGATGATAACTCAAGTTAATAAAAGATAATAAGATGATTTAAATCGTATACGGAATACGACAAATTGTAATTAATTATGATAGAAGCATGGCGTATCTGTTAGAAGAATAATGAAGTTGTTGGGAGTTATTAATAATAAATATTGAAATGATATTCAATATAGATAATCGATCCTTCGGATGTCGAGAACGTCTAGAATCATGTCGTCGACCTTAAGGTACATGTAGCTTACGAGCAGAGGTAAATGTATTATGATTATGCGCATTAAATGATGTATTCTTGTTGTGATGAATTGCTAATTTGCTATGCAATATGGAAATGCTGTTGTCGAGCGTGCTATTATTATGGAATGGGAATACTGACGCAATGGAGCGAGGAATTGATATGATACCGTCGTTGTTGGGAGGGCGAGAGATGAGAATGCTGCCGCCTTTTAGCGAGCCATATGATATGATGAGCTATGAATATACAATTGATGAATGAGCATGTCATCGTTATGAATTATTACTGTAATGGTTCAATTACTATCGATTGTTATGAGTACAGTAAATCACTGAAATGATATAAATAATTCATGGAATTTGACGAACTTGGATATTGTGAGAACAGGAATAGCAAGGGAAATCCATATGATTGTGGCATACACAGGAAGTATTATTGACATTACATTTTCAGCTTCATATTCTGTGAATTATAAACGGTGAAATTGTTGATATTGAGATTATGTTATTGTGTGCTCACCCTGTGTGGGGACTGTTTCTGTTGAAACAGGTAGAACATGTTAACATTGACATTGGCATTGGCAAGGAGTCCGAGCTATGTACGAGGACGCTCCCTGAGATGAGGTACCATTATTGGTACTGAAAGTGACCTATATACGTAGATATACATCTGTTTAACGCTCGCATGTGAGCATGATGGTACATATATATGGATTGTATAAGTAGTTAATTATCCTCTCTTCATTTGAGCATGCATGCAATTAGTTGAGAGTGACTATTGCATGATTGACTAGAGGAATTATTAGTGCTATATCAAGGGTACACATGTTGAGTTTTGAATGTTGTCAAGAGTTTGAAGGAATTACGTTTCAAAATTTATATGAAGGACATGTTATGATAGAAGACCATGGATGAGAATCCTTCATTTATATGAATGCATGCAATATTAATGATAATTGCACTAATGAATGTGTTTAGGACGTGGGGTCCTTACATTAGTGGTATCAGAGCATTGGTTGCTCTTTTGGGTTGTTGAGGGCCTAGTGATGTGTTGATAGGAATGTATAAGCACATAGTTTTTGCATGGCTGCTTTTGTGTTAGTATGACATGATATATATACTCTTATGTACATGATATAATAGGAGGTAATTGGAATTTGTATTATTGCTAACCATTGTGGTTACATGACACATCTATTGCGCTTAATTGTCTATGATTTGGTATGTTTTGATGGATAATTTGATACATATGCTTCCCAATCGTATATTTGTGTAAATGTAGGTGAAATCAAAGAAATCGAGCTAACAAGGACGAATAAAGATCAGGAAAAGCTTTAGAGGTGATAAGGACTCAAGGTAGATCAAGAAAAAAGGCTTAAAAATTAATTTTGGATAAGAGATCGATCGCATGGAAGAGGAGGTCGATCGCCAATGGACAGAAAGTTGAGCAATAAATATGCGAGCAAGCGCTCGATCGCTACAAAAGGGGCGATCGATCGCCAAAGTTTACTGGAGCCAAGCGATCAATCGCGACAAAAGAGGCGATTGATTGCCCAAAGAATTTGCCTGAAAAAAATAAAGGAGCGATCGATCGCCATAGAGCCCGAGAAAAAGGAAATTTGATCTTTTTACCATCTTGGATAGATTTTTACCTACTATATCCGATTCCCACCCTATTTGCACGATTTGGGGACCCTAAATCAGACTATCTTTCATTATTTTAGAGGATTCCAACATAGTTTAGATATTAGAATAAATTTGCTCTCAAATTTTGTGAAGAACAACTTGAAGAACGAAGAACGAAAACGAAAGTGACGCTCAGGAATCGTGATTCCCTTTAGTAATTCTTCCTTTTGCTACTGATTTAATGTTTTCTAGAACAGATTTGATTGTTTTTAATTTAGTTATGAGTAACTAAATACTTTTGATTCTTGGTTAAAGGAAGACAATATCTTGGATTTTATGTTTTTCATGAGATTGGTGTTCTTTTATTAATTTTTATCGAGTATCATGTGCTTTTCTGATTTTCATGCCATGAATGCTATGTTTGATTCTTAGATTAGCCATTTAATGATTTTTACATGCAATCTAGTGATTGGCCTTTGAAGCAACTAAGATTGATAATTGCTTGCTGTTGGTGTTGTTAAATTCTTAGGAAAAATACGTGACTAGATTAAACATAGACGCTTGGATTATGTTGTCTAAGTTTCATCATTCTTACTAGATTTGAAAGCTATTGTTAATATTTATCTTAACTGCTGTTGTTTTGATCGATATAACGATACGGGTTAACTTAGAACGTTTGGACTATTTTAACAGGTATAAGGTAAGATAAGAGTTGAATCTCTAATAATGAATATTCAAGTAAAAATTGTATCTTTTGTAATAATCGATAATTGAATGCATAAATCCAAGGCAAAGTCGACTGAAAACTAAGAATCGCTTTTCTCATAATTTTAATTCACTTGGTTTAATTTTTTTAATTAGTTTAATTCATAGATTTGGCTTAGTAGTAGTTAATCAAACTCAAAAGCCCCCTTTTTACTATTTGGTTACATAATTGACACAAAAAATACATCATTCCATGTGGGATCGATCCCTACTCATGATACTACATATTTACTGATGTTAACTTGAGAAGGGTTAATTTGGGCGTACTCGATAAGTGCTACCAAATACGAAGAATGTGATATTGATAAATGACAGATGATGGCAATGAGCATACGCACTAAGGGTTGTATGATTGAAAAATGCTATCGGTCGTTAACTTATTTAAATCACATATTATTGATTTAACTATTGTGATAGTAATGATGTGCAGCTGGTGTGCCACAAATGGTATGCTATATTGATAGATGATTAATTTAATAATGTGATTGAAGAAAGAATAACTGAATTGAAATTGTATGCACGTTGTATATGTATACAGTGATAAGAAATCTGATTTTTGTAGGAAAATCAGAAGATGAGAAATTGGATAGGCTGTCTGAGGGCAGGAAATGATGGACACTACTGTGTTTTGATATGTGGCAACAAACAAAGTGATGACCAGGTATGGTTACGTTGTGGTAATAAGAATGCATGTATATGTGAAATTATGCAAATGTGCATTGAGATATGTGTATATGTATGTTTGGATATTCCGTGTTGTTGTTATATTCGAGCAAGGAATATGATACTTGCCGATGTCATATTGAAAGCCATGGAAATATAGTACTTGCCGATGTCATGTTGAAGCGATGATTATGCTACTATCATGTCAAAGCGAGGGGTATTATGATGGCCGATATATGTCGAAGCGAGGGGTATCAAAATATCGATGTTATAACAAGACCGGAATTGTTGTGTCGGATATGTTGATATTGATTTATGTCATGACATATAAATGAATTGTAGAGTTGAGCACTTACCTTATAATCTACTGATTATGTATATGAGTTGTGGAACAGGGGAATAATGTTATGAATCTTGTAATGCCACTGTTGAATGGATGTGGTGATATTATGAATTGATCATTGATAAATAAATGTGAAAGGAACAATCTGCATACGATGTGAGTCACCGCTTGAGTCCGAAAGGAACAAAGTGCTACATGCGATGTGAGTGACCTCTTGAGTCCGAAAGGAACAAAGTACTACATATGATGTGAGTCACCTCTTGAGACCATGTTTATGCCAATAATACGAGGCGAGAGATATTAGTGAGTCGCCGATGTATAGAATACTTGCCTCTGTTACACGAGGCGAGGGATATTATGAGGTATTATGTACCGCCGTTGGGCGATGAGGTATTGTGTACTGCAGTTGGGCAAGGAAATTATTGTACCGCCATTGGGCGATGATTGTTATGTACCATTGTAGTGCGATGAGTATTATTATGCTGCTATTGTATTATCAATGAATTTTGATGTGTCACTATTATGTTAGCGATGTATATTGATGTTGTGTTGATTGCAGATGGCAATAGAAGTAGTGTTATACACACTTACATTATTGTTCCTTGGGTGCATGCGATATAGGCCCAAGAGGATATTGAAAAGATTCAAGAGGACGAGGCATTTAGATAACCATTCCATTTGGCTTACCACTTTGGTACATGTTGATTGGAATCATCCTTGTTGATTGATTTGCCACACACACATTTGGTTTACCACATTGGTATACTAATCTGAAAAATCGAATTATGGATGTGAGGGAATTGAAAGGGAAAAATTGACATGGAACATAATGTGTATGCGCTAATATCTTATTGTTGAAATGACAAGATAGGGCGGAGCATAACCGCAGTAGTACTGTCACTATACTATGTTGTTGACTGGGTAAGGATAATTATTTTTACGATGATATCTATTGCTATGAAAGCATGCTAGTCTTTTATATAGTGGAGTTAATGATTAATTAACCATATTAGGTTGAGATTGAATGTAACCATGCGGGAATGAGATGAATGAATGTGTCATATGATGACATGAAACATCACGAGTTGATGAGAGATCACTATAAATGTCGTGTGTGGCCATGCAATCATTATGAACGTCACGAGTTGACGTGAAACTAACGTGAATGACATGAAAAAGGCATGAAAAATAAATGATGATATCCACCAATGTATAATGACATAAGTAATAAATAATCATTTAATGATTTATGGCAAGTTGGACACGATATAACGAACAATAGAATGATGTCATTATGAGAATACATGTTAACTATGGACATCCATGAGGAGTTAATATGTTTTGAGATTGAGTTAGAAATGGGAAGGCGTATAAGGGGGAACATATACATGTAGCAATTACTAATGAAACTTTCTAGTAACTACTTGGCCTTGCATGTGGATTAGATGAAGATATACGATGAGACTGATGTCTATGAAATCATGAACAGTGAAATGTTGTCCAGTCATGAAAAAGTACAACAATGATGAATATTGTTGATTAAGTTATTGTAGAAGTTACATTGATGAGATATGCAATTGGTTTTATCATACAAATTTGCAATAGTATGTTGTAGCATGACGTGTACAGGAATGTGTGAGATTTCGACGTAGGAATGTTCATGTTTGATGGCTGAGGCAGTATGAATATCAGTATGCGTAAGATGACAAGGTGCTAATTATGTTATGTGAACGTGAGAAGTACTAATGAACTTGTTTAGTACTTATTGTACCCCAGATGATAACTTGGTGATGAGATGTGGAAAGTTGATACTTTCGAGCATGTGAGTGCAGATGGGCACGATGAGATGATGTTGATACATACCATGTTGATGATTGCATATGTACATGTATGAAATTCTGTATACGAAATTAATGTAATTGCAATTTCATAAAGGTGATACTGAGGAATAATAATATGAGATCATGGGACATTATAAATTATGATGTATTAATGATATTGCTGAGGCAATTATAATGTTGTTGATACATACATGTATGATGTGAATCTAGGGATTTAATGAACTTACATGATGAACTTATAATAATGGTTAGAGGGTATGGTACATACACCAAGTACTTGAATTGTATACAAGAGAAAGAATTCTTTAAGAAAATGTCTGATAGGGAAGAATAATTGAGATATTATGCATGTATACTCATGGATGAGTCAGAATCTAGATCTGATTCGTAATAATTGATAGTGTGTTGACACTAATCCAATATTGAGAGAGAATAATGAAATACTGGTAAATGAGTAGCGATGTTGATCGAATGACAGAATTTACAACAAAAAACTTGACAAATGTATGTTCTATATAAGATCATTATGTGTTATTAACATAGTGAGATTTGGGAGCATGTGATGATTGAAATGTAACGCCATATGAGATGTAATGCATATTACCATGTCATGGAAGAACATGCATGTATTGAGGAAAATTAAGATGACCTTATAAGAACTCCGCCTAACGTTGAATAACAAGAAAACAAGAAATTGAAAGTTTAAAAAATAAGATAGTAGATTATAACAGCTTATGAACGCATGATATCAATTTTGAAAAGTAATGAAGCTGTAGTGTCAGGATCGATCGGGGTTTGTGGCCAGTCCACACCCGAGTTCAACCAACTTGACTTTCAATAGCTGATGTTCTTGAAATAATTGCACCGAGAGATTATATCGAGTTCGGTTATAAAACTGAGCGGAAGACACTCGAAATAACCTGCTCTATAACCGATTAACCATTTGAAAGACATTTTAAAGATATGCAAGTAAAGTAAATAAACAAGCATTTGTTTATGGAAGTTCGAAGATGGTGTAATCCTTCTACGTCTCTCTTTCATCCACCTCGTGGCACAAATGAATATATATGGCACAAATGATCTCTCAACGGATCTGATATAGAAAGGTAAGTAATGCCTAAAATCTGGGCTTGCTCTCTTTCAAGCTGTTCTCATCTTGTAAGCTGCCCATTTTGAATCCCAAGTGGGTTTGCTTTGATCTTGCTTGGATTGATCTTCAATCACTTTATTTGAGCTTTCAATACTTGTATATATAACCTCAAACAATGATATATACGTTAGACACCCGTTGGAAAAAGGTTCTTCATCATTCCTGAGCTTGCAACGGTCATATCCTGGTTTCTGGGCTCTTTGTATTTTGGACCGGATCCGTCTTGTACTTGTATTCAGTCTGGACTGGCCGGATCAGTCTTGTACAGATCAGACTGGCCGGATCAATCTTCTGGACAAATCAATCTTGGTATTTTCAGTCTTGATCCAGCTTGAGATATTCAAACCCTTTTCTTTGCAATTCATCAAGCTTCTAATCATGATCTATGAACTGCACACTTGATGAATTATGTTAGCAACATAATAACAAGTTTTGTAACATCAAAACCAAGATTATTCGGGTTCCTAAAACCCAACATGTAGAAAAGACATTACTAAAGACTGGTTAGTACACCAAGTGTATCACTTGTATAGAGACGTTTTAGATTCCAAATCTACTAATAGTGGATCTTCCTTTTGATTTTGGTTCATGATCAAGAGTCTGAACTTTGTTGAGAAACTGCATGATGAGAGTTGTTGAGCCATAAACGCATGGTTGAATTTAATGCTTAATTTATCCCTGGATTATTTATGAGTTTTGATGATCAGCAAAACTTGTGTTTGTTATACTAATGTGTCTATTAGTGTACATGTTTAATGGTTGAAAAGTGGATTGGTTGAAGAAATTCAATTGTGCAAAATCTGGGCAGGATCGCCCCAGGCGATGGTGATCATCGCCCCAGGCGATGGTAGCCATGAAGAGCATCGCCACGCACATCGACTGGAGCGACGCCGAGGCCCGCGTGCAGGGCGAGTTTGCCTGAGGCGATGGCTTGATCGCCTGAGGCGATGTCTGGAACGCCCGAGGCAATGTGTGCATCGTTTGAGGCGATGAAGATTTTTGACCAACCGAAGCTACATCATTAATTTTTGGCATGGATCGCCTGAGGCGATCTGGACTTCGCCTGAGGCGATGTGTGCAAGACTGTGGTCGTTGGGGCGCGGCGATGGTGATCGCCCGAGGCGATCTTGGAGTGATTCAAGCCTTAAGTGTAGCAACGGCTAGTAGGAGCCTTGGGGGCCTCATACACTATAAAAATGGATGTTTTGGAGCATTTTGAAGACAAGAAACAAGACTATAAACTACAAGAAAGCTTTGCTCTATTCAAATTATTCTAGCATTGTAAACTTCATACATTTCTGTTGTATTGGAGTTTGTAATTCATTTCTTGTTGTGTGAGTTTTGATTCTTCGTGTTGGTACACCATGAAGGTGTTATTTGAGTTATTGTAAGGTCCTCCAACACCGACGCAAGTTGGAAATTGTAAAAGTTATCAACAAGTAAAGTTGGTGCAAGTGTGTGGCTATCCTTGGAGCCCTTAAGGCCAAGAAGACTCGTGAAGAGTGTGGGTAACTCGGGAAGAGTTGTGTGTGGCTATCCTTGGAGCCCTTAAGGCCATGAAGACTCGTGAAGAGTGTGATGCTCGTGAAGAGCTGTTTTACTCGGGAAGAGTTGTATTGTGGCTAACTTGGAGCCCTTAAGGCCAAGATCATTTTCGTTCTAGTGGAACCTCGGTTAAACGTTTTCTAACCAGGAAGCGGAGACATGGGCGATTCATCGCCGAACTTCTATAACAAATTCTCTTGTCATTTATCGCTTTATTTAAATTACGCATTTATTTACTTCTTCATTTTATTTACTTATCGATTGACTTGAAGTCTTCCGCAGCGCAAACTCGTCAATTTTGCAAATTCATTTTAAAAAGCTAAAGTAGCCAAGGAACCTCATTCACCACCCCCTCTTCGGTTCCAACAAGTGGTATCAAAGCCATTTGATTTTTTTTTTTAAATCAAAAATTTTCTATGGCTAATCTAGCAAATGAGTTTGCTCAAGGTCAATCGACAAATCACCCTCCGCTCTTCACGGGTGATAACTACTGTTATTGGAAGAATAGAATATCTCTATACATCCAATCCATAGATTATGACCTATGGAAAATCATTGTAAAAGGTCAACATATTCCTTTGAAGGAAGTTGGGGGAATAAGTATTCCCAAAGAAATAGACGATTTTAAAAGAGAGGATATGATTTTAATTTCGCAAAATGCTAAAGCTATTAATATTTTACATTGTGCTTTAGATATGAAGGAGTACAACCGGATCTCGATGTGCTCTACCGCAAAGGAAATATGGGACAAATTGCAAATTTGTCATGAGGGCACAAATCAAGTGAATGAGACAAATATAGATCTACTACAACTCAAGTATGAGACATTTGAGATGGAGTTTGGAGAAGACGTTGACTCGATGTTTAGAAGGCTCACCCAAATCATAAATGAACTTGCACAACTTGGAGAGAAGTATCCTCCAAAGCAAATATGGAGAAGAGCACTAAGAGCATTGCCAAAGGAATAGGATGCAAAGCGGACGACCATCATTGAATCCAACAAAGGAGAAAGTGCATCATATGATCTTGATGAACTTCATGGTACCTTGGTGACCCATGAGCTTGAAGTGTCAACAAGAAGGGAATAAAGGAGGATGATAGATCCATAAGAAAAGGGATCGCCTTGGTCGGGAGGAAAGATCATTCTGATGATGAAGATGATGAAGAGATGATCTTGTTCACTAGAAAGTTCAAGAAATTCTTCAACAAACACAACAAGCCAAAGGCCTCCGGTGCTACCAAACATGATTCAAAACAAAAGGTAACTTGCTATAATTGTCAAGATAAAAGTCATTATGCTAATAAATGTCCTAGGAAGAAAATGGGGATAAAGGGAAGAAGAAAGCTCTTATAGCCACATGGAGTGATAGTGACTCCGATGAAGAAGCAACAAACATTTGTCTCATGGCCAAAGATGACGCAAATGATGAAGAATATGAAAGCGACGACGAGGTACCATCTTTTGATGAATTACTAGATTCTTATCATGAGCTTATTGATGTTCTTGGCAAAACCAAGATGAGTAACAAATTACTCAAACTTGAGGTAGCCAAGAGAGATGAAGAAAACAATTCATTGAAAAATGAATTAAGTTCTTTGAAGAAATCCTTTTGCAAGTTTAGTGATAGTAGTTTAAAGATGAATGAATTGTTTGGCTTGCAATGTTGTAGCTTTGATAAAGCCGGACTAGGTTTTTCAAGCAAATCTAAAACATTTTCAAGCTTGTTGGCTAAGTTAAACATAATTCTCCTACTTGCACTTATTGTTGCAAAAATGGTCATACAAAGAATAAATGTAGGTTTGCTAAAATCCAATACCAACCTAACAAGAGGTGGAAATGGATTCCAAAGGCATTGATGAAAGCTAACCCGCAAGGACCCAAAAATTAAATGGGTACCAAAGAATCCCAAATCAAAAATTTGTTTTGTAGGGACAACAAAGGGATGGATGATGAAGGGACTAGCACCTCAAGGGAGGAAACCATCTTATGCACCACAATAGAAGAAGCGCGAGGTATAGGACCAATGACAAGAACGTACTCTTGTCATCAAAGGTAAATTTATTTTGTGCATTTAAAGAGCAATTCAAAATTTCATTGGCACAAATTAATTGTGACTAATAAATAATGAAGCTCAATATTCATTGATAGTAAAATGCATTTCCCCTTAGCATGTGCACATATAAATTGTTTTGATGCATGATTTATGCTTATCCCTTTATAGTAAGTATCTTGATATGCCTTGAGTTCAAATTTGAATAATGCAATGTGAAAATGTGAAATTATGTGATTAAGCATGCTAATTGTTTGGATGCTCAATCTTTGATATAATCATGACCTTAATAATTTTAATGTCTATTGAGCATAAGTGCATGAGCATATGCACACTTTCCAATAGTTAGAATTCATTGTTTATTGCCTTAAACGCATGTGTGTATTCCTCTCAATGATTTAATCTTATGCTTGTTATGGCTATTACATGCTTGATGAGGAACATGTGTAAATTGTTAAAATATGGCTATATGGCAACATATAATTGTGATATGATTATTTGAATTTTGTGCTTTTTGATTATCAGAAAAAGGGGGAGAATTTTGTGATAAACTTGAAGATTAATTCATGCATAGTTTGAGGGGGAGAGTTTTTGTATGCATGGTTTGAGGGGGAGAGTTGTTTGTATTATGCTTTACTTGGTAATCTTGTATGTGCTATGCAATTGTTAAGGGGGAGTCATGTTTACTCACATTTCATGCATATTGCATATTCAAGTTTATCAATTTTTGTGATCATCAAAAAGGAGAAGATTGTTGAGCCTTAAACGCATGGTTGAGTTTAATGCTTAATTTATCCCCGGATTATTTATGAGTTTTGATGATCAACTAAACTTGTGTTTGTTATACTAATGTGTCTACTTAGTATACAGGTTTAATGGTTGAAAAGTGGATTGGTTGAAGAAAATCAATTGTGCAAAATCTGGGCAGGATCGCCCCAGGCGATGGTAATCATCGCCCGAGGCGATGTCTGGAACGCCCGAGGCGATGTGTGCATCGTTTGAGGCGATGAAGATTTTTGACCAACCGAAGCTACATCATTAATTTTTGGCATGGATCGCCTGAGGCGATCTGGACTTCGCCTGAGTCGCCTCAGGCGATGTGTGCAAGATTGTGGCCGTTGGGGCGCGGAGATGGTGATCGCTCGAGACGATCTTGGAGTTATTCAAGCCTTAAGTGTAGCAACGGCTAGTAGGAGCCTTGTGGGCTCCTACACTATAAATATGGATGTTTTGGAGCATTTTGAAGACAAGAAACAAAACTATAAACTACAAGAAAGCTTTGCTCTATTCAAATTATTCTAGCATTGCAAACTTCATACATTTGTGTTGTATTGGAGTTTGTAATTTATTTCTTGTTGTGTGAGTTTTGATTCTTCGTGTTGGTACACCGTGAAGGTGTTATTTGAGTTATTGTAAGGTCCTCCAACACCGACGCAAGTTAAAAATTGTAAAAGTCATCAACAAGTAAAGTTGGTGTAAGTGTGTGGCTATCCTTGGAGCCCTTAAGGCCAAGAAGACTCGTGAAGAGTGTGGGTAACTCGGGAAGAGTTTTGTGTGGCTATCATTGGAGCCCTTAAGGCCAAGATCATTTTCGTTCTAGTGGAACCTCGGTTAAACGTTTTCTAACCGGGAAGAGGAGACGTAGGCGATTCATCGCCGAACTTTTATAACAAATTATCTTGTCATTTATCGCTTTATTTAAATTACGCATTTATTTACTTCTTCATTTTATTTACTTATCGATTGACTTGAAGTCTTCCGCAGCCCAAACTCGTCATATTTGCAAATTCATTTTAAAAAGCTAAAGTAGCCAAGGAACCTCATTCACCCCCCCTCTTCGGTTCCAACAAGTGTGATGGGCCTTCCTTATTTGAATTAATGAAATGAAATGCCTACGCTTGAACCGAAAATAAATTGAAGGAATGTTAAAACGTAAATCTAGAACAATGTTTTGTGACATTCTAAATTGTGTATTGTTTGGATAGATCATATAGGATCCAATGAGATATTGAGACATTTTGACGGTATGTCGACTCTAACTCCAGTACTTATGTTATGCGTGGCTGAGTTTTGACACTTCTGATAAGTGTATATGTTTGAATTTCGGGGACGGAATTTTATTAGTAGAGGGGAATTGTAATACCTGAAACTTAACTACCTAAGTTAAGTTGACTTAATGCGATAATTAAAAGGTAAGTACGATTGAACATCACTATGCTTTGAACTCGGTTAGAGATAATCGAATGTGGTGGACTGTTATGATTGAGTCATAATTAATGAATTAATAAAAGATTGAGATGAATTAAGTGACTTGTAAAGGTAATTATGAATTAATTACGAAATTGTTTTCGGACTCGATTTTGAGATGAATCGGGTATGATATGATTATGTGTTAATCATGAAAGTACTTATGCAAAATTGAATAGCTTATTGGAGAATTTATTTAAGTGGTTTAGAATGGGGCATGAATTAAAATCATTATCCATGTTGAAGTGAATTAAGAATTAATTATTCATGTTGGGGTTGAATTGTATTGTTAGGGACATTGATTAAGCTATGTCATTAGCTCATTAACATAAAGGGGATGAGATGAATTGTGGACCACAATTCATGTCTTGCACACACTTACACCTTCTACACCTAGAAATCTTTACAAGAAAAACCCCAACTCCTCCCTCTTTATCTCCATTTTTTTTTCTTTGGAAACTTGGATTTTTTGCTTGGAACTTACATCTTGAACTTGATTTGGAAGAGCATAAGGAGTAAGGAGTTAAAGTTTAAAGTTTTGTGTAGTAGTTGGTTAATGGTGGTTTTATTGAAAAATGTTTAATTTGATTTTGGTTAAGATTGGGGGATTTGTTATTATGTAGTTAAACCAAATTATTATGATGTTCTAGTGTATTTTTTGTTGAGGTATAAAAGATAATGAGGCGTGGTATGTGTTGGATAAGAGTTTATGCATGAAAACCTTGAGGTTTGGCTGAAACAGGGCTAACAATCGATCGCTAAGAATACATCGATCGATCGCCCGTTGAAAAACAAAATTTGGTAACGTTATACAGTGACATCAATCGATCGCTGGAAATGAAGCGATCGATCGCCTGATGTATAAATGACCAGTGATCGATCTCTATGAGATCGATCTCTATGACTTGAGCTATCGACGCGTAAAGTGAAATTTTGGCAAAATGTTTCTGCCCGCAAGCGATCAGTCGCCACTTGAGAGCAATCGATCTATGGTATGTTTTCAAAATATTTATTTATAGTTAGCGGTCGATCGCTGGTTAGTAGCGATCGATCGCCAGGTGCAAATTTCTGAAAATTTATTAATTGTTGGGGATTTTTGAGATATGATCTTGTATAGTCTATTTTGGAGATGATTATGGCTTTTGGGGAAGTTTTTTTATCAATGAAATAAGGTTACCAGTGTTGAACCCTAGTAAGTCGTGTATTATATGTTTGAGTAAGATGATAACTCGAGTTAATAAAAGATAAATAAGATGATTTAAATCGTATACGGAGTACGACAAATTGTAATTAATTATGATAGAAGCATGGCGTATCTATTAGATGAAAAATGAAGTTGTTGGAATTATTAATAATAAATATTGAACTGATATTCAATATAGATACTCGAGCCTTCGGATGTCGAGAACGTCTAGAATCATGTCGTCGACCTTAAGATACGTGTAGCGTACGAGCATATGTAAATATATTTTATGATTATGCGCATTGAATACTATATTCTTGTTGTGATGAATTGCTAATTTGCTACGCGAAATGGAAATGTCGTTGTCGAGCGTGCTATTATTATAAAATGGGAATACTGACGCCATGGAGCAAGTAATGGATATGATACCGCTGCTGTTGGGCGTGCAAGAGATGAGAATGTTGCCGCCTTTGAGCGAGCCATATGATATGATGAGCTTTGACTATACAATTGATGAATGAGCATGTCATCATTATGAATTATTACTGTAATGGTTCAATTATTATCGATTGTTATGTGTACAGTAAATCACTGAAATGATATAACTAATTCACGGAGTTTGACGATCTTGGATATTGTGAGAATATGAACAACAAGAGAAATCCATATGATTGTGGCATACACATGAAGTATTATTGACACTATAGTTTCAGTTTTATATTCTGTGAATTATAACCTGTGAAATTGTTGATATTGATATTATGTTATTGGTGTGCTCACCCTGTGTGGGGGCTGTTTCTATTGAAACAGGTAGAAAACATGTTAACATTGACATTGACATTGACATTGGCATTGGCAAGGAGTCCGAGCTATGTACGAGGACGCTCCCTGAGAGGAGGTACCCGTATTGATATTGAGAATGTGACCTTATATACGTAGATATACATTTGTTTAACGCTCGGCCGTGAGCATGATTGTACATATATATGGATTGTATAAGTAATTAATTACCCTCTCTTCATTTGAGCATGCATGCAATTAATTGAGAGTGACTATTGCATGATTGACTTGAGGATATGATTAGTGTTATATCAAGGATACACATATTGAGTCTTGAATGTTGTCAAGAGTTTGAAGGAATTACGTTTCAAAATTTATATGAAGGGCATGTTATGATAGAAGACCATGGTTGAGAGTCCTTCATTTATATGTATGCATGCACTATTAATAATAATTACACTAATAAATGTGTTTAGGACTTGGAATCCTTACATATTGTGATTGATTCATTAAAATTTCTGTAAGGAAAAAAGATTTATAATAACTCTCTTGATCCTTCACGGTGTTTTCTTTATTCTTTCTAAAATATTGTATATAAATTATTGATATTTTGATATGTTCTTTTTTCGATTTTATAAAACATTTGTTTCTACTAATTAACAATACACGACATTAATCCAAAAATTATAATTAGTGTTCCAATCTCTTTAATGGTTTACTTTTATGTCAAAGTCTTCAAAGATTGACCAAATGTTCAAAGAGATTAACGAGGATATTCCGATCGAAATAAACTCTTGGAGAAGAGTGATAAATATGTGCGATCCAACCTTATTTCTACCCGGCTTTATTTTTTCTATAGTTCATATAATCTACACCAATCCATTAGAATTAGTGTCCGGATCGATCGGGGTGGGTTGCCAGTCCACACTCGAGTTCAACCAACTTCAGATTCAATAGCTCGTGTTCTTGAAATAATTGCACCGAGAGATTATATCGAGTCCCATTACAAAACCGAGCGGAAGACACTCGAAATAACCTGCTCTATAACCGATTAACCATTTGAAAGACATTTTAAAGATACGCAAGTAAAGTAAATAAACAAGCGTTTGTTTATGGAAGTTCGAAGGTGGTGTAATCCTTCTACGTCTCCCCTTCTTCCATCTCATGGAAGGATTCACTAGAAGACTTTGATTTATACAATCTCGTTGTACAAACCCGATCCAGTTGGACATTCCCCATCCAACTAGAACTCCTAGCAACTCAACTATGTATGTTCTTTAATGTCTCACATACAAAGACCTCTCAATCGGTTGCGATGAATCATCAACCGTTACAATGATATTCACTCATCTATTAAGCTCTCAAATACAATGAATAGAGTAAATATATATGGCACAAATGATCTCTCAATGGATCTGATATAGAAAGGTAAGTGGTGCCTAAAATCTGGGCTTGCTCTCTTTCAAGCTGTTCTCTTCTTGTAAGCTGCCCATTTTAATCACAAGTGGGTTTGTTCTGATCTTGCTTGGATTGATCTTCAATCACTTTATTTGAGCTTCCAAGGCTTGTATATATAGCCCCAAACAATGATATAGACGTTAGACACAAGAATATGCCCGTTGGAAAAGGTTCTGCATCATTCCCGAGCTTGCAATAGTCATATTCTGGTTTCTGGGCTCTTTGTATTTCAGACCGGATCAGTCTTGTTCTTGTATTCGGACTAGACTGGCTGGATCAGTCTTGTACAGATCAGTCTGGCCGGATCAGTTTTCTGGACAGATCAATCTGGCTGGATCAGTATTCTGGACAGATCATTCTTGGTCTAGATCAGTCTTCTGGACAGATCAGTCTGGCCGCATTAGTCTTCTGGACAGATCAGTCTAGTCGGATCAGTCTTCTGGACAGATCTGCCTGGGTCTAGATCAGTCTTCTGGACAGACCTGTCTTGGTATTTTCAGTCTTGGTCCATCTTGATATATTCAAACCCTTTCTTTGCAATTCGTCAAGCTTCTAATCATGATCTATGAACTGCACACTTGATGAATTATGTTAATAACATAATAATAAGTTTTGTTAACATCAAAATCAAGATTATTCGGGTTCCTAAAACCCAACAATTAGCTTCTTAGTTGTTTTGTTGTAATTTTCAATTAAAGTAAAGCCATCATCCTCTTCGTATTGACAGGTACTCCGAAATTCTTTCGGTCTCAAATGTCGATCCAATAAGATGGACATTTTCTCCTAAAATTTACCTATCCGAGAAAACTCTCAAAGCAAATTGTATTTATCATCTGTAGGATCGAGTGTTTACCTTTTTATCAAAAGTTGAATCCGATGATAATGATGCAAATCTACTTTAAACAATACAACAATTCAAGTATCATGTTTTGATCATTAACAATTAAGTACTTCTACGAAAAAAGTACTAATATTACAAAACAAATGACAAACTTGCCACGCAAAAAAATGAAAAATATATGGCTAATATTTAATTTTGACAATATAGATACCAAAATCTTAGTAGTTAAACATCAAGGACAAATTATTTTTCCCAAATTTTTAATTAGTATTATTGACTTTATATCAAATTGATATATGAATTATTGGTTTATCATCAAATTGGTATGTACATGATTGATTTATTAGACGTATTGTATTATTTCTTATTCATAGCATATATATATATATATAAATATATATATTAATTTTTCAAAATATATTGCTTATTTCGATTATCAATATCTATATTTTTTTTTAAAAAAAAGTGAAACTACGACTCAGGGCACCTGTAGAAACACGTAATAACAAAGGATAAATCGGGTTTCTCGCCTTTGTCTTCGTCCTTATTTTTGCCCTGTGGCGTTGCTTAGCCCTTTGGTCGGAGACTGTTTTTGGCTCTACCCACCTAGATCTGGTGCAATCTTGGGTGTTACCTCTTGCTATGGTTGCTGCTATCCCTCGCCTCACTACCTTGGAGGTTTCAGTTCCGTTGGCTCCCATTGGTTAGGACGCGATTTTGCCTCCCAACCGTTCTTTTGATTTCCTTTGTTCGATCTCATACTGGTCGGATTCTACTGGCTCTCTGGGTTACTTGTTGCTTGATACTGTTGGGTTTCTTTATTGCGTTCAGGTGATCTCCTTTCCACCGGCGAAGTTCCTTAGGGGAGTGAAGGTGCTTCGCCGACACTTGGTGGTTTTGGTTTTCCCCCTTTCCCTCTCTTTACCGATGCACTTTTGCACATCCTTGGTATTGTTCTTCTATTTGCTCGCGGTGGTTGCATGGCAACCCACCACTTCCTATGAATCCACTATCCACTGGGTTGGGATGCTCGGGGTTTTGGGGAAGCCAGAGCATTCAGTTGCTTACGAATGCCTATTCATGAACTATCCCCACCTTATCTAGTATCGTCGTTCATTGTCATTTTGTCTTAATAAATGATTGGAGAGTGGAGACTATTTTGTGATCTGATGTCTCCATGTTGTTATGGTGTTTTGAGTGTTACTTTAGTAATCTCCACATGTGCCAGGATCGATTGGGTGAGTGGTCAGTCCACATTCAACTAACTTGAGTTTTAATAGCTCGCGTTCTTGAAATAATTGCACAGAGAGATTATATCTAGTTCAGTTACAAACCGAGCGAAAGTCAATCGACATAACCACTCTAAACCGATTAATCATTTGAAAGTCATTTTAAAGATATACAAGTAAAGTAAATATACAAACATTTGTTTATGGAAGTTCGAAAGTGGTGTAATCCTTCTACGTCTCCCCTTCTTCCACCGCATGGAAGGATTCTACTAGAAAACTTTGATTTATACAACCATTTGTACAAACTCGATCCAGTTGGGCATTCTCCATCCAACTAGAACTCCTAGCAACTCAATTGTGTATGTTCTTTAATGTATCACATACAAAGACCTCTCATCGGTTGTGATAAATCATCAACTGTTACAATATCCACTCATCTATTTAAGCTCTCAAATACAATAAATAGAGTGAATATAGATGGCACAAATGATCCGTCAATGGATCTGATACATCAAGGAAAGTGTGCCTCAAAATCTGGGCTTGCTCTCTTTCAAGCTGTTCTTCTTTGTAAAATGCCCATTTTGAATATAAAGTGGGTTTGCTTTGATCTTGCTTGCATTGATATTCAATCTGCTTATTTGAGCTTCCAAGACTTGTATATATACCCCCAAACAATGATATACACGTTAGACACAAGAATATGCCCGTTGGAAAAGGTTCTGCATGATTCCCGAGTTTGCAAAAGTCATATTATGGTTTCTGGGCTACTTTTGTATTTCGAACCGGACTGGCCTGATCAGTCTGGTGCAAGACAAGCTTGATACAAAACAGCTTGATAAACTTACTCTTCTAATCCGTTGCTTGTAGATCTTGGTTCTTTAATTTCTGGGCAAAGTGACGAAGATGAAAGTTGTAGTCTTTTGTCTTGGATTTCCAAAGAATCAAGAATTACTCGATTCCGAGTTTGAATGAGATCGGGCTGCTCGATATACCAGATCATGCGCATGCTGAAACATTCCATGTTTCAGCAGCAAGACCATCAACTTGCAGACGTCTTTTGGTCTTATTAAACTCCGATTCAGCTCTCGACTTTTGAAAATGACTTGTAGGTCTTCTTCTTAGCTTTCCAACGGATACTGAATTGTCTCGTTCCGATAAGTGAGCTAAGAGTTATGCCCAACAGACTGACAGTAGTGTTGGGATATGCCCTAAGACAACTCATTAGATGGTTGTTTATGACATACAATGTATTATGGTTTTATTAATGGCAATTCATTATTATATATTATTCGAGTATCTGTGTAATATGAATTAATGTATAAGTTAATATCCTTAGAATAATATTGTATTGTTCTTAAAGATTGTCCCCAGTCAAGTGTTATCATGAATCGGGATAATGATAATGCATTGAGACTAGTATGTTTTGATTGATGAATTGTTCATAGATATGAGATATCAAATCAACACATGGGTACATGTTAGAGAACGATGTACTGGACAGACCACCATGAGAATGCTACATGGATAGTTGTATGAACGTCATAAGCAATTCTCATAGTGATAATAATGTATGTAATCCTTACGACTTGAGATCACCATAGATCCCAACATAAGGAGTCATGTATCTTGATATTGTCAAACGTTACCTGTAACAGGGTAAACTATAAAGACAATCATTGGATACACTACGAATTATGTAGAGGGATGTTGAGTGATCAAGAAAGGATTTGTCCCTCCTATATAACAGGAGAAGTGTTTGGGCCCTTGATCAAGTAAGACTAAAATGCATGGCCTTGCTCGAATGAGTCGATTTGTGATATCGAGCTTATTCGTTTATTCTAGTTCTACTTGGGGATCAAGAAATAAAAGATTGAATATATGAGTATGACTATTCCATGACTCGTGTTCAATCTAAACACATTGGACAAAGGGATTAAGTTACATGGTTAATATTATCACAGTCCGTAGGTTATGTCGAGTCAATGACATTATTGTAATTTGGGTAGCCTTGATGTGTTGCTAGATACCACTCATTGCTTGTGACATAAAATAAGATTTTATGTCGCTGCCAATATTGCAAAATCCTATCGGGTCACACAAAAGATTAAATCGATAAAGGGAGATAAAATTCATTGGATAAATTAATTAATTAAGAAGAGTCTTAATTACAAATATTAGATATATGGATTTAATTAATATATATTGGGTATGGGCCAATAAGGCTTTTGGAAAGCCTTTTAATTAAATCTAATATATATAAACTAATAAGGTTTTGATTAAATGATGAAGAGTTAATTATTTAAAACGTAGTAGCCACCATAGACCAAGCTCTCGGCCGCCGCCTCTTGTCCTCATCCTCACGCCGCCGCGTCGCCGTGAATAGGGATTTGATCGGCCGTCGTTGATCGGTTTTGAACCGTGAGTTTAGTTCCGGTTTAAGAACGAGTCTAGCAACTTGTTCTTAAACACCTTTTTCGATTTGATCGTGTGGATACCGTAGAGACGAAGGTGCAAATCTTTGTTCGTGACTCGTGGTCTTGCAACGAGGATTCTGCTACAAACACGCTACAAGGGTATGATTCTTAACAATCTCGGTATGAATAACTTTGTATAGGTCCAGTGGTAGGAATCAAGTTTTATTTTCCGCTGCGTATTGCTTGATTGATTCCTAACAGTGGTATCAGAGCCAGGTTCAAAGCTCATATCGGATTTATGTGATTAATTGTTTAATCATGTTTTGAATCTTTTGCATGCTTTAAAACTGTTTAATTCATATATGATGTGTTAATCGATTTTATGGGAATTATCGCAATATTATATGTGATATAATTGACGGATTGAAGTATACGATAATATGTGCGCAAAACCGAGCATTGACTTGTGTATGGTTCGGACCATAGCCTAGCTACGGCTTACAAGCCAATTTTGGCTCGTGCACCGCCTAGCTAGGGTTCACGATTTCATGCAAGGTGGCGGCTGCAACCACATGGGCTAGGGTTTCGAACCCTTGGCTCCATGAGACACGGCCGCCGCACGCAAATGGGCTAGGGTTTCGAACCCTTAGCCCCATTCGCTCCAAGCCGCCAGCGCCGCACATGGCTAGGGTTTCGAACCCTAGTCTCGTGCAGGTTGGGCCGTGGGTTAGGCTAGGTTTTCGAACCTTGGACAGAGACATGGCTGCAACCGTGGGCTTGCTAGGGTTAGCAAGTCCATGGCTTGAGGCGCGCCAAGTATCCGTGGCCTGTGATGTCCCGAGCGTACGATAATTTCATAAAATTTTATTTTACAATTTTAATTAGAATTAAATTTTAAAATGTTTAGAATTTATTCATTAATTGTTATAGCATGCTTTATGTGTTGTTTGAGCATGGTGCATGGTTATAGCCCTATGACCTATTAGATAGGATTTTGTGAATGTTTGTAATTTAATACGGCCTGCGTGTCGTGCCTTCTCTATTTTTCTTATATGTTATCCCTCCTCTATGTACTGAAAGGAATCCAACACACAATTGCGCAGCGGAAATAAAACAATGGATTCCCAACCGAGGACCTATACAGAGTATTCATATCGGAATGATTAAAAGACTCTCACACTTGTAGCGTGTTTGAAGCAGATTCCACGTTGTAGCACCTCGAGTCACGAACGAAAATTTTCACCTTCGTCTTTACGGTATCCACACGATCAAATCGAAAGGGATTGTTCAAGAACAAGTTGCTAGACTTGTTCTTAAACCAAAACTGAACTCTCGGTCCAAAACCGATTAACGGCAGCCGATCAATCCACCAAGCAACACGGCGGCGGCGTGAAGACGGAGGAGGAAAGGAGGCGGCGGCCGAGAGAGAGGGTTTTGGAGGCTATTAGGTTTTGTGATATGTTAGTTTAAAAACTTAATCACCTTGTTATCATGATTATATATGTTAGATTTAATTAAGGTTCAAGACTTTCTTAAAGCCTCATGGGCCCAAACCCATGATTTAATTAAATCCTTATAATCATGTAATTAAGACTCTTCTTAATTAATTAATTCATCCAATGAATTTAATTCCCTTATCGATTTAATCTTTTGTGCGACCCGATAGGATCTTGTAATGTTGGCAGTGACATAAAATCTCATTTTATGTCACAAGCAATGAGCGGTATCTAGCAACACATCAAGGCTACCCAAATTACAAGAATGTCATTGACTCGACATAACCTTAGAACTTGTGATAATATTAACCATGTAACTTAATCCCTTTATCCAATGTGTTTAGATTGAACACGAGTCATGGAATGTCATACTCGTATATTCAATCTCTATTTCTTGATCCCAAAGTAGAACTAGAATAAACGAATAAGCTCGTTATCACATATCGACTCATTTGAGTACGGCCATGCATTTTAGTCTTACTTGATCAAGGGCCCAAACACTTCTCCTGTTATATAGGATGGACAAATCCTATCTTGATCAATCAACATCCCTCTACATAATTCGTAGTGTATCCAATATTTGCCTTTATAGTTTACCATGTTACAGGTAACGTTTGACAATATCAAGATACATAACTTCTTATGTTGGGATCTCTGATGATCTCAAGTCGTAAGGATTACATACATTATTATCACTATGAAAATTGCTTATGACACTCATATAACTATCCATGTAGCATTCTCATGGTGGGTCTGTCCAGTACATTGTTATCTCATATCCATGAACAATTCATCAATCAAAACATACTAGTCTCAATGCATTATCATTATCCTGATTCATGTTAATACTTGACTATGGACAATCTTTAAGAACAATACAATATTATTCTAAGGACATTAACTTATATATCAATTCATATTGCACAGATATTCGAACAAGATATAATAATGATTTGCCATTAATAAAAATCATAATACATTGTACGTCATAAACAATCATCTAATGACTTGTCTTAGGGCATATCCCAACAAATCTCCCACTTGCACTAAGAACAATCAGACATATACTTAATGCATAGAGATCTAGTATGATGATCATGCTTCTGCTGTGACAGTGGCTTCGTCAATGGGTCAGATACATTTTCATCTGTTGGTACTTTGCATATTTTAACATCTCCTCTTTCAACGATTTCTCGAATGAAATGAAAGCGCCGAAGTATGTGCTTGGATCTTTGGTGAGATCTAGGTTCCTTAGCCAATGCGATGGCTCCATTGTTGTCACAATAGAGTTCTATCGGATCTAGTATGCTAGGCATCACCCCAAGTTCAGAAATGAACTTCTTGATCCAAACAGCTTCCTTTGCTGCATCTGAGGCAGCAATATACTCAGCTTCAGTTGTAGAATCGACTACTGTCTCTTGCTTTGAACTCTTCCAGCTTACAGCACCTCCATTTAGGCAATACACATATCCTGATTGCGATCGAAAATCATCTTTGTCGGTTTGGAAACTTGCATCAGTGTAACCTATTACATTGAGCTCTTCCTCACCTCCATAAATCAAGAATGTATCCTTAGTTCTTCTCAAGTACTTCAGGATATTCTTGACTGCAATCCAGTGACATTCACCTGGATCAACTTTATATCTGCTCGTCATGCTCAAAGCATACGAGACATCGGGATGAGTACATATCATGGCATACATGATAGATCCAATAGCTGACGCATATGGAATCTTACTCATGCGTTGTCTCTCATCTGGTGTTGAAGGACACTGATCCTTCGAGAGATGTATTCCATGCGTCATAGGCACGAATCATTTCTTAGATTCTTCCATGCTAAACCGTTTTAGCACTTTGTCTATGTATGTACTTTGACTTAGGCCAAGTAATCTTCTCGATCTATCTCTATAGATCTTGATTCCTAATACATAGGTGGCTTCACCCAAGTCTTTCATCGAAAAGCAGTTCCCTAGCCAAATCTTTACAGATTGTAAGGCAGGGATATCATTCTCAATTAGAAGTATGTCATCTACATACAATATTAGGAAGATAATTATGCTCCCACTGACCTTCTTGTAGACACAAGGTTCATCTACGTTTTTTATGAAACCAAACTCTTTGACTGCATCATCAAAACGAAGATTCCAACTCCGAGAAGCTTGCTTCAATCCATAAATGGATCGTTGTAGCTTGCATATCTTTCCAGCATCCTTTGGATCGACAAAACCCTCGGGATGTGTCATGTACACATCCTCAAGCAGATTTCCATTAAGGAAAACTGTTTTGACATCCATCTGCCAGATTTCATACTCATGAAATGCAGCTATTGCAAGTAAGATCCTAATGGATTTAACCATGGCAACCGGTGAAAAAGTTTCATCATAGTCAATACCATGAATTTGTTTGAAACCTTTTGCTACCAGTCGACCTTTAAAAGTTTGTACATTACCATCCATGTCGGTCTTCTTCTTGAAAATCCATTTGCACCCTATGGGTCTCACCCCTTCAGGTGGGTCAACCAAAGTCCATACTTGGTTTGCATACATGGATTCCATCTCAGATTTCATGGCCTCTTGCCATTTCTCAGAATCAGTGCCCATTATAGCTTCTTGATAAGATGACGGCTCATCCTCATCAATAAGTAGTAAGTCACCTTGTTGAGTCACAAGAAATCCATATCTCTCTCGCTCCCGGTGTTCTCTTACAGACCTACGCTGGGCTTGTGTCTCTTGACCAGGCACTTCATCCACAACAACTTGTGGTGGCTGCTCTGTTTCCATCTCAATATCATGTTCAGTGTTTTCTTGTGGTTGAACTTCACTATGTTCTATATGTCTCCCACTGGTTTTTCTAGAAATAAATTCTCTTTCAAGAAAGACACAAGTCCGAGCAACAGCAACTTTGTTCTCGGTGGGATAATAGAAATAATATCCTTTCATTTCCTTAGGATACCCCACAAATAAACACTTATCAGATTTGGGTCCAAGTTTGTTAGAGGCGTGACGTCTCACGAAAGCCTCACATCCCCAAATCTTCATAAAAGACATACTAGGCGTTTCCCAGTTCATATCTCATATAGTGTCTTTTCCACTGATTTAGATGGAACACGGTTCAGTATGAATATTGTTGTTTCTAAAGCATGTCCCCAAAAGGATATCGGAAGATCTGCATGACTCATCATTGATCGAACCATGTCCAACAAGGTTCGATTCCTCCTTTCGGATACACCATTCCATTGTGGAGTATACGGAGGAGTGAGTTGTGGGACTATCCCACACTCCTTTAGATAGTCATGAAATTCTTGGCTTAGGTATTCACCTCCTCGATATGATCGGAGGATTTTGATACTTTTACCAAGTTGGTTTTGTACTTCATTCTTGAAATCTTTGAACTTTTCAAAGGTTTCATGTTTATGTTTCATAAGATACACATACCCATATCTACTGAAGTCATCAGTAAATGTAACGAAGTATTGAAAACCACCTCTAGCAGTGTGCTTATTGGTCCACATACATCAATATGTATGAGACTCAATAAATTATTTGTCCTTTCAACATGTCCCTTGAAAGGAGCTTTAGTCATCTTGCCCATTAAACAAGATTCACATGTTTCATATGATTCAAAATCAAATGAATCCAATACTCCATCCTTATGAAGTTTCGATATGCGATTCTCGTTTATATGGCCCAAGCGACAATGCCAGAGATAAGTTGGATTAGAATCATTATTCTTAATCCTTTTAGTATTTATGTTATAGACAGGCATATCAAGATTTAATATATAAAGACCATTAATCATTTGTGCATTAGCATAAAACATATCATTTAAATAAATGGAGCAACAATTGTCCTTTATAATAAATGAAAATCCACACTTGTCCAAACAAGAAATAGAAATAATGTTTTTAGTAATCGACGGCACATAATAACAATCTTTTAAATCTAAAATTAAGCCAGAAGGCAAAGATAATGAATAATCTCCTATTGCTAATGCAGCAACTCTTGCTCCATTTCCAACTCGGAGATCAACCTCGTCTTTCGCCAACAACCTACTGCTTTTGAGATCCTGCACATTAACACAAACGTGAGAACCACATCCAGTATCTAATACCCATGATGAAGAAGTAGATAAATTGACTTCTATAACAAAAATACCTGAAGTGGAAGTCACACTTCCCTTCGTCTTCTTAAGATCCTCCAGATAAACTTTGCAATTTCTTTTCCAATGTCCGGTCTGACCGCAATGAAAACAGTTCCCCTCTTTTGCCACTCCTCCCTTTGGCTTTAGTGCAGAAGCATGTGGCTTAGACTTAACAAGGACTTTCTTGTTCTTCTTGTAGCCTTTAGCTTTAGTCTTTCCTTTGCTCTTATTCACAATAAGAACATTTGTAGGCTTAGACTTCTTGCTGTTAGCTTCAAAAGTTCTCATCATGCCAAGCAACTGTGGTAGAGTCTTTGCAATTTCAATCATATTGTAATTCAAGACAAATAGACTGAAGCTTTCAGGCAACGATTGTAAGATCACGTCAGTGGCCAACTCTTGGTCCAATGGAAAACCCAGCTTCTCCAGATTCTCAATGTACCCAATCATCTTGAGTACATGAGTTCCAACTAGACTTCTTTCTACCATTCTACACTGGAATAACGCTTTAGAGACGCCATACCTCTCTTGTCTTGCTTGTTGTTGGTACAGTTGCTTTAGGTGCTCGATCATATCGAACGCCTCCATTTCCTCATGTTGCTTCTGAAGCTCAGAGTTCGTGGTGGCAAGCATAAGGCACCCAACATCAAGTGCGTCATTTTGATGCTTCTTGTAAGCATCTCTATCGGCTTTAGCAGCCGTCAAGGGAGGTTCCTCAGCAGGTAAGGGTTCCTTTAGGACATATTGCTTTTTCTCTTGTTTGAGGACAATCCTCAAATTCCTATACCAGTCTAGGAAATTAGTCCCATTAAGTTTGTCCTTCTCAAGGACCGATCGCAATGATAGTATGCTTGTAACGTTGTTGGTTGCCATGGATATCTACAATATAAATATGCAAAATAAGTTTATGATTTTAATCATTTAATATGGTCTTATATTAAACACTCCCACTATTTTGTTTAAAATTATCAACCCTCGAAAACTTTAGTGGGCCAAGATCCATATTTCACTTAATCTTGAGTTAGCTTTGGCTAATCGCCCAAGACTCGGTTATTTAGGTAGACAACTCTTTGTCAATTACAATCACATGCAATTCTTGGATGGTTGGACGAACACCGCTTTGTTCAAATTCATCTAATGAATTATTTTCCAACCCCATGCATCTAGGTTCCCAATCCTATTGAGATAACACTAGTTAAGTCGAACCCAATTTTAAAATAACACGGATATCACTTTTATCCTTTCGCGCCTTACTAAGATTGTCACGGTGCTTTGCTTTGGCAAACCCACACATATTCAATCGAAGTCTTGACGAGTATTTTTAATTGAAAGGCATCTTGAAACTTAATATTATAAGAGGGATTTACTGATCTCATGATTTTATTAATATTGAAAATATGTCTGGTACATATATGAATATATACATATCTACATATATATATATATCAAGCATCAATATTAAATAAAATAGTAAACATGCATCTCATACATCAACATAAAGTAAACGTGACATTGTTATAGCCCATACTAGCGATTTTCTCAAGCCAATGAGAAAATCCTAAAAGTCCACCTAAGGTTACTTCTCCAAGAACCTCTTTGGCTCCTTTTGGGAATGGCCTTCTCACCCCGGCACCATGGTCCGTATTCGTTGATCTCCATCAATGAAATAAACTATACTATATAACATTTACAAGATATAGAGAAATCCTCGAGTCACATTCGAGGGGAACATATGGGAGGTATAACATATAGAAAAAAAGAGAAGGCACGACTCGCAGGCCATATAAAATTACAAACATTCACAAACTCATATCTAATAGGTCATAGGGCTATAACCATGCACCATGCTCAAACAAACACATAAAACATGCTATAACAATAATGAATTAAATTCTAAACATTTTAAAATTTAATTCCAATAAAACTGTAAAATAATTTTTATGAAATTATCGTACGCCCGGGATATCACATGTCACGGATCCTTAGTCCAAAACCACGGCCCACCACGCATGTGACTAGGGTTCGAAACCCTAGTCATCTCGGCGCCATCATGGACCGAATGTGGCTAAGGGTTCGAAACCCTAGCCCATTCACGTGCGGGGCCGAGACCCATGCAGCCCCTAGCTTCATGCGGCGGTCGTGTGGTCCTTTCCATGCACGATTCGTGACGGTGGCGGCTTGACCATCTCGAGCCAATGGGTTCGAAAATCCTAGCCCTCATGTGGCCCTAGCCATCGACCTTCAATTTTCGTGAACAATGATCAAACCTACATGCGCCGCATATGAACTTTATCGAGCCTAAAGGTTCTAAACCCTAGCCATGTTTCGACACCTCCATGCACAACTATGAGCCACAACGGCTAGACCATCTCGAGCCAAGGGTTCAAAAACCCTAGCCCTCATGTGGCAGCCGTGGGTCAAGTTTTATGGTGGTGGCCGAACCATCAAGAGCCATGGGCTGAGCTTTTCGCCTTCGTGTATCGTATACATAAATTGTCAATTATATCATATATAATTTTATGATGATTTTCACAAACTCGATTTATTCATATCATATATGATTATACAGTTTTAAAGCATGCAATATAATTCTAAATATGATTAAACCATTAACCACATAATTCCGATATGAGCTTTGTACACGGCTCTGATACCACTGAAAGGAATCCAACACACAATTGTGCAGCGGAAATAAAACAATGGATTCCTAACCGAGGACCTATACAGAGTATTCATATCGGAATGATTAAAAGAGTCTCACCCTTGTAGCGTGTTTGAAGCAGATTCCACGTTGTAGCACCTCGAGTCACGAACGAAAATTTTCACCTTCGTCTCTACGGTATCCACACGATCAAATCGAAAGGGATTGTTCAAGAACACGTTGCTAGACTTGTTCTTAAACCAAAACTGAACTCTCGGTTCAAAACCGATTAACGGCAGCCGATCAATCCACCAAGCAACACGGCGGCGGCGTGAAGACGGAGGAGGAGAGAGGCGGTGGCCGAGAGAGAGGGTTTTGGAGGCTATTAGGTTTTGTGATATGTTAGATTAAAAACTTAATCACCTTGTTATCATGATTATATATGTTAGATTTAATTAAGGTTCAAGACTTTCTTAAAGCCTCATGGGCCCAAACCCATGATTTAATTAAATCCTTATAATCATGTAATTAAGACTCTTCTTAATTAATTAATTCATCCAATGAAATCCCCTTATCGATTTAATCTTTTGTGCGACCCGAGAGGATCTTGTAATGTTGGCAGTGACATAAAATCTCATTTTATGTCACAAGCAATGAGCGGTATCTAGCAACACATCAAGGCTACCCAAATTACAAGAATGTCATTGACTCGACATAACCTTAGAACTTGTGATAATATTAACCATGTAACTTAATCCCTTTATCCAATGTGTTTAGATTGAACACGAGTCATGGAATAGTCATACTCGTATATTCAATCTCTATTTCTTGATCCCCAAGTAGAACTAGAATAAACGAATAAGCTCGATATCACATATCGACTCATTCGAGCACGGCCATGCATTTTAGTCTTACTTGATCAAGGGCCCAAACAATTCTCCTGTTATATAGGAGGGACAAATCCTATCTTGATCAATCAACATCCCTCTACATAATTCGTAGTGTATCCAATATTTGCCTTTATAGTTTACCCTGTTACAGGTAACGTTTGACAATATCAAGATACATAACTCCTTATGTTGGGATCTCTGATGATCTCAAGTCGTAAGGATTACATACATTATTATCACTATGAGAATTGCTTATGACACTCATATAACTATCTATGTAGCATTCTCATGGTGGGTCTGTCCAGTACATTGTTCTCTAACATGTACTCATGTGTTGATTTGATATCTCATATCCATGAACAATTCATCAATCAAAACATACTAGTCTCAATGCATTATCATTATCCTGATTCATGATAATACTTGACTAGGGACAATCTTTAAGAACAATACAATATTATTCTAAGGACATTAACTTATATATCAATTCATATTGCACAGATATTCGAATAAGATATAATAATGATTTGCCATTAATAAAAATCATAATACATTGTACGTCATAAACAATCATCTAATGACTTGTCTTAGGGCATATGCCAACATGTTCCCCTCGAATGTAACTCGAGGAATTTTCTATATCATGTAATTGTTATATATTATAGTTTATTTTGTTGATTGAGATCAATGAAGATGGACCAAGGTGCCGGGATGAGGAGGCCATTCATAAGAGGGAGCCAAAGAGGTGCTTGGAGAAGTTACCTTAGGTTGACCTTTTAGTATTTTCTCATTGGCTTGAGAAAATCATTAGTTGGGGCTATAACCATGTCACGTTTATTTTATGTTGATGTATGGGATGCATGTTTATCGTTTTATTTAATATTGATGATTGATATACATATATGTAGGTATGTATATATTCATATATGTAGCAGACATATTTTCAATAGTAATAAAATCATGAGATCAATAAATCCCTCTTATATTATTAATTCAATCAAGACGCCTCCAATTAAAAATACTCGTCAAGACTTCGATTGAACATGTGTGGGTTTGCCAAAGCAAAGCACCGTGACAATCTTAGTAAGACGCGAAAGGATAAAAGTGATATCCATGTTATTTTAAAATTGGGTTCGACTTAACTAGGTTACCTCAATAGGATTGGGAACCTAGAGGCATGGGGTTGGATAATAATTCATTAGAGGAATTTGAACAAAGTGTTGTTCGTCCAACCATCCAAGAATTACATGTGATGTAATTGACAAAGTGTTGTCTACCTAAATAACCGAGTCTTGGGTGATTAGCCAAAGCTAACTCAGGATTAGGTGAAATATAGATCTTGGCCCACTAAGTTTTCGAGGGTTGATATTTTAAACAAAATAGTGGGAGTATCATTTAATATAAGACCTTATTAAATGATTAAAATCATAAACTTATTTTGCATATTTATATTGTAGATATCCAGGGCATCAAACAACGTAACTAGCACACTATCATTGCGATCGGTCCTTGAGAAGGACAAACTGAATGGGACTAATTTCCTAGACTGGTATAGGAATTTGAGGATTGTCCTCAAACAAGAGAAAAAACAATATGTCCTAGAGGAACCCTTACCTGCTGAGGAACCTCCCGTAACGGCCGCTAAAACCGATAAGGATGCTTACAAGAAGCATCAGAATGACGCACTTGAAGTTGGTTGCCTTATGCTTGCCACCTTGAACTCTGAGCTTCAGAAGCAACATGAGGAAATGGAGGCGTTCGATATGATCGAGCACTTAAAGCAACTTTACCAACAACAAGCTAGACAAGAGAGGTATGACGTCTCTAGAGCGTTATTCCAGTGCAGAATGGTAGAAGGAAGTCTTGTTGAAACTCATGTACTGAAGATGATTGGGTACATTGAGAATCTTGAGAAGCTGGGTTTTCCATTGGATCAAGAGTTGGCCACTGACGTAATCTTGCAATCGTTGCCTGATAGCTACAGTCAATTTGTCTTGAATTACAATATGATTGAAATCAAAAAGCTCTACCGCAATTGCTTGGTATGTTGAGAACATATGAAGCAAACTCAAAGAAGTCTAAGCCCACTAATGTTCTTATTGTGAATAAGAGCAAGGGAAAGACTAAAGCAAAAGAACAAGAAAGTCTTTGTTAAGTCTAAGCCTCATGCTTCTGCACTCAAGCCAAAGGGAGGAGTGGCTAAGGAAGGGAACTGCTTCCATTCCGGTGAGACCAGTCATTGGAAGAGGAACTGCAAATTATATCTGGAAGATCTTAAGAAGACAAAGGGAAGTGTGACTTCCACTTCAGGTATTTTTGTTATAGAAGTCAATTTATCTACTTCTTCATCATGGGTATTAGATACTGGATGTGGTTCTCACATTTGTGTTAATGTGCAGGATCTCAAAAGGAGTAGGATGTTGGAAAAAGGCGAGGTTGATCTCCAAGTGGGAAATGGAGCAAGAGTTGCTGCATTAGCTATTGGAGATTATTCATTAACTTTGCCTTCTGGTTTAATATTAGATTTACAAGACTGTTATTTTGTGCCATCTATTACTAGAAACAGTATTTCGATTTCTTGTTTGGACAAGATTGGTTTTTCATTTATTATAAAGGATAAATGTTGCTCCATTTATTTGAATGAGATGTTTTATGCTAGTGCACAATTGATTAATGGTCTTTATGTTTTAAATCTGGATATGCCTGTCTGTAACATAAATACTAAAAGGATTAAGAATAATGATTTAAATCCAACTTATCTCTGGCATTGTCGCTTGGGCCATATAAACGAGAATCGCATATCAAAAGTTCATAAGGATGGAGTTTTAGATTCATTTGATTTTGAATCATATGAAACATGTGAATCTTGTTTAATGGGCAAGATGACTAAAGCTCCTTTCAAGGGACATGTTGAAAGGACGAATGATTTATTGAGTCTCATACATAGTGATGTATGTGGACCAATAAACACACCAGCTAGAGGTGGTTTTCAATACTTCGTTACATTTACTGATGACTTCAGTAGATATGTGTATGTGTACCTAATGAAACATAAACATGAAACCTTTGAAAAGTTCAAAGATTTTAAGAATGAAGTACAAAACCAACTTGGCAAAAGTATCAAAACCCTCCGATCAGATCGAGGAGGAGAATACCTAAGCCAAGAGTTTCATGACTATCTAAAGGAGTGTGGGATAGTCCCACAACTCACACCTCCGTATACTCCACAATGGAATGGTGTATCCGAAAGGAGGAATCGAACTTTGTTGGACATGGTTCGATCAATGATGAGTCATGCAGATCTTCCGACTTCCTTTTGGGGACATGCTTTAGAAACAGCAATATTTATACTGAACCGTGTTCCATCTAAATCAGTAGAAAAGCCACCATATGAGATACGGACTAAGAAGCGTCCTAGTATGTCTTTTATGAAGATTTGGGGTTGTGAGGCTTACGTAAGACGCCACGCCTCCAATAAACTTGGATCCAAATCTGATAAGCGTTTATTTGTAGGGGTATCCTAAGGAAACGAAAGGATACTATTTCTATTATCCCACCGAGAACAAAGTAGTTGTTGCTCGGACTGGTGTCTTTCTTGAAAGAGAATTTATTTCGAGAAGAACCAGTGGGAGACAAATAGAACTTAGTGAAGTTCAACCACAAGAAAACATTGAACATGATATTGAGATGGAAACAGAGCAGACACCACAAGCTGTTGTGGATGAAATGCCTGCTCAAGAGACACAAGCCCAACGTAGGTCTGTAAGAGAACACCGTGAGCCTCAGAGAGATAGATTTCTTGGGACTCAACAAGTTGACTTACTACTTATTGATGAGGATGAGCCGTCATCTTATCAAGAAGCTATAATGGGCCCTGATTATGAGAAATGGCAAGAGGCCATGAAATCTGAGATGGAATCCATGTATGCAAACCAAGTATGGACTTTGGTTGACCCACCTAAAGGGGTAAGACCCATAGGGTGCAAATGGATTTTCAAGAAAAAGACCGACATGTATGGTAATGTACAAACCTTTAAAGCTCGACTGGTTGCAAAAGGTTTCAAACAAATTGACTATGATGAAACTTTTTCACCGGTTGCCATAGTTAAATCCATTAGGATCTTACTTGCAATAGCTGCATTTCATGAGTATGAAATCTGGCAGATGGATGTCAAAACAGCTTTCCTTAATGGAAATTTACTTGAGGATGTGTACATGACACAACCTGAGGGTTTTGTCGATCCAATGGATGCTGGAAAGATATGCAAGCTACAACGATCCATTTATGGATTGAAGCAAGCTTCTCGGAGTTGGAATCTTTGTTTTGATGATGCAGTCAAAGAGTTTGGTTTCATCAAAAACGTAGATGAACCTTGTGTCTACAAGAAGGTCAGTGGGAGCGTAATTATATTCCTAATATTGTATGTAGATGACATACTTCTAATTGGGAATGATATCCCTGCCTTACAATCTGTAAAGATTTGGCTAGGGAATTGCTTTTCTATGAAAGACTTGGGTGAAGCCACCTATGTATTAGGTATCAAGATCTATAGAGATAGATCAAGAAGATTGCTTGGCCTAAGTCAAAGTACATACATAGACAAAGTGCTAAAACAGTTTAGCATGCAAGAATCAAAGAAAGGATTCGTGCCTATGACACATGGGATACATCTCTCGAAGGATCAGTGTCCTTCAATGTTGGGATATGCCCTAAGACAAGTCATTAGATGATTGTTTTGACATACAATGTTTATGATTTTATGAATGGCAATTCATTATTATATATTATTCGTTTAACTGTGCAATGTGAATTAATATATATGTTAATGTCCTTAGAATAATATTGTATTCTTAAACATTGTCCCTGGTCAAGTATTATCATGAATCAGGATAATGATAATACATAGAGACTAGTATGTGTTGATTGATGAATTGTTCATTGTATGAGATATCAAATCAACACATGGGTACATGTTAGAGAACGATGTACTGGACAGACCCACCATGAGAATGCTACATGGATAGTTATATGAGTGTCATAAGCGATTCTCATAGTGATAATAATGTATGTAATCCTTACGACTTGTGATCATCAGAGATCCCAACATAAGGAGTTATGTATCTTGATATTGTCAAATGTTACCTGTAACAGGGTAAACTATAAAGGCGACTATTGGATACACTACGAATTATGTAGAGGGATGTTGACTGATCGAGATAGGATTTGTCCCTCCTATATAACGGGAGATATGTTTGGCCCTTGATCAAGTGAGAACTAAAATGCATGGCCATGCTCGAATGAGTCGATATGAGATATCGAGCTTATTCGTTTATTCTAGTTCTACTTGGGGATCAAGAAATAAAGATTGAATATACGAGTATGACTATTCCATGACTCGTGTTCAATCTAAACACAAAGGACAAAGGGATTAAGTTACATGGTTAATATTATCACAAGTTCTAAAGGTTATGTCGAGTCATTGACATTCTTGTAATTTGGGTAGCCTCGATGTGTTGCTAGACACCGCTCCTTGCTTGTAACGTAAAATGAGATTTTATGTCACTGCCAACATTACAAGATCCTATCGGGTCGCACAAAAGATTAAATCGATAAAGGGAATTAAATTCATTGGATGAATTAATTAATTAAGAAGAGTCTTAATTAAATAATTATGAGGATTTAATTAAATCATGGGTTTGAGCCCATGAGGCTTTGTGAAAGCCTTTAATTAAATTGTTTATAATGATAACAAGGTAATTAATTGATTATTCATTCCTTGATATCACAATCATCAAAACCAAAAACCTAGCTTGAGCTCTCGGCCGCCTCTCTCAACTCGACAATCACACTCGCCGCCGCCACCAACGCCGCCGTGAGTTGTGTGAGTTTTGATTGGCCGCCATTGATCGGTTTTGAACCGTGAGTTCGGTTTTGGTTCAAGAATAAGCCTAGCAACTTGTTCTTGAACATCCCTTGTTCGTTTAATCGTGTGGATACCGTTGAGGCAAGATCTTGGAGGTGTTGCTCGTGACTCGGGATCGTTTGACGTGGTGCTCCATGGAATCTGCTCAAACACGCTACAAGGGTGAGACTTTTGTAATCCTTTATCCGATATGATTACCTATGTATAGATCCGGTATTTAGTAATCCATAAAATTTTATATTCCGCTGCGTTGCTATGCATGATGGATTACTTACAGTGGTATCAGAGCCAGGTTCAAGGCTAATATCGGATTTATGTGATTAAATTGTGTTAATCATATTAGAACTAATATTGCATGCTATTTAAAACTGTATGAACATGTTAATATTAAGTTTGTGAAATTATCATGAAATTATATTTGATATAATTGATGTTTGATGTATACGATACACGAAGCGAACAATCGAACCCGTAACAAGTTGTATTCGGCCACCACCATGCATTTGACCCACGGCTTAGCCACGTGAGGGCTAGGGGTTTCGGACTCCTATGCTCGAGATGGTCTAGTCATTGTGGCTCATGTTCATGCATGGAGGTTTCGAGACGTGGATGAGTTTTGAACTCTTTGGCTCGATAATGGTTCGGACCATGATTCTCGGAATCATACGTGTTGGCGGCTACACCACATGAGGGCTAGGGTTTTCGAACCCTTGGCTCGAGATGGTTGAGCCGCCACCGTCATGAACCGTGCATGGTTGGACCGTGGCTCGTGGCTCATGAATTCCGGCGTTTCGAACAAGTGGGCTCGAAAGAAACCAACATGGTGCAAGGCGGCTAGGGTTTAAAACCCTAGCGGCGCCGCACCCAAGCCATCGGCTCGGACCATGTCATGGGCTAGGGTTTCTAACCCTAAGCCCATAATTGGTCCAGCCGTGGTGTATGGTTGGTTCTAACCATGGTGGTTCGTAGCTAAGTTGCATTAAGTTCGTGGCATGTGATGTTCCGAGCGTACGATAATTTTTCAAAATTATTTTACAGTTTTAATTAGAATTAAATTTTAAAATGTTTAGAATTTAATTAATTAAATGTTAAAGCATGTTTTATGTGTTGTTTGAGCATGGTGCATGGTTATAGCCCTTTGACCTATTAGATAGGATTTGTGAATGTTTGTAATTTATAACACGACCTGCGTGTCGTGCCTTCTCTATTTTATTCTAAATGTTATCCCTCCCCTATGTTCCCCTCGAATGTGAATCGAGGAATTCTATATCTTGTAAATAGTATAGTTTTATTGTTGATGGTGATCAATGAAGATGGAGCATCGTGTCGGGATGAGGAGGCCATTCATAAATTGGAGCCAAAGGAAGGTGCTTGTGAAGTTACCTTAGGTTGACTCTTAGGATTTTCTCATTGGCTTGAGAAAATCGCTAGTAGGGGCTATAACCATGTAACGTTTTAATTATGTATGTTGATGCATGATTTATCTTATGTTTTAGATTGATAATTGTATTACACATATATGTAGATATGTATACACCTATATGTAGTGGACATATTTTGAATTATCAAACTAATCATGAGATCAATAAATCCTTCTAAAATATTAAGTTTAAGATGCCTTCCAAAATTAAAAGTACTCGTCAAAAACTTCGATTGTACATGTGTGGGTTTGCCAAAGCAAAGCACCGTGGCAATCTTAGTAAGGCGCGAAAGGATAAAAGTGATATCCGTTATACTTTAAATTGGGTACGACTTAACTAGGTTATCTCAATAGGATTGGGAACCTAGAGGCATGGGTTAGATAATAATTCATTTGATGAATTGAACAAAGCGTTGTTCGTCCAACTATCCAAGAATTACATGTGATGTAATTGACAAAGTGTTGTCTACCTAAATAACCGAGTCTTGGGCGATTAGCCAAAGCTAACTCAAGATTAGGCGAAATATGGATCTTGGCCCACTAAAGGTTTCGAGGGTTGATAATTTTTTAACAAAATAGTGGGAGTATCATTTAATATAAGACCATGTTAAATGATTAAATCATAAACTTATTTTGCATATTTATATTGTAGATATCCATGGCAACTAACAACGTAACAAGCACTTTATCACTGCGATCGGTCCTTGAGAAGGACAAATTAAATGGGACAAATTTCCTAGACTGGCATAGGAACTTGAGGATAGTCCTCAAACAAGAAAAGAAACAATATGTCATAGAGGAACCCTTACCTGCTGAGGAACCTCCCGTAACGGTTACAAGAGCCTACAAAGATGCTTACAAGAAGCATCAAAGTGACGCACTTGATGTTGGGTGCCTTATGCTTGCCACCATGAACTCTGAGCTTCAGAAGCAACATGAGGAAATGGAGGCGTTTGATATGATCGAGCACCTTAAGCAACTGTACCAACAACAAGCAAGACAAGAGAGGTATGACGTCTCTAAGGCGTTATTCCAGTGTAGAATGGTAGAAGGAAGTCTGGTTGGAACTCATGTACTCAAGATGATTGGGTATATTGAGAATCTGGAGAAGCTGGGTTTTCCTTTGGACCAAGAGTTGGCCACTGACGTGATCTTTCAATCGTTGCCTGAAAGCTTCAGTCAATTTGTCTTAAATTACAATATGATTGAAATAGAAAAGACACTACCACAGTTACTTGGCATGCTTAGAACTTTTGAAGCAAATAGCAAGAAGTCTAAACCTACAAATGTTCTTATTGTGAATAAGAGCAAAGGAAAGACTAAAGCTAAGAGCTTCAAGAAGAACAAGAAGGTCTTTGTTAAATCTAAGCCAAAGTCTTCTGCACTGAAACCAAAGGGAGGGATAGCGAAGGAAGGGAACTATTTCCATTGCGGTGAGACCGGCCATTGGAAAAGAAACTGCAAAGTATATCTGGATGATCTAAAGAAAGGAAGTGTGACTTCCACTTCAGGTATTTTTGTTATAGAAGTTAATTTATCTACTTCTTCATCATGGGTATTAGATACTGGATGTGGATCTCACATTTGTGTAAATGTGCAGGACCTCAAAAAGAGTAGATTGTTGGAGAAAGGCGAAGTTGATCTCTGAGTTGGAAATGGAGCAAGAGTTGTTGCATTAGCTATAGGAGATTATTATTTATCTTTGCCTTCTGGTTTATCGTTGATTTTAAAAGACTGTTATTTTGTGCCATCCATTACCAAAAACATTATTTCTATTTCTTGTTTAGACAAGTGTGGATTTTCATTTATGATAAAGGACAACTGTTGTTCTATTTATTCAAATGATATGTTTTATGCTTGTGCACAAATGGTGAATGGTCTTTATTTATTAAATCTTGATATGCCTATCTATAACATAAATACTAAAAGGATTAAAAATAATGATTGTAATCCGACTTATCTCTGGCATTGTCGCTTGGGCCACATAAACGAGAACCACATATCTAAACTTCATAAGGATGGAGTATTAGATTCATTTGATTTTGAATCATATGAAACATGCGAATCTTGTTTAATGGGCAAGATGACTAAAGCACCTTTCAAGGGACATGTTGAAAGGGCAAATGTTTTATTGGGACTAATACATAGTGATGTATGTGGACCAATAAGTACACAAGCTAGAGGTGGTTTTCAATACTTCGTTACATTTAATGATGACCTCAGTAGATATGGGTATGTGTACCTAATGAAGCATAAGCATGAAACCTTTGAAAAGTTCAAAGATTTCAAGAATGAAGTACAAAACCAACTTGGCAAAAGTATCAAAATCCTTCGATCAGATCGAGGAGGTGAATACTTAAGCCAAGAGTTTCATGACTATCTAAAGGAGTGTGGGATAGTCCCACAACTCACTCCTCTATATACTCCACAATGGAATGGTGAATCCGAGAGGAGAAATCGAACCTTGTTAGACATTGTTAGATCAATGATGAGTCATGCAGATCTTCCGATATCGTTTTGGGGAAACGCTCTAGAAAGCGATTTTCTTACTGAACCGTGTTCCATCTAAATCAGTGGAAAAGACACCATATGAGATATGGGCTGGGAAGCGTCCTAGTATGTCTTTTATGAAGATTCGGGGTTGTGAGGCTTTCGTTAGACGTCACGCCACTAACAAACTTGGACCCAAATCTGATAAGTGTTTATTTGATCCTAAGAAAACGAAAGGATACTATTTCTATTATCCCACCGAGAACAAAGTAGTTGTTGCTCGGACTGGTGTATTTCTTGAAAGAGAATTTATTTCTAGAAAAATCAGTGGGAGAAAAATAGAACTTAGTGAAGTTCAACCACATGAAAACACTGAACCTGAGATTGAGATGGAAACAGAGCAGGCACCGCAAGCTGTTGTGGAAGAAGTACCTGCTCAAGAGACACAAGCCCAGCGTAGGTCTGTAAGAGAACACCGGGAGCCACAGAGATATGGATTTCTTGTGACTCAACAAGGTGACTTACTACTTATTGATGAGGATGAGCCGTCATCTTATCAACAAGCTATAATGGGTACTGATTCTGAGAAATGGCAAGAGGCCATGAAATCTGAGATGGAATCCATGTATGCAAACCAAGTATGGACTTTGGTTGATCCACCTGAAGGGGTACGACCCATAGGGTGCAAATGGATTTTCAAGAAAAAGACCGATATGGATGGTAATGTACAAACCTATAAAGGTCGGCTGGTTGCAAAAGGATTCAAACAAATTCATGGTATTGACTATGATGAAACCTTTTCACCAGTGGCCATGGTTAAATCCATAAGGATCTTACTTGCAATAGCTGCATTTCATGATTATGAAATCTGGCATATGGATGTCAAAACAGCTTTCCTTAATGGAAATCTGCTCGAGGATGTGTACATGACACAGCCCGAGGGTTTTGTAAATCCAAAGGATGCTGGAAAGATATGCAAGTTACAAAGATCCATTTATGGATTGAAGCAAGCTTCTCGGAGTTGGAATCTTCGTTTTGATGATGCAATCAAAGAGTTTGGTTTTATCAAAAACATAGATGAACCTTGTGTCTACAAGAAGGTCAGTGGGAGCATAATCATTTTCCTAGTGTTGTATGTAGATGACATACTTCTCATTGGGAATGATATCCCTGCCTTACAATATGTAAAGATTTGGCTAGGGAACTGCTTTTCGATGAAAGACTTGGGAGAAGCCACCTATGTATTAGGAATCAAGATCTATAGAGATAGATCGAGAAGGCTTCTTGGCCTACGTCAAAGTACATACATAGACAAAGTGCTTAAAAGGTTTAGCATGCAAGAATCAAAGAAAGGATTCGTGCCTATGACACATGGCATATATCTCTCGAAGGAACAGTGTCCTTCAACACCAGATGAGAGACAACGCATGAGTAAGATTCCATATGCGTCAGCTATTGGATCTATCATGTATGCCATGATATGTACTCGTCCCGATGTATCGTATGCTTTGAGCATGACGAGCAAATATCAAGTTGATCCAGGTGAAGGTCACTGGATTGCTGTCAAGAATATCCTGAAGTACTTGAGAAGAACTAAGGATACATTTTTGATTTATGGAGGTGAGGAAGAGCTCAATGTAATAGGTTACACTGATGCAAACTTCCAAACCGACAAAGATGATTATCGATCGCAATCTGGATATGTGTATTGCCTAAATGGAGGTGCTGTGAGCTGGAAGAGTTCAAAGCAAGAAACAGTAGCCGATTCTACAACAGAAGCTGAGTATATTGCTGCCTCGGATGCAGCAAAGGAAGCTGTTTGGATTAGGAAGTTCATTTATGAACTTGAAGTGGTACCTAGCATTAAAGATCCGATAGAACTCTATTGTGACAACAATTGAGCGATCACATTGGCTAAGGAACCTAGATCTCACCAAAGATCCAAGCACATTCCATTTCATTCGAGAAATCGTTGAAAGGGGAGATGTTAAAATATGCAAAGTACCAACAGATGATAACATATCTGACCCATTGACGAAGCCACTGTCACAGCAGAAGCATGATCGTCATACTAGATCTCTAGGCATTAGGTATATGTCTGAGTGGTCTTAGTGCAAGTGGGAGATTTGTTGGGATATGCCCTAAGACAAGTCATTAGATGATTGTTTTGCCATACAATGTTTATGATTTTATGAATGGCAATTCATTATTATATATTATTCATTTAACTGTGCAATGTGAATTAATATATATGTTAATGTCCTTAGAATAATATTGTATTCTTAAACATTGTCCCTGGTCAAGTATTATCATGAATCAGGATAATGATAATACATAGAGACTAGTATGTGTTGATTGATGAATTGTTCATTGATATGAGATATCAAATCAACACGGGGTACATGTTAGAGAACGATGTACTGGACAGACCCACAATGAGAATGCTACATGGATAGTTATATGAGTGTCATAAGCAATTCTCATAGTGATAATAATGTATGTAATCCTTACGACTTGTGATCATCAGAGATCCCAACATAAGGAGTTATGTATCTTGATATTGTCAAACGTTACCTGTAACAGGGTAAACTATAAAGGCGACTATTGGATACACTACGGATTATGTAGAGGGATGTTGACTGGTCGAGATAGGATTTGTCCCTCCTATATAACAGGAGATATGTTTGGCCCTTGATCAAGTGAGAACTAAAATGCATGGACATGCTCGAATGAGTCGATATGAGATATCGAGCTTATTCGTTTATTCTAGTTCTACTTGGGGATCAAGAAATAAAGATTGAATATACGAGTATGACTATTCCATGACTCGTGTTCAATCTAAACACAAAGGACAAAGGGATTAAGTTACATGGTTAATATTATCACAAGTTCTAAAGGTTATGTCGAGTCATTGACATTCTTGTAATTTGGGTAGCCTCGATGTGTTGCTAGACACCGCTCCTTGCTTGTAACGTAAAATGAGATTTTATGTCACTGCCAACATTACAAGATCCTATCGGGTCGCACAAAAGATTAAATCGATAAAGGGAATTAAATTCATTGGATGAATTAATTAATTAAGAAGAGTCTTAATTAAATAATTATGAGGATTTAATTAAATCATGGGTTTGAGCCCATGAGGCTTTGTGAAAGCCTTTAATTAAATTGTTTATAATGATAACAAGGTAATTAATTGATTATTCATTCCTTGATATCACAATCATCAAAACCAAAAACCTAGCTTGAGCTCTCGGCCGCCTCTCTCAACTCGACAATCACACTCGCCGCCGCCACCAACGCCGCCGTGAGTTGTGTGAATTTTGGTTGGCCGCCATTGATCGGTTTTGAACCGTGAGTTCGGTTTTGGTTCAAGAATAAGCCTAGCAACTTGTTCTTGAACATTCCTTGTTCGTTTAATTGTGTGGATACCGTTGAGGCAAGATCCTGGAGGTGTTGCTCGTGACTCGGGATCGTTTGACGTGGTGCTCCGTGGAATCTGCTCAAACACGCTACAAGGGTGAGACTTTTGTAATCTTTTATCCGATATGATTACCTATGTATAGATCCGGTGTTTAGTAATCCATAAAATTTTATATTTCGCTGCGTTGCTATGCATGATGGATTACTTACATTCAACACCAGATGAGAGACAACGCATGAGTAAGATTCCATATGCGTCAGCTATTGGATCTATCATGTATGCCATGATATGTACTCGTCCCGATGTCTCGAATGCTCTGAGCATGACGAGCAGTATCAGGTTGATCCATGTGAATGTCACTGGATTGCTGTCAAGAATATCCTGAAGTACTTGAGAAGAACTAAGGATACATTCTTGATTTATGGAGGTGAGGAAGAGCTCAATGTAATAGGTTACACTGATGCAAGCTTCCAAACCGACAAAGATGATTTCCGATCTCAATCAGGAAATGTGTTTTGCCTAAATGGAGGTGCTGTGAGCTGGAAGAGTTCAAAGCAACAGACAGTAGTCGATTCTACAACTGAAGCTGAATACATTGCTGCCTCAGATGTAGCAAAGGAAGCTGTTTGGATCAAGAAGTTCATCTCTGAACTTGGGGTGATCCCTAGCATACTAGATCCGATTGAACTCTATTGTGACAACAATGGAGTCATCGCATTGGCTAAGGAACCTAGATCTCACCAAAGATCCAAGCACATACTTCGGCGCTTTCATTTCATTCGAGAAATCGTTGAAAGAAGAGATGTAAAAATAAGCAAAGTACCAACTGATGATAATGTATCTGACCCACTGACGAAGCCACTATCACAGCAGAAACATGATCGTCATACTATATCTCTAGGCATTAAGTATATGTCTGATTGGTCTTAGTGCAAGTGAGAGATTTGTTGGGATATGCCCTAAGACAACTCATTAGATGATTGTTTATGACATACAATGTATTATGGTTTTATTAATGGCAATTCATTATTATATATTATTCGAGTATCTGTGTAATATGAATTAATATATAAGTTAATGTCCTTAGAATAATATTGTATTATTCTTAAAGATTGTCCCTAGTCAAGTGTTATCATGAATCGGGATAATGATAATGCATTGAGACTAGTATGTTTTGATTGATGAATTGTTCATAGATATGATATATCAAATCAACACATGGTTACATGTTAGAGAACGATGTACTGGACAGACCCACCATGAGAATGCTACATGGATAGTTATATGAACGTCATAAGCAATTCTCATAGTGATAATAATGTATGTAATCCTTACGACTTGAGATCGCCAGATCCCAACATAAGGAGTCATGTATCTTGATATTGTCAAACGTTACCTGTAACAGGGTAAATTATAAATACAATCATTGGATACACCACGAATTATATAGAGGGATGTTGAGTGATCAAGAAAGGATTTGTCCCTCCTATATAACAGGAGAAGTGTTTGGGCCCTTGATCAAGTAAGACTAAAATGCATGGTCGTGCTCGAATGAGTCGATATGTGATATCGAGCTTATTCGTTTATTCTAGTTCTACTTGGGGATCAAGAAATAAAAGATTGAATATATGAGTATGACTATTCCATGACTCGTGTTCAATCTAAACACATTGGACAAAGGGATTAAGTTACATGGTTAATATTATCACAGTCCGTAGGTTATGTCGAGTCAATGACATTCTTGTAATTTGGGTAGCCTTGTGTTGCTAGATACCGCTCATTGCTTGTGACATAAAATAAGGTTTTATGTCGCTGCCAACATTGCAAGATCCTATCGGGTCACACAAAAGATTAAATCGATAAATGGAGATAAAATTCATTGGATGAATTAATTAATTAAGAAGAGTCTTAATTACAAATATTAGATATATGGATTTAATTAATATATATTGGGTATGTGCCAATAAGGCTTTTGGAAAGCCTTTTAATTAAATCCAATATATATAAACTAATAAGGTTTTGATTAAATGATGAAGAGTTAATTATTTAAAACCTAGTAGCCACCATAGACCAAGCTCTCGACCGCCGCCTCTTGTCCTCATCCTCACGCCGCCGCGCCGCCGTGAATAGGGATTTGATCGGCCGTCGTTGATCGGTTTTGAACCGTGAGCTTAGTTCCGGTTTAAGAACGAGTCTAGCAACTTATTCTTAAACACTCTTTTCGATTTGATCGTGTGGATACCGTAGAGACGAAGGTGCAAATCTTTGTTCGTGACTCGTGGTCTTGCAACGAGGATTCTGCTACAAACACGCTACAAAGGTATGATTCTTAACAATCTCGGTATGAATAACTTTGTATAGGTCCAGTGGTAGAAATCAAGTTTTATTTTCCGCTGCATATTGCTTGATTGATTCCTAACAAATAGCTTGCTGTAACAGTTTGCTGTTTCTTCGCGGTCCAGCTAGATCTTCCAGGCACATTTTCTCCTTGATAAAATTTGAACTAGCTGACCTGTTGTGAAATATGACTAGTATTTTAAGTTGTCTGTTCAACCTTTTTGGAAGCACGCCATTTCGATATCCGAGCTATGAGATATTATCAAAACAATCAGCTCTGCCAGGATTTCAGTCCTGGTCCAATTTAATGAATTATGTTAGCAACACAATAACACGTTTTGTTAACATCAAAACCAATATTATCCGGGTTCCAAAAACCCAGCAACATGCATATAATATCACTTCTTCATGTTGTCTTCTGTCTTTTTTGGTGGTTTTATTGTAGTGCAGCTACTATATTGCCTCTTTGGTGGTGATTATTTGTTTTCTGCGTCACTGCCGAAGTTATGTTTGGCCATGGCTACTTGACCTTTGGTTTCGTCTGCCAACCACTGCTGGTCTTTGGATGATGGTTCTCAGTATGAGATTTGGATGCGAGAGCATGCATGTTTGTTGTCCCTTCTTAGTTTACGGCTCCCACCTATACTTCTTTGTTCCTGCAGTTATGGAAGACAGATCTCTTGCCCGACCTCTTCTTGGATTGTTTGGCTTGAGGGTGTCTGGATTGGTTCTGGTAATCTTTGCTTTATCCTGGTCAATTGCGTCTACTTATGCAGTGAATCATTTTACCTTAGTCATTGACCACGATTGGCTTGTGTATTTGCGAATGTTTAGTTGGTCTACGATTTAGTTGGTCTCGTCGTAGCTGACATCCTTGGATGCATATTTTGTTGTACATATCGTTATTCTAATATAATTACTTCTATTGTTAAAAAAAAACACATTTCATTGTTTTCTGACCTGGCTTCGAGTTACCGTGCGAGCATGCTCTGCCACACGATGATCTAATAGATCATCCGATGAGCCACTTCTACGCAAGACAAATAAGATAGTAAAATTTTTAAATTTTGTATGCCCTCTATGGGAAGTTCTAAGAAATGGGTTGTTATGAACAATAAATATATATATCACTGATCAATAATAGCAAAAGTTTAATCAATAATATCCAGAATTTTAACATTATTACTTCCGATCATTCTGGTTTAATAAAGAATTTGAAGCACAAATCATGAAATATTGGTTGTAAAATCATACCAAAATAATATTTTGCAAAAGTTTTTAAGCCTTATTTTTAGTATCAAATAAAGTTTTATCGAATTTTTATAATAATAAGTTCTGATATTTTTATGAAAGATTTTGGTTAGAATAATGTATTCGTGTACGCACTCCTTTGAATGCTGAGAAACCTCACTCTTCTCCACAGTTTTTCGTTACATTGTACTAAAAAGGTTATGATATTTTATTACACACATGCGGACATGTCTCATTTAATAAAGCACTTATCCAATGCTTTTGGGACGTAAATTTCAACTTTTACAGCTAGCGACCACCTAGAATAACATGACCCTTTATCATTTCTCCATTATCACTTTTATTTATTTTTTATTTATATTTCATAGATTTCCATATACTACAAGTTGTCACCACCTTTAAGAGCTTTGTTTGTTAAGTTTCATTTTTTATGAATGAATGACAAAGAAAAGAAGACTCAACTAATGTGTCTTTCCATTAAAAAACATTTAAATGTAACTGATTAAAACAAAGCAAAAATATTGCAATACTATAGCACAAAAAATGCACGTCATATTCGTTGTCGGTATTGAGAAGCAATAAAAAGAGATAGATATGTGGCGTTTGAGCTGCTGTATGACTTAAAAATATTTGGGTTATACTGTTACTACCAGCTATATTGTTTGATAAATGACAAACCATTGATCATACAGTTGACATCAGAGCAAGATTATTGGGAGAGAGATTGCTGCGAAGCAATAATTGTCCATGATATGATAGCGATCAACACGTGGCACTTGAGCTGTTGTACAGTTTAAAGAGATTTGATTGCACCATTATCAAAAGTTATAGCTTTTGGTAAAAATGATAAACACACGATCCTACAGTGTGACTGAGCACTTGCTACTTTATCATAAAATATAGTTGTGATAATATTGTAATTCAAATAGTTTAAATTTGTTTAATTGTCTAAATACTAAATTTTAAATACTATATTTCGATCACTTTCGAAGCCGAAGTAGTTTTTACTTCCCAAAGTTTCCTCTCGTTAATTGCATCCCCTTGTAACTCGTGAAAATTGAGCACGTGACCTTTCTTTTACTATCATTGATAAGAATAAATGCTTATTGTTTGTCAAAAGTTAAACTATGATGATGATACAACCAAGATATTTTAACCGTGTAATAACCTAGACACCAAGCAAAGATAATTATTTGTTTCCTTAGAATCGATCTCACCATCTCTCTAAATTTGGGATAACCCAAAAGGTAGACATTGGTAATATTTTTATGATAAAGCAAGATCAATGGTTTCGTTAGCTTTTTTCTTTTTGAAATATTGATATGTTGGCACACCATCAGAGAATGGTCTCAAATAAAACAAATTCTAATAAATGAGCCCATTGGAAAAGCAAAAAAATCAATAGGTCAATATTCTTATCATAAGTTGGCACACCACGTATGTGGAATTAACCGAGAGTAAACCTATTTAAAGATTTATTGGTGATGAGAATATGTAAGATTGTTGTAGAAGTTTCCAGCCTCACAGACTTTAGATTGAACTATGGAACCGAGTCACTTCCGGCTCGTCTTGTAGTCGTAGTCTTTTAGCTTATGTAGTCGTTGGCCTTCCTACACACATGCGTCTTATCATAAGTTGGCATACCACTTATGATAACAACATTCCAATAAAATGAATCATCATTTTATAATAATCTTAGAAATCTTGAAAAAGCATCATTATTATAGTTAAAATAAAAGTGTCAACAAACATTGGAAGCTACCACAGTGTACATTAATAATACTCCATTATTAGCTTTAATTCCTGGGATATTATTGTTTTTTTTCTTTCTTAATGGTTTTTATTAATATTATCAAAGAAGTAATGCAAAGGATGCCGCTACATTAGATGCCCATGTAGACAACCAACCTCCACTAGATACTAATATTATTATTAAATATATATGTGATGAGCTCATGGGCCTAATCCAGCTGGTAAGAGGTCACATCCATTTTGGAAAGACTCGAGTTCGAATCTCAAAGTGTGCGAAAAATTATTTCCCCCCTCCTCACTCAGTGTGTGTGTGGTGTTTATAATTTTTATGTTAGTTGTGGACAAAGAAACACCTTTATTGAGTAAAGTTAATATATATGAAATGAAGATAATATATATGATAAAAAATCATGTAAATTTATGTAGCTTATAAGTATAATTTTTATTTTAGTTCTGTGATTATAGTTAAAATTTTTTAACTAGCTTGTTGTGATATTCTGAATGAGAGTTTTTCGGCGTAAAAAGCATAATATCTATGTGAAAAAGAACTTGTAATGTTTCAGTCTCATGTCCGTTTATAATGAATATTTAATATGGTTTGCAAATAATTATTCATAACTCAGTCTCATGTCCGATATAAGTATCCGATTTTGAAAGGAGTGTTCGACACGAGTGTCCGATTTTATTTTTTAAAAAAAAATTAAGAACACGCCACGTGTCGTGTCATACACATGTCTGATCAATGTCGATATTCTAGAAGTGTCAAACACTACACTAAGTGATTTTTAGGAGTATCCGGACATTAGTGCCAACTATATATCATTTACGGCATTACCATTAATATAACAATAAATAATTAAATGGCATGATTTTTTATCTTGAAAATATATTTTAATTTCAACTAATATAATAAGATATTATTTATAAATTTTAAAACTAAAAGAAAAAGGATAGCAATATCGACTATTAGTCAAATAAAAAAGTAAGTAGACGTAATATTAATACTTTCCAGAGGAACCGCCAAGATTGATAACCTTCTCTCTTTATTCTCTTATTATATATATTTTATTGATTATATATATATATATATAATATATAATTAGCATTTACCTTCTAAATCTAAATATTTCAAAAGCTCGAGTCACCTCCTACCGTAAATTTCCAAGTCCGCCAGAGTTTGCCATGAGCCATACATCTTTGTTTTTTCTTTCCTAATTCTTGATTAATCTTTCAATATATGATAAAACTAGTAGCCCACTATTAGTGGCTGTTGCTGCCTACAAGAGCACTACAAGAGCACTACAAGAGCACTGCCTTGATGGCGGCATCAATGTGGCACATCTTTGAAAACCGGAAACAAACTATAGTTCAATCAAAGGGCACACTCATAATATGGAGCAACCATAAATAACATCATCAAACTCAATCAAGAACGAACATGGAATAGATGAAGTTTCAGCCTTAGTTATTAAAAAATCATACCCTTACACTCAGACACAAGTCGAGGCGAAGCCCTCAAAATAAAGGGCGGGCCTTGTTCATAAGGCGATGCTCTTTGAACTCTGAAGGCATACAATGCACTTTAGGTGAACTGGGATGGTGAATCCGATAAGAAATGCAAGAAAAAAATCTGCAAGCTAATTATCGTTCATTTGTCGTTGTTCACTAGTTACAAAGCACACACATTAGATGTAAAGAGAGAGAAGTTTCTTAAAACATATGGAGTGGAGCATATTTATCTCTTAAGGGATCCATCCAACTTCTACAAAGCCGCATACCTCAACCCTTCTGCCCCTAATAACAATGACCATGGTTCCCCACTCGAACAAGACTTCAATCTAGTTGAACTCCGGTGCGCTTGTTCCATTTGTCCGGTGACAAGCGCAAGACATGTCAAGCATCAAAGACTACACTTCTAAACCAAGAATTGCAGCTAGTGACAAGTGCAAGACATGTCAAGCATCAAAGACTACACTTCTAAACAAAGATTTGCAGCTATTGTTTGAAAGAGACTATGAATGAGAGTTAAATCCTATTGGTTCCAACTTACAACAATTTCCACCATTATCAATATAAAATAACTACATAAATCATCTATCTAAATTCCATCCCATGTAATCTACTATGAAACTTACTCTTAAGGAGCCGCAGAGATATATAAACACATATATATATGCTCAAAGCAAGTAATGGGCAGTAACCTGCAGTTATTGAAAAACAATTCAAACATCAGAATATTTTTCCCAAATATGTAGCTTTGCCTCAGTTTTGCGGTCCCACTAATGAATTCACACGTCTAAGCGATATATATAAAAAAGAAATCACTGTAAATCAAAATATTCATATTCATATAACAGTTCAAATTCAAATTCTCCAAGAAATAATACTCCAAAAGCAAGCTTTCAAAATCAACCAAAATTTTAAAGCTGGTAATCCACCAAACCCTAATCACGCGGTGAGCACTACAGCGCCACCAGCTTCCTTAATCTTCTTCTCCGCATGCTTCGAAACCAGCTTCGCTTTCACCACAACAGGCTGATCCGCGGGCAGCAAACCCTTCCCCAAAACCTTAAAGTACCCGAACTGCGTGACATCAATCAACGGCACATTGTCCTTCGAGGCCTTGTCCTTCACTTCCTGCGGTACCATCGACCAGAGCCGGTCGATGTTGACCGTGGGGCAGAAGAATTTGTTGCGGAGCTTGTGAAAGTAACGCATACCCACCTTCCCGAAGTATCCAGGGTGATACTTGTCGAAGAGGATCCGGTGGTGGTGCATGCCACCGGCGTTTCCCCTACCTCCGGGATGCTTTCGGTGCTTTCCTATGCGGCCGTGGCCGGCGCTCACGTGGCCTCGCTTCTTGCGGTTTTTCTTGAATCTGGTCGTCATTTTCCAGGGGGGGGGGGGGGGGAGTAGTTGGGGAAGGAAATGGAGGCCAGGAATTGGCGGAGATGTTATAAGGAGGAAAGTGTTGAGTTAGGGCTACACGAGAGGGGTATCATTTACGATGTTACCCTCGCTAAGCGTAGTAATTTACTTGCTTTTTTAGGTCCAAGCAGCTCTTGTATGCTCTGGATCTAAACATCATATGTAAAAAAAAAAAACTAAACCACATATATCACAATAAATCTATTTTCTTTATATTGATCCATAAATACTGCCTCGACCAAGTCGATACAAAAATTTCCAAATTTATTTTCTTTACCTTGGTCTATATATAAAACATAGGCCAACTCCATATAAGAATTTTCCCATAACCCAACACGTACGTTATTTTCGAATTATTGGCATAAGAATTTTAAAAAAATTATTTCATGAAATTAATATAAATATATGAAATATTTTTGGTTTTCTTTTCAAAATATAGAGGTATGAATCGAGTCATGCATATAAGAAATTTAGGCCAAAATCCTTGGCCTAGCACGGCCATGGCCCTATTTGGCACGGTACGATACAGTAGCAATTATTGGGATGGCCCGTGACAGGCCTCCTGACGCCAGGGCCGGTTTACACCTATATGTAAATGTGTTTTGAGGAAAATTATTCACATTTATTTTTAATTAAATATAAGAAATATTCATATTACTTCACTCTTTAACAAGCTATATCTTCGAAGTTTTCATTTAGTCACACAAATTTATTTCGAATATATTGCTTCACTTTCAAATTCATATCCAATCACCACTTTAAAAATACATTAAAAGCTAGCCAAATTATTCTCTAAATTTACAACAAAAAAAGGAAAAAACTATAGTAATTGGTAGTTTTACCTTATCCATATCGGCAGTGTCAAATATTTTATATGACTATTATTAGGAGTCTCCATGCAAAACAGATAATGGAGCAAAAGACCACACCCATCACCACGACAAACAAACAAATTATGGTAATCTACAAGTGTATTCTACCAAACTTCAAAGAGAAATCAACAAATGTTTTAACCTCATATACTTTAATCACTCGGCAAATAAATAATACATTTTTTTCAATTAATGCAAGGAAAATAATTACACTAGTAAAAGCTACCAAGGCCGCTTTCCGCCAAGAGGAATAGTGTTGGTTCCAGAAACCACACCACGGTTGCCAAAAGCTCCTCCTCGTCCACGACCCCATCCCCGTCCTCGGATTTTGCTTCCAGAAGCTGCCAAGAAACAAATGTATGTATAACCAAACCGTTGAGAAGGATATTGAAAATTGCATAGTGAAGTGAAAAAAAGGGGTTATTTTGACAATTGAAACTCAAGAATGCTGACCACCCATGTTAGAAGCAGCAGTTCGTGCCATAGCAGAGAGTTGAGGAGGAACAACTTGCCCTGCTTGCTGCAGGATTTTTATAAGTTCTCTTGCATGCTTGGAATTTCCAGGAGTGAAAAATGTAAAGGCGGTGCCTCTAGCTCCTGCACGACCAGTTCGACCAATCCTGTGGACATAATCCTCTAGACACGTTGGGAAATCATAATTTATGACACATTTTATGTCCTTCACATCTACAAGCAGCACAGAGAGAAATTGCATTAGATGAAGACATTATTGGATAACCGCCTCATCCCTGCAATTCCTAAGATCCAAATTGTCCAAACAAAAGATGGAACACATTCTTTAAAGGTGCCCACCTAACTTTACAGGGATAAGGAACAGTTCCTCCACTATAATTCATAATCGAATTCCAATCAATGAATAATCTTGCAAGAGTCAACCGGCTTTCAAGACTACCAGCTTCCCAAGTGTGGATGGGTGCATTAGATTCAACTATGTTACTCAGACACGCAGGAGCATACCGTATGCCGAAAAGGTCCAATCAAGAAAAATTAGAACTTCTACAAAATTACTGAGGTATGATTTCTTAACCTAAGATATAGCACGTCATTTACACATTGGTAAACCTTGCCCCTTGCGTCTGTATAACAGAAGCTGATGGGTGGTACACCAAGAAGAGGAATCATTCCGAACAATCTAAATCACCATTCTCCTTTCTCTTCAACCAACCTGTAAAATAATCTTAAACTAATTCTGGGTTATTTGGCCTATTCATGACACCACTCAAGAAGGATACAATAAACTCAAAGCCTGAATCCAAGTAATGATTCCTCCTAACGGCAACAATCAAGAACAAAAGTACAGTTGTATAGATAGCAGCCAATATGCACAATAGTGCCATCTCCTTCTGCACCCAAACCACATTATTCTCAGGAACATGGAGAACAGCTGGGAGACTTGCCCATATATTTGGAAGACCAAAACGCGAGACTAAAAATTTCCTAAACTATAAGATTAATCCTACCAAGACCACGAGCTGCCACATCAGTGGCAGTCATTATAGGATTTCTGCCACTTTTAAACTCAGCCAGGACCCAATCCCTTTCATCCTGGGTTTTATCACCATGAATAGATAATGCTGGCCATCCATCCATTCTCAACTGTTTTGTGACTTGATCACAACCTTTCTTTGTCTCTACAAAAATTAAAATCTTACTTCCATCCATCAACTCTTTTAGCAATTTGATTAGCCTGCACAAAAAATATGAGTAAAATACCATAGAAGTACAATGATAGGAGCGGATTATCTATATCCTAAATCACCTGTTATACTTATCCAAGTCAGTCATAACTTCCACGACTTGGTATATAGATTGATTCGCTTTCAGATGAAGAGACCCAATAATAACCTGTTATACATCAAGGTCACAAGATGTCACATATCCAACTAACAGTACATAGTTTCTTGCAATCTTTTAATGAGAAGCACTCAGGCTAATCACTTTGACCTGTATTACAAATAAAATGATTTAGGGAAAATTCTGGACGAACCTTGTATGCATTGCGCAGGAACTGTCTTGCTAAAGTTTCTACCTCCCTTGGCCATGTGGCACTCCAGTACAACGTTTGCCTGTCAGGACGTATCTGCATTGAATGAACATGATCAAACCTCTGAAATTTCAGTAAAAAACTTAACCAGTAAGGGAATTAAAGTAGGTCAGTAATATCATGTTTTTATGATCTTTCTTTCAATAGCTATTAGTACTGCATTACATTTGTAAGTGGATGAAAACTAAATATCATAAAGGTGCAACAATACATGAGAAACATGTAAATTGTCTAGGCGATTAAATTAAGCCATGCATCATACTTTGATGTGATCGAGGCCCTTTTCAGATAACTAGTCACAAATGTCAAATCACACAGAAATTATTACTCTTCAAAGGATGAAACAGAAACCCGACTCAATACCTGAGAAACAATTTTTCTGATTTGAGGTTCAAATCCCATATCTAGCATGCGATCAGCCTCGTCCAATACAAGGTATGTCACTCTTTTCAAGTTAGTATGTTGCGCTTCCAGCATATCTATCAATCTACCAGGTGTAGCAATGACAATTTCAACTCCTGATATTTCAAATAATGTCCAAAACTATCAGCACACAGAAGTCTGAACTAAGATCAAGAACAAATGAAAAGGTGAAGTACCTCTTTTAAGGTCACGAATTTGTGGACCTTTTGGGGCACCACCATAGATGCAAGTACTCCTTATGTTTGCATATGATCCAAATTTCGCAGCTTCTTCTTGAATCTGAACAGCCAATTCCCTAGTAGGTGCTAGTACTAGTACAATTGGACCTTCACCTTGTCCTGGTAGTCTATATAATTTTATCACAAGATAGATATGCACACAAGATAGAAGGTACATACAAGTAAAAAAATCACAAGAACTTACTCAGCCTGGGTTGAGCACTAATATGAACAAAAGCAGGAAGCAAATATGCCAGAGTCTTTCCAGAACCAGTCTCAGCAATACCTATCAGATCTCGACCCCTTAAAGCCATCGGCCATCCTTGGGACTGAATAGGAGTTGGCTCTACAAAACCCAATCTAGCAATGACCTCGAGGCAATAATCTGGAAAAAAAATTAATTCATAAGCTTAATTAAAGAAGCTGAAAGGTAACAATCAAAAAGTACAATAAAATGAAACCATGTAATGGTTGAGTACACAATAATACACATGAAACTAAAGCTGGTCATCATAGCAGATCTGGTGCGAAACAGGTTAGATTTACAAGGTATAATCCATACCAGGAAAATTTGCTTCATGGAACATTCGAATTGGCCTGGGAACATCGTGACCTTCAACAGTAATCTCCCGCCTTGCACGATACATTGAAACTTCTTGCTCAGTCATTGCCCTGATAGATGGGTTTTCCACATAGAAATCCTTTTTAAATGGAACTAAGCCTCTAAAGTCTTGCTTTGGAAGATTAACGTAATCTAAGTCATCAGGCCGGGGCCTACCCCCTCCTCTACCATCACGATCTCCATCAAAACCACCCCTAACAGCACCACGCCCACTGCCATAACTCACACCATCACCATTCCAACCCCTGCTATGACCTGGACCAAAACCCCTTCCAGAGACACTGGCTCCCCTCCCACTGTCATGGCTTCTTCCACCACCTCTCCAATCTCCAATGCTTCCATTGCTGAATCCTCCACCTCCACCCCTGTTGGAAAAATCACCACCATGGCTCACATTATACCCTCTTCCAACACCATGATCACCTGCAGGATACCCATTAAAACCAACACTACCTCCTCCAGCTCTTACACCAACCACATTATGCTGCAGTACCACAGGAATGGATCCATAGGAACCATGGCCTCTACCTTGATCGTAGCTGGGCGGGGGTGCAACACTTGGCACTGGGGGCGGAATTGCTACACGCGGTTGTCCCATGAAACCACTAGAGTACAAAATGAAATAATAGCATCATAGTAAGGCCATCACTAACAGTACTTTGGTAAATCCTATCATTTTAACATAGACATAATCATATTAATTTGTCCAATTGCTCAAATTTACAAATTCAAAAGAAAAAAAAAAAAGAAAACCCGATAAAAATGCAGTCTTTGCTCTTGTGTTAGCAGGATTAATCTTATTCAGGACTTGGAGGACAGATGGAAATGGCGACACGAAACTTCGAAGCAATTTCCAGTCGCTTCGGCCTGTTGGAGCATGCAGGATGATGTTTCAAAGGAAGAGGATGAGCAATACTCTCTCATCCAACCGTGGGTGAACGTGGCGCCCACAAAGTATCTATTCTAGTTTGGAGGATTTTCAGAGACCGTATTCCATCGAAAGTTAATCTTCGTAGACGGAACATCATTTCCGGCAAGCAGTATATTCTGCTTGACCATTGCTTGTCTCAAGAGGAATCTACTTAAATTTGTTCTTCTTGTGCCCGTTTTCTATGACATTTGGTTGAAATGCTATCATTGGTTAGGATTTCAAGTGGCTCTTAGCATGTATTCTCAAACTCATTTATTGAAACACAAGGCTTTATGGTTTCACGGCAGGAGTATAAAAGATTAGGTTACTATATGGCATACTGTAATTTGGAATCTGTGGTTGGATAAAAATAGGAGGATTTTCAATACAAATGAGGATAGAGATGTCGATTTGTTAGATTCAATCAAGTTCAGAAGTTGGATTTGGATAAAATTCAGGGCCGTAGATTGCTATCTCACTCTTTTGTCGATTGGGCTCGTGAGCCGGTCGTTTGTCTTCGAGATTAAATCTTAGGATTTTACCTTTTTTGTAAACTTTTGAAGTATTTCTTATACTCTTTTGTTTTTAATAATATCTATATTTTCCCCAAAAAAAAAATGGAGTCTTTGCACCGTTAAACTTATGTCATCACTCACTCAAAGTCACTTCAGCACATTCTCCCACATTCACGTAAATATTAAGCATAATAATTTGCCAAGTTGCTCAAATATTACAAATTGAAAGGAAATAAAGCGAAAACAGAATAGATATGATAACCTCAACACAGATAATTTACAAGCACAATATACTTAAAGGACCAAATTTACGAAGAATTAACAGCACATAAGATAGAATTGTGCTAAATCGCTATAGACCTGAAGCCATATAGAAAAATTCACACAGAAATACCTATATGTGGTAAAACAAATATGGGCATGTATATACAAGGATACCTTCGGCGCTGACGATAGGACGCTGCATCCTGGAGTCTGGGATCGTAGTTGTTGTACATGGTGAGATTGAGAGGATTGAGAATTAGGGTTAGGATTTGCAGATTGAGAGGGAATCGGGAATAAAAAGAATTTAAACGTGTAATTTATCTTTAGACTGAAAATAATACTAATTCGAAACTCACAATTACCATTTCATCCTTAAAACTATACGATTTATAATCACATCCCCTAACTTTTGAAAATCCACACTCACTCCTAATTTATCAAAAAAATAGTTTGAAACCCTTTTACCATTTAGTTTATCTTAATTGTGAATTTGTGATGTACCAAAAAAATTCCGAACCTATGGGTTTTAACATTTTTTATCCCCCAACGTTTGTTTGCCTAAGACCATTAGTCCGTCCAATTTGAGATCAAAATGTATTATCACAGTACGCCTTATAATATTGACAATTACATTTTTACAAATATCCCAATTACAGTAATGTCCTCAGAATTTGATTAACCTTAAAAAAAATAATAATAAAACTTAATGTAAAAGACCGTTAATGTAATAAAAATCGATTGTACAAGCACGCAGCACGTGCACGAGAACAATGGTAGTTAATAAAAATTAGGACGTGAAACGTCATGCCCAATTTTCTTCCAAAATTGGGTATCTCTCTGAAACATGATAATTATATGCATTAGTTCTTATCGTATGGGACTAAAATCATTTTGGCTAATCTTTTGTTAATTTTTAATGTTGATGATACATGTGTTATATTCATAAGTTGAGAGATCTTTTCGGCAAATCGTACGCAAGAAACCTCACAGTTTCAGTTGGCCATACAAACAAGTTCTTTTTATCAAGAAAGTAACATATGATTAAATTTTTGCCGCTTTACCAAAAATTATAAGGGTTATAATTGTGTAACTCAAATATTTTGAACCTTACAACAACTCAAGCATCACGTATCGATCATTCCCAGCAAAGACAATCGTTGAACCCAACATTTAATTGACAATTATTGCCCCAAACATATAAGTAAAACCTCACATCATCTATAAAATTCATCGTAACCCATTTTTATTGATCCTTCTCTTGATTTAAGGTCGCGAACAAGAGTTCGAATGCTAGCCGGAGAAATATGTTCGCATAAAAACTAAAGTATTAAATTGTCAAAAATCTAAAATCTATACTTTTACAACAATTTCTTCATAATACAACCAAAATAAATTATAATAATCATTTGAATTTGCCGGAAAAGCACACACATTCAAAAAAGTTCCTTTGAGAAGGTGGAGAGATCTGTGGCCGTTGAGCCTTTTGCACTTTGCGATGATCGTCCACCTTCTTCCCACCATATACCACCGTGACTTCACAAAATTCTGGTGCTTTTTTCTGTATGTATTCTCCTTTCCCTATCCCTTTTCTTGCTATCCTGAAGTCAAACCATTTTGTATACTAAACTTTTATTGCAAATTCAAATTTGTAACTATGTATGTCAAATATAATGGGTAAATGTAATGTATTGATACTCTATCGCCGGGCTACTAACTGTGTCTTGGCAAATGCTTCTTAAAAGTTTTTATTTGCTTTTCGAACAAAAAAATCGATTTTTGGTATTTTGATTCCTTGTTTCTACCATTGATTATCTAAAAAAATATGTAAAAACAGAAGCATATAAACAAGTCATGTGATGTTTCTGGATCTTTTAAGTTGAGAGCTGACAATTTTGTAATTAATTAAAGTTCATTATGCATTTTTTATTTTAATAGCAAACACTCAATTTTTGCTTAAAAAACATCTTTTTACAATTTTAAGCAAAATCAACATAAAAATAATTTATATAAGCAATTATAAACACACCCTAAATTTTTGTATTCCCGCTTATCAGTTTTTATTTTCCCGATAGGAAAAAAGACAGAATTACCTTGTAAAAGGTGATTGATTAGTACCCACAACAAGATTACTGATATTAGCAATTGCAATGAGATCTAATATTGCTTTGGCCGATGCACTGCTTTCCACGAGCATTGTTTCCACCGCAATCTACATAAAAAAACATCCACATAATTGTTTGCATAATATACCGTTGGAAATTTGAATTGAATTAAATGGTATGTCCATTCATGCTGGGGTGTATTTTTTCATGATTGGATGATTCCACATTAAATGGTGTGTCCATTCATGTTGGGGTGCAATTTTTCATGATTGGATGCTTCCAAATGGTGTCTCTTGATGACACCACTTGGTATACTATATAAGAAACAACCATTGAATGAATTAGACATGGAATTTTAGAAATTCACATCATATAGAAGATCAAAATTTGAGTAATTTTGTGGATATTCATCCTTGTTGAATATTGAGCGCTTTTAAATCTTTGTGATTTAAATGATTTGTGATTTAGAGTGCTCCTATCACAAATCATAGTCGTTATCTCTTGGGAGACAAATTGTCAAAGTAAACCGTTAGCATCGTAGCGGAGCAATATTGTCTTAAGGACAGAGATTATAAATCTCGCATCGACATTCTTACTAAAAAGTCATTTGTTGTTTGGGCTTGCTAATTTCCTAAGATACACCCACAAATTTTGTACTACAATCTTAAGACAATATTAGCAACAAATGGCTTCGTCGAGTGCAACAAAGACTCCAGTTCATCATGGTGAAAGACCTGAAAAATTCAATGGGAACGATTTCAAGCGATGACAACAAAATATGTTATTTTATTTGACAACCTTGGGGTTGGTAATGTTCCTCAATGAGGATGCTCCTACTATTATGGAGAGTGAAACCTACAACCAAGAGGGCTGCGGTTGATGCGTTGAAACAATGATGTCCTGTGCAAGAATTATATTCTTAGCGGACTAGACAACACATTATACAATGTGTATTGTCTTGTGAAGACGGCCAAGGAATTGTGGCAATCTTTGGAGAAAAAGTATAGATCCGAGGATGTCGGCATGAAGAAATTCACCATTGGGCGATTCCTGGATTTCAAAATGGTTGATACAAAGCCGGTGATATCGCAAGTGCAAGATTTGCAAGTAATCATGCACGAAATCCATGCGGAGGATATGGTTTTAAGTGACCCATTCCAAGTGGCTGCCATGATTGAAAAGTTGTCTCCATCATGGAAGGACTTCAAGAAATATCTCAAGCATAAACGAAAAGAGATGAATCTTGAAGACCTTGTGGTTCGTTTGAGAATCGAAGAGGACAACAAAATTTCTAAATGGAAGGAAAATTGGCACCAACATGAAGCAAGCACGAGTGAACTTAGTGGAAAAACACGTCGGAACAAAGCGCAAGTTTGACGGCATGGCCTCCAAATCTGGAAAAGTGAAGAAGTTCAAAGGCAAGTGCTACAAATATGGAAAACCCAATCACATGGCGAAAGATTGTCGCAATAAAGACGATTGTTGTAAGGCTATGGATCAAGTAAATGTGACTGAAGAAGGTCATCTCTCAAATGATTTGGATGATCTAGCTCTTACCACTTAATTAGATTGTGTATCTTTGAAAGTCGTAAACTCCAAATATGGGGTGATTCTAAATAAATGTAATGACGATATTTGTTGAAAGCAATAAAATTTATGTTATTACTTCTTGTATTGAATCTTATGGTTTGTGGCATGATTGTTAGGATCATTTAAACCATAGTTCGCAGCACAAATTGTAATGTTAAATTTATTGCTTGTGTGTGCACTAAGTTAACAAAATCATCATTCATTTGTTAGAAGAATAGTAACGTCTCACAATGATGTTTGTGATGGAAAGATTGTGCAAACTAGAGATTTGAGAAAGTAATTTGTTACTTTATCAATATTTGCACATGATATTGATGTGACTTTTTTGTTATGAAGCAAAAACGAGGTCAATGAGGTGTTTAAACATTTCATGAATGAGATTGTAATAAAATTTAGCAACTGAGTTTTGCTATGGGAAATTGTAAGTATATTATACTTGTGTTGTCTAAGAATTTGACGCTTAAGCTTGAATCTGCAAGACTATAAAATCTTGCATTCGAGTTTCTAAGCTTTGTACGCTTAAAACACAAGTTGATAAATCAAAGCCACAAAATTTTGACTAGGCGTTGTAATATCTCAAATTGGTTCATTTTGAATTTCTAAGCTAATACGCTTATAACATGAATTTGAAAGATTTAAAATCTTGAATTCACGTTTCTAAGTTTGAACCGAGTTTGAGAATTGTATCCAAGTTTCAACTTTTATAAGCAAATAAGCTTAAATCCAAAATTTTCAAGAAATAAAAACTTGAATTTGGATTTGTAAGACAATAACGCTTAGAACTTGAAACACTAAAGTTTGAATGCCAGTGCAATTTGTGATTATCCCGAAGTTGTGGGGGTTTGCAATTCTATCACATGCAAAGTACCACATTTAGGCAATGATGAAAAACCTTGAGATTGAAGGAAAATAGAGTTTCTACAATATTTGAAATGTGGGAGTGCTTGGCTAAACTAGAAATATGAAGGCCAAAGTAAAGTCATAACACACGTCAAATAAAAGGCGTGAAGAGTTTGACAAATCATGTTGTCAAATAGATTAACGAGTATGACAAATGTGTACACACCTAAAGCATAAATATGCTTGTGTATTGATGATATGCTCATAGAGGAAGCAATTTAGAAATCATCAAGTAACAAAAAAAATGTTGACGAGACATTTTGACGTATGCGCATCAAGAACTATGCTTGGAATTAAAGTTTCCAAGATATGAAGAATGAAATCTCAAGGATTAATTCAAGTTTCAAATTTTAAGCTTTGCTCTTAAATTTCAAGTTTACAAGAAATAGAATCTTGAACTTGTAATTTTTTGAGAATATATGCGCTTAAATATGACTTGTGAATTAAAGTTGAGAATTTCATCTGGTCTCAAATTTTGTAAGAAATAACGCTTTAACAACGCTTAAAATTTGATGATGGAAATATCCTGAAAGGATAAAATGATAATGTGATTACCAAATATGAAGATATACTGTTGTGGAAAATTCTCTATGCAAAACATATAAAACTTCTTCAGCCGAGTGACTTTATAAGTTGTTAGAGAAAAATCATGTGCATGCAACTCTAATGTCTTGCGCTAATGACATATGACAAAATGATCTCTAGTGGCATAATCACGAGTGATTATGTGAAACCGCGGATCCGCATATGAAATGGTTAACCGAGAGATCACGTGAAAGTTTATCGAGGGGAATGGGGTTAAAACCCTACAATCAAAATCTCATAGTGGATACCCAACCTTGTTGACTGGAGATCCCAAGATCTAGGTTCAAAAGAGACAACTAAATTATGAGATTGTATAAACATCTGGAGATCAATCTTCAACACATTCCTATTATAAGGGGTGTTGGCTTCAAAAGGTGTACAAGGATAGACAAAAGGCCTTTAATGATTCCTAAGACAAATAAGAATACGTTGGAGTATACCGGGATACTCTTCTAGGAGATCACATACGTGACTGCGAAGTGGCGCCGCTTCAAAATTGGAAAGCACTTATGAAACCAAGCGCGGTCCATGGCCGGAATGGACACAACCGTAAGAAACCAATACGAAGGTTAGAATTGTTATGGTGTGAGTTCAATTGTCTAGGTTTACACCAACGACTAAAGAGTTCAAGACTATAAGTTCACTATTAAGTCAAGTAAATCCGATTGAATACTACTATGGAAGATTTAAAGCCGCAAGCTATCTCTCCAGATGCCATAATAGTTCGTTAAAAGTGCTCATACATGCATGCATTAATTTAATTCACGTGGGGGATTGTTGGAAATTTGAATTGAATTAAATGGTGTGTCAATTCATGTTGGGGTGTATTTTTTCATGATTGGATGATTCCACATTAAATGGTGTGTTCATTAATGTTGGGTGCAATTTTTCATGATTGGATGATTCCAAATGGTGTCTCTTGATGACACTACTTGGTATACTATATAAGAAACAACCCTTGAATGAATTAGACATCGAATTTTAGAAATTCACATCATATAGAAGATCAAAATTTGAGTAATTTTATGGATCTTCATCCTTGTTGAATATTGAGTGCTTTTAAACCTTTGCGGCTTAAATGATTGTGATTTGGAGTGCTCCTATCACAAATCATAGTCGTTGTATCTTGGGAGACAAATTGCCAAAGTAAACCGTTAGCACCGTAGCGGGGCAATATTGTCTTAAGGGCAGAGATTATAAATCTTGCATCGACATTCTTACTAAAAAGCCATTTGTTGTTTGTGCCTGCTACTTTCCTAAGATACACACCCATAAATTTTGTACTACATATACGTCATGCAAGCCAAACGTTGACCTGCTAAACTTTATGCACCCAAAGCGCATTAGTATGTGAAATATTGCTAGCAATGCTAATGAGATTGTGGATCTAGTCAGGTTGTTTGCCATGGGCTTGTGGATCACCGCTCTCAGATTTTCGTCGTATATCCTGAATCTCTGCTTGTGCAATTAACATTTGATATTTGCATGTTATATATGAATCTAGTGCAGTCTCATCCCCGGGTTTAGATCTGATTAAAGTTTTTCACTATTGTGTTTTATATTTCCGTTGTGTTTATTTCTGATGCTTGGATGAACTCAACAATTATCTCACAGTTTTTAGATACAGCAATTTTCTAAGAAAATGATCAGTAAATGTCAAGAATGATTCAACAAGACTGGGATTTTGATTTGCTAAAAAAATGTTCTTTCATCGAAATATCCTAGTCAGCCTGTACAATACATACCTTGGATTCATTACAGAGGTTCATGTACTTTTGCAAGAGATGCTTTCTCCTGTTGCTTTCCTCTTTGATGTAAACTTGCGCCTGATCTCTGCTCAATTGGCTTCTTGATAGCCTCCCCACTGTCACACAAAATTGTATGAGACATTTAATAAATTTTTTAAGGACGATTTTCGGGTTCGAATCTAGTAAGTTGTAGCTGAAATGGGATGCCAAAACATCTAAACAATCCTTGATTCAGAAGTCAGTTAATTCAAGAAACAAAAGTTGTGATCCGTGGTCCTATATTTGGATTAACTAACTTGTAAATTGGCTTAAAGACACAATCTTGGGGTATGATTTTAGCCAGTTATTACAAACTTTTGTATGATCCCATATATAGTTTCGTGTGGCTTTGACTCGAATTTATGTATGAAATTTGAAATTCATTGCTAAGATTGGAATGGAATTCTTACATCAATTACTATTCAACGCCTAAAATAGTTGCAAGAAAGAACACAAAACTGGAAAGCTACGACACCATCAAACAAGATATATAGAAGGAACCACTGTAGGAACTGCACCTGGTGTAAGGATGTAGGTGAGGGGAGCAAAAACATGCACAAGAAACACACGACTTCCAGGAGAGACGGCATGATCAAGGGCCCATTTGACTACATGCAAGTCATTTTTACCTACGGCAATATATACATCATTGGCTCCTACGTCTTGGCTGGTCGCTAAGCTCTTGCTTTCCTCTCCAATCTCTACTATCTCCGGCGACGGAGCCGGCCAAGCACGATATTGCCCCTCATCTATAGCCATAGATTTCTCTCCTTCCATATATCTTAAGGGTCTTACACTACCCTTTTACTTTAGAAAAGAGATTCATGCATCAAGAAGAAAAGTACAAATTTGATAAAAAAGATGAAAAAAAGGTCGTTGCTTTCTAAGCTATGAAAGGAATAAAAAAGACTTAAAAAGTTTGGTCTGTTTGATTTTCTTTTTCTTTTATAGAAAATATATTAAAAATTGTGATATACGTTTGTACTTTTAGAGAAAATTATGGCTGTTTCCGGGTATAAAAGATTCATTACAAATTTTGATCTTTAGTTTGAACAATAACGAATGAACTCCATATAGAATGGTTGCATTACAAAATTACAACATCTAATTTATAATAGATATAGGAAAAATTACCATCGTCTTCCCTACGCATTTACAAAATACATAACATCGGAGATAGACGTTATTTTAAACTAGGTGCGAAATTCATTATTGTTCAAATTAGAAGAGGTCTATAGGTAAATTCACCCTAGTTTTTATTATAGACGGTATGCTAAGCGAAAATCATTGAGTTGATAATATCATATCTGACGTATATAATTATCATGTATGTTGGAAATTAAAACTAGATTTATTAGCTTATTTATAACCTCTCACAAAAATTTTCTTGTTTTTAGGTCCATAATCGCTTTGCTAAATAGAACTTTAGGCATCACTGATGTTGCATAAAAAAAATATGAACCATCATTCTACGTGATTATTCTAATTTTCAGTTTCTCAATCTTAAATATTAATAATATTTTTTTTTTTTAAATCTCAAAACAAATTGTGGTTATCCGAAGTTTATAAGAAATTTGTGGATTGTAAGATGTCACAATCAATGTTTGATAATCCAAAAGTACTTTTATTTCTTTTAGTTCATAGCCACATGCCACCCCCACTAGGAATTTGGGTTGCCTCGAAGAGACACTGCCATTGTGTCGATTGTTTCTCATGTGGAGATTAGTGGAAGCGGGGCGCATCCTTTAACCACTCTTTCATGGAAAGCTTTGTTGGGATTAACTATTAAAAGCCCATTAATTATGTTTAATTTTGTTAATGATAATAAAATTTGGTAAGTTAATTTGAATGGTCAATTGGCTAAAGAAATCTCACATAGGAATTTTGAGACACTTATTGTCACGCCCCGAGACCGGAGTGCATGACACCGGCGTTGATTCCAAAAATTTATTCAAAATCAACAATCCTCGTGTACAGATCTATGATAAAAACCAGTCTATTTATTCCATTAAAAATAATAATCGTCTTTATAACTGAAAATCAACTTGAATAAGTTGTTCATAAAACACCTTAGATCTAAACAGAGTTTTGCGGAAGCGTAATGCACTAAAATTCTTGAAATCTCCTCTGTAGATCACCAGTCCAAAAATGGTATTGTTCTTCGTCTTCAACCTATTCTTCGTCCTTAACCGGGGCGGGGTGGTAAGGGGTGAGTATTTGGGAAAATACTCAGCAAGCAGGGGCCAGTTGAACATGATAAAACATACATATAAAACTTTTCAAATAAATATTTATCAAACACATAGTAGATCAATTCACATACTCATAATTGCTCACACTAGAGGCTCATCACATAAACACATAATCACATAATCTCCTTCTTGGGATTAAGAGGTGGCTCCCGTGGCATAACACTTGCTCTTAATGATCAAGAGGTGACTCTCATGCATGTGGCATGCCCACATCATGTAGCACTTTGCCCCGCTGAATCAAGTGGTGACTCCTACACACGTAGCACTTTCCCCGCAGAGCCTTCGACTTTCGATGCGCATTTCTCATAAACTTTCATAATATGATCTTTAAAATACGTTTTCGCGTTCAACTGAAATTTTAACACATATATAGAGTTTCAAAAATGAAATGATATTTATAGCAAAAACCCACTTTCATTCGTTGGATAATTGAAGCACGTTGAGATGAGATCTGGGTTGAGAAATGATGAAAAATCCCTTCCTGTCTTCCTTGAAAGTTTCGAAATGTGTGTGTGTGGTGTGAGTGACATTTTCGAAAATGATGGGAGGTAGAATATGTGGAATATAGTTTTCTCTCTTATGGTAGTAGAGTTGGATAATCATCCCTTAACCTTGGCCAAATAAATCCCATAAATTGAGTCAAGTCAAGCAAGTCATGAATGCATGATATTATGATAATTGGTTGTCAACGGTATTAATGTAATTGGGAAGCAATTAAGTGGGGTGGATTGAGGGGCATGAGTTGGGGTCATCAATGTGATAAACATATGGGGTCATCACCTTTAGTTTAGGAGCATGATTTAGAGACATTTAAGTTGATAAAAAAATCATAGCCATTTAGTTTTATGATATTAGCAAGGAGATGAATGACTAATCAAGATTGGAAAAATGCACTTGAATAGGCAAATTGAGTGGTCGTCACATTTCAGAATTTGAGCAAGTAATGAATGTGGTCATCAATGGGTAATGAAGAAGAATTTACTGATAATTACAAACTTTGTCAATCTAATGACATGATTTAAGTAAGCCATTAAATGACATATATTTGATTGAATGGTGGTTGAATGAGATTGTATGGTGGAAGATTTGGGATAATCACTTAAATGTCACTGAATGACTAATGACAAGATTTGGGCAAGTCCATTGAATGGCTAACATGATTTGGGGCAAGGGAAATTTTTGGGTCTTCACATCCCTCCCTCTTTATTGGAAGTTTCGTCCTCGATATTCAAGTCATCTCGATCTTCAAAGAGATATAGATATTTCTCTCGCGTCTTCCCTTCAGTTCCCAAGTGACTTCTATTTCCTTATGGGTTGACCTTTGGACTTTGACGTAAAGAATTGTACTTCGTCTCAGCACTTGATCCTTTGAGTCCTCGCTCCAAATCGATATTTCTTCACACTTCTTCAACTACTAGAATTTCTACTTCGAGCATATGGTTCAGGTCGGCAATGTATTTCCTAAGTTGTGCTACGTGAAAGATATTATGAATTTGGGATAGGCTTGGAGCGAGCACTATTCTGATTCTGTTGGGACCGTAGGCGTTGAAAGTAACTCGCTAAGGGGAAAAAGTTTGCTCAAAATATTGCATTGAAGTATGAGGCTCACACTCGTAGCATCTCCTCGAGGGTCTGAGTTGCCATTTCGGTCTGACCATCGGTTTATGGGTAATATACAATACTAAGAGCCACCTGAGTACTTATCGGTTATCAAAAGCTCTCCCAAAGACGTGATACAAATCGTAGGCCTCTTGGAGTTGTCGAGAGGGGCTTCCTGCGTTCATTGGTTTATAGTTTCGACCGAGCTTTACCTAATCGAACCGACATTCATATTTACAAGTATTCTTCTATCGAGCTTTCGTTACACACTGAAGTTATCGCAACTTTAAGAAAATGAATGAATGTGTTTTCTTTGTCAAACTGATCAATGATAGGAGTAAAGTCTCTTATACAAAAAGTTGTTCAATATAATCCAAAAATTTCTCAAGGGGATGTAAAGTGGATGATCAACTTTTTGTGAGTTGAAATGATCAAAACAATTGTTGAATACTACAAAAATTTGCAAGGATGACATGCATTATTCTAGGATACAATCTCATGAAATGACATGGTCAAAACTCATGTCCGGCTGCTGGCGGAAAAGGCCCTACAATGTCCAATCCTCATTGATCGAATGGACAGAAGGTATCACTGTTATTCAGAACTTCTGCAGAAACATGGGATAAGTTGGCATACTTCTGGCAATTGCTGCACTTTCTCACAATCCCTTCAGCATCATTTTTCAATGTAGGCCAATTGTATCCAGCTCGAAGAGCCTTTTGATATAGATGATTCCGCAACAACCTTCATGGATTTCTTTCATGCTCCCCCTCTTGGACCGAAGCACATTGCATGAAAAGGATTGAGAAGCCTTTTTGAACAATTTGCCTACAGTACAAAATGATTCTCCATTCTCTTCAGCCGAGTCGCCTCTTTTGGGTCGGATGGCAAAAAACCTCGGTCTTCAGGAATTTAATGATATGCTCTCGCCAATCTACCACAATACATGGTTCAAGATTCATTATGCTATTGACGGATGTATGATAGACCAAGAGCTCTTGTACTAACACATTCCTGATTTTCCATTCGTGGATTGAGCTAGCCAGTTTTACCAGCTCATCAACTCAGCTATTTTCTTCCCTTGGCATATGTGTTAACTTCACTTTCTGGATTGACTCATCAGTGTCCGAGCAGTCTCCACGTACTACTTGAATTTTTCTTCTTTTACTTTATACATTCCGTTCACTTGCTGATTGTTGCCATATTTTGAAGAATTTCAGTTGAACTTCTCGGGCATCTCCCCACATTGAACGAAAGTCGTTATTCCACTCAGAGAAGCCATTTGTTACGAATATCATTTCAAGATTGTAGGAATAAATATATCTCAGGATGTATTTTTTAGGCAAAGTAACAAAATGACTTTGTAGGATGAATGTCGATGCAAGATTTCTAATATTCGTCTTTGAAATGATATTGCCCCACTATGGTGGTCACTGTTAGCGACGATCGTTCCCAAGATAGAACGATTATGATTCGTGATAAAATCACTTCAAATCATGAATCTCTAAACCACAAATGTTTAAATGCAATCAAACAAGAACAAGAGACGAATAAGATGAAAAATCTGCAGAAATTTGCTTTTATCTTATGTTTAATCTCTTCAAAAAATGTGCTTAATTCATTCAATGATTGCTCTATTTATGCTAAACCAATAGACATCATCAAAAGACTTCTTTTGGAAGTGTTTTTTTTTAATGAAAAATCACAATTATATGCGAAAGGGTACATAACCCTTCAGAAAAAAATTGCATTTTGTAAACTTGGACAGAATATCAGGCGCTAGGGCGCCTCCAAGCCACGCCCTAGCGCCTCGCCTACTACCCGAGAATTGCCAAGGCAGTAGGTACAGAGTCCCGGGGCGCCCACATTGCTCGATTTTTGCATGTGCAGTGTTTTCTTGTCCGTTTTTGCCAATTTTTCCTCAATTCATATTTTGCCGACTTTTTATGCTTAATTTCAATTCATTATCCATATTTTTTCAATAGGAGTAACTCACCGATTTACACCTCTAATTAAATAATCACCAATTAAATTTTTTTTATCAAAAAAACTTGTGTATCGAAACTTCTATAGCTTATAACTAACTTTTATGATAAAATGTTATATTACTATTAATATGACGTCGCCTATTGGCTATATATATTATAAAGTCACCGCATGCTAATTTATTTCGCTTTAATGAAGTTTGCATTTGTAATTTCAAACGTTACATTAACAAAGTACCACTTTACTAAAGCTAAAAATTAAGCTAAAATACCCTGGATATTTTTCCTCATCTAATTATAACATTGAATTGTTGATATTTATGTAGTATCATCATAGGGGACATGACAGAGAGGAGATTAAACATTGACTCCTAAATTATCTCTTTTGTACAACACTACATGTACGTGTTAACGTACGAGTATCAATGTTACATTTATGATAAATGTATATGGTGATGATATCTACTTTTGAGATATGAGATGATTGTGAATATCATGTGATTGGTGCTGTGAGACACGATACTGTTGAGGCATGATATGCTGTTGAGGCATGTAATTGGTGCAGTGAGGCACGATGTTGTTGAGGCATGAGATGCCGTTGGGCATGAGATATGATTCTTATAGCGTGTGAGGACAAAAATATGATATGTGCTGCTAATATGAGACTTGAAGGCTGAGTCACTGACATGATGAGCGGGAAAGCAATATCATGAATGTCCCTTATAACAGGGTGATGGATGAATTTCATCGAATGTGTCACTAACATATTATATCATGTTGTATATTGTGATTTGGTGTATGTACAGGAACAACCAAAGAGGAATATTTCAAATGCATGAAATACAGGAAGTTGTTTATATCTATTGCGCATCTGCTGCATCTCATCTTTCAGATCGTCCATCTGATGGTGTAAAGTTTTACCACTTTCTTCCCCATATGACTGGAGAGATCCTTAACCTCCTTCACATCTTCCTTCTGGCCCCTTTGAAGAAGCCAAATTTTCCTCATATTCAGTAGTTCTCTCTTGCTGGGACGGGGTCATAAATTGCTTCATGACTTCCCCCAAAGTCTTTGCAATTACTTCAGTTAATTGTTTCATAGGCATTCCCCTAGCAGGGAATGCTTGCGAAACGTTGTGAGATGATTCCACCTCATCCTCCTCTCCCTCCCGTACCGGGGATGAATATGAAGGGGGATTTGGTATATGCCCCCTTGAACCTTGCCCACGGCCTTTACTTCTAACCATATCTCTTTTATTTGATCTACGCGAAAAATTCATTTTCCTTCAACATCTTAGCTCGAAAAATTTCCCACAGACAGCGCCAATGATGTGATCCATCGTTTCTATATTCGGTAAAGTATGTGCAATAGAAAATAAATAGGAGACACTACAATTTTTTACGTGGAAAACCCTCAAGACGTTGAAGGAAAAACCACGGGACCTTGTCCAGTATAAATTCTTAACTATAAAAATTTATCTGTTACAAGACTTGAATAGGAAATGCTAATAACAAAACTTTATACAAGAATACTGGAAAAATATGGGAAAAGATAGAACAGACTATATGTGATCTCTTTGGAGCCTTTTCTCTTCTCAAAAGTCCAACCCCTTACAATGTATTTATAGTGTTAATCCCGATGAGTGGTATGCGAGAAATCCGGAATATGATCTCCTTCGATCACGGCGTCATGGATTCCAGACGTGTCCGAGAAATCCGTGCGCCATCAATGCACGTTCATTCACACCCGTTAATTTGTCAGTTATGTTCGGGTCTTCCGCTATTACTTTGACCAAAAATCCGAGCATGGTTTAATGATGTTCGGGTACCTTGTGCTATGTATTATGTTCTCGGGATTTCTCTGTTCGTCACTTACAAAAGATTTTACCCGAGGAAATGGGTTCATCATATGACATCAATATATATATATATATATATATATATATATATATATATATATATAACAATATTATAACCGTCGTAGATGTTACTGTAGCATGAACAATGCGTTAACTTGTTTTTACTTCTTTTCTTGTTCCTGGTCCGTCTTGTTGGTTAAGGGTATTGATACCCCGCGGGAGAAAGATCTACCCTCCGAGCTTATGCTTAGCTTCGCTCGAGACCCAACTTGGAACACAAATATGTCTTAGCACCGTAGGGACGACCGACCTCCCGAGCTCACGTGGTCAAGACATCCGCCTCATCGTTATGTATACGACCGACCTCCCGAGCTCACGTGATCAAGACATCCATCTCAGCGTTATGTATACGACCGACCTCCCGAGCTCACGTGGTCAAAGCATCCATCTCAGCGCTATGTATATGGTCGACCTCCCGACCTCCCATGATCAAAGCATCCGTTTCAGCTTTATGTATATGACCGACCTCCCGAGCTCACGTGATCAAGACATCTGCCTCAGCGTTATGTATGTGGCCTACCTCCCGAGCTCACGTGACCATAGCATCAACATCAGCGCTATGTATATGGCCAACCTCCCGAGCTCATGTGATCAAGACATCCACCACAGCGTCATGTATATGACCGACCTCCCGAGCTCACGTGGCCAAAGCATCCGTATATGGCCGACCTCTCGAGCTCATGTGATCAGGACTTTCGCCTCAGCGCCATGTATATGGCCGATCTCCCGAGCTTGCTGAGTTCTAGTCTAGAGACATTATTCGACGATAGAGATAAAATCATCTTCAGAATTCCCGATCTTTGGGAAGGCATTGACCAAGTCCAAGCCACTAAGGTCAAGTTATCGGCCATATGTATTAACATGGTCCACGATTACACCCACCTCTCCGGGATTTTAGGGAATGATGTGGATCGTGGCCTTACTGATAAGCCGATGTATTCTGATATTTCAGGAGTCGTGTACATCATGGCCTTACTGGTCCAAATTGCACATCCCGAAACAACACCTGTAAATAGCAAACTAATTCAGGATTTCAGATATGCATTTTTTTCATATACACACTTGCATTCAACAACTATTCCCTTACAAATTTTTCCCATATCTCCCGTCACCTGACTTGAGCGTCGGAGGGGACCTGCCGGAAAAATCTTCCGGCACCCTTCTAACATTTTGTCTCAGATCTTAGCAGGTCATTCAGGATCCGGCCCTTGTTATTTGGTCCATTGAAGAACATAAATAGAGGTAATTTACATCTTATTGATACTTAGAGATCATCACTCTTTTTGGGAGTATCAATTGGCGCCGTCTGTGGGAAACGGTCGAGCTAAGGCGTGGATATGAATGGAAAAAGATGACAATGAGGGAGAAGAGCATCCAGGGGGAGAAATAATCCTGGACAACTTTAAATCATCAGTACAATTGATACCCTACGAGAGAATGAACATAACTATATGCTAATCGCCCATCGAACCAGGGTCCTTTCAGCATTGTTGACCAACCTCCCAACCTCACACACACAAAATCATCGACTTTGGCTGTGTGGATGACCGACCTCCCGACCTCATGAAAGCATCGGCTTTAGCGCAGTGTGGATGATCGTCCTCCCGATCTCATGCAAGCATTGTTGTCAGCTTGTGTTAATTAGCAAGACCACTCAATAGAGCTTACCGAGCTCTTATTCTTAGGTTGACCAGGACAATCTAACTATTGATCACCATGATATTAGTCTTGGACTTCCCGATTCCCATACTCCTGAAATGATGCGAATTTCAACATAAGTCTACCCACTATGGGAATGGCTTGACTGGGTCAAAGATCTTCTCAGATCATGTCAACAAGCCACGAGATTTTAGGGATTTTACAGATCTTCTCAGATCGTGTTGTACCAGTTCCAACCTTGGGAGAAAAGAAGACATCTATGCACAAGGAAGGAAAGAGAACTCGGCATCAGGTCAACAATATTGCGGTAGGTAAACCATTTAAACAAACACTGGGAGAAAAAGCTTTGAATTGAATAGATAAAAAGTCTGAATCAGTAGAGCTTGCATCTCCTCAGATGATGGTGAAGATAACTGAGGAATTAGACCCTGTGTTCTGTGCTGAATTAATTGCATGCCAGAAAAGTAAAGAGAAGGTATTTACATGGTCAACTCTGGATGTCTGTGGGGTCAGCCCTAACGTCATGGGAACACCATATTGACATACTTCCAGAGAATAATTTAATGAATGAAGATGACTCAAAAAGATACCAGGTAGAGCTAAACAAAATCTCCAAGCTTCACCAACTCAAGACTGACCTACGTCGATTAAAAGACTTTACGAGTCTTTACCTAACTTTACGGGTTATGGCTGACCTAGGCCCCAAGTCTCCAAGCTTCACCAGCTCAAGATCGATATACGTTGATTAAAAGACTTTACGAGTATTTACCTAACCTTACGGGTTATGGCCGACCTAGGCCCCAAGTCTCCAAGCTTCACCAGCTCAAGATCGGCATACGTCGATTAAAAGACTTTACGAGTTCTTGCATGACCCTTCGAATTATGGCCGACCTAGGGCCCAAGTCTACAATCTTCACTAGCTCAAGACCCACCTATGTTGATTAAAAGACTTTACGGGTCTCAGCATAACTTTACGAGCTATGTCCCGGGTCCGATCTTCACGAGTTCGTCTGACCTCCTCATACAAAAAGGCTTTACAAGTCTCAGCATAGCTTTACGAGCTACGTCCAATGTCCGATCTTCACGAGTTTGTTCAACCTCCTCATACAAAAAAGACTTTACGAGTCTCGTCATAGCTTTACGAGCAATGTCCCAGGTCCGAGCTTCACGAGTTCGTCTGACCTCCTCATACAAAAGACTTTACGAGTCTCAGCATAGCTTTACGAGCTACGTCCAGGGTCCGAGTTTCACGAGCTCGTCCGACCTCCACAGACAAAAAGACTTTACGAGTCTCAGCATAGCTTTAAGAGCTATGTCCCGGGTCCGAGCTTCACGAGTTCGTCTGACCTCCTCATACAAAAAGGCTTTACTAGTCTCAACATAGCTTTACGAGCTATGTCCAAGGTCCGAGCTTCAGGAGTTTGTTCAACCTCTTCATACAAAAAAGACTTTACAAGTCTCGTCATAGCTTTACGAGCTATGTCCCAGGTCCGAGCTTCACGAGTTCGTCGGACCTCCTTATACAAAAAGACGAGTCTCAGAATAGCTTTACGAGCTATGTTTAAGGTCCTAGCTTTATGAGTTCGTTCGACCTCCTCATACAAAAAGACTTCACGAGTCTCATCATAGCTTTACGAGCTATGTCCAAAGTCCGAGCTTCACGAGTTCGTCTGACCTTCTCATACAAAAATGCTTTACGAATCTCAGCATAGCTTTACGATCTATGTCTAAGGTCTTAGCTTCACGAGTTCGTTTGACGTCCTCATACAAAAAGACCTTACGAGTCTTAGCATAGCTTTACGAGCTATGTCCAAGGTCCGAACTTCACAAGTTCGCTCGACCTCCACATACTAAAAGGCTATACAAGTCTCAGCATATCTTTACGAGATATGTCCAAGGTCCGAGCTTTACGACCTCCAACCCACAAAAGGATTAGATAATATTAAGAAAGTGGTAAAGCGAGCATCCAAGCTCCAGTAAAAGCGAGTGTCTGAGCTCCTTTCTACTTAATAAACGAGCGTCCGAGCTCCGTCTGCTCGTTCGATGTGCCTCGGGAAATGGATCCTCGATAGTTAACAATTGTCATACATATGAATTTTGAATACCATCTTTCCCGCCTTATAGTTTCCCTGCTCAGCTAAGCCTAAAAATCAAATTAAACTTATGAGCTTCAAATCAAAAAGGTCAGCTCGACTTAGGAGGGGGGATTGTGATACCCTGCGGGAGAAAGATCTACCCTCCGAGCTTATGCTTAGCTTCGCTCGAGACCCAACTTGGAACACAAATCTGTCTTAGCACCGTAGGGACGACCGACCTCCCGATCTCACGTGGTCAAGACATCCGCCTCATCGTTATGTATACGACCGACCTCCCGAGCTCACGTGATCAAGACATCCATCTCAGCGTTATGTATACGACCGACCTCCCGAGCTCACGTGGTCAAAGCATCCGTCTCAGCGCTATGTATATGGTCGGCCTCCCGACCTCCCATGATCAAAGCATCTCAGCTTTATGTATATGACCGACCTCCCGAGCTCACGTGATCAAGACATCCGCCTCAGCGAATTTTAGGGAATGATGTGGATCGTGGCCTTACTGATCAGCCGATGTATTCTGATATTTCAGGAGTCGTGTAGATCATGGCCTTGCTGGTCCAAATTGCACATCCTGAAACAACACCTATAAATAACAAGTTAATTCAGGATTTCAGGTTTGCATTTTTTTCTATACACACTTCCATTCAACAACTATTCCCTTACAGATTTTTCCCGTATCTCCCGCCACCTGACTTGAGCGTCGGAGGGGACCTACCGGAAAAATCTTCCGGCACCCTTCTAACATTTTGTTTCAGATATTAGCAGGTCATTCAGGATCTGTCCCTTGTTATTCGGTTCATTGAAGAACATAAAGAGATGTAATTTAACATCTTATTGATACTTAGAGATCATCACTCTTGTTGGGAGTATTATGTTCCCTTTTCCTTTGCTTTTAGTACCTTTGTTTTTCTTTCACCCGATTCAACGGAGGGACTTTCCCCTTGTGATTTATTCCTTTTTTCCCGCGGTCAGCAAAATAAATGCAGGGACTTCCCCTTATCCTTTATTATGTAATAAAGAGACGGCCGTGGGTGATGAGGGGTGAACGAAGCGCCTGATCCGATGACTGACAATAAATGTTAGGTGATTCGGTGTCTTCGCTTCGTCTTTTGTTCTCTGTGTATATATGGGTGCGTCTTACTATTTGGTTTGTTTCCGTTTACAATCTTGGAAAACACAGCCAAATAGTCACATCTTCGTTTCTTTTTCATTCCGGCTTGGTTTCTGTCTTTGAGGTGGATCTATTTTACAAATTCATTATTTACGTTTTGCTGCAATCATCTCTGCCAAAGGGTAGGAAACAAGTGTCCAGGTCTGACAAATTTATGTTTTATTATGATCTCTTCAATTTTCTGTATTACTATTCTTTTTTGGTGGTATCCGTGGATTAATTATAAGTTTAAAACTGTGTGCATATATTTTTATCAATGTTGATTCGTTCACTGTTTATGTTTCCTTGACTGCATCAGCAAATTGAGGATGTTGGGTTCGAGATGGAAATAATTTTTTACGATACCATGAAGTTTCTCTATGCGGTAAATTTCTGTCTTGTAGAGTGTAAAATCTTGATAAGGGTGGCATTTTATTCACAGCTCCCTTATTAGTACCATGGTATTTGTACCAAAACATGCTCAACCAAAGCGTCAATCTGATTGGCTTATGGATTAGAGGGTTGGGATACTTTCTCAATTGTTTAACTTGTTCCGTGGATGCCAAAATGTTGCATTTCTGCAAATGGGTCATGAATTGTGAGTCCTTAGCCACATGTCTGTTCACAGCACGTGGAAGCAATGACAACAGTGGACAATGCTTTTTCAAGACTGGGATTGTATTCTTCTAAACATATTGGACAAGTTGTGCCATTAGGCCCTGGGATCCGTCCACTTTCTCGGAGCCGAATTGTTTTGAACCTATTTACGGCATCGTTATTACCAGAGCCTGTTGTCATATCGGAGGGTGGGGGGCGGCGGTGCTCTCCAAACATCAAGGCTTATTTGCGTTCTGTTTCGAGCTAGGCTAACAACTCGGTCAGATACCCATCTTATAATTCTCCTTATCCAACGTACGAACTAGACTAGGGATACTAAATGCATGTATTCAAGAACCGGCTGGCAAGACAATTATTGTTTGCAGCATAGAGTTGTATTATGTTAGCTGAATAGTTTACATTCCTAACATATAAATCTGCTAAAGAAGGAAGATTCAAAAAGGGAGCACCTTGAGCATGGCTGCATGTTAAATTTAAGGCAAGATAATCGCTCATGGTGTATGTTTTATTTTATTTTGTTTCAACTCTTGCATTTGCATGTATGCTAACTATCTCATACTCAACATGACAGATACGCCTGATGACACCGTGGATGTCCGCCAGACAGCCCACACTTCGACCTCCGTTCCTGCATATAGGTCACGCCGGATACTTCTAAGAGGTTTGCCTATGTCACTCTTCTTGTCATGCCCTTTGTTTCACTTTCGAGTTACCATTTATTCGGTGCGCTTCGTCTTTTATAGCTGATTATTCATAGATTTGTTTTCCTACTTTTCATATTTAAATATATATCATTTCCTTAAATGAAATGTCTATATTAATTCACAAACTTTATTATATATTTTTAGAAATTTTACATAAAGTCTATTAAAAGTGTCCTGCTTTTTTAAAAATTATTAATCTGTCAAGAACTTACAATAATCTCATTTATGAAGTGTAATATAATTCCTTTTATGTTCAAGAATAAGGATAAGTTTCTCGATAAGATTGATCTGGAGTTGTTGAAGAGAGGGAAGGAGCGTTGCTTTTGGAGGGTGGTGCTCTGGGATTAATGGGTGTGAAGAGTTGAGGGGAGAAGGTTACGGGGTTTTGAGAAATGGCGAGGGATGGCCGAATGAGACTACGTCGATCAACGTTTGTGGTGTTATTATAGCATAGACTACTTCAATATTTTTTTTTAAATATAATCGAGTTGATTGTGTCTTTATTGTTATGAATTAATTCATATATTATGAATGACATAGAATAAAGTGTCACAGTCCATACCATCCCAAGTAAATCGTAAGGAGAAATTTTAATATTTGTTGTATTGAATTTAAACTATTAGATTAAATAGGAGCAGAAAATCAATGAATTTCACCCAATCTGGTATTTTTCCTCAACTCATATCATGTCTATGACTTTTGTATTTCCCTTGTATTTTTTAAATAAATGAAGAATAATCAATTTCTTCGTGTTTTATCTTGTCGATGATAATGGACAGGTGATAACAACGAAGAAGTCCACAAGATGGAGGGTGTTTAGATCCACAAAATTCTACTAGATACCTGACTTCATGCCGTTTGTAAGATATGGAGTTGAAATTTTACACATGAAATGATCAATTTTTTTTTTTTGTAAAGTTTTGTGCAACTCCAATCTATGATACATTGATGTCAAGAACTTCTTTTGGGTCCAACCGTTTCCTTTAATATTTGTATGATTATTATGTGTGTTTAATAGGTATATAATCGATTTTCCATTTTAGATTATGTATTTGTTTATGTTTATATGCACTTTGTAATTTGAATTTTCCTTTTTCATTAAGATGTGGATATTTGATTTCGTAAACTCCGTCCATGCTTTTCAAAATTGAGATAGCTTATGTGTTTGGAGTAATATTGGTTATTTCAATTTGTGCTGCGAACTATGGTTTAAATGATCATAACAATCATGCCACAAACCATAAGATTCACTACAAGAAGTAATACATAAATTTTATTGCTTTCAACAAATATCGTCATTACATTTATTTAGAATCACTCCATTCTAGGAGTTTACAACTTTCAAAGATACACAATCTAATTTAAGCGGTAAGCGCTAGATCATCCAAATCAATTGAGAGAAGATTTTCTTCGGTCACATTGGCTTGATCTTTTGCTTTCCCACGAGTGTCTTTGTTACGACATTCCTTTGCTATGTGATTGAGTTTTCCACAGTTATAGCATTTTCCTTTGAACTTTTTCGCATTGCCACTGTTGGAGGCCGTACCGTTAAACATACGCTTTGATCCGATTCTTTGTTCAACTAGGTTAGCCCGTGGTTCCATTTGAAACATACCCGCTTTCCACTCGGAAACTTTGTTGTCCTCCTCGATTCGTAATCGAACCACAAGGTCTTCAAGACTCATCTCCTTTCGTTTGTGTTTTTAGATAGTTCTTGAAGTCCTTCCACATAGGAGGCAATTTCTCAATCATAGCGGCGACTTGGAATGAATCACTTAGACTCACTCCCTCCGCATGAATATCATGCAAGATCACTTGTAGATCTTGCACTTGCGCCATCACAGGCTTGGTATCAACCATCTTGAAATCCAGGAACTGTGCAACTATGAATTTCTTCATGCCGGCATCCTCGGATTTGTACTTCTTTTCCAGCGATGGCCAGAGTTCCTTTGCTTTTTTCATAAGACAATAAACATTATATAATTTATTGTCTAACCCGTTTAGGATTTAGTTCTTGCATAGGAAGTCGCTTTGATTCCATGCATCCAGAGCCGCCCTCTTTTGGGTGTCAGTCTCTCCTTCTTCAACCGTAGGATGCTCCTCGGTTAAGAACCTTGCCAAACTTAGTGTGGTCAAGTAAAATAGCATCTTTTGTTGCCACCGCTTGAAGTCGTTCCCATTGAACTTTTCAGGCATTTCACCATGGTGAACAGGAGTCGTTGTTGCACTCGATGAAGCCATTTGTGTTGCACGATATTGTCTTAAGATTGTTGTATGAAATTTCTCTCAAAGTGTATCTCAGGAAAAAATAACAATGGCTTCAAAACAATGTGTATGTCGATGTGAGATTTGTAATCTCCGTCCTTAAGACAATATTGCCCCGCTATGGTGCTAACGGTTTGCTATGACAATTTGTCTCCAAGATACAACGACTATGACTTGTGATAGGAGCACTCTAAATCACAAGTCATCAAACCACACAAGTTCAAATCACTCAATTTGATGAACAACAAATGCTCTCAAATTTCACTAAAAATTATGAATGAATTTCGAAATTCTTTTTTTTTTTTCAAATCAAGTGGGTTTATGTTGTTTAAATAGTAGACCAAAAACCAAGTCCAAAGGACACCATTTGGAGGCAATATTTGGCCAAAAATCGCACCCCATTCATTACATGAATGGACATACTATTTGACAAATCTGAAATAGGGCTCGATCGATCGAGCACCCCGCCCGATCGATCGTGCTCCTGTAGCAGACATACCAAAAATTTTCTGGTCCGCTCGATCGATCGAGCATTAAAAAAAAAAAATTAATTCAATTTTAAAGTACACGTTTTCCAACAGTTTTAAATCAATACAATTGTTTACTTCTTCCTGTATTTAGATATCAGGAGCTGGATTAGAAACACTGAACATCATGCATAAGACAACGTTGACAAGATTCTGGTGGGCAACAAGGCTGACATGGATGAAAACAAAAGAGCCCGTCTGTAATACCATTGTCCCACATTGGTTGTGGATGAAAATTTAAAGTGGTTTATAAAGGCTTACAATGGAGTATTATAGCAACTTGTGTTAACCATTTTCGTAGAGCGAGGACGGATACGAAGTAGTTGCTATAGGAGCCCATTGTGCAGTCGCGCTTGCGCCGGCCCGGGCCCGGGGCATGACAGAATGGTATCAGAGCCGGTCACCGGCAGGCAACACCGGGAGATAAGTGCTATGCGGGGCAAAGTGCTACGTGCGTGGGAGCCACCTCTTGAACCTAAAAAGGGCAAAGTGCTACACGACGGGGGCCACCTCTTGAACCTGCGGGCAAAGTGCCACGTGCGTGGGAGCCACCTTTTGAACCTGCGGGGCAAAGTGCTACATGACGGGAGCCACCTCTTGAACCTGTCGGAGCCACCTCTAGATTCCCGGTGCAGGTGGATCGATGAGTTATATCGCGACGAGGACGTCGCGTTCTGAAGGAGGGGTGCTTGTAATACCCTTGTCCCACATTGGTTGTGGATGAAAATTTAAAGTGGTTTATAAAGGCTTACAATGGAGTATTAGCAACTTGGGTTAACCGTTTTCGTAGAGCGAGGACGGATACGAAGTAGTTGCTATAGGAGCCCATTGCGCAGTCGCGCTTGCGCGGGCCAGGGGCGTGACACCGTCCCCACTTTTAATTTTGTATGTCCAGACACTCACACTCGCAAAAGCACATATGCAGGTGCATACAGATTCCTAGGAGTGCATCTTGTGCTTAATTAGCTTGAAATTCACTCTACATAATTGGTTTTGTGGCAGTAAAATTCAGTCCCACTTAATATTCATTACGATCATTTAGTAAAAAAACTATAGGTGAATGGTGGTCATGCCAGAAGTGTGATAAATTATTGACCAACCCCTCACTTCCCGGTAAAAAAATGATGCTTTGTCATTCTCAAATTTGTCGGCTTTCTTGCTCTAATTTCTTTGGGACATTGGCTGCTTATTGGTGACTTATTGATTGATTTGTTTCATAATGTTTGCTTATTTTGTTTCTGATGTCAATGTTGTTTGATTTAGTCAGCACTTGCGCACCTTATTTATCCCATTGCCTACCGAGTCCCTCACATATCTTCTTGCGTGGTTTCCTTATTTTAGACTTGCTGTCTTGTGCTCGAACTCCAGAAGCTTTTTGTGATGGAAGGGGAGGCTTGCCTCCGACAAACGTTCCTACCTGCACGTCGTGGTGCATCCCTCTCACAGGTTGGTCTAAACGTCTTGTTTTTTGTTCTGTTTTTTTGCTTAAATTTTAACTCTTTATAGCTTGGTGGAATGTTTTTCGTAGAAAACAATAAATTATACATGAAAATTATTGTTGTTTAACAGTTGAACGTCCGCTACACGATTATCTATATTCTGAAATTTATTTTTCTCCTTTTTTTTCCTGTTAATTTATTGAAATGCTTGGTTCCATCAATGTTCTTACATTTTACATGCAACCTCAAGGACAGATTAAATGTGTGCTCTTCTCTTGGTTGTGACTTAATTACTTTATTATTCCAACTTATTTGGAAGGAATAACTTCTGTTGTATATGTCATACTAAATTTTATACGAAGTGTAAATGGAATAATATTTGACTGACATATACTATTTATTGGACTATAAAAATCTTAGTGTTGATGAATACATATGAATTAATCTATATGTTTTTGTGAGGTCCAAATATATATATATATATATACTTTTTCTTTTGTATATGTGTGTGTTTCAAGATAGATAAAAAGCTAACTCTGTAATACCCTTGTCCCATATTGGTTGTGGATGAAAATTTAAAGTGGTTTATAAAGGCTTACAATGGACTATTATAGCAACTTGGGTTAACCATTTTCGTAGAGCGGGGACGGATACGAAGTAGTTGCTATAAGAGCCCATTGTGCAGTCGCGCTTGCGCGGGCCTGGGCACGGGGCGTGACAGAATGGTATCAGAGCCGGTCACCGGCAGAAAACATCGGGAGATAAGTGCTATGCGGGGCAAAGTGCTACGTGCGTGGGAGCGACCTCTTGAGCCTAAAGGGGCAAAGTGCTACACGACGGGGGCCACATCTTGAACCTGCGGGGTAAAGTGCCACGTGTGTGGGAGCCACCTCTTGAACCTGCGGGGCAAAGTGCTACATGACGGGAGCCACCTCTTGAACCTGTAGGAGCCACCTCTAGATTCCCGGTGCCGGTGGATCGATGAGTTAGGTCGCGACGAGGACGGCGTTCTAAAGGAGGGGTGATTGTAATACCCTTGTCCCACATTGGTTGTGGATGAAAATTTAAAGTGGTCTATAAAGGCTTACAATGGACTATTATAGCAACTTGGGTTAACCATTTTCGTAGAGCGGGGACGGATACGAAGTAGTTGCTATAAGAGCCCATTGTGCAGTCGCGCTTGCGCGGGCCTGAGCCTGGGACGTTGTCCCACATTGGTTGTGGATGAAAATTTAAAGTGGTTTATAAAGGCTTACAATGGACTATTATAGCAACTTGGGTTAACCATTTTCGTAGAGCGAGGACGGATACGAAGTAGTTGCTATAGGAGCCCATTGTGCAGTCGTGCTTGCACGGGCCTGGGCCCAGGGCGTGACAGAATGGTATCAGAGCCGGTCACCGGCAGGCAACACCGGGAGATAAGTGCTATGCGGGGCAAAGTGCTACGTGCGTGGGAGCCACCTCTTGAACCTAAAAAGGGCAAAGTGCTACAAGACGGGGGCCACCTCTTGAACCTGCGGGGCAAAGTGCCACGTGCGTGTGAGCCACCTCTTGAACCTGCGGGGCAAAGTGCTACATGACGGGAGCCACCTCTTGAACCTGTAGGAGTCGCGACGAGGACGTCGCGTTCTAAAGGAGGGGTGATTGTAATACCCTTGTCCCACATTGGTTGTGGATGAAAATTTAAAGTGGTTTATAAAGGCTTACAATAGACTATTATAGCAACTTGGGTTAACCATTTTCGTAGAGCGAGGACGATACGAAATAGTTGCTATAGGAGCCCATTGTGCAGTCGCGCTTGCACGGGCCTGGGCCCAGGGCGTGACATTAATCTTAGTAAACAATATATAGATATTTACATAAATATTATAATAACCAATGTATTTAAAACTCTTATTTTGAATTTTATATTTTATTTTCTAATATGCAATTTTAGGAAGAAATTAAACTGTCGTTAATTTTGATACCCAAATTGAGCTGATTTCAAGTTTCAAGAATCCAAAGTAAAATTAACTAAGAATGTTTAAAAGTAGCATTGGTCATAAGAAAATAAATTTAAAAATGCACTTTCCGCACTTTTAATTTCTTGCATAAAATTTTATTCACTTTGTGGGCTGCCCAATGTTTGATTATGTTCCAAACAAAAGGGAGTTTGTCACGCCCCGGGCCCAAGCCCGCGCAAGCGCGACTGCACAATGGGCTCCTATAGCAACTACTTCGTATCCGTCCTCGCTATACGAAAATGGTTAACCCAAGTTGCTATAATAGTCCATTGTAAGCCTTTATAAACCACTTTAAATTTTCATCCACAACCAATATGGGACAAGGGTATTACAATCACCCCTCTTTTAAAACGCGACGTCCTCGTCGCGACCTAACTCATCGATCCACCGGCACCGGGAATCTAGAGGTGGCTCCTACAGGTTCAAGAGGTGGCTCCCGTCATGTAGCACTTTGCCCCGCAGGTTCAAGAGGTGGCTCACACCCACGTGGCACTTTGCCCCGCAGGTTCAAGAGGTGGCCCCCGTCGGGTAGCACTTTGCCCTTTTTAGGTTCAAGAGGTGGCTCCCACGCACGTAGCACTTTGCCCCGCATAGCACTTATCTCCCGGTGTTGCCTGCCGGTGACCGGCTCTGATACCATTCTGTCACGCCCCGGGCCCAGGCCACCGCAAGCACGACTACACAATGGGCTCCTATAGCAACTACTTCGTATCCGTCCTCGCTATACGAAAATGGTTAACCCAAGTTGCTATAATAGTCCATTGTAAGCCTTTATAAATCACTTTAAATTTTCATCAACAACCAATGTGGGACAAGGGTATTACAATTAAGATATAGAAGAATTTTTTTTAAACATAGTGCTAAAAACTATTTTTTTATTGGATAGTTTTTTCACAGATGGGAAAAAACAGAGTATATCATTCAGATAGTTTCCTTTCTTGCTATATTTTCACATATTGAACACACCAAATAACATTCTTAACTTCATTTGATTTGTTTTCGTCCTTTTCATATGTTTGTATTGTATAGATTGTGACCAAACCGAGGTACCTGTAGTCATTTCTCATCGCAATACACACAAATGTATTTTTTTAAACTAAAGTACTAAACCAATCATTTATATCTGGACAATACTTTTATTTAATTTTTTACGTCAACAAGACCTTTTATGTAAAACAACATTGTCTATGTGACCGAAAAAGGTATCGTGCAGCTGACAAGGGAAAAAAGAAAGAAAAGAAAAAGAGGTCTTTACAACATGTTGTACTTGATGATTCTAGCTCTAAATGATATGAATGTTGGTCCAGAGCTCAATCAAGAAGAAACTCATATGAAAGGTTATTTTTTCCAACCTCGTATCACATCTATGACCTATGCAATTTCCTTGTAATTTTTTCTGCTAAAAAACAAACTTTTATGGGTTATAAATATCTCACGCCACCTCTGCCATCCGATATGGAATGTGAATTAGAATCATGAAATGAAACATTAGCTTTTTGTAAACTCTTCGCATATGTGGTATATGTTACACTATTGGGAACAACTTTTGTTTTGTGCAACACTATTTACTTTTATATGTGTATAATTATGTGCGCTCTATAGGTGTAAACCATATTTCCAGCCTCCCAATCTATCTATTCCGCCCGTGCTTAAAAATTTGTTGAAAATATTTCCATGCATGTATTTTGATAATTGTCTTTGGCATATAGATCTTTGATTCCATTTTCTTTGGCTTTTATTTTCGTAGTGAGATCGATGTTTTCTGTGGAGTCAAAATGCCTATTTCAAATTTGGACTAAGTTTTAGTCCTTCTTGGTGTTGATTTGTTTACTTATCTATGAGGTTTCAACTTGCTATCTTTTGGCTCTTTTTGGTTTCACGTTTGATTAAAAACACCACCAATATCGTATTCTTGTTTGGCTGTATATGTTTATTTCTTCCGAATCTGGTTCCATGTTCCCGTTCGAAAATGTAGGTATGAGGAACTGTCAAGAGCACATGCCTTTTCTTATCTTGCCAGAAACTCAAGTGAGTGAGTGCCTATGAAAGAAGGGCTCCATAGATGTAGCAATTTTACTTAAATGATTGCCAATATAACGAACAGGTTACAACATGTGAGCTTGCTTTTGGTGTTGTTTGACGGCTATGAAAGCACTCCGATGTCTATGAAAGCACTCCACACTAAGCTAAGAAGACTCCATTTCTATACATCATTTGCAGCTCTTGTTATGTCATATAGAAGTACATGTGTGTAGTTGTTATATTCAAATCATTAGCATGCGTTTATAATTATTTTATGTTTACTAAATAAAGTGGTCACTGGTACCGCGCCTTATATATATATATATGTGTGTGTGTGTCTCCCGTAGACGCAGACGATTGATGAACCACGTAAATCTTGATGTTCGTTGGGTGTGTATGATTTTGCACTCTATTTTTCAAGTGTTAATGGGCACAATAGGAATCTCATGTATAGTCGGGTACCTAATTAAAACCAAGTCGACTTTACATGTTCATCTTCAATTATAGATATATTTTGAAAAATAACCGATCCAATTGGGTTGGGTACCAATACTCGATTAAAAAACGGCCACCCCTATATGAAATATGAGTCACTCATATCATAGGATATTAGGGACCTTGTGATAACCTATGATGCACAGACACTCCTACAAATTACTCGGTGCAGTGTCAGACACTTCTAGGACACCGACAATTCCCCGACACTCATCGGACACGTGTCGGACACGCCATGTGGCGTGTCATTATTTTTTAAATAAAAAAAATCCAACACACGTGTCGACTCCTCTCATAATCGGACACCCGTGTGGGCACGATCGATGGACGTGTCCGACACAGAAATGATATTTTTGGGGGTTAATTGTACAATTAAAAACGTTTTTGGCTAAAATGAAATTTAGACATGTTTGTTAAACTTTATGCTAATTGAAGTATTATATATTTGGTGTTAATATGAGTGATATTATGATGATTTCAATGACATACATTTATTTATATATTTTTTGAATCTGGTAAGATATATTTTTGGTTTTATTTGGCCGTGTTTGTTAACGTTATGCTAATTGAAGTAATATGGATTTGATGTTAGTATGAGTGATACTATTATTATGTCAGTGACATTGATTTATTTATATGCTTCTTGAATTCGATAAGAATATTTTTGTTGTTTGTCTTTAGAATCTTAAAATGTGAATCTTAGTATTTTGTAATAAGTACACGTATAATATATATAAAAAATATACAGGCGCGACCCGGCCATGTCGTATACTGAAAATTTTGAAATTTCGTGTCCATGTCGTGTCGTGTCGTGTCGGTCTCAGTGCATCGTAGGTGATTCTCGTGTCGTGTCCGTGTCAGTGTCCGTATACATCAAAAATAATATTTTACACGTGTACTGTTGTATATTTTTTATTTTTTAACCACACAAATCATTCATATAAAATGTGAATTATTATACCATTTTAAAGCAGAAATCTAATATCATCGTTATAATAGCCTTCTACACTCCCAGTTTAAATCTCGACATGGACGTCCCACTAACAAACGTGATTTTTCACAAAACGTCACAAATTTGAAACTTGCTTGAACAAATTTTTTTTTTCCACAAAATATTAGTGGTGACTTCTTAAAGTTCAAATAATTAGTTGGGGTTGTGTTTGCCCAACAAGTCCTGTGCACTCTTGAACGAAAGTGCGGTCATCAGTCTTCTATTGGCGCAACAGTCAGGCTCATTGGCATCTATATGGTGCAACCCCTCATATCCAACTGTCGCTTAGTATGAGGCATTGCACTGCGACTATAAGGAAATAAAGTTGGACATATGCTACAAGCTATAGCTTTTAGCCTGATGGTAATCGCTTGATCCTTCATAATATATGTAGAAAGTTTTTTTTTTCTTTTTATATTTTGACATTTATTTAGCAAAACGTAACATTTACTTACCAAAAGTTGATTATAATGGTTTTATATATTTGAAAAAAAAAAATGTAATTTGGTACAAATTATCAACAAAATGTTTTTATTCTCAAAATGGCTATCTGCAACAACAACAACTAAGTATTTGATCACAATGGATTTTGTTTGATTATATGAAGAATAGAAAAAATAAAGTCGGGTCTCACACATACATCAGTCTTTTTCAAGAGCTTCTTTCGATCGAAACGATCCTCTACATATTAAACTATTCCCAGAACATGAATCATGGTCACTTATAGCTATTTCTTTAACGTTCAGTGTGCATAATGATGGTTCCAACAACACATCAGATGACATGAAAGGATCCGAATCAATTCATGGCTCATTATATTCCCACACACTTTGTTACTCTATGGTTATATTATTTGAATTATATCTTATCTATCTTCAAAGTGTTTCTTATCTAAACATGTATATAGGAGTTAGGTATATGCTGATATATATATATAAGATAACCATTGTAAGTTTAATTATTAATCAAGCAAATCAGTTTAATTATTATTCAAGCAAATCAATATAGTGAGTATTTTCTCCTCTCAATTTCACCTTTCTATATGGTATCAGAGCCATTAAAGACCACGGTCAAATATGTCATCATCTTCCACTTGCAGTGATTCTGGATCTTCCCCTTCACTATCTGTCACCCCAATGTCTCACATTGTTACTATCAAATTAAATACATACAACTATCTCTTATGGAAGACACAACTGGTCCCTTATTTCAAAGGGCAAGATCTATTCGGTTTTCTTACTGGTTCCACCACACCACCCCCACACATATCAGTGCTACAGATTCTATGACAGGAACTACCTATGTTGCACGGACATGGATACGGGGACACATGTACGACACGACACGGACACGAGGACACGATTTTTCAAAAATTACAGGACACGACACTTCTAGAATACGACAATAATTTTTTAATTTTATATATATATATTCTACATATCTATTATGTTCTAATATACTAAAATTCAAGAAAAACTTTAATTATCAAATATTTGAATAATAAAATTGAAAATGATGTCAAGTTGTAGACACTTCATTCACTAATTAAAACATACAAAAAAAGATATAATTTTTTAAATTTTTTGTAAAAAAAATTATAAATATTTTTAAAAAAATTTATTTTTTTTCAAAAAAATATTAAAAAAATCATTTTCCCGTGTCCTGCCGTGTCTACGGCGTGTCCTGTCATGTCCATGCCGTGTCCGAAACGTGTCGATTTTTTTTTATAAAAAAGATCCGGGCACGCCACGTGGCGTGTCTGACACCGAGTCGCACCCGTGTCCGTGTACGCGGAGTGTCTGACACTGCATGTTGTGATTTTTTGGAGTATCGGTGCAACATAGGGAACTACAAATGAAATTCCCAATCCTGCCTATGGTCATTGGATTCGTCAAGACAATTTGATCCTAAGCACTCTTATGTCATCCATGACTGAGAGTATCCTTGCCCAAGTAGTCTCTTATACTACCTCTCATGAATTATGGGCTGCACTTGAACAACACTTTGCCTGTAAGTCCAGGGCACGCACAATTCAAGTACATGCTCATCTTGAAAATGTAAAGAAATGTAATCAATCTGCTAGTGATTACTTCTTTTCTATCACCAAACTTGTGGATGAACTTGCTATTGCCGGGCTAAGTCTAAAAAGTGACGATGTTGTTGCCTATATTCTTGCTGGTCTAGGCCACGAATATGATAGTATTGTCTCCTCTATCTATGCTCGTTCTGATCCTATCACACTTGAGGAGGTATACTCTTTACTTAGGGCCACAGAGTCTCGCCTATCACGTCACCATGCTACAATCACTACACCGCATTCCACAAAGTAACAACAGGGGACGAGGAGGTTATCGCGGCAAGGGACGCAAATCCTATTTTCGTGGCAATTCTTCTTTTTCTTCACCACACAATGATAACAAACAAATCCTATTGTGTGCCAAGTTTGTGAAAATCCAGGACATTCTGCAAGACGATGCTACCATCGTTTTGATAATAATTATCAAGATCCTCGGCCTCAGAATAAGCAGGCCTTTGTTGCTGCTCCACAAAACATCTGGGAGAATGTGTGGACTGCCGACACTGGTGCCACCCATCACATCCCCAATGACTTGAGTCAATTAAACTTCCAAAGTGCTCCTTAGGATGGCGGGGATCAATTGCAAGTTGGTAATGGTCAATGTTTGCATATCTCTAAACTTGGTTCCTCCTCAATCTCTACCCCATCCAAATCCTTTACTCTTAATCAAGTTCTTCTTGTCCCTCAAATTCAACAGAACCTCCTTTCTGTCCACAAGTTTTGTTTAGACAATAATGTTTATTTTGAATTTCATGGCAATTATTTTCTTGTGAAGGCATACTCGGGGAACATCCTCCATCACGGCCAACTCAGTAAGGACTTGTATCGGTTCTCCTCAAATAAAGCCTATCCTTAGCACTTTCCAGCATTCACGGTTCCTTTCAAGACTGGCATCGGCGTCTTGGTCATGCAGTTGTTTCTCGAATCCTCTCTAGTTGTCATATTCCATTCATTAGTAATAATGCCAGCAACATTTGCTCTGATTGTCAAAAGGCCAAGAGTCATGCTTTACCTTTAAAACTTCTACTTATGTATCTCGTGCACCTTTAGATTTAATTTTTACTGATGTTTGGGGGCCAGTTTCAGGGGCATCTACTACTGGTGCTCGTTATTATGTAAGTTTCTTGGATGACTTTTCTAAATTTTTGTGGGTTTTTCCTCTCTAATTGAAATCTGATATCGAAAAAGTTTCCCTACAATTTCAATGTTATGTCGAAAAATACTTTGAACGTAAGATTATATCCATCCAATCCGATTGGGGTGGTGAGTATCGACACTTACATAAGTATTTCGAAGACACAGACATTGATCATCGACTATCATGTCCACACACTCATCAACAAATGAGATCCTTTGAACACCGACATCGACATATTGTCGAGGTTGGTCTCAACCTCTATCTCACTCCAATCTACCTCTTCTATACTGGGAAGATGCATTTATCACAGCCACATACTTGATCAATCGTCTTCCTACCCCTGTCTTTCACAATCTCAGCCCATATGATCTCCTCTACAAACGTAAACCTGACTACTCCTTCCTAAGAGTCTTTGGTTGTGCTTCTTGGCCAAATTTGCGTCCCTACAACAACCACAAATTAAACTTTGCATCTTTATTGGTTACAGTGTTGGACACCATGGATACAAATGTCTTGATCCGTCAACAGGAAAAGTCTATGTTTTGCGTCATGTGATATTTGATGAATCACTTTTCCCATATGTCCTTCGCACATCCTCTAATCCATCCTCTACGCCAGCACGTCTACCTCTCAATCTTCACCTTTGTGCTCCTTCTCCGGCCCGAGATGTGCGACCTCCATCTTTACTCACTAACAATACTGGTTCTTCTACTTTTGATGATATTGTTGCAGATAAGGATAATGTGTCTTCTATTGAGCATCACACATCTCCCTCTCCAGCTACCATTCTAGAATCGACTGCCCACCAAAGCAATGTAGCCCTTCCAAACCATGCCATGATCACACGGTCAAAGAACAACGTCTTTAAGCCCAAGAAACCATCTGATAATTTTGTTTGCCACCCTCTACCAAAAGCTTTGGTTGCCATAGTCTCTCCCCTACACGCTGAACCTACTTGCTTTACTGAGGCCACTAAACACTCTCATTGGCGAACTGCTATGGATACTGAGTTTGATGCTCTCTTGTGAAATGGTACATGGACTCTTGTGTCTCCTTCTCCCACTGCTAATGTTGCCGGTTGTCGCTGGGTTTATAAAATAAAAAGGTGTGATGGTGGCTCTATCAAGCGTTACAAAGCTCGTTTGGTGGCCAATGTCTTTCATCAACAAGAGTGTTTAGACTTCAATGAAACTTTCAGCCCGATTGTACGACATGCTACCATTCGTTTAGTTCTGTCCATCTCTACCAAATTCCATTGGAATATCCGTCAAATTGATATACATAATGCATATTGAAGATGTCTACATGGCTCAACCACCGGGATATATTCATCCTCAGTTTCCAAATCATCTATGCAAGCTTCGTAAATCCCTATATGGTCTGCGCCAAGCTCTTCGTGCCTCGTTTTCTCGCTTAACTGATAGGTTGCACACCCTTGGTTTCACGGCAAGTAAAGCTGATACTTTGTTGTTTATTTGTCGTACTTCAGATGCAATCACTATTGTTCTCATATATGTTGATGACATTCTAATCACTGGCTCCAGTTCAACAATCATCTCCACGCTCATCCATCAATTGAGCTCTACATTTCCGGTTAAGGACCTCAGATGTTTAGGTTTCTTCCTCGGTGTCGAGGCCCTACGCATCCCGGATGGCTTGTACTTAACTCAGCGTAAATACACTGTCGATCTCCTGCAAAAGTTAAAAATGGCTGAGGCCAAAGCCATGCACGAGTCCACTGTCCACTTCCTGCAACCTCAGTGCACATAATGGTGCTCCTTTTTCAGAACCCCATTTGTACCGACAGATTGTGGGTAGCTTGCAATACCTCTCTTTCACACGTCCTGATCTTGCCTTCGCTGTGCATAAAGTCAGCAAGTTCATGCACCATTCATTGGAACCGCATTGGCAATCTATCAAAAGAATTCTTAGGTACCTCAAACACACTATTTCCACTGGGTTATTTCTCTCCAGTTCCTCAGACATGACCCTTCAAGCCTTCTCTGATTCTGATTGGGGTGGAGACCGTGATGATCATCGCTCCATTAGTGCTTATTGTATCTTTCAAGGTGATAACTTGATCTCTTGGAATTGCAAACAACAAGCAACAGTGGCCCGTAGTAGTACCGAGGCTGAGTACAAAGGACTAGCTAACACCGCTGCTGAGTTACAATGGTTCAGGTCGATAATGTCTGAGCTTGGCTACCCAATTACAACGCCTCCTACACTTTGGTGTGATAACATTGTTGCTACCTACCTCACATCCAATCCAGTGTTTCATGCTCGGACGAAACACATTGAAATCGACTTTCACTTTGTTCGTGATCAAGTAGAACATAACAACTTCTGATAAAATTCATCTCCTCCAAGGATCAACTAGCAGACTCCCTAACCAAACCTATCTCTACATCACGGTTCAAGCTGGTAACACAATCTGAACGTTCATCCCCTGTTCTGATTGAGGGGGCATGTAGAAGATAAAATATCTTCTCATATCCAACCGATGGAAGAGGATCAAGATTGGAGATTATGTTATTTAAATTTTATCTTATCTATCATTAAAAGTGTTTTTTTTTATCTAAACATGTATATAGGAGTTAGTATATGCTGATATCTATATAAGATAACCATTGTACGTTTAATTATTCTTCAAGCAAATCAATACGGTGAGTATTTTCTCCTCTCGATTTCACCTTTCTATACTGTCAAAAGTGAAAGTTCTACTCCGTTTGATCTCCTTGCGTGCAACAACCATTGGCAAAAGTGGAATCTGGTGGCTGTAAAATTCTGAAAACTGTTCCAGAGCCGCTGTGTGAAACCGTCGTGAAGTTATCCATTGATATGGCATCTAAAGCTTCTTCCTCTGCTTCAGGTGTTACTGAGCTTGTTGACTACTTCTCAAAAGTGGTCTTGTAATACTTGGCCCATTGTTCCGATTTCCAACATGCAATGGAAACCACTACACAAAGCAATGGAGCTGCAACCGAAACCAAGAACTCGGTACTGTCCAAAGTTTATGCAGCAACATTGAAAGTTCCATCAAATGATGGATCTGAAAAGCAATGTCTCCAACATAATGAAAGCTTGGAAAATAAAAATGAACACTGGGCAAACTCATCAAATGCGGAGAAACTTGGAATTGCTACTGGAGTACTAAGCACCTGGCTTTAATGATGTGGCACTTGAGTCGCAGACCATTACTGCTAGCCAGCCTGTGATTTATTCTTTGCGAAATTCAGCGATCATACGTGGAATCTTGTGATTTGAAAATAGACAGCTTACCATATGATTTTCAAAGTAGACATTTTACTATGTGGTTTACAAAACATAATACAGAAAAATGTGATGTTTTGCGCATATTTACAAACTACATAGGTAAACTGTATATTATCACAAATCAAAGGAGTAAATTGTTTATTGTCAAACCGCATGGAGCAAACTGTCTATTTTTCAAATCAAATAAGATAAACTGCTTATTTGGAAATATCACATCGCGTTTGTTGCTAATAACTAGTTTTTAACTGGCAGGGATTCTTTCTTCTTGAGCCGATCTTGAATGCATATTCTATTCGATGAAAATTGTGGTATTAGGAACTTAAAATATACTATAGCATCCATTATCTAAATTAACAAGTTAAAGAAACACAATGATAAGCTAGAACTACTAAAAATGAGCTAGTGACAAATTATCTCACGTGACTTTTGACACTAGGTAGATTATTCATGTGGTTTGAAAATATGAATTTTACATATTGTGATTTTGAAAATATGCAGATTACCCATATGTGGTTTGAAAAAATAATCATTTTACCCCTATGGTTTTGAATATAGACTTGTGGTTTGTAAATATGTGCAAAATACATCTTTCGTATATGCCATTTTTTTTTTTGCAAATAACAATGGGGTACAATGCTTATAGCCAAAACCACATGGAGATATAATGATTATTTTCAAATCGCAGGTGGGTAATCTGCCTATTTTCAAAATCACAATTGTGTAACGGCTATTATCAAACCATACGAGTATAAGCTGCTTATTTTTAAAACCACATAGTTTATAAAAACCTACTAAAAGTAGGACAACTTTCCTGAGGTTAACTCATCCTCCTTCTATCTCTTGGATGACATCCTATCGAACAAATTCCTCAAACTATTCTTACTCTCCTTATGCCTCTTAACAATTCTATCTTGGTTAAGCTTCGTTACAAACGAGTCGTCGTTCACTACCATCCCCATCTCCAACTTCTTGGATATAGTCACAATCTCATAAGAATCCCAAAGCGACTGCCCAAAATCCCAACTAGTTTTACATCTGTCTCCTTTGATAGCCATGTTTATTGCCTCAATCTTGAAACGGCTCGGCTTGCCCTTGAAATACTGCCTACAAGCATCGGATTCTAAGGTGGTCGTCGTTGTCTTGGAGTTGGTCGAATTGCCATGCCACACTTGAGCTACTGCTTTGAGGATTTCGATATCTGGTTCTTCTACTTCTTTTTTTGGGTCCTTCTTCATGGTTTTTTGAGCCTGAGTTTTTGGTGGTACAATGAAGTTTGAGATTTGTGGTTCATTGGATGGAAGGGAATATACAGATATGGATGGCTCCATATTTGTCTCTTTCTTGGATTGTATGGACAGAAAAAATGAATTAATTGAACATCAGGGGGAAGAAGAGATTGTGGACCTGTATGCAGATAAATTATACATGTGAATTTAATTATTTAAATTTATTTTAAAATAAAGTATACGAATAAACATGAGATATTTTTAAAGGAAAATTTTTTGATGTCTCCCATACGAATTCTTTCATTTAGTTTGAATAATAACAGATAGAGCTCTTAGAAAATAGATGTATTATGAATTCACTTCCTCCAATTTGTAAACGTTCGGAGGGAAAATTACAAATATCTCACATATGAGTTACAATAACAATAATAGTAGGGGAGACAAATGTTATTTTTTCGTAGTTGTTCAAACTAGAAGAGGTCTTTATATAATTTACCATATTTTTAATTATACCTTGTAACTTTAGGAGGGATGAACATGTGGGATTCAAGACTTTAATCAAGAAAAATTGCTCATACTTCTTGTACAATTCTTTTAAAAATAATTAATTTATTCTCAAATCTCAAGTTAAGTTATCTACTCCCCAATATTTTTAAGTATGTCGATCGTTAGTAGTTTACATTCAATAAGGATAAATGACAAATCTGGTGCAAGCACAGGATCTGGGGAGTGGTCGGGTCATTTTGAGCCTAATATACGTAGCATTGCCTTGCACGGTAGAGAGGCTGGAAACAATAAATTATCAACCCTTTTATGGGAAAAGACATCGCATCTTCCTAAGTTTTGTTTAGTGAAAATTTCGGGCCGGTATCAAAACATAAAAGATTTTTTCAGTCCAGTCCACCAAATTATTTACCTTTCATTTAAGTCCGATTGAGCGTAAATTAATAAATTACCCTCATCTTCTTCCATTTACCAACGTCAAAAACTTTCTGCTAATTTTCATCACTTCTGTTGATTCTTGTTAAAATCATCGTGCCTCTTCTTCTTCAAAGCTAAAAAACTTTCCGGTCATTCATCCACAATTTTCATCGAAATCGTTCAAAGATTCTTGTAAGTTTTCAAAAATTTCATCAAAATCGTAAGATATTTTACTGTAATTTTGTCAATCCTTTCATATACCCACCTTCTGAGGCGAAAACCTAATAGTATGGCTCCAAAATCAAAGAATATGCATCTAACAAAACCACCAATAAACAACAAGGGAAAGAAAAAAGGTGCTCCAAAATCTGGTTATCATTAGTCTAGGGTTTTCACATATTAAATTATTTGTATGTTATCTTAAGTGCTTGTGTCTATAATGCATGAATACTGTTGAATACCTTATTAACACCGCATGAAGAAATGTTTTTTAGTTTTTTTAGTTTTTTATTCTAAAGTAGCATGAGTCTATCGGTGCATGTAAGTAACGTGCACCAATAGACTCAGATGGAGCATGTATATAACATGCACCAACTTTTTAAAATCTTAGTATGTTGTATTACACAGCATGAACAAATTGATACCATTGAATCATGTTTTTAGTTTTTTATTCTAAAGTAACATGAGTCTATCGGTGCATGTAATGCACCGATAGACACGGATTGTGCATTTATATTACATGCAGAAATTTTTCAAAGCTTAGTCTGCTGTATTAACACCACATGAACAAATTGAGACCAATGGAGGATATTTTTATTTTTTATGCTAAAGTGGTACCTATGTGTACATACTTGATATGTAGTAACGATGCATGTAAATACACAAGTATTAATTCACAGTTGGTTTCTATTGGAGCATGTGTATAATACATGCACCGATAGAAAATAGTTGCATTTATCCAAAATGTACTACTTGAATCTATCGGTGCTTGTAAATACACATGCACCAATTCACATTTTTTTCTATCGGTGCATGTGATATAACATGCACCGATAGACCATTTGTTGCATTTAACGGGATACGATGCTTGAATATATCTTTTATAATGATTTTACTTGATATGTATTAACGATGCATGTGAATACACAAGCATTAATTCACAGTTGGTTTCTATTGGTGCATGTTTATAATACATACACCGATAGAAAACAGTTGCATTTATCCAACATGTAAATAATTCACATTTTTTTCTATTGGTGCATGTGATATCACATGCACCGATAGACCATTAGTTGCGTTTATCGACATACGATGCTTGAATATATCTTTTATAATGATTTTATTTGATATGTACTAACGATGCATGTAAATATACCAGCATTAATTCACAGTTGAATTCTATTGGTGCATGTGTATAATACATGCACCGATAGAAAACAATTGCATTTATCCAACGTGTACAACTTGAATCTATCGGTGCATGAACAAATTGAGACAATTTGTATTTGTCTTCGATGTACTCACTCCTTATGCTAAAGTATCCTCACTCAGATGGTACATGTTAATTACATATTTTAAAATGAATTTGCAAAAAGTCGAGTTTGCGCTGCGGAAGACTTGATGTCAATCGACAAATAAAGAAAATGAAGAAATAAATAAATGTGTAATATAAATAAAGCAATAAAGAACACGAGAATTTGTTATAGAAGTTCGGCGATGAATCGCCTACGTCTCCTCTTCCCGGTTAGAAAACGTTTAACCGAGGTTCCACTAGAACAACTTTGATCTTGGCCTTAAGGGCTCCAAGTTATCCACAATACACTCTTCCCGAGTAAACAACTCTTCACGAGTAACACACTCTTCACGAGTCTTCTTGGCCTTAAGGGCTCCAAGGATAGCCACACAAAAACTCTTCACGAGTCTTCTTGGCCTTAAGGGCTCCAAGGATAGCCACACACTGGCACCAATTTCACTTGTTGATAACTTATACAATTTCCAACTTGCGTCGGTGTTGGAGGACCTTACAATAAATCAAATGACACCTTCACGGTGAAAAAACACGAAGAACACAAGAACTCAACAAAAGAAATAAATTACAAACTCAAATACAACACAAATGTATGAAGTTTGCAATGCTAGAATAAATTTGAATGAGCACAGCTTTCTTGTAGTTTATAGACTTGTTTCTTATCTTCAAAATGCTCCAAAACATCCATATTTATAGAGTAGAAGGCCCACAAGGCTCCTACAAGCCGTTGCTACACTTAAGGCTTGAATCACTCCAAGATCGCCTCGGACATCGCCTCGGGCGATCACCATCGCCGCGCTCCAACGATCGTCAATTTACATAGATTGCCTCAGGCGATGTACCGATCGCCTCAGGCGATCACCACCAAAAATCAATGTCGTAGCTTCGGTTGCTTAGAAATGTTCATCGCCTCAGGCGTTCCAGACATCGCCTCAGGCAATCAAGCCATCGCCTCAGGCGAACTCGCTATGCGTGCGGGCCTCGGCGTCACTTCAGTCGATGTGCGGGGTGTCATGCCTCGATTTGTTGTATACACGTGTGATATGATTATGGTGTAATTATATCAAATGGTGGTATGTTAATGGGGGTTCGGGTGGAACCAATAATGAAGAAATACATGTATGAAATGATATATGGCAAGGAATGAAACATGAGGTACAAAATGTAGTGCAAAGAAATGATATGAATTATAATTTGCATTTGATATGAATTTCATATGCCTTTGCCTTTCATTAAGGTTGCATTAGCATGTGAATTTGAATTTGGATTGTATTTATATGTACATGTTACTTAACATGTAATTATCCCTAAATGGCATGATAGCAAGTGAATTAAGGAACTAAGGATCTATATCAATTGGATTAAGGGAGTGGAATCACATAATACACCAATTTACACCTACAAATCTCTACCAAGCTCCTCTCCATCTCTTTCAACTTTCTTGTGGTTTGAGCTTGGGATTCACTTGTAAATTGAGCTAGGAAGGTGTGTGAAGTGCTTTCCTACTATCTTGGTAAGAATTTCATGGTTTTACACTTGAATTATGTAATTGGTATTGATTTATGTGAAAGGGAATATCAATTATTGATGCTTAGAATCATAACTTGTTTCTTTGCCAAGAATTTGATTCTAGGATGTTAGGAACATGTTTATATGATACTAGGGAGTGCATGAATCATGGTTACATGATAAGAAATGAGTTGTGTAAGAAGTACCATGAAGATAAGCTCAAAATCGCCATTGTCTCATTTTTTCTGATCGTGCCGATCGATCGGCATGTGATCTCGATCGATCGCCGCGAACAGTAAAGTTGTAAGGCGGTTTGAGCATGAGGCGATCGATCGGTGAATTGAGGCGATCGATCGGTGAGCATGTGGCGATCGATCGATGATTTTGTTCGATCGATCGGTGAAGAGTGAACAGTTCAGCGATCGATCGAGAATTTGGGGCGATCGATCGGTGATGGCAGAATGTTGAAAAATTTTATATTTTTGTAGAATTTGATTTTAATGCCTATGATAACATGATATATTGTTGGCATTGTTGTAGCATCATCTCAGGGGACAGGACAACGAGGCACTTAGCCAGTGACGCCTAATTTATCTCGTTTGTGTCGCCGTACAGGTACGTGTTGACGTACGGAGTATAGATATGATGTGATGATGATGTTATGGTTTTGATATCATATGATTTATGTTATCTTGTGTCATATGATTGGTCGTTCATATGCATGTTCATACATGAATTTCATATGATTGGGAAGGATGCCTTGATAGATATGTGTATATGCTTTGGTGAGATCAATGCCTCGATAGATATGCCTGGTGTGGTATATGCTTTGGCCGGGATCGTTGCCACGAGAGATATACTACATATGCTTTGGCTTGAGAGATATACACTTGGTGTGGGTATATGCTCTGGCTATTATCATAGATGAGCATGGTACTATGATATGTGCTGCTAATATGAAGATGTGATGTGGTTCCACTGACATATTGAGCTGAATAGGCATATCATATGGGGCTCGTGATAATAGGGTAATTGTTGAGACATGTCATGACATAGTGCATTTGTGGATGCATGATACAGAACATTCACGTATTGATGATTTATTTGTGCTTTATCATTGATATTGATATCGTGGTTTGATATTGCACTGAGATATTTGTTATCTATACTCATTGTGTGAATGTTTCTGTAGGGACTCATAAACGTGGGGAGCGTGAGTCATGATTTCCGCTGCGAGGGGAACCACTGCATAGGGGTTATCTTAGAGTAGGTTGTTACTTGTACATTTGATGTATAGTTGGTTAGGGTTTTGTAAACCTTGTAACAACTTAACTAGTAAGATAATCTAAATTAGTGCATGTTATTACTTAATTCAGACTCACATATGTATGTTTAATTGAATACATAATGGATTAAGTAACGAGGACCCCACATTAGTCGAAGTCCTTCCTGGCAGCCATCGCCTGGGGCGATGATCACCATCGCCTGGGGCGATCCTGCCCAGACTTTGCACAATTGATTTTCTTCAAACATTCCACTTTTCAATCAACTAAACCTGTACACTAAGTAGACACATTAGTATAAAAAACATAAGTTTTGTTGATCATCAAAACTCATAAATAATTCGGAGATACATTAAGCATTAAACTCAACAATGTGTTTAAGGCTCAACACATATATTAACACCGCATGAAAAAATTGAGAGCATTGGAGCATATTTTTAGTTTTTTATGCTAAAGTAGCCTGAATCAGGACAAGTGACGTGCATATACTCTTGGGAATAAAAGATGGTAAAGAAGATGTTAGTTCCGGATCTTATCGATGAGATTTTAAAGATGACAAAATATATCAGACCGGATCGAGTGAAATCAGACTGACCAGAACGATCGCCCAAAACAGATCAAGCTGATAAGATGACAAAGCATATCAGACCGGATCGAGGGTAATCAGACTGACCAGATCAATAGCTCAAAATAGAACAAGCTGATAAGGCATATTACCTATCAGACCGGATCGATGGACTTCAGACTGACTAGATCGATGCTTCAGATCGATCTCAATCTCTATCAGATCAGAGCAGTCAAGGATACATATAGAATGGCTCCTCAGTCCGAATCATTAACGGCTATTTATTGTAGCATTTAATGTTGTAATTAATGCTACAAAGGACCAAAGACTGAAGATTGCCATAAAAGGTAAGAAGACAAAGAAGAGCTTACCTGACAGTCGCCAAAAGTATGAACCAGAACGGCAAGTATCCTGAAGAAGAAGACTGTAGCCTACTCAGAGTTTAAGCAGAGTCAAAGTTGCACATTAAGGGAAATAATGTCGTTGGTACTTACAACTATAAAAGGATGCAACAAAAAGGAATATAGATGACTCTCGCTGATCAATTGAAAAACGCACAAGAAAGCAAAACAGCACAAGCTTACAAGCTCAGAAGCTCTCGAGCTGAAATTATTCTTAAGCACGTTTACTTTGTAACATTTGATCATTTAGGATCACTGTGCGCATCTTGTGTTTTCTGTGTTGAAAAATAGAAGTGAGAAACATATTGTAACTGTCAGACAAAGTGTGTCTGAGCAGATCGAGTGATTAGGAGTTTCAGACTGGTAGTGAGGTAAATCCAGCCTGAATCGGGTTTGTACAACAGGATTGTATAAATCAAAGTCTTCTAGTATAAACCTTCCTTAATTGGAAGAAGGGGAGACGTAGAAGGATTACACCACCTTCGAACTTCCAGAAACATATGTGTATTATCTTTCTGCACTTATTCTTTCATACTAGCCATCGAGCCGTTCTTACATATACAAGAACATACCGTTCCGCACTTATACTTTCAGTGGTCTGTTCTGTACAAGAGTTGATTAAGAAACAGATTTCTTTCACTAATCCAAAAGAAATCAAAAGGGATTAATTTTTAGAAGGAGTGTTCATTCACCCCCCCTCCTCTAAACACTCCGGACCGATCCTAACAAGTGGTATCAGAGCAGGTCATCTTAATCAGCACAAAGACACTTGAGCTGATGGCATCTTTCAACAAAATTCCTATGTTCTCAAAAGAAAACTATGATGACTGGAGAATCAGAATGCAAGCTCATCTGGCAGCTCAGGATGACGATATGTGGTTCGTCATCACTGATGGACCAATGAAGATTCTGAAAGTCAATACAGCAGTCGCCATTACTGATGGTGAACCACAAATGGTAGAAAAGGACAGATCCCTCTGGACGAATGAGGAAAGAAAGAAAGCAAATCTCGATAATGTGGCCAAAGACATCTTGTTCAAGACATTGGACAAGAACATGTTCAGCAAAATCAAAATGTGCTCTACTGCCAAAGAAATTTGGGAGAAGATAGCACAGCTATGTGAAGGCAATGACCAGACCAAAGAAAACAAGCTGACTGTTGCTCTTCAAAGATTTGAGAGCATAAAAATGAAGAGTGGAGAAACTCTAAATGAGTTTGATGAAAGAGTCACTGGCATCATAAATGAACTGGATGGTCTGGGGAAAGAATATTCTAACAGAGAGATCGCTCTGAAAGTTATGAGAGCTCTGCCAAAGGAATGGGATGTTAAGACCATTGCCATGAGGGAATCAACAGATCTTAACAAGGTTGAACTTCATGATCTGTTTGCAGATCTTAAGGCCTATGAGTTTGAACTGATAAGCAGAGGTGAAGCAGAGCCATTCATCTCTCAACCAAACAAGGCCCTGGCAGCCATTCCAGACCAGATCGCCTCAACATCAGACCAATCCGCTGAACAGATAAGTAATGATGCTATGTCATTATTTATCAAGAAATTCGGTAAATTCATGTCTAAGAATAAGAGAAACTTCAAACCCTCTCATCATTATAAATCAAGAAAAGATGATGCTGTTAACGATCAGGCTTGCTACAATTGTGGTAAGACCGGACATTTTATTGCAGATTGCACCAGACCGAAGAAAGAAGAACGGAAAGAGAAGCATCGTGATGATAGGAAGAAGAAGCACTACAAAGACCGCAAGAATCATGAAAAATCCCAAAAAGTCCTAGTAGCTTAAGAAGGAAACAGCAAATGGGCTCAGACAGACTCAGACTCGGAAAGCTCTGAATATTCTTCCAGCGAAAGCGAAGAAGATATTCAATGTCTCATGGCAGATGAAGAGATGAGTCAGACAGACGAGGTATATGATCTTGACTCAAATGAATTTACATGAGAAGAGCTCATGTCCGCACTGCAAGACATGGCTAATGATTATAGGATCTTAGCTGAATCATTTGAGAAAAATAAAGCTAAAGCCAGTAATCAAATAGATGAGCACAATAAACCAAGCTGCTCTGAGCAGGGTGAGTGCAATAATCTAAAGATCGAGCTGAATAAGCTGAAAATCTCCTATGATCAGCTCCATGAAGAAAATAAGAGAATTAGCACACAAAATGCTAAGCTTTCTCATATATTCAAAACATGGACAAAATCCAGAACATCGTTGGAAGAATTACAAGAGGTTCAAAGAAACGTCGGTGATTTCACCGGCATAGGCTTTGACACCAAAGAATGCACCAAAGATGAAACTGAGCTGTCGCTGGTAAAGAACCAAGTCAAACAAATGACATTTGTTAAATCCAGCACAGTATATGAGACTGAAGCACCTAAGATTCAAACAGGAGTCTCTTACGTGAATCAAAATCTGAGAAAAGGGATTGGTTATGTTGACCAAGCCAAAGAAAAGACACCAGCAAGATTTGCGTCTATCAGACCAAATCCAAAGGTGCAAGATCGAAGGCAAGGAAGACAATACAATTACTATAATTCAAAACCGATTCAACGAAGATATAGACTACCTTATGAGAATCAAAGGTTTTCACAGCGCACACATTATCACACACAAAATCAAAACAGACCAGCACACAGCACACCTTACACACACAAGCCATTGAAGCTGATACAGGTGTGGGTTCCCAAAGGGCTAATCCGTTCTGGACCCAAATAGGATTGGGTACCAACAATAATTATATTTGATGACAGGTACCGAAGAAGCTCGCATCAGACTGGTATTTGGACAGTGGGTGTTCCCGTCACATGACTGGAAACATCGAGCTGCTGTCTGAAGTCACGGAATGTATTGGACCCAAGATCATCTTCGGAGATAACTCAAAGGGTAAGACCGTGGGCAAGGGTAAGATTGTCCATGGTAACATTATTATCAATGATGTGCTGTTAGTTGAAAATCTGTGCTATAATCTGATTAGTATAAGTCAACTCTGTGATAATGGTTATGCTGTAGAATTTCACAAACACACTTGCACGGTTAAATCATCAGACGGTATAACCATGCTTGTAGGAATCAGGAATGGAAATACATATAAGATTAACTGGAATCATGCTCAACCTGACAATCCTACTTGCTTCATCGCTAACAATGATAATAAACATTGGCTGTGGCATAAGCGCTTGAATCATATAAACTTTAAGACCATTTCCAGCCTGTGTAAACATGATTTAGTTATCGGTCTGCCCAAGATCGATTTTGCTAAGGATAAGATCTGCGAAGCTTGCCAAATGGGCAAACAGATCAGATCATCCTTCAAAAACAAGAATGCCAAATCCTCCTCCCGCAGTTTAGAATTATTACATATGGACTTGTTTGGTCCTATACCAATAACAAGTTTAGGGGGAATGCGGTATACTTTTGTTGTTATTGATGATTACTCACGCTTTACATGGACTATATTTTTGAGCAGTAAAGATCAGACCGGTCCGAAGTTGATCAAGCTGCTGAAACGCACTCAGAACGAGAAATCATCCAGCATAGACAGGATTCGTAGTGACAAAGGCACTGAGTTTTCAAATCAGAATCTTGAATCCTTTCTAGAAGATCATAGAATCAAGCATGAGTTCTCAGCCGCTCGAACTCCTCAACAGAATGGAGTTGCAGAACGAAGAAACAGAACGCTCAAGGAAGCAGCAAGAACAATGCTTGCTGATTCTGGAATTTCACAAAAGTTCTGGGCAGAAGCTGTAAACACTGCTTGCTACACTCAAAATCGGTCTATGATCAACAAGAAGCTGAACCTTACCCCATATGAAATATGGACTGGTAACAGACCATCTATTTCTCACTTTCATATTTTTGGCTGCAAATGCTTCGTTCATAACAATGGTAAGAATCATCTTACAGCATTTGAAGCTAAGTCAGATAATGGAATATTTTTAGGATATTCATCATCTAGCAAAGCTTATCGAATTTTTAATAATCGAACCTTAACTGTAGAAGAATCTGTTCATGTAGTTTTTGATGAATCTTTATATGTTGAGGGCAACAAAGAATCAATTCAAAATCAGATGGAAAATATCCATCTCGAAGCTAACAGTGATGATGAGATTGTAGCTAACAGGTCAAGAGACAATCCACCAGAACCAGAAGTACCAGACAGACCGGATCAAGGCATTGAAGCTTCTTCAGATCGAGCTGATCCGGATGTTCTTCACTCAAATGTTAAAGCAGATGCTGATCATGCTGCTACTACTCATCCGACCGGACCAGACAATCCAGAGTCAAGCTATCGATGGACTAAGAAGCATCCACCCAATCTAGTGATTGGTAGTCCCTCTGCACCGATCAGAACCAGAGGACAGATGATGGATGAATTCACACATGCTGCTTTCATCTCAACTCTGGAACCTAAGAAGATCAATGAAGCTCTAACTGATTTCAACTGGATTAAGGCCATGCAAGAAGAGCTAAATCAATTCGAACAAAATCAAGTTTGGAGTCTAACCCCCAGACCAAGCAATCTGCCTGTCATTGGAACCAGATGGGTCTTCAGAAATAAGCTGGACGCAGATGGAACTGTGGTTAGAAACAAAGCCAGACTGGTGGCACAAGGATTCAGACAAGAAGAAGGAATCGACTTCGATGAATCATTTGCACCAGTCGCCAGACTTGAAGCTATCCGAATCTTTCTTGCATATGATGCCTTTAAAGACTTCAAAGTATATCAGATGGACGTCAAGAGCGCCTTTCTTAATGGAAAGCTTCAGGAAGAAGTCTACATTGAGCAACCACCTGGATTTCAGAACCATTTGTATCCCAATCATGTGTATCACTGAATAAAGCAGTGTATGGTCTGAAACAAGCTCCAAGAGCCTGGTATGACACTCTATCTCAATTTCTGCTGAACCATGATTTTTAGATCGGCTCAGTAGATAAAACTCTCTTTAAATTTATTAAGGGGGAACATACCCTATTAGTTCAGATTTACGTTGATGACATAATCTTTGGGTCAACTAACCCCAAATTGTGCGAGAAATTTTCTAAGTTAATGCAGGGACAGTTTGAGATGAGCATGATGGGAGAACTTTCATTCTTTTTGGGTCTCCAAGTAAAACAGCTCAATAATGGTATTTTCATCAACCAGACCAAGTATACCAAAGAGCTCCTCAAGAGATTTGGAATAGAAACATGCTCAACTGCATCAACTCCAATGAGTCCAACAATCAAGTTAGACAAAGATGAAGGGGGAACGGCAGTTGAAGTAACCATGTATAGAGGACTAATCGGATCGCTATTGTATCTTACAGCGAGCCGACCTGATATTATGTTCTCAGTCTGTATGTGCGCCAGATTTCAGTCAGAACCAAAACAATCACACTTTATTGCTGCCAAGCGTATTCTGAAATACTTAAAAGGATCTCAGAACGTTGGTCTTTGGTACTCCAAAGATTCAAACTTCAGCTTGATCGGATATTCAGACGCAGACTACGCTGGGTGTAAGATTGATCGTAAAAGCACCAGTGGAACATGTCAATTTCTAGGTGAAAGATTGATCTCTTGGTTCAGTAAAAAGCAGACATCGATTGCCACATCTACAGCTGAAGCAGAGTATCTAGCCGCTGGAAGCTGTTGCGCTCAAATGCTCTGGATTCAACACCAGCTCAAAGACTATGGCATCCAGGCGGTTGACTCTCCGATATTTTGCGACAACACAAGTGCAATCGCTATAACGTATAATCCAGTTTTGCACTCTCGAACAAAGCACATTGATATACGCCATCATTTTATTCGAGATCATGTTGGCAAAAAGGAAATTCGGATCGAGCACATCTCAACAGAGCAGCAAGCAGCAGACATCTTCACCAAACCGCTCCCAGAGGCTAAGTTTAATTATTTCCGTCAAATTCTTGGTTTAATTGACTTATCTTAATAGTTTAGATGTTCTCTTACTTTCGCACTTAAAGATTTTTGTTGCCACAGATCGATAATACAAGGTTCAGAAAGACACAGACCGGTCCGAACTTTCAGACCGATCCATGTCAATCTGATGTTATCACATGATCTGTCTGGTCAATACATCTTTTGTACAAAAACAGCTCGGACTGATCGCACTTTAACCGCCTTATCTATCTGTTATCCTGGCCGTTTATTTTGAATTTCTTTTTATCAGTCATCGAGATAAAGACACGTGTCTTCTCTCTCCTATTTAGCGGGCTGAACATTTCATCTTCTTTCACTTTTTACAATTTACCGCTATCTGTTTTCTTATTCTTTCAATCTCCTAAATCTCCGCACTCTTTTACCTTCATTCCAATGGCTACCATTACTCACAACTCTCTCTCCGTTGAGTTTAATGATATTTACAGGGCAGAAGATGCAGAGATGGTGTCCATCTTCCGAGCTTTGGAATCATCTGGTCTGAGAAACTTTCTGGAGTGCTGCACAGTTGTTTATGAATCAGAAATCCGCGAACTATTCGCCAATGCCGTCTCCCAGAAGACATCAATATCCACTACTGTCAAGGGCAAATCATTTGAGATCTCGCCGATGACGCTGGCCAAAACCTTTGGCCTCCCCAATTCCGGACTGACAGAATTTGGACAGATTCCTCAAGCGTCACTCTCAGATCTTCAAGGGAAGATCTCTATTTTTGGCCACCGCCTGCAACCCTCGTTTAAGAAGAAGGAAATGCTCTTTCATTTCCAGGTGCTGTGCGAAATCGTTGGCAAACCTCTGTTGGGCAAAGCAGGAAGTTTTGACGCTGTAACTGCAGAGAAGTTCAGGGCTATGGCGGCTATAATATCCGGACAGAAGATGAACTGGTCCGTGATTCTTTTTGGAGTTCTGATGGAAACGGTGATTGCATCAAAACAGGCCGTATGCTTTGCTGTTCCTCTCAGCAAGCTACTGGAGTCCTTAGACATCGAGCTGGGAAAGCAGTCCGCTCTCAGTCCCTTCAAGATTCTAAACTCCAAAGGGCTCGCACTGCTGAAGTCCAAGAGTTCTCTGCCTACTCCCGCCACTCTGGCTGCAGTCAAGATTGAGAAGGGCGAAGAACAAGCTATTGCGCGCAAACCTCGCGTCAAGCGCAAACTGACCATCCAGACTGATTCGGAAGAAACTCAGTCTGCTCCCTCGCCACCAACCAAGCCACTTCCAAAGAAGCCCAGAACCCAGATTACCAAACCAATCAAAACTCTACCCCTACCCATTTTGCCACCAACTAAAGTCACCCCTGCACCCCAATCTTCAAAACAAATTTCAACCACTTCAACCCCTGCACCTCAACCTTCAACCCAAACTTCAACCCTTGCACCCCAAGTCACTATCCGAGTCCCCTCTACCATTCCTGTGGTGAAAGGGATTGTTATCACTGAGTTGGACGACTATACCCAATCAGCGATCAAGTCCCCTTCCTCCACCGGCAAGGGAAAAGCCATTCTCTCCGAACCAATCTCCTCTAAACCCAAATCGGCAGCGCAGACAGCCATCGACATTGCTATGGAGGATGTTGATGAGAAGGTGAAGGCACTCATTGTGGTCTTTGATGAGTACGTCGAGTACCGGACTGTCAACCACATTGAGATGTTCTTCGGAAAGCTGAACAGACTGAAGAAGATGGAAGAGGAAGTTCTAAAAGGAACAGAGACCGATGATGTTCGGCTTGCCGTGCAGCGCAAAGATCTATTTAATGCAAAATCAAAGATTCAGTCTGGCCACTCTGCTCCTAGCTGCTAAGAAAGAGAACTTTGATCCGATTGCTCCAACTGCCAGAGATGATGGGGGCGTTATTGCTCAATTAGAGATGGATGTTCATGCTCTTCACTTAGCTGTCCGTTTTCAACGACAGAAGCTCAGTGTATCCACTACCACAACCAGCCCGGATCATCCCTCTGCAAGCAAGACTCTGGCAGAACCTTTCGTTGAGGTTATTCATTCTGATGCAGCAGAACAGACAGCCGAGCAAGCAGCGGATCAGACTGCAGAGCAAGTACCAGACCAGACAGCGGAGCAGCCATTGCCTAATGCTCCGTCTGCGACAGATGATGAACCATTGAATGTCTTGTTGGACTCTCCAACAACCTCTATTCCTTTGGGGTCATCAGTCTCCCACTTTCAAATCAGTCCAACAGCAGAACTTGCAATAGTTGGCGCTCTAGAGTTCGTCGATCCGGATCTGGTGGTGTCCACCATTGTTGCAGCTCTCCAGATTGAGGAGCCCTCCAGACCAAGCACTCCTCCAATCCAATTAGATGAAAATATGGCTTTCATTCAAACATTTCTTCGGATCTGGTCACCTTGATCCGGTCCGAAAGTCACCAAGCTGTTGTATCTTCACTTGTCCCGTTTGCTGAAGACGATGAACAGGCCTTGTCCTCATCAGATCGCTCTCCCAGCCAACTATCTGATGCACCTCCATCTCTGGTAAGAACCCTTCAGCACTTATCTGACAACTGCTTGTCTCTCTCTCAGCGTGTTCTAGAGGTTCATCAAGGCCAGAGGGTTATATCTCTGGACTTTGATTCATTTAAAGAGAAGATGACAGCCAGTATTGGCAGCCTTCAGCGAGGCATAAATGATCTGTTTTCTCAGCAAGCCACTTATAAGAACAACCTGAGAAAAGAGCAGATCGAGCTAGCCACTGAAGTCAGAGCATCTGTTACCAATTCCCTCCGCGCTCAAGACGTTCGTCTTGACGCTATCAGCGCGCAGCTCGCACAAGTTGTTGATTTTCTTCAAGAGATTGCTGCTGACAAAAAGGGGGAAAAGAAGAAAGACTTCAAGCCGCCTCCAACTTCAAGAAGATAGCAGTCTCGTTGATTAAATTTTTAGACTGACTGTATGCGAGATTTTTTATCAATAAAAATCTTTCTTTATTAAGTCCTTGTTCATTTATTTTGAACTTTAATAAAGGCTTAATCGATCCAACTTAATAATGTTCATTTATTTTGAACAAAAAGAAAGTAATCGATCCGAAAGTTTTCGCTTCAGAGTTCTTATCAGACTGGTTAAAAAGATTTAGAAGCTAGGTTTTGTCATCATCAAAAAGGGGGAATTTGTTAGTTCCGGATCTTATCGATGAGATTTTAAAGATGACAAAATATATCAGACCGGATCGAGTGAAATCAGACTGACCAGAACGATCGCCCAAAACAGATCAAGCTGATAAGATGACAAAGCATATCAGACCGGATCGAGGGTAATCAGACTGACCAGATCAATAGCTCAAAACAGAACAAGCTGATAAGGCATATTACCTATCAGACCGGATCGATGGACTTCAGACTGACTAGATCGATGCTTCAGATCGATCTCAATCTCTATCAGATCAGAGCAGTCAAGGATACATATAGAATGGCTCCTCAGTCCGAATCATTAACGGCTATTTATTGTAGCATTTAATGTTGTAATTAATGCTACAAAGGACCAAAGACTGAAGATTGCCATAAAAGGTAAGAAGACAAAGAAGAGCTTACCTGACAGTCGCCGAAAGTATGAACCAGAACGGCAAGTATCTTGAAGAAGAAGACTGTAGCCTACTCAGAGTTTAAGCAGAGTCAAAGTTGCACATTAAGGGAAATAATGTCGTTGGTACTTACAACTATAAAAGGATGCAACAAAAAGGAATATAGATGACTCTCGCTGATCAATTGAAAAACGCACAAGAAAGCAAAACAGCACAAGCTTACAAGCTCAGAAGCTCTCGAGCTGAAATTATTCTTAAGCACGTTTACTTTGTAACATTTGATCATTTAGGATCACTGTGCGCATCTTGTGTTTTCTGTGTTGAAAAATAGAAGTGAGAAACATATTGTAACTGTCAGACAAAGTGTGTCTGAGCAGATCGAGTGACTTGGAGTTTCAGACTGGTAGTGAGGTAAATCCAGTCTGAATCGGGTTTGTACAACAGGATTGTATAAATCAAAGTCTTCTAGTATAAACCTTCCTTAATTGGGAGAAGGGGAGACGTAGAAGGATTACACCACCTTCGAACTTCCAGAAACATATCCTGTGTATTATCTTTCTGCACTTATTCTTTCATACTAGCCATCGAGCCGTTCTTACATATACAAGAACAGACCGTTCCGCACTTATACTTTCAGTGGCCTGTTCTGTACAAGAGTTGATTAAGAAACATATTTCTTTCACTAATCCGAAAGAAATCACAAGGGATTAATTTTTAGAAGGAGTGTTCATTCACCCCCCCTCTAAACACTCCGGACCGATCCTAACAGAGGACATTGATATGCAGCTTCATGATTACAAATGTACGGAATTCTTATATAGGTGCTTTCCAGAAAAGAAAGGAGATAAAGAGGACATAAGGATCAACAAGAGTTTAAGCTACAAAAAAAATTGAAAATAAAGGCACAAATCAACATTGATACTGATGTCAATGACAGTGCTCGTTTGGTGACTCTATACATTCTTGCAGCCTTTTACATATCAACAAAATCATCGAACATTCCATGGGCGTACACATCGCTTGTTGAGGATCTGGACATGATTTGCAGCTATGATTGGTCCAAACACATATTGAATACATTGCTCAACAGCCTGATGCAGCCTGACTCTGAAAAACACTCCGGATGTGTTCTATTACTTCATGTAAGACGTCTTTATAATCAATCTTTAAACAACAATTATTTCTTAATGTTTTTATAATAACATTGATTCTATATACTTTACAGTATTGGTTATGTGAGAAGATAGAGCTCATAAATCTAGTCCAGCCTAACCTTATCCCAAGGTCCCTCAAGTGGAATCTTGAGGATTTTTACAAAAGGATTCAAAACATTGACAACAAAGAGCTCGCCCGTGATTATGTAAGTTTCTTGTGCATTCAATTTAACTATGCTGGTGCATGCAATGAAACTAGGCTGGTGCATGCAGTGAAACTATGCAGGTGCATGCAATGAAACTAGGCTGATACATTCAATTTAAATGTGCTGGTGCATGCAATTTAAGTAGACTTGTGCATTCAATTTAACTATGCTGGTGCATGCAATGAAACTAGTTTGGTGCATGCAATTTAACTACGCTGGTGCATGCAACTTAACTTATGCTGGTGCATGCAATTTAACTTATGCTGGTGCATGCAATTTAAGTATACTGGTGCATGTGATATCACATGCACCGGTATATCACATGCATCGAATATAAACACACAGTTGCATTTATCCAACTGTACAACTTGAATCTATCGGTGCATGCAAATACACATGCACCGATAGAATAGGTGTATATCTCGCACATGAACTACTATACATATTTGTGAAACTGATTTATCATTACTTACAGATGATTGGCCGTTTGGCGATGATTGTAAATAACCACATTGCCAAGACACGAAAAAAGAAGATAGCCTATCTGTTTAACATCATGTGTTGGGTAATAAAACTCAACTATTAAAATTTTTTTTCTCATTAAACGAAGTGCACTCATAGCATTCAACTTTGGATATTCGTATATCGTGCAATTATTTCATACAAATTCGCAGCAATACGCATCATTGATCTCACTAGGAAGCTACTACAAAGACTCAGCAGAAACAACATTGATAAATTCCTACCAGAGGCAATGACATATATGTTTTTGGTTTTTCCAATAAACACAACCGACAAAGAAGACCACTTAAAAACATCAGGATACCATTGGACACTACTTGTCTTTGATATTCAAGAGTCAGTTTGGACTCATTAATATTCAATAAGGCCACGAATTGAGGGGGAGACATATTATTACTTTGAAATGCTAAATTAATGGCAAGGTTTACTTTAAATACACTTGTTTTTTTAAATTCAATACTTTTTATAAAATTAACAAGTTGATAACAATACTTCTTCCAATATATAGAAAGTCTACGTTGAACAGAAGATGAAGAAAATCATTGAGGAGTCTCTCATTTCAGTAGGCATCACCTACAGTCCAAGCGAAGATACATACGAAATCATACCATTCAAAGAAGCAATGCAACAAAAGTCTGGCTCGGTAGACTGTGCCGTGTTTGTTTGCATGAACATGGAAAGAATTATGAGAGGAAAATAAATGGCCAAGCATTCAAATGTAGATATAAATAGTATTTATAGAGCAAAAATGGTGAAAGTCATCCTCCAAAATGTATAAGACAACAAATAATACTTTGTTGTAGATATATTTTGTATTGTAAATGTATAATTTTGTAAACAAACAATTTTGTTCTTGAATAAATGTACAGACTCATGTTGGTGTTTTAGTTGGTTAATGATGAACTGGACAAAGTTGAATCCTACAAGTGCACTTTGTTTAATTCTTATTGCGTGTCCGCATGCATCGAATGAGTCTATAGGTGCATGTGAATCACATGCACCTACAGACAGAAGTGGTGCATTTATTTGTTTACTTTTGTTATTCAAATCAATGATGCATGTAAATACACATGCATTAACATTTTGTTTCTATCGGTGCATGTATAATACATGCACCGAAAGAAAACAATCGCATTTATCCAACATGTACAACTTGAATATATCATTGCATGTAAATACACATGCGCCAATTCACATTTTGTTTATATCGGTGCATGTATATCACATGCACCGATAGAAAACACATTTGCATTTATCCATGTTCAACTTGAATCTATTGGTGCATGTATATGACATGCACCTATCTGTGAAACTTAAATCTATAGGTGCACGTAAATTACATGCAACTATAGACAGAAGCAGTGCATGTATTTGTATCATTTTGTTATTCAAATTACCAATAACAAATCAAACAAATATTTTCTGCATTTAAAATTTGGTCAACATAAACTTACAAAAACCATCAAATAGGTTCCTTACAAGTCTTCATATTATGTCCATATTTTTTACACCGACTACAACGCAACTGTCGAATGTTTTCATATTTGGACCTAATTCTTCTCTTCTTTGGACGACCCGGTTGCTTTTTTGTTTGTGGAGGTAAAAATATGCATTTTCTTGTCAATCTGAGCAAAATCATCACTTGAACATCCTGGAATCGGAATTATAACTCATTCATAGCAACTCTTATAGGTACGAACATGGAAATATACATCAACAACTTCATCTATGGCCATCTTGTTTCTCCTAAATACAGCAATCACATGAGGACATGAGAATCCATCAAGTGCCACTGATAGCAAGCACACGTCCGAATATAAAGGCGCACAGTTACTGAAGGATATGAAAACACCTCGAAACAACAGTCAGAAGACATCTTCACATTCCACGCATGACCTTGATTTTCGTAAAAAGACCATTTCTTTTCCATCTTCGCACACAACCCCACTCCATCGTGCAGCCATTGATCTCCTATCATAAAACCAGCCCATCAGCTTAACTCGGATACAATCCACCATGTGAGTAATAGGTAGACCCATTGCCTCTAATATCCAAGAATTGAAAGACTCCGCTGCATTTGAATACATCTCTTCATATCGCATGCCACATGAGTAAGCATTTGTCCATTTCTCCAAAGATAGACCATGTAAAAACCCTTCTACAATTGAACCACCTTCTCGTTTCAAAATAGCAAGCTTCTATGTGAAAATAGCCACCGTCGACAAATATGCACATTCATCCAACAAGTAACACGTCCTTTCCCGGAACTAGTTCAAAAAATGTTTGCCAGCATATCTGTCCCGGAGGTTGCATTTCAAACTATAAAGACAAAAAAGTGTTTTGGAGAAGGTCCAAACACAACAAGTAAAGCCTCCATCAAACCAACATTCCGATCAGATATATAAACAATATCTCCACCATTATCTGCAATCTTGCTCAAGCAAGATAGAAACCAACACCAATTATCAAAGTTCTCTGAGTCCACAACAGCAAAAGCCAAGGGGAACAACCCTTCAATAGAAAAATATAAAGCAAAAAATACTTTATGTTATATGATGCACTTATATAACCTTTAGTGGTACATGTTAGAGACACCAAGTTCTACCGGTGCTTAAAATATACATGCACCGATAGACTTGCGGTGCATGTATTATACATGCACCGATTCTCAGTTACATGCATATGTAGTAGTAAATGTTAGAGACGACAAGTTTTATCGGTGCATGTAATATACATGCATCGATAGACTAGCGGTGCATGTATATTATATGCACCTCATCTCAGCCGATTAGTTTATATATCCTGCAACAGGTTATATACGAGCAAGTCTATCGGTGCATGTAATATAGATGCACCGACAGACTGCGGCGCATGTAATATCTCAATTACATTATAATATTGTTACATCACCTTGATTCCCATCCTTGCAGTGGCTGACAGAAGTATGCCCTTGAAACGGGATTTCAAAAAGTTCCATCAAGAAATAACATAGGGCGACAAAATTTAAAACCATCCATACAAGCATGAAACGACACAAACAAATGGATGAATCGGTTACAGTCGTCAACTTCAAGCTCTACAAAACTCCCAACATTAGTCGTCTTCACAGCATCGATGTACCACTTCAACTCCTTGAAAGACTCATCATAATTTCCAAAAGCAGTAGACATAGCCTTCTCCACACTTCTACATGCCTTAATGTGATGTCCAAGATAATTAATAATTGTTCATTAGATTTAATTATGATATTTATAAGATGTGTCGGGATTTAATTCTTGGGTGTCGGACTTTGGATCGGAGTTGAGATGAATGATTTCGAGATTAAATTTATAATGTTAATTAAATTCAAGGATATTCTTAAATATTTGAGAATCGCATTTTAGTCTGAAGTTTGAATAAATAATTTCGGGTTGAGTTTGTAGTGTAAATTAAGTTCAAGGAAATTCTTAATAATAATTATGAGATAGTTTTGGAATTTAATATCTTTGTTGGGTCCGGAATTGGGAGAAAGGATTTCAGATTTAAATTGTAGTGTAAAGTAAATTTAAGGGGCTTTTGTAATATTAAATTGTTGAAAGTTAGTTGAAGGGTGGTTATTGATCCAAAGATGAGATGATAATTTGGTGGTGTAACTTAAGTCTAGGGTTAGCCTTGACAACACTCTTCTCCATTTCACACACTACCACAATTTTTGATCGGTTTTGTGCGAGTAATCTCGCCTTGTGTTTAAGCCGACCCTTCCCTTGAATGTTTTATTTTCTTGAGATTGTTTCTCGTTGTTTGGGGAAGATTTTTGGTCGAAAATTATGTTGGATGCAGGAGGTGTTCGGTCCTTTGTTCGATCGATTCTCTAGTTATTTTGGATCGATTTTATGTTGTTGTAGGATTGAGATTTTTGGCTGCTATGATTTTCCAAAATCTACCACTGCCTTGGGTCGAAATCTGTGGTGTTTGTTTCAAGAATTTTGTTGCTTTGGTTCAAGAAATTTGTTGCTCTTTTGGGTTCGAAAAACATGCTGCTTTGGATCGAAATCTTTGATGTTTTCTTTGACTCGATTTATTGCTGATTTCGTTCGAATTTTGCTGATTATTTTGGTTCAAATTTAGACTGTTGTTTGGATCGAATATTGCTATTAGTATTGTTCCATTTTGCTGCCTATTATGAATCGAACTTTGTTGTTGTTCTATTTGCTTGCTGTTGTTTTCGGATTTTATGTTTTCGTCGACCCTGCTTGCTTCCTTATTCGTGCTAGGGTAGATTGAGTTGCTTGGTATGACAATTAATGATGGTTATATCCAATAAGCTTTAGTAATTGTCGTAAATGGAGTATAGAGCCTAATGGATTATACTTTCGTTGAATATTGTTATAGCTAAAGATGTTTATCTTCCTTATACAAAAACCATGTATGAATCTTTAAAATGAGGAGTATTGATTAATAACTGAATATTTAATTAATGGAAGAGTTATTGAATTGGAGTTGAGAAGCACATAATGATATCAATTGTCATGTTAATGAACTAATATTGAAGTGATATTCGATATAGATGCTTCATGATCTTCCGGAAGTCCAGGGTGGCTTGTTCATGTTGCCGACTTTAATTTACGTATCGACGTACGAACATGTATCTTATGAAGTAAATTCATATTCATGTATTCATGCATTATTGAATGTGGGGAATGAATATAAGGAAATGCACTTATGCATTGAGTTTGGCATATGTACTATGGTGGACACGTAAATGTACGTGGTCCGGATATGGAGATGGGTATTGATGCCTTTGGCATGATCGATATTAGAAATAGTTGAGAATGAGATTAACTGTTAGCAGAGTTGCCTTCGATATGAGATTCGTTAAGTTTGAGCATGAAGGATGAATTGTGATTATATTGAATTTATTGCATTGATGAGTATCATGTTTTGAATAATGATACTGAACTTGATGTTTATGAAAGTGTATAAGATTGAAACAGGAACAGTTTGTGATGGCTATGCTGGTTCGGAATTGCACAGGGAGTATATTTTATAGATTTTCAATAACCTTAATTGTTGCATTACAATTTTGTATATTAATGCGTGAATGATTATTGAGTTGGAGTATGCTCACCCTGTGTGGGGGCTGTTTCTGCTGAAACAGGTATAACAGGTACGACGTCTCGGAAGAAAACTTGAACCCTTGGAAAATAGTGCTCGCAGGATTATGGTACAAGTATCAGTTGATTGTACATATCACTTATGCATTGAGAATTGATTCATTGATTTGTTGCTCGTATGTGGGCACCTGGATGCGTGTATATGGACTATATATTAGTGTTGAAGTCCTCTTTTATATAGTTGATTGATGTGCATGTTATTTTGAGGAGCACGTGCTTTACGAGTTGAGGGGAATTTATTATATTATTGCCTGAGAGGTTGTATATGGTGCATATGTGATTTGTATTTTTCTGGATAGTCCTAATTACGGGGAGATTCTGCCCAAATTTTTATAAATCCATATTACGATTATGAGGCACGGTGAAAGTTTGAGATGTAATGCATGTTGAATTGATCATGCCATGCATTGCATGTTCCTTTATTATGCATTGTATATGTGTAACCCATTAGGATGCACTTTATTGGGAATTGAGTGAGAAGATGAATAATGACAAAATTTTATAGTTGTCCTGACATTGCTTGTAAAGCATGCATAAGAATTCCCTAATGAGATTGAATGTATGCACTAATATAAGTGATAATGCACTAATAGTGGGGTTAAGGACGTGTGGTCCTTACACTTAATGTACATTATATCCAACCCATAATCTTTTTTCATTAACTCCATTACAGACCTAGCAGAAAAGTTTGGATTGGAACTGACTCGTTCACAAATAATTTCTGATATTAAATGTGAAACAATCCTTTTTTATTTGTCGTTCATGACTCGTAGACCACAAGTGTGAATGCTGTTCAATTTCTTTATGTAGAAAGAACCATTTACACGTGAAATGTTGGCACTACAAACCAACCACACCCATCAACATGCTTCCTAGCACATTCAACAACTACTCTATTTTTATTATTTTTCACATAGTTGTAATCAAAACCAACCTCCATAAAATATTTACTCAACTCACTTCGAAACTCTTCAACACCACCTCAAAATACTTCACCCACCCTACTAATAATTGATGACCATCCAGAACATAACAACAACTTCTCCTTGCCTTTAATGTTGCATCTTCGATATTCTGAATCAAATCATAAACCTGATGTTGAACTCCAAATTTGTTTTGTCGATATATGTTCACCACTTAAGTCTATTGACGCATGTAAATCACGTGCAGAAATATACTCTAGAGGTGCATGTATATTGCGTATATCGCTTGACCTTGTCAAAAAATTTATATCGCATGCAATTGTGTCTAGCGGTGCATGTATCTCACATGCACCTCTAGACACAATCGGTAAACTACCGCCACCTTCATCTACAGACCTCAACAATGAAGCATTACAATCAACAACATGCACTGTCAACAAACAAAGATTGATCATCTTACACAACAAAAAACATATTTCTCATATCAATCGCATTACTCAAACAACAATTAGGGTGCCCATCGATTGAGTATTTGAAACAAAATTCATCATCGTTGAAATCGCACCACTTAGCAGATGCACAACCTATTAAATCACTGCATTCGAAACTAGAATTAACATTCAAACCCAATGTTTCCTCTCTAAATTTCAAAAGAATCATGATTTCGGTATCCATCAGAGTTAACGATAAAAATCTCAGGAAAATTTGATATGATTACAGTTAATTGAATATATAACAGATCTAACAATCTAAAATCAATAAACGAATTACAACACGATCGAAATCAGCTGCTCAATGAATTAGATGAAAAGAATTTTGGGAAAACGATAACTGTTATGTGAGAAAAAATAAATTACGTGAATTGTTATGATTGTTTTTATTTCTTGCAACAGGGGTAATTTAGTCATGAAAATTGACCAATTAGATTAGGGTTTAATAAATTGGATTTATGTGAACTAAGTTTTTTAAAAGGTATATTTAGTTGAAAAGTAAATATTTTGCTAGATTTAGTTGAAACATATTTTGAAAAGTGGTACCTATGTGTAATTTCTTCTTTTGTTTAATTAAATTATTTATTCACAAATTTGGCCTAATGGTTGATATAGCTATGCACCAATTTTGATCCAGCTGTATTATGTTATATCTTTGTGCCTGTATATATAATATTGTATTAACTACTGTGGCATATAATAATACTAGAATGTGTGGCACCGCGCCTTGACTACTTGATTTGGAATATATATAAAATGACGATGAGAGCATGCAAATGAATCAGATATAACAGCTTCATCCCGACACTTCTATTCGATATAGTAACAGCTGCAAATGATGGATGTAATTTTTGTTTGTGAAAAACACATGATAGTAATTCGGATTGGTGGAGCTTCAGGCTACCTACCTTGAGCTTGAGTGTTTCTATAAACGTCAAATAATACCAGTGGCAAATCAGAAATATAGTAATTTCAGAAGAAGATAGGCATGTACCAAACTTGATATAATTCTTGAACAAATTTGAAATATACATAAGACGTACTAACAGCAAAACTGTTTCGCCAATGATCCAATCCAATGATCCAAACCAAACGAGGAACCAAACAAAAGATCAATTAGACAAAGATGTAACAAATATGTTGAACACTAAGGAATAGTGACAATGACTCAAAATCCTCAGACTGGTCTTTGGGAAGACTAAACAAACAAAAACATGTTTGGCCTCAACTTTACAAGCCTACATCTAAGACATAAGAAAACAATTTGAGAGCAATAAGCATTAAAAAAAAAATACCAAATTCGAAATAAGTATCTGGATTCCACACAAACCATTTATCTTCACTTCGGCAAGCGAAACTAAAGCAGATTAATTCAAAGATCTATTCGCCATAGAACAAAGAAGGATCAAAAGGGTAAGTGTTGGGAATGCCAAAAGGAACATGTATCTATATATTAAATATTTTCTAGCAAAGACAAAAAGAAGTGGATCAAGAGCAATAATAGATGATCTATATCTGCAAGAGCACAGTTACAAACATAAGAGTAAACAGTGTCATTCAAAAACAAAGTTCTTTCTAATGATGTGTAGTAAACAACGTATGAGCAAAAGTTTGTTAAAAAAACATATATCATTTCATTATCCAAATCTGAGTTCCATATCTCATAACAGGGGATAAGTCATAGATCTATTCAAATTTCTTGGCCTTAGTTACCCTTCCCTTTTTTGGATCTCTTCATGTTTGTTACTTGTTCAACAGTATCTGCAGCGTAGAAACACAAAAAAACGATTATCCTTGAGTAAAAGAGAGAGCAAGAAATATAATATGTTAGAAAAGTTTTTTGATCAAATGTTCTGTTTGAATTTTTATTTCATTATATTTTATTTATTTTACATAAAAACTAAGGGAATAATAAAGAAATATATTTTGAGAAAAAGGGTTTTTGGGAATAAAATCATTATTGTTTTTTTTTCTTTTCCAAATAGACAATATGTTGTTTGAAAGTAGATAGTTTATCCTCCTAGGATTTTCAAAATAGATAATTTACCCATGTGGCTTGAAATAAAAAAATTTACTCATGTGATTTGAAAATAGACAGTTTACCTCATGTAATTTGTGAATATGTACAAAATATCTCATCAGTGTATGCTTTGTTTGTGAGAGATAGTATGTTATATTTTGCAAAATCACATGCGAATAAAATGATTATTTACAAACTATAGAAGGTAAAATATCTATTAATAATATTATAATAAATAAAATATCTAATAACGATTATACGTGGACGTGACTCGAAAAAAGTAATTATTACATAATTGAACATAAAATATATTTACAAGCCAAGGCGGGTGATGCACCTTGCTTTTCCGTGTTAAACGTGTGCCCAAAGGTTTATTATATAGGCCACTTGACAGCGACGACTTTTAACCATTATTTTGTAAATAATTTTTTTAAAATTTCATGTATAAAATTTTAAAATTCATCATTATTTTCGAAACATAATTAATTTTTTTTATTTCTAATTTAAATAAATCCATGAAAAACCTGACCAGATGTAGATGAAGAACTGGCTGTTGGACGATGTAAAAAATGGCTATAACTTTGGATTATTGTAAACAAATAAATTTCACATTTTTCAATTATCCCAAAAACTAATGTATTTTTGTTACAAAATAGATTAATTTATGCACCAAATATCAAATCTCATATGTAGCTCATCTACTTTTATTTTTATTCTAAAATGGATATACTACTTTTTAACCAAATTTTATCCTATTGAATATGCTTTTATAAAATAAATACTTATTGTAAATAATAAGTAATATAAATTTTTTTTTATTTTTAACAGGTTTAGCGATTAAAACAATTATCTAAATATTTACAAAATAATTATATTAACTAGGAAAATAAATAAATATTTATAAATTTCTTAAGTTAATTGTGTCATTATTTTCAAAATAATAAAAGAATAAATAAAACAAAAATAATAATAATAATAAAAGTAAAACAAAATCGATTCCAACCAATGCAGTGCCAAAATAACGTTGGGTTTAATAGTTATCTTAGTTGCTAATATTTCCAAGTAATAACAAAGGATTTAAACATTATACATATCAAAAAAGTCAAAATCAACATAAATTAAATGGATTATTTGATGCTATCTTCGATGGTAGTATCTTTTAACTCTCAAGATTGTGTCACATGTCGCAATCTCTTATCCACGTCACAATCATATACACAAATGTGTATATGATTATAACACGCGTTGGGGTTAACGATGCTGCCTTAAAAGTACCATCAAATAAATCAAATCAAAGGGGCTTTTTTGGAATTGATAATGGACTAATACTTCTATACATTGGTAATGAACTAATACTTCTCTCTACCGGCGAGAACTCGATTTCTTCCGTCGAGAAAAATTCTTACTCTGGGAGATGCTTGGTTGTCAACTGGGAGAAGAAATTAATTTACAACAGTGCAGTGCAAGGGTATTTTAGGAAATTGGCAATGAAACATTAAAATCCACCACCTTAAGTTTGAGTCCGACTGAAATTAGGGTTTCAGTCCAATTTTAATTTTTGTTTTGGTGCATCTAGATATTTAATCGAGTTAATGATATAAAAAATGAGAGACAAAACATAATTTAAAATGGACCAAATAATAATTTGATATATATAATATATGGAAAAAATCGAGGAGGCAACACGTAAATTCGCTCTTGTTCATAATCATTTATCGAGCTCCATTAAACTTAAGTTATGGCTTGATTTTGTGAGCTTATCTGATTTTAAACTTGTAAAATTGTTAATTTAAACAAAATAATTTGAGCAACATGGACTTATAATCTCACTCCAACGATTTACATAATCTTAGTCCTACACGTCAGTCTAGTTGACATTTTTTACTTGTAATAATAGTGTAGAAAGAATTGTGAAACCTCCTTCAGCATAGTAGGTTACCACAAAAGTCTTGAGAGCAATATAGGGTAACAATAATATTAATGAGAAGTGTAGTTTCGTATACAATTTCCAATTACAGTTTCAAATTTTGACTAACATCCATCGTTGATCGAATTCAATACATGTACTTATTTTTAGTCCATGCATAATGTTTCTTTTTTTTATTTTATCATAATCGGGGAGAGATTTTGTTTTAACGTGGATTCAAATTCATGCATCTTCCTACTAAGAGATTGTAGCATAATCAAATTTAATATAAATAAAAAAATTGTGTTTTCGTAAAATAAAAAAAAAGGGGAATTGCAAGTAGGTATTGTTTACATAAAGTTATTGCAAAAACAAAATCTGTCAAAAAATAATTCTACGAAAAAATACACTTAGCGGATAATTTTATTCACATAAGTCCATTTTTTTAAGTATTGATTTGAAAATGCGTTTTTTAATTACCAAACATTTGAAGTCCGTGTCACCGGGTTGAAGCGATGCATTTGGGAATTATGTTTATGTTGAAATTTAGATAGGAAACACAGGTTTTGAACGTAAATTGCAGCTTTTCATTCATGAAGTTAAAATCTTTTGCAACACGTAGATGGAGGGATTACAACTTTGATGGAGTGTCTTTTAAATATTCTATACCTTGACACTCTAAATGTTGTTTGGGTAATGAAGATGATATGATGAATATGTTTGTTATGTGTAAGATTATATACGTTCGGTTTTGACAGTTGATGTTGATGTTGATGATGAAAGAATTTCATATGTTGGAGTTTCTGCGGGAAGAAGGAATTGGCAGACGTCGCCTGTTGTTGATGGTGGCGGTAATGTACTGTTACACTTCGGTGGTGCATGCGAGGAAACTGTCCTTATGGATAGTAGGGAAAATAGTGCTGCGGTGCACGTGATGAAACTGAACAAGTATGTCATTCATCTCCAGGATATGATTCTGACTATTGGAGATGTAATGTTAAAAGCAAAGAGAAGTTGTTGTTGTGTTCCGGTTGGTCATCAATTATCAGTATGGTTGGTCAAAAGTTTAGTGGTGGTGTAGAAGAGTTTCGCTGTGAATTGAGTAAATATTCGGTGGAGGTTCGTTGAAATTGAACAACACACACTTGTGGGCTCAGCATGGTCAAGGACAAATCTAAAAGGATGAGTTCTATATTAATATCTGAAATTATTGCCGAACGAGTGTCTTCAAATCCAACGTTTTCTGCAATTGATGTATCTAAGTTAATGAAAAGAGAGTATGGCTTGGATATCGCGTACAGTAAGGCATGAGTGTGGAGAAGCTAGATGTATTGCTTTTGGAAATTATGATAGTCATTTTCAGGAATTGAATTATTACGTTGATGCAGTGAGCGATAAATTTTGGAAGTTTGATAGAGCTCGAAGTTGATGACAACAACCGATTTTGACGTTTGTTCATTTCATGTCGTGCCAGTATTGACGATTTTAAACATTGTCGGCAACTGTTATTCCTTGATGGAACGTTTCTGAAATCTCATTTCAAGAGCACCTTTCTTTCACCGACATCAAAGGATGGGAATCAAGGTGCCTAAAATACAACAATGCTAGCAATTGCATGACACTAAGTGGTGCATGAACATGAAATTTCATTGGTGCACGAGCATAAGATTAATTGTGCACGAATCTTATTACAAGTAATGGTGCCTCAAACTACTGGTCATTAACTGATGCACGGACATATACTAACTTGTGCACCTAAAAGCATTTAATTACTGGTGCACGAAATCACCTTTTGCTTTTGGTGCACGAAAATCTATATATTTAATGTTGTGATGGTTTATTTTACGTTTCATGCACCATTTAACTCTTACAAATTCATGCACCACAATATTTTTAGTTCGTGTATGTACATGTTGCATGCATCAGTTACCTGAACTGAAGAACTACAAAATATTATACTTTTTCAAGAACTTATAACTTCAGAACTATGAGTCTTTTGTATCTCGGAGTATCATTTTCACCATCTTAACCCGGTAACCAGTATTATAATCCACGTTTGAATGTTTTGGCACTGGTTGCCCTCTCATAACTTTTTCCATATTCATGCAGACAAATATGCAACAGTCTACGGAGCCAGGCTTTTGTTGTGCTGCTTCTTTGTATGGCTCAATTTCATATCTTTGTTCGCTTTGACTGTATTCCACACCCTCTAACATTGGTCCTCCTGTATAATTTTATAAATTTTTTCTTCAACGTATTCTTCTGTAAATTGAAGGTGAGTTCATATTATTTTCTTATTTTACTTATAGTATTTTGACAAAGCAAACTCGGAACATTTTACCAAAATTATAAGTAGTTTTGCCCTTTCAAAGTAATAATCAGTTTCTTCTTCCCTTCATGGCCTAATCGAATTGTAATGCGTACACTGAGGTTCCTACATATCAAATACCAGCGATGTATAGTGGTAGCCAGCTGTCACAAGTGGGTCCTCACGACTGCATGTGTTTATCAGGAAAACTAAGAACCGGTATGTCATGGCTTCTGTTAGCTTGCCATCAATTTGGTGTTTTGCAACCTCTTGGCAGTACACCCCTTGTGTCATTCTATCAACGTAAAACTGTCAAGATGCACGAAAAAAATTATGATACATGAATACTTAACTAAAATAAATCTATTAAGTTGAGTTTTATTACCCAAGACATGCTGTCAAATACATATGACAACTTCTTCTCTCCTTTTTCGCAATGAGTCTGTTGATAATGATGGCCCAACGGTCAATAATCTGAGAGTCATGATAAGATATTGTCACTGATTTAACTGAATATCAACACATAAGTAAGTGCAGATCATTTGTCAATGACGTAAGACAGATGGTGTATTGATAAATCGCTTACATCATTGGGAAGTGACAGCCCGTTAAGAATGGCGCCAAATCTCTAACGTGTATTGTCTTTTCTGATATATTGTCGATCCAGATGCCTCCTCTGCACACAATGAAAAGTCCAACAATTTAGTACAATGTTTATAGTTATTTTTTAAAAAGTAATTTAAGGTGTACCATTGTCCATGCTCCTAGTTCACTTTTATTATCAAATCCCTTTCTCCTTTTGTCAATTGTTTGAACGCAACATTTCTCATTTTGAAAATGAATGGCCCATCCTTCGTCTTTTTCCCACAGCTCGTCACATCTTCAAAATCACCATCTTCTGGCAATGGTATGATTTCTTTACTTGCACTTATTTGTTTTTCTTCTTCTTTTTCTCTTGCTTCATATCTTTTCGACCTCTTAACTCTCCTTATTTCAGGGTATGAATGGTCCTTATCATTCCTTCTCATTCTGTCCATTCGGTTCTTTATACGTTTCACCACTGATGTTTGTGCTGCATTTTGTTTGAGGAGTTTCTCATTTTCGTCATTCAACATCAACGAAGCTTCTTTTGTTATGCTCAGCTCATTGTCAAGTTTGTCCTTATCATGTTTTTAGGCTTTGAATTTGGACATGGAGCTGTACAATTATGTTCCCAAGCTCTTCTATTTGTTTCTTCTGTTGAGCGAATCTATTAAGTAGTTCATTCAACTCCTCTTCCCTCAGTAGAAGAACTGTTTTTTGTTTCCTCAAGCTGTGTTATCAGTTCTGCATTTCACTTGTAATTCTTGCAACTCATTTTCCTTGGTAAAAAGCACTGCCTTCATTTCTTGAAGTTCTGCCACTAATTCTGCATATTGAACTGATTTCGTCGCCCGAGGACCTTCGATATCCACATCTTCCTGTATTGGTGAAGGAGGTTGGAGAAATGGATCATCAAACAATTTTTGTACCAGATGAGTTTCTGACTAGTTACCAACAAACACATCCACCAAGTTCACATTAATGGATATGTTGTAGTCGTCATATAATTTGTCCTCTGTAATATGCTCACTCAAATCAATCAAGACTCCTGCAATTCTGGTATCTGGTGTAGATGCATAACACATGATTGTTGACTCATTTGGATGTTCTTCTTTTGTTTGTTCTTCACATGCTGGTTCAACAATTGGTGGTACTTCACTTGTTGGTTCATAATGTTGTGTTCTGTAGTAGGTGGTTCATCATCTTGTTGTTGTTCGTTATATGGTTCAGCAATTGGTGGTTTTTCAATTTTTTGTTCTCAGTCGTCTTGGGTCTCTCTTTGGGTTGAATGAGAAGATTTGGAGGAATCTATTTTCTCGCATTTAATGCGATGCATAAATTCACCTTCCTCAGTTGACAATGGCAAACTTCTTTGCTTTATCTACAACCAATTGTTTAAAGTGGTATTGATATGTAGCATAATGTGGTAAAACACGTGCATCTGTTTTGTTCGTACATCAGTTATGTTCATCCACCTCTTTTGTTCGTGCATCAGTTATTTTCGTGCACCAATTGGTTTAAGATTCATGCACTAGTTACTTTTATAAGTTTATGCACCATTTACTTTTATATATTTGTGCATCAATTACTTTTTCGTGCATCAATTAGTTTATCTTCAATGCACCAATTACTTTCATGCACCTTTTTTTTTCGTGCACCAATTAGTTTAAGATTAATGCACCAGTTATTTTTATATGTTAATGCTGTAAGTAATCCATGAGCATACAACGCAGCGGAATAAAATTTTATGGATTACTAACCAGCAGATCTATACATAGGATTCATATCGGATAAAGGAATTACAAGTGTCTTACCCTTGTAGCGTGTTTGAAGCAGAATCCACGGAGCAGCACCACGTCCTACGCCTTCTCCGAGTCACTAGCAAAACTCAATGAGTTTTGCCTCAACGGTATCCACACGATCAAATCGGGTGAAGGGAAAGTTTAAGAACAAGTTGCTAGACAAGTTCTTAAACCAATACACGAAGCACACTCGATTCACAATCGAAAAGATGGCCGGAATCACTCAAGGATGCCCTTCGACTATCAAGAGGCCGAGAGCAAAAGTTGAGAGGCGGCCGTGTGCTTCTATGGTGTAGGTTGAATGATAAAAGTTATGTCTTACAATTAATCATAACCTTGTATTTATATTATAAGGCTTTTAATTAAGGTTCAAGACTTTCTTAAAGTCTTATGGGCCCAAACCCATGTTTAATTAAAACCTTTTAATCACTTAATTAAGACTCTTCTTAATTAATTAATTCATCCAATGAATTTAATTTCCCTTCTCGATTTAATCTTTTGTGCGACCCGATAGGATCTTGTAATGTTGGCAGTGACATAAAATCTCATTTTATGTCGCAAGCATTGAGCGGTATCTAGCAACATATCAATGCTACCCAAATTACAAGAATGTCAATGACTCGACATAACCTTTAGAACTTGTGATAATATTAATCATGTAACTTAATCCCTTTGTCCTTTGTGTTTAGATTGAACACGAGTCATGTAATAGTCATACTCGTATATCCAATCTTTATTTCTTGATCCCCAAGTAGAACTAGAATAAACGAATAAGCTCGATATCTCATATCGACTCATTCGAGCATGGCCATGCATTTTAGTTCTCACTTGATCAAGGGCCTAACACATCTCCTGTTATATAGGAGGGACAAATCCTATCTCGATCAGTCAACATCCCTCTACATAGTTCGTAGTGTATCCAATAGTCGCCTTTATAGTATACCCTGTTACGGGTAACGTTTGACGATATCAAGATACATAACTCCTTATGTTGGGATCTCTGATGATCACAAGTCGTAAGGATTACATACATTATTATCACTATGAGAATTGCATATGACGATCATATAACTATCCATGTTGCATTCTCATGGTGGGTCTGTCCAGTACATCGTTCTCTAACATGTACCTATATGTTGATTTGATATCTCATATCAATGAACAATTCATCGATCAACACATACTAGTCTCAACGTATTATCATCATCCCTATTCATGATAATACTTGACTAGGGACATCTTTAAGAATAATACAATATTATTCTAAGGACATTAACATATATATTAATTCACATTGCACAGTTAAAAGAATAATATATAATAATGAATTGCCATTCATAAAATCATATTACATTGTATGTCATAAACAATCATCTAATGATGTGTCTTAGGGCATATCCCAACAAATGCACCAGTTACTTTTATATGTTCGTGCATCAATTACTTTTATATGTTCGTGCATCAATTAGTTTATCTTCAATGCACCAATTACTTTAATGCACCTGTTTTGTTCGTGCATCAGTTATTTTCGTGCAACAATTAGTTTAAGATTCATGCACCAGTTACTTTTATAAGTTTGTGCACCATTTACTTTTATAAGTTTGTGCACCATTTACTTTTATATGTTCATCCATCAATTAGTTTTATATGTTCGTGCATCAATTAGTTTATCTTCAATGCACTAATTATTTTTTATAAGCTTCGTGTACCAGTTATGTTTTATAAGTATCATGCACCAGTTACTTTTTACAAGGTTCGTGCACCAAATAATTACTTTATAGAAGGTTCGTGCACCACATACACTATGAAAGGAGCTCACTAATACTTACTTAAGCACGGTCAAGCTCTTTGATTTCAATGGAGTTGAGCTTCTTGTACAACTCTTCAAGATCCCATTTCATGAACCTGGACACCATGTTCACATCAACTGGTTCAATAAGGTTTGTCCTCTCACATATCCAATACTACATATAAATGGTAAACAATGTTATCAACAGAAAAAAGGACATTAATCTGAAGGGGGAATTGCTAAACGACTTACAGCAATCAGTGGACCACATCCAGATTGTTATTCGTTATTCGATCCGACTAAACTGCTCATCAAATTGTTTAATATGTGTTCTGACGGGTGCAAATTTTGTCCAGGTCATCCACCAAGGCCGTGTACGCCATGACAGGTTCGATGACTTTGTGGGAATAAAGAATGTCACCAGCATGTACAGAGTTACCAATCTGACAACATTATGTACAGTATAACATCCCGGCTTGCTACTTTGGATGCCAATATAAAGCGAGCTCTTGCTCAATCTATAATCTCTTTCCTACTCCTTCTCAGGGAAGCACCTACTTAGGAATGATGTTCGTGTGTAATCTAGCAGTTGCATATCAATGTCTCATTACCATCCCTTAACCCAAAAATTAAACGGACATCATTAATGCTAATTGCCATTGCGTACATGCCAAATGTGAATTTTTTCGAATCTTTGTTGAAGCACGATATTATTTCCATTATTGGGAGATCACATTTCTTGCAATGATTGAGTACTACTCTGTCAGTCTGAATTGCATTCACAATAAGCCAAAACGGTGTTCGCTGCAACACTACTAAATGTTGTTTACGAAGTTTAAGTTTTTTTAGGTCAGTTACCACCGCCTGCAAGTTTGCTCCGTATAATGCATATCTATGACATTTTTGGCTTTCTCTAGGTTGCTTGGCGGGGCACATATTAACTCTAACTTTAGTGATGCACGTATATTCCACATGATCTTACTGGTGCAAAAATACATTTACATTACCACATATTGACACTAGGTTCAGTGGTGCCAAAATACCTTTACATTGAATCCATTTAAAAAAGAGAAAAAACATAAATCCATTTATATAAAAAAAAAAAGAAATCCCAATGAAATATAAACGAGCTAGCATGATATCCCACGAAAAGCACCTGAATCTATTTCAAAAACAGAAAAACATAAAAAACAACAAACATTTAATATATATAACGTCCAACTTTAAGCAAAAACCTAATCGGAAAAAAACCATTCAAGCCGTAATCAGGAAAAAAAATTCAAACCCAAAATGTGACAAATACCATTCAAACCATAATCCGAAAAGAAATAAAATTCAAACCCTAATAATTTCAAAAACCATTCATTAGGAAGAGAAAATCAACTGTTACATACCAGATTTAGTTAATCTTTTTCTCAGTGTTGTCGTCTTCCTTGGATGTTTTGCCCGAATACTCTTTTTGGATTTCGGAGCCATGTAAATTTTTTGTTACAGAAAATGTATTCGAATATTTGCCCACAAAACGAAGGAGACTGAAAGGAAGCTATGAGGAGATTGAAATCGAAGTGCTGAAAGGAATAGCTCGAATGAAGTGCTGAAAGAAAGATATTGAAAATGTCTAATACTTGCCGCCTTTTCGTGTTAGTAAAGTGGACTTAAATGATTGTATGTTTTTTCCCTATGAATAAAGTTTCACTATAGGGTACCAGCCTGAATTTTACCCAAATAAAAAAGGTAAAAGGGTGTTGGTTTCGGATTTTAAAGATGACAAAACAGACCAGATCGATAAAGACCAATCGAGGTCAACAAAGACCAGACCGATAAAGACCAGATCGATGTCAACCAGATCGGTACAGACCAGATCGACGCAGATCAATGCAAATCAGATCAGAACTTATCAATTCAGACTAAGTTAGCAAACTTCGTTAATCAGTCCGAATAATCAACGGCTATTTATTGAAGCATTTAATGTTGCATTTAATGCTGAAATAGACCAAAGACTGAAGTTACCTTAAATGGTAAATAGACAAAGCAGGTCTTATCTGACAAGCGCTGAAAGAACATACCAGAAGGGAAAGAGTCTAAAATAGAAGACTGCAGCTTGTTCAGAGGTTGACCAAAGTAAAGAGTTGCACACAAAAGGAAATACTGTCGTTGGCAGAAATGCTTATATATAGGGGCAACTTAAATGCTCAAAAAACGAGACAATACAAGAGATACAACACGCATACGAGATCAACAATCAATCATTTTATTGAGCATCCATTTGAGCAGAACACTATCATCGAAAGACTTCATCTTGTCGATCTGCTCAAAGTTGAAAGCACGTCTTTTTGTTTTATTTGATCGTTTAATGATCATTTGTGCTTAGAATAATTCACTCTATCAATTGTATTTGTTCTAAGATAGAAGAGTGAGTTCTTTGTAATTGTCAGACGGATTGCGTCTGAACAGATTGAGAGACTAAGAGTTTCAGTCTAGTAGTGGGGTAAATCCAGCTGAATCGGGGTTGTACAACGAGATTGTATTACTCAAAGTCTTCTAGTGAATGCTTCCTAAATTGGAATAAGGGGAGACGTAGAAGGAATTGCCTTCGAACTTCCAGAAACACATCCTGTCTATTTACATATCGCACTACTTCGTGTTTAAAGCTATCGGACCGGTCTTACTAACCAAGAACAGGCCGATTCCACACTCACACTATCAGTAGTCTGTTCAGATTAGAATTGATTAAAAAATAGGTTTTATTTGCTAACCCAAGTGAAATCAATCCAAGAAAATCTAAAAAGATAAATTTTAGTAGAGTGTTTATTCACCCCCCTCTAAACACTCATATTCGATCCTAACAAAGGGTTTTGTTTATTATTAGTTTTTTATGCTGAAGTTTTTATTAGTGAGAAAAATGGGAGAAATCCTAAAATTGATAATCTAAATTGGTTTAAATATACTTTTGGTCATTTAATTGGTCAAAATTTGATCTTAGTATGTTAAATATGTTCTTTCAGCCGTATATGTCGAAAACATCCCGCACTATGTATGTGTTTGCAATTGCTTATGAAAACTGCTTATCTGCTTTTCAGATAAAAAAAAGCAGTTTTTTGGTGTTTTATTTGTTTGCTTCTGCTATTGCTTATCTAAAAATAAACAGAAAAAAGCAGAAGCAGAGAAGCAGGTCATGGCATGCTTTTGACTGCTTTAAGTTATTTTGTGGCAATTTCGTAATTAATTTAAGTTTATTAAGCTGTTTTTTTATTTAAATAACAAACACTCAATGCTTTTGCTTAAAATCAACTTTTTCCAACTTTAAGCAAAAGCAACATAAAAGTGCTTTGAGTAAGCAATCGCAAACACACCCTATATCAGCACTCGGGTCGGACTTACCAAATAGGCTCACCCAAATGAACGGCTGACTAGTGGGAAGTGGGAACGCTACGCACAGAATTTGGTAAACTTCAATTGTAATCATCGACCCGCGATTTCTCACCCACCTTTTCGTTTAACATCACAGCTAACGATTCGCGCGTGCCTTTTCCTTTTATTCAAAAAAAAAAAAAATATATATATATATATATATATATATATATATAAACTAGCTGTCTCCTCAAAAAATTTTTTTAATATATATTAAATTATATTTGCTCCCCTATTTTAATGTAATTATTTTTTCCTCTCAATATAAATTCTAAATTCGCCCATAAAAATGTGCAAACACATTAATAGAAGTTTACAAGTATTTTGAAATTGTTTTATGTCATTATAACCTCCTATATTTTATAAACCTTTATAGAAGTTTACAAGTATTTTGAAAATAAAAAAATTTAAAATGCTTGAATAACATAAGATGATAAAAACTAAAAGATGTTGGTATGTTTGGTATTATACGCTCTTTTTATTCTCACAAAAAACAAAGATAATATTAAAATAATGTAAATTAAAAGTCAAACAAGTAAATATTTTGTCGAGGTCTTTGGATTGAGCCATCTTGGGTCGAGCCATTGTGCTAACGTCTTACGTTTTTAGCCAAGATATTCCATGAGATAATCTTATAAGTTCAATAATACATACTCTAAATTTAAATACCATAAGTGCTCTCCCCTAATTTAAATTTTTGTAAGCCCGTGACTATTGAATTTGATACGAGTTTATTGAGTAGATATTCATATCGGCTAATTAGAGATGATGATAAAAGCAATATACAAAGATCCCGTGGGTTGTGTTCCCCAATTTGGCAATATGCCAAATCACACAATTTCTCTTCTCCTTCCCATTGAGGAATAATGTGATTCGGTCGAGGAAGATCACAAACCCGTTCATGGTCATTCGTTTGTAATCGACGGTCAGTATTATTCCGCAACAGTTTTCAATCATTTATGATGGATCCATGTATATTTCTCAAATCCGCGAGTTCTAATGATTTGACATGATGTATACCTTGGACTTTTGAGTATTTAGATTTATGGTTTCGGTGTTACTTTTAAAATATCTAACATTCAATTCGTATTCCTCAAGATAACATGTCAATCTCACTTCTAACCTTTGATGTTAGTTATGAGTCGACGGACGACCCTTTTGAATATTTAAGGGACCACGCCATATTTGGGACCCAGAATTGTTTTTTTTTTTTTTTTTATTTTAAAAAATAAAACTATAGTATCAATTTGAAGATAAAAAGAATCTCCGGTGATTCTTGGACACATCTGGAGAGTTTTCCACATCCACAATTATTCATGCATATAAAAACTATAAGTCAACTATAAAACTAGAGGCAATCACATCTCTTGAATATAGTTTGGGGACACTTCCCCATAAAAAATAATAAAAACACGACAATTTTCAACCAACCTTATTTTATTGTAATATCTCTTATTAGTCACTAGCATTAAATGAGGAAAAATTTGCCAGTTGGTCATGTTTGACTTTTTGGGGATGCAAGAGATATATTTGTATGTATCCGATTTGCACCTAATTTATATAGCGATTCAATATTGAAACACAACCTTTTAAATAAAAAATATATACACCATACACAAACAATTTCAAATCAATCATATTGAGTTGTTCCATAAATAAAGCCCAAATCGGTCCATATACAAAATATGAGAAAGAAAAAACCCTTTAGTTCTTTTAAAGGTTGTAATAAATGGAAAAGGTCTTGTGTGTGCCCTCTATATAAAGCAATCAGGTTTCTACCAATTGTCTCATCTCCAAATCAGATACGCAGTGAAATCTCATATCACACATCTTGTCCACTTTCCATAAATCATTTTCCCCTCATTTCTTGGAACTTCAAGCATCCAATCAATGGCGCATCATGGGTTTCTTGTTGCCTCAGTTCTGTTTTGTTGCTTGGTAGCTACTAGCTATGGTGTCACCTTCTCTTCTCTTCAGAAAACTCTCATCATCACCGCCTCGCCGACGACGACGGGACAAGGTAACTATATGATCAAATACCAACTGGTGGATCGAGACAAACAGTCCACACAAATTACAAATATTTGATTAAGATAAAGTCAAGAATGTTTATTTACATGTATTTATTGAACTTGCAGTTCTGAAAGCTGGAGTAGACTCAATCACCGTGACATGGTCATACAACACCACCTACGCACCAGGAACCGATTCGAGCTACAAGACGGTTGCCGTCAAGCTTTGTTACGCTCCGGTGAGCCAAAAAGATCGCGGGTGGAGAAAAACAGTCGAAGATTTGAAGAAAGACAAGACCTGCTCACACGATATTGTAGCCAAACCCTATAGTCCTTCGAACAATACCTTCGTATGGAAGGTGAAGAGGGATGTACCCACCGCTACATATTTTGTTCGCGCATACGTGCAAGACTCAGCGGAGGTGAAGGTTGGGTTCGGACAAAGCACAGATTCTAACAAGACCACGAACTTGTTCCAGATCCAGGCGATAAGTGGACGCCACGCATCGCTCGATATCGCGTCTATTTGCTTCTCGGCTTTCTCCATTGTTTCCTTGTTCGGATTCTTTTTCATGGAGAAGAGAAAGTCGAAGGCATCCCAACAAAAGTGATTCAATTTACTAGTTGGTAACTTGGTTTCGTGATATATGTAATTCCTAATAGCAGATTCTGTGTTTCTTTACGTGTTATAATTGGCTAGATGTTTGAAAAAAATGTTATAATTTGGTTATCAAATTCTGTTCATATTGTGAGGGATCAAAGAGATGTAGTAATCCTTGTATGATGATGTACGAGGTTGGATACATGTTTTGAGTATAATAAATGAATTATTATTAATTTTCAGATTTTTTTTCATGTTCTGTCTGATCTTATGTTACTTTCTTGAAATTTGGGAAGGAGATGGGATGGAATGCAAAAATTTACAGCTCTGTAGAGGTCAATAAAGAAGTTAGATAAACCAAAAGTTTTGGCCCACTAGCAAGATATGAATATCTAACATTTATTTGACTTAATATGTGAGAAGGTACCAGGCAATTTCCCTTTTTCCCAAGTAAATGTAGCAAATACTATATATATATATATATATATATATATATACATATGGTGTTGATGCAATCCATTAGCTTTTCAAAATTGGCTCTCATACATTGTATTATGATATTCTTCGACTTAAATATTAAATATAACTCCCCATAAATTATTTTTAACAAAAGTAGTTACAAGAACCTTTTTCATTAAAAAAAGATGTGATTTTGTGACTATTTTTGTTAAAAAAATAATTTATACATGATTATACTTATTAAAAATATTTGCGTAAGGCTATTTTTGTAAAAAAAAATAATTTTTGAGTGACTATATTTGTTTAACTAGTTTTAAAAATTTATGACTATTATGTCTTTATTATATGGAACCATGTTTGTAATTTTCAATAACTAGTAAACTCAAGAGATACATATCAACTATGTCATCACTCTTGAAGAAAACGTTTCGGTAATAAAATATAATGGTAAGATAATATTATTATTATTTATTTCGACAGTATTATTCAGAAGTAAAATGATAGAGAACATCGCCAGATAATCACTGCTGGGCAAATTTAAATAAAAATTATAAAAATAATTTTTTTTTATAAAATAACGTTAAATAAAATCTTTTACTTTTTTCTGATAATTCGCAAAATAAGATTGCGAATACAACTTCTGAATTCACAAACTAAGTCTGTGAATTCTAAAATATAATTTTAAATTCTTTTTAAATAAAATCGACCGTATAAGAATTCAAAATGAATTCGCATACTATGCGAATTCTCAAAAAATGTCAGACTCATGATTACATTTTCATTTTTATATATAATATTATATTATATATATAAACATATGTATATTATATATATATATATATTATATAATAATAATAGTGGTGAATATTATAAATATATATGTGTGTGTGATATGATCCGTTATTTTTCGTGTTCGATAGAATATGTGCGTCGCAGAAAATAAACGAAAGACACTACAATTTTGATGTGAAAAACCTCTAAATCGAAGGAAAAACCACGGGACCTAGTCCAGTATAAATTTTCACTATGAATTTGTATGGATTTACAGGACTTGGACACAATATTTTAATAAGAACTTTCAAAAAGTATAAGAGTAAAGACCGAACAGACAAATATAATATGATATCTTCGGAGTCTTTTCTTGCCTATCAGGTTCAACCCCTGAAATCTTATGCTCGTATTTATAGTGCTGAATTTGGTTATGCCCGGATTTTTTGCTATAACCTTGACCAAAGTTTGAGCAAGTATTGATCTCCTCGGGTATTATGTGTTCGGGGTTCTGTGTTCGGGCTATTTTTTGCTCGGTATTTACATGGGATTTTACCCGAAGAAATTTGGGGCATTACAAATCATTTCATAATTTTTTAAATATTTTTTTATAATTTGTTCTTTTTGGGTATTGCTTGTTGTTTTTGAGATGTTTTATTATTATTTTTTATGTTGAACATTTAGTTTGATCTGAGTTTTGAAGTTTGACATGTTAAGTTGGTGTAATGATATTTTTTTATTGTGAAAAACTTGAACTATAGCAAATACACGGTATATATATTTTACAAAATTTAAAATAGATATTACGTAATGCTGACTCTATCACCGGTTGAACCAGTGGTTCAACTGGTCTAACCGGTCGAATCTGTAACCAGTGATCTAATATCCTCCGACTATATGTCATATAGAGTCCAAATAAACTTTAATAAAAACATACTACGTGTAAAAAATATTGTATCCATTTGTATGTGCACTATTTCAAATCATCTAATCATATTTCAACTATTTATATATGGTTTAAAAATTTTGTACAAAAACTAATACCTCAATTAGGTAAAAAATAATAATCATTTTTTTAATTTACAACCAAGATATCATCGTTGTGTTTTTCGTATATTTTTTTTAAAAAAAAAACTATTTTAAATTTGTAATCCAAAATATCATCGTTTTGTTTTGCGTATATTTTTCTAAAAAACACTATTTAAATTTGCAATTCAAAATTATAAATTTTTTTTAAAAAAAGTTTGCAATCTTGGATTGCAACTTAAAAAAAATACTATTTTAAAGTTGCAATCCAAGATTGTAACTTTCAAATAGTGTTTTTAAAATCGCAATCCAAGATTGCAAATTACAATACAATTGTAATTCTTTTCTACTTCATAGTATTTTGTGAAATTTTTTTATTTTTATAATATTAAATTAAATTAGCCATCACTGCTGCGTTTTCCTTTTCTTTTTTTGCTATGGAATGGGATACAACAGTTGACTCAATGAGCATGAATCAAGCACACCAACAACTGCATAATTCAACAGAATAATGCATCATGGATCACTTATAATAAAGTAATAGGACAAAATGTGTTGAATCTGAGGGAGAATAAAGTATGAATACAATTCTTATAAATCAAGCATACAAGGCCAAGTCAAAAGCCCAAAGCACTATGAAAAGTTTTGTTACAGAAATATTATTAGAATGTTATTAAGATAATATGCAGACATATTATATAGACATATTTATATAGATAAGCTAGTTTTTTTGCAATGAACCACGTAGTTTTTCAAATAGGTAGTTTACACTAATGTGATTTGAAAATAAACAGTTTATCCCCATGTGATTTTCAAAATAGCAGTTTACCCATGTGTTTTGAAAATATACAGTTTACATCATTGTGGTATGTGAATACATGCAACGCACCTCTCTATGTAATTGGACAGTATGTTATGTTTTGCATACCACAGGGGTTAAACTGTATATTTCCAAACCACAAGGGCGTAAACTGCTTATTTACAAACCACGGGGGGTAAAATATGTTGGAAAACGTAACTTGAATTAAAAATTTTAAATGCTCGATCGATCGAGCACAGTTGCTTTATCGATCGAGCGGACAATAATTTTTCTGGTTGGTTTGCTACAGGAGCTCGATCGATCGAGCAGGGTGCTCGATCGATCGAGTCCTGTTTCAGATTTGTGAAATGGTTTGTCCATTGATGTTTGGGGTGCGATTTTTGGCCAAATATTGCTTCCAAATGGTGTCCTTTGGACTTGACTTTTGGACTACTATATAAACAACATAACCCCACTTGTTTTGAGAGAGAATTTTCGAAATTCATTCATATTTTTTAGTGAAATTTGAGAGCATTTGTTGTTCATCAAATTGAGTGCTTTGAACCTTTGTGGTTTTAGGACTTGTGGAGTGCTCCTATCACAAGTCATAGTCGTTGTATCTTGGGAGACAAATTGTCATAGCAAACCGTTAGCACCATAGCGTGACAATATTGTCTTAAGGACGGAGATTATAAATCTCGCCTCGACATAAAACTTATTTTTGAAGCCATTGTTATTTTTTCCTGAGATACACTTTGAAAGAAATTTAATACAACAATCTTAAGACAATAATCGTGCAATCAAATGGCTTCATCGAGTGCAACAACGACTCCTGTTCACCATGGTGAAAGGCCTGAAAAGTTCAATGAGAACGATTTCAATCGGTGGCAACAAAAGATGCTATTTTACTTGACCACACTGAGTTTGGCAAGGTTCTTAACCGAGGAGCCTCCTACGGTTGAAGAAGGAGAGACTAACACCCAAAAGATGGCAGCACTGGATGCATAGAATCAAAGCGACTTCCTATGCAAGAACTACATCCTAAACAGGTTAGACAATAAATTATATAATGTTTATTGTCTTGTGAAAACAGCAAATGAACTTTGGGCATCGCTGGAAAAGAAGTACAAATCCGAGGATGCCGGCATGAAGAAATTCATAGTTGGACAGTTCCTGGATTACAAGATGGTTGATACCAAGCCTGTGATGGCGCAAGTGCAAGATCTACAAGTGATCTTGCATGACATTCATGCGGAGGGAATGAGTCTAAGTGATTCATTCCAAGTCGCCGCTATGATTGAGAAATTGCCTCATATGTGGAAGGAATTCAAGAACTATCGCAAACACAAACGAAAGGAGATGAGTCTTGAAGACCTTGTGGTTTGATTACGAATCGAGGAGGACAACAAAGTTTCCAAGAGGAAGGCGGGTAGGTTTCAAATGGAACCACGGGCTAACCTAGTTGAACAAAGAACCGGATCAAAGCGTAAGTTTGACGGTACGGCCTCCAACAATGGCAAGACGAAAAAGTTCAAAGGAAAATGCTATTAGTGTGGAAAGCCCAATCACATGGAAAAAGATTGTCGTAACAAAGACACTCGTGGGAAAGCAAAAGATCAAGTCAATGTGACCGAAGAAGATCTTCTCTCAATTGATTTGGATGATCTAGCGCTTCCCGCTTAAATTAGATTGTGTATCTTTGAAAGCTATAAACTCCAAGAATGGAGTAATTCTAAATAAATGTAATGACGGTATTTATTGAAAGCAATAAAATTTATGTATTACTTCTTGTAGTGAATCTTATGGTTTGTGGCATGATTGTTAGGATCATTTAAACCATAGTTCGCAACACAAAATGAATGTTAAATTTATTGCTTATATTTGCACTAAGTTAACAAAATCGTCATTCTTTTGTTAGAAGAATCGTAACATCTCTAGAGTTTACACACAATGATGTTTGTGATGGAAAGATTGTGCAAACTAGAGATGTGAGAAAAGTATATTATTACTTTATCAATATTTGCACATGATACTGTTGTGACTTTATTGCTATGAAGCAAAAACAAGGTCAGTGAGGTGTTTAAACACTTCAAGAATGACATTGGAATAAAATTTAGCAAATGAGTTTTGCTATGAGAAATTGTGAGTAGCTTATACTTGTGTTGTCTAAGAATATGATGCTTAAACTTGAATCTGCAAGACTATAAAATCTTGAATTCGAGTTTCTAAGCTTTGTACGCTTAAAACACAAGTGATAAATCGAAGCCACAAATTTTGATTAGGCGTTGTCATATCTCAAATTGGTTCATTTTGAATTTCTAAGCTAGTACGCTTATAACATGAATTTGCAAGATTTAAAATCTTGAATTTAAGTTTTCTAAGTTAGTGCGCTTAAATTGCAAATTGTGAACCGGGTTTGAGAATATTATCCAAGTATCAACTTTTGTAAGCAAGTACGCTTAAATCCAAAATTTTCAAGAAATAAAAACTTGAATTTGGATTTGTAAGTCTATAACGCTTAGAACTTGAAACACGGATGTTTGAACGCCAATGCACTTCGTTATTACCCGAAGTTGTTGGGGAAGCAATCCTGTAATACCTGAAAAAGCCATAGAAATTATATTTGAAAGCCATAGAAATTATACTTGATAATTATGAAGTAAGCACGGGGTCTTATTGAATAGTCGATGGATAATGTGCGAGAATAAATTATTTATTGTAATATGATTTAATATTTTGGCCATAATATTTTAATATGATGTCGAAATTAAGCGATTCAATATGCCACGTGAAGATAAAAGAGAGAGCTACAACTTTCATGTGGACAAGATTAGTTGAAAATATAGTCAGATAAGGCAAAAGGCAGCTACAAGAAACATATTTATCATCATCGTAATGCGTGTTAAGTTAATAATAAATTATAATTTACTAATACATAATAAATATTATATTATATAAATATATATATGTGTGTGTCGTGTAAAGCAAGGAAAAAAAAAACAAAATCGAAGAAAATTGAAGAGGGTTACGGACAGAGGAGGGAGAAGAGGGTTAGGACAAATTGAAGAAAATTTATTGTGTATGATCTGTTCCGGTTTTGGTGAAATAAATTATATATTAAGAATCAACAAGATACTTCACGAGCCTCGGGACGTCAGGAATAATCTATTTTGATTATCGACTATCAGGTACGTGTTAACATACGAGCATGTATTGATATTCCTATTCCTATTGATGTTGATTATGATATATCACTGATTGTAAATGAATGATGATATTGAGGGTCGATGTAATGAGTATATGGTGTCGCAGTAGTAGGGGAGCGACGTTTGGGTATAATAGGCTTGGTACTGCTGCTATATCGATTATATAGTTGATGGGTCGCGATGATGATGCGACGATGGGGTATAGTAGGCTTGATGTTGCCACTATATCGATTACATATACGATGGGTCGCGATGATGATGCGACGATGGGGTATAGTAGGCTCGGTGTTGCCACTATATCGATTTGTATATCGGATGTGATATGATTGAGGTGATGACCGATGGATTTTGATTTGATGTTAGGGAATTGAGTTACAGAAACAGTCAGTGAATTCTCGTATTATGATTATTAATTTCAGGGAGTATTTCTGTTACGTTTCAGTATCTTATACTGTTGACACTATGTGTTTATAATTATGCTGTTCTTATTGCTGGTGTGTGTGCTCACCCATTTTGGGGGCTGTTTCTGTTACAACAGGTATCAGGCTTAGGCGTTAGAGTTGGAGACATGATTAGAAGCTGTTGAGTCTGAGATGTCTACGTCCTTGTCACTGAAGTTGTCATAGGATAATATGTATGTTTCAAATAGTTGTGGCTCATATGTGAGCTGGTTTATATTTGTATATGGTATGTATGTATTACCCTATGATTTGGTTATGTGTTGGTGCATGTGACTGATGTCATATTTACTTGGGTGAACGTCATATATTTTGTAATTATGTAAGTCACGCTGTTTGTTGGAAGGTCCAATTACGGGGAAATTATGTCAAATTTTTTATACAAATGACGTTCATGTGTTGTTTGTTTACGTGGTGACGTTTGGGGCACCACATTTGTTGGTATCAGAGCAGTGGTTAGTTGTCTGGGATGGTTAGAAGTTTGGGGTTGTGTTTCATGGGTGTGGGATGGCAATATTTACCTGAGTATATCTATGCATTGGTGTGTCTTGGTGTTATATTGATGTGATGGATTGAACACTAGCTATGTGGATGTTGATGCAAAGAATGTGATTTATGTAATACTGGATGATACTTGTTAAATGATATGTTTAACAATTGAATTTATCAGTATGACAGCTAGGGAACCAGGAGAACAGGGAGAAGAAATTGGGGACACAATCAATATTAGTAGTACAGCTGGGCAGGTAAATCCTTTGCTACCACCACCTCTTATGGCTCAAGCATCAACAGAACATCTATTATTGCCGGGTGAGTTGAGTTTAGCACAGTTTAGCAGTTATCATCCGCCTATGTTTGAGGGGACAGAATCTGGGGAGCAAGCAGAAGAATGGTTAGAAAGAATAGAACAAATTCTTATTACAGCACCGTGTGCTAAATCAACTTGGCTTCGTTTGGCGGAATTCCAACTTTCTAGAAAAGTGTATCTGTGGTGGAAGATGACTGAGACTGCATTGATAGCTCAGGGATCTACAGTAGATTGGGATGCATTCCGGACACGTTTTCTAGACAGGCATTTCTCTATGGCTGCTAGACAGAGAAAAAAGAAAGAATCTGAAAATTTGAAGCAGGGAAACTTGTCTGTATCAGAGTATGCATTTCAGTATTCTTCCTTACTGAAATATGTGCCGCATATAGCTACTATTCCTCATGCCAAGATGCGACACTTTATTCAGGGGTTGAGGATGGAAATATATGATCGAGTGTTGTCAAATAAACCTGTATCGTTCGAGGATGCATTGGAGCAAACAGAATTAGCAGAAATTGTAGTGCAAGCTTATGGTACCCCGACACAATCACAGCGGCCGAGTAGGGAATATTTGCGACCTCGGGGGGAGACATTTAAATTCCAGAAAAGTTCTTCATCATCGTCTTTGTCATCTGGACAATGACGTTTTGATTCACGTCGTACTGGAGGTCGTAGTGGTGATTCACATTCTGGCCAGGGACGAGGTAGTGGTTCCCAAGAGCTGAGATGTTATCGATGTGGAGGACCTCATTTGGTCCGAGATTGTTGTGGGACCCGACTCGGGCACATATTGCTTTAACCCTTATCCGGTACCACATTCTCAATCATTACGTACGAGGGTTTCAAAACCTTTTCGGAAATAGAGGAAGCGTTTAGTCAAACATTCATTTTTAGTAGCGGAAGCGTTTATACATTCTAATTAGTAACAAAATACATCCCAGTACAAACTCCTTATAATAGTCTGACACTTAATAAAAGAGAAAATACTATAACAGTCCCGATAAGCCAACATTTCCATTTTTCCTAATTTCCCTCTAGTTCTGGCTCCGGTACTCCTGTATCTGGAACTCACAATAAATTACAAGGAAAACAGAGGTTAAGTCTTTGAGGACTTAGTGAGGGAATAACAATGGCTTTATATCTGTAATTATCAAATAATGCAATTTCTCAATATGATATGTCATGTAACAAAGATCTTGCAGTCAAGTAATTGTCAATAATGAACAGTGATGATTTAGGATTTCAGAGTGAATATCGTGGGCTAAAGAGGTGGCTCCCACCAGACAGTTCGGTGTAGCACTTTTCCCCACATATTCAGATAGGATCTGTACATTCAGTCATTTACGAGCCAAGTGAACCATTCTCCGGACCGTAAAACGGTGCGCGTTGTTCAGATGAACCATATACCCGGACTGTCATCCGTTGTTCATTGGACTCACTTTCCGGGCCGAAGCCGCGTTGTCCAGTGGATAAATATCCAGGGCTCCATTCATTCAGTCATTCAGTCAAATAATTCGTTCAATCAAAGGAATCGATTAGTAATCGATAACATTCAAGATAAATAAACATGCAGATCAAGATGACCACTGGGACGAGATAATGTACAATATGATGACAATATATAAAAGGTGAGATAATGAATAACAAGATATTGTAAATTCCAGGCCAAATGCCAAAAGGGCTATATAACAAGAATTCGGTAGTACACCTCACCTCACTAGTTGATGTCTTACTGGATTGGCTCGATTTTGAACCCAGATGTCAAATAAAGTCCTATAAACATAATATAAGTAATTTTGGTGTTTAGCAACCCAGATATGTTGTTGAATCTTCTGCAAATCATTTTTTGTACAAAACTTGTCCGGGTAATTTCTAAATAAGACTTTAAAAATTCGTTAAAAATCAAGTTTAAGTCGAAACTTCACGAAACTTTCCAGAAATGCCTTAAATCAGTCCAGCAACGTTCGCCGACCGGAATTTCGACAAAGTCGTCGGCGCGTGTGTTACACGCGCCACCGAGCCGGCGCGTGGCCGTGCTCCGGCTGCCACGCGCGGCTGAAATTTTTACAGTATGATCGCCTCGGTTCGATCTACAACTTTTGTTCAGAAACCATTTTGAAATTCGAAACGGATTTTGCCCAGAATTTGATGTTTCGAAATGATCGACTTGGTGTTTTGGTCGCCGGCAATATGTTCGTACGACGGCCGTTTGGGAGATCGGCCGACATACCCATAAACTTTAACACATTTTGAACAACTTTCATTTTATACACAAGATCAAAATCGGTTTTAAAATAGAAGAAATGAAGGCATGAACACGCTACCTCAAAATAGATTTCTGGGTTGCATTTCTGCAAATGTTCTTCACGGGTTTTCGATTTTTCTGGGTGATTTGGCTTTGATTTTGTTACACCTCTCAAACTAAATGTTTTCTGGGTGTATAAGGATGATTGTGTGAAATTTTCGGATTTTTTGGAGGAGTTTTGGTATTTTTCCTCATAATTTTCTTATTTCCACCATATTTTCTACCTATTTCCTACACTCTCTCTCTCAAACTTGCTCTTGAATTGTGTCTTCAATCTGATGAAATGGGGGGTATTTATAGGGGTTTTGTGCATGTGTTAGGGTGTTGAAGGGTGGACAAGTGTTGGGGTAAGTTGCCACATATTAAGTTTTTAAATTAATTCAAAATGATTAGTTTTTTTTTATTATTATTATTTAGAATTATATTATTGTTATTATTATTATTATTATTTTTTTTTTTTTGTTTAGGATGATTATTTTAGTAGCATTGAAGATAGCTTCAAATTATTTTTGTCCAATTTTGTAATTAATATTTTTTGGGTGTTACAATCTCCCCTCCTTCAAGGAATCTGGTCCCCAGATTCCATCATTGTCACCGTAAAACTCTGAAGCCTTGAGTTGAAATCTTCTTTCCATGTCCTAGCTTCCTTTGACATGATTTCAGTTGCGTAACGTGGTTCTTCATCTAGCCGATCTTCTGTTGTTGTCGTCGAGTCGAGAAAACTACACTCGTGGTTTTCCATTTCTGGTGAGCAGCATGGTCTACTATGACTCTCTGAGCTTGGGAATAACGATCCCTATTTGGATAAGAACAAGAAGTAGACGAAGAAGCACATGGTTGTGAGAGAGAAAAAATATTTTATTCCACTACCCGGGAATGAATGCTGGGCGTAGATATTCAAAGAAAATGTCAATATCAACATCAAACTTTTGATATTAAGTCCTAATTAATCCATGACCGGTTTTGAAAGACAAAGAAACTGGGTGGAGCAGTGTATGTCCGCAAAAGGTTCTCTGACTGAAAAGAGTGAATGACTTTAAAGGGAGGAAAAATGTTAGGCTCAAATCCAACCTCAGGTAATGATTTTACTGAGACTTCTTCTCTGGTAGCTATATTTACCTCGGTTTGAGTTTCTCATCTCTTATCTGTCCTTGATTCCAATGTAGATATTACATCCATCTATCATTTATGATTGCTGGCATCTTCGGTAGCCGGTGTAGTCGCAACTGTGAAGTCACTTCCTCGGGAGAATTTTCCTCATTTCCTTGATTTATCGTGTGAGAGCTACCACCAAGTGACGATGACATCCTAACTCGTGAATTATTTCTTGACGACATCATCAAATTTATGAGAAAGTGGTGATTTAAAACATATTTATTTTTGAATAGGGAGTTAATATTAATAATGCGTAATGCACAACTTTAAATAACTAGAGTAAGGTTAAGTCACCATTATCTGAAATAGTGACAATTGTGGAATAACAAAGTTTGGTGATATACTATCAATCCTAATTGGTTGTTCCGGGTTTACTCGATCTGAATGTCAACCTTAATAGTCTCAATAGGGGAAACTTTTTCGGGCTCTGCCTGTAGCCCATAACTCTATGGTTACAAATAGTTGGTTGCTCTTTCTTACCAAGGTGTTCTCAGCATTTCTGTATGAGCACTAGAGACTTTTACCCTGAAATAAACCAGTCAACTTCATCAATATCTTACAACCCAAAGCATAAAATTCTTATGGAGTTTATTCTATTACCCAAAGATATTTCATAATAGACTGGGAGCCTGGGCTCTGATACCACCTCTGTGGGACCCGACTCGGGCACATATTGCTTTAACCCTTATCCGGTACCACATTCTCAATCATTACGTACGAGGGTTTCAAAACCTTTTCGGAAATAGAGGAAGCGTTTAGTCAAACATTCATTTTTAGTAGCGGAAGCGTTTATACATTCTAATTAGTAACAAAATACATCCCAGTACAAACTCCTTATAATAGTCTGACACTTAATAAAAGAGAAAATACTATAACAGTCCCGATAAGCCAACATTTCCATTTTTCCTAATTTCCCTCTGGTTCTGGCTCCGGTACTCCTGTATCTGGAACTCACAATAAATTACAAGGAAAACAGAGGTTAAGTCTTTGAGGACTTAGTGAGGGAATAACAATGGCTTTATATCTGTAATTATCAAATAATGCAATTTCTCAATATGATATGTCATGTAACAAAGATCTTGCAGTCAAGTAATTGTCAATAATGAACAGTGATGATTTAGGATTTCAGAGTGAATATCGTGGGCTAAAGAGGTGGCTCCCACCAGACAGTTCGGTGTAGCACTTTTCCCCACATATTCAGATAGGATCTGTACATTCAGTCATTTACGAGCCAAGTGAACCATTCTCCGGACCGTAAAACGGTGCGCGTTGTTCAGATGAACCATATACCCGGACTGTCATCCGTTGTTCATTGGACTCACTTTCCGGGCCGAAGCCGCGTTGTCCAGTGGATAAATATCCAGGGCTCCATTCATTCAGTCATTCAGTCAAATAATTCGTTCAATCAAAGGAATCGATTAGTAATCGATAACATTCAAGATAAATAAACATGCAGATCAAGATGACCAATGGGACGAGATAATGTACAATATGATGACAATATATAAAAGGTGAGATAATGAATAACAAGATATTGTAAATTCCAGGCCAAATGCCAAAAGGGCTATATAACAAGAATTCGGTAGTACACCTCACCTCACTAGTTGATGTCTTACTGGATTGGCTCGATTTTGAACCCAGATGTCAAATAAAGTCCTATAAACATAATATAAGTAATTTTGGTGTTTAGCAACCCAGATATGTTGTTGAATCTTCTGCAAATCATTTTTTGTACAAAACTTGTCCGGGTAATTTCTAAATAAGACTTTAAAAATTCGTTAAAAATCAAGTTTAAGTCGAAACTTCACGAAACTTTCCAGAAATGCCTTAAATCAGTCCAGCAACGTTCGCCGACCGGAATTTCGACAAAGTCGTCGGCGCGTGTGTTACACGCGCCACCGAGCCGGCGCGTGGCCGTGCTCCGGCTGCCACGCGCGGCTGAAATTTTTACAGTATGATCGCCTCGGTTCGATCTACAACTTTTGTTCAGAAACCATTTTGAAATTCGAAACGGATTTTGCCCAGAATTTGATGTTTCGAAATGATCGACTTGGTGTTTTGGTCGCCGGCAATATGTTCGTACGACGGCCGTTTGGGAGATCGGCCGACATACCCATAAACTTTAACACATTTTGAACAACTTTCATTTTATACACAAGATCAAAATCGGTTTTAAAATAGAAGAAATGAAGGCATGAACACGCTACCTCAAAATAGATTTCTGGGTTGCATTTCTGCAAATGTTCTTCACGGGTTTTCGATTTTTCTGGGTGATTTGGCTTTGATTTTGTTACACCTCTCAAACTAAATGTTTTCTGGGTGTATAAGGATGATTGTGTGAAATTTTCGGATTTTTTGGAGGAGTTTTGGTATTTTTCCTCATAATTTTCTTATTTCCACCATATTTTCTACCTATTTCCTACACTCTCTCTCTCAAACTTGCTCTTGAATTGTGTCTTCAATCTGATGAAATGGGGGGTATTTATAGGGGTTTTGTGCATGTGTTAGGGTGTTGAAGGGTGGACAAGTGTTGGGGTAAGTTGCCACATATTAAGTTTTTAAATTAATTCAAAATGATTAGTTTTTTTTATTATTATTATTTAGAATTATATTATTGTTATTATTATTATTATTATTTTTTTTTTTTGTTTAGGATGATTATTTTAGTAGCATTGAAGATAGCTTCAAATTATTTTTGTCCAATTTTGTAATTAATATTTTTTGGGTGTTACAATCTCCCCTCCTTCAAGGAATCTGGTCCCCAGATTCCATCATTGTCACCGTAAAACTCTGAAGCCTTGAGTTGAAATCTTCTTTCCATGTCCTAGCTTCCTTTGACATGATTTCAGTTGCAGGGAACCTCAATTTATTCAAAAATAGATTTAAGATCTGGATATCATCAGATAAGGGTTAGGGAGGATGATATACAGAAGACAGCTTTTTGAACCAGATACGGACGTTACGAGTTTCTGGTCATGCCTTTTGGATTAACAAATGCTCCAGCTATATTCATGAGTTTGATGAACAGGGTATTTCAGTCTTATCTTGATCAGTTTGTTATTGTGTTCATTGATGATATTCTTATATATTCCAGAAGTGAGTAGGAGCACGTAAGGCATTTACGTGTGTCGTATTACAAATTCTTCGAGATAAGCAATTGTATGCTAAACTCAGTAAATGTGAGTTTTGATTGGATCGGGCGGTCTTTCTTTATCACGTGATATCAAAAAATGGAATCTCAGTTGATCCAAAGAAGGTGGAGGCAGTGGTACAGTGGTCTGCGCCTACTTCAGTACCTGAGATTAGAAGTTTTCTCGGTTTAGCAGGTTATTATCGTCGATTTATCGAGGGATTTTCAAAGATTGCTAAACCAATGACACAATTGACTCAAAAAGGGGTGCAATTTCAGTGGTTTGAAGCATGTGACCAGAGTTTCCAAGAATTAAAACACCGATTGACGACTGCTCCAGTGTTGACCATTCCAAAAGAAAATGAAAGGTTTGCTGTTTATTCTGATGTATCATTACAGGGTTTAGGTTGTGTTTTGATGCAAGATTGCCATGTCGTGGCATATGCCTCAAGACAACTGAAACCTCATGAGATGAGGTATCCAGTACATGACTTAGAGCTGGCAGCCATTATCTTTGAATTGAAGATATGGCGACACTATTTATATGGTACCTCATTTACTATCTTTACTGATCACAAGAGTTTGAAATTCTTGTTTACTCAGACTGAATTAAATATGAGGCAAAGAAGGTGGTTAGATCTGCTAAATGATTATGATTGTGAGATTGAGTATCATCCTGGTCGAGCCAATCTCACTACCGATGCTTTGAGTCGTAAAGTGAGTTGCACTGCTGAGGATATAGGCCACTTGTCAGCCTTGATGATGTCTTATTGTCATGTAGGCTATTATTTTGATGTATCTACATCTGATCTCCAGTTCAGGTATCGACTTTTTTAGCTGAACCTAATAGTTTTGGACGTATTCGTGAAGCGCAGGGAATAGATGAGGAGGTTCAGCGGTGGAAAATATTAGTTTTACAGGGGCAGGAGTCTCGTTTCAGGATAGCAGATGATGATAGTTTGCGATTATATGATCGATGGGTAGTTCCTAATCCACCTGAATTACGCCAAGGATTGCTACAACGTGCTCATTGTAGCAGGTGTTCTATTCATCATGGTAGTAAAAAGATGTATAGGGATTTACGTTCACAATTTTGGTGGAAGAGGATGAAACAAGATGTAACTGACTTTGTACGAAAATGTCTGAATTGCCAGAAAATAAAAGCTGAAAGACGAAAACCAGGAGGTGAGTTGAGAAGTTTGGAAGTACCAACTTGGAAATGGGAACATATATCGATGGATTTTGTGACCCATTTGCCAAGAACTGGTCCAGGATATGATGCTATTTGGGTTGTGATTGATCGATTAACAAAAGTTGCTCATTTTATACCCTATAGTATGCATTATACTTATGTGAAGATGGCACAGTTGTATGTCAGGGATATAGTGAGATTACATGGTATTCCTATATCTATCATTTCTGATCGAGATCCCAAATTTACTTCACATTTCTGGGAGGGATTACAAACTGCGATGAGGACAGAAGTGAGACTGAGTACATCATATCATCCACAGATTGACGGCCAAACTGAGCGTACCATACAGACTTTAGAGGATATGTTACGTGCATATGTTATGGATTTTAAAACTACTTGGCCTGAATCTATACCATTAGTGGAATTTTCATATAATAATAGTTATCAAACAACTATTCAGATGGCCCCATTTTAGGCATTGTATGGGCGACGTTGTAGGTCTCCACTACGTTGGGACGATACCGACAGGGCAGCTGTTGGTGGACCTGAGATGATCCAAGACATGGAAGATAAAGTAAAATTAATTCAACAAAGAATGAAAAGCAGCTCAGGACAGACATGCTGCATATGCAAACAAACAACGTCGACCCTTGGAATTTCAGGTTGGTGATCATGTGTTTCTGAAAGTGTCACCTTTCCGTGGAACAATGCGATTTGGTTTGCGGGGCAAATTATCACCGAGATATGTTGGTCCGTATGAGATTTTACAGCGGATTGGTAGCGTGGCTTATCGATTAGCTCTACCTCCATCTTTATCTGGTATTCATGATGTATTTCATGTATCTATGTTGCAAAAGTATGAGCCAGATCCTTCACATATATTGGAACCATCAGAGGACAACTAGATCCTGCTATATCTTATATTGAACGACCTATTTGTATTCTAGATCGAGCTGATCGGAAACTTCGTAGTAAAGTAATACCGTTGGGAAAAGTTCAGTGGGAGATACTAGGTGTCGAGGAGGCCACTAGGGAGATAGAGCGACATATGAAGGAGCTCTACCCCGACTTAGTTTGATGGTATGCATATTTAATATTTATGTTTTATTTACAAATGGCGCTGAGTTAAATTTCGTGGTCGAAATTCATTAAAGGTGGGTAGAATTGTAATGCCTGAAAAAGCCATAGAAATTATACTTGAAAGCCATAGAAATTATACTTGATAATTATGAAGTAAGCACGGGGTCTTATTGAATAGTCGATGGATAATGTGCGAGAATAAATTATTTATTGTAATATGATTTAATATTTTGGCATAACATTTTAATATGATGTCGAAATTAGGCGATTCAATATGCCACGTGAAGATAAAAGAGAGAGCTACAACTTTCATGTGGACAAGATTAGCTGAAAACGTAGTTAGATAAGGTAAAAGGCAGCTACAAGAAACATATTTATCATCATCGTAATGCGTGTTAAGTTAATAATAAATTATAATTTAATAATACATAATAACTATTATATTATATAAATATATATATGTGTGTGTCGTGTAAAGCAAGGAAAAAAAAAACAAAATTGAAGAAAATTGAAGGGGGTTACGGAGAGGAGGGAGAAGAGGGTTAGGACGAATTGAAGAAACTTTATTGTGTGTGATCTGTTCCGGTTTTGGTGAAACAAATTATATATTAGGAATCAGCAAGATACTTCACGAGCCTCGGGACATCAGGAATAATCTATTTTGATTATCGACTATCAGGTACGTGTTAACGTACGAGCATGTATTGATATTCCTATTCCTATTGATGTTGATTATGATATATCACTGATTGTAAATGAATGATGATATTGAGGGTCGCTGGAATGAGTATATGGTGTCGCAGTAGTAGGGGAGCGACGTTTGGGTATAGTAAGCTTGGTACTGCTGCTATGTCGGTTATATAGTTGATGGGTCGCGATGATGATGCGACGATGGGGTATAGTAGGCTTGATGTTGCCACTATATCGATTATATATACGATGGGTAGCGATGATGATGCGACAATGGGGTATAGTAGGCTCGGTGTTGCCACTATATTGATTTGTATATCGGATGTGATATGATTGAGGTGATGACCGATGGATTTTGATTTGATGTTAGGGAATTGAGTTACAGAAACAATCAGTGAATTCTCGTATTATGATTATTAATTTCACGGAGTATTTCTGTTACGTTTCAGTAACTTATATTGTTGACGCTATGTGTTTATAATTATGTTGTTCTTATTGCTGGTGTGTGTGCTCACCCATTTTGGGGGTTGTTTCTGTTACAACAGGTATCAGGCTTAGGCGTTAGAGTTGGAGACAGGATTAGAAGCTGTTGAGTCTGAGACGTCTACGTCCTTGTCACTGAAGTTGTCATAGGATAATATGTATGTTTCAAATAGTTGTGGCTCATATGTGAGCTTGTTTATATTTGTATATGGTCTGTATGTATTACCCTATGATTTGGTTATGTGTTGGTGCATTTGACTGATGTCATATATACGTTGGGTGAACGTCATATATTTTGTGTAATTATGTAAGTCATGCTGTTTGTTGGGAGGACCAATTACTGGGAAATTATGTCAAAATTTTTATACAAATGACGTCATGTGTTGTTTGTTTACGTGGTGACGTTTGGGGCACCACAAATCCTGTCGGCCAATTACATTCTAAACAAAATACCACACAAAAGTAAGGATGAAACTCCTTATGAGTTATGGAAAGGTCACAAGCCTTCCTACAAATACTTGAAAGTGTGGGGGTGCTTGGCTAAGGTAGAAGTACCAAAACCAAAGCAAGTGAAAATCGGGCCTAAAACAATAGATTGTGTATTTATTGGTTATGCTAACAATCGTAGTGCATATCGATTTTTAGTACATAAATCTGAAATAAGTGATGTGCATGAAGGTATAATCATGGAATCAAGAAATGTGGTATTTTTTGAAGAAGTATTTCCTTACAAAACTAACAAGGAAATGAGCCCTAAGAAAAGGGTGTATGAAGACGCTAACCGTGACTCTATTGAGGAAGTAGAACCACGACGTAGCAAGAGAACCAAAGTGTCTAAGAATTATGGTCCTGACTTCATGACATATATGTTGGACAATGAACCAAGATCGGTTAGTGATGCCTTATCTAGCCCTGATGCTCCTATGTGGAAAGAGGCTATTAATGGCGAGATAAAATCCATAATGCAAAACCACACGTGGGAATTGGTAGACCTTCCAACTGGAAGTAAACCATTAGAATGCAAATGGATTCTTAAAAGGAAATACAAGTCCGATGGTTCAATTGATAAGTACAAGGCGAGACTCGTGGCAAAGGGATATAGACAAAAGGAAGGCCTTGATTACTTTGATACATATTCACCAGTCACGAGAATTACGTCCATTAGAGTGATCATTGCTATCGCTGCTCTAAACAATTTAGAGATACATCAAATGGATGTAAAAACGGCATTCCTCAATGGGGAACTTGAGGAGGAAATTTATATGGAACAACTCGAGGGGTTTGTTGTTCCCGGACAAGAGAAAAAGGAGTGTAGACTCGTTAAGTCATTGTATGGGCTTAAGCAAGCGCCAAAACAATGGCATGAAAAATTTGACAAAACTATGTTGTCAAATGGTTTCAAAATTAATGAGTGCGACAAATGCGTATATGAAAAACACGGCTAAAGCATATGTAATAGTGTGCTTGTACGTTGATGATATGCTCATAGTGGGAAGCAACTTAGAAATCATCAAAGAGACAAAGAAAATGTTAATAAAACATTTTGAAATGAAATATACGGGTGAAGCTGATGTGATACTTGGAATTAAAATCTCCAAGATATCCGAAGGACGAGTGTTATCACGGTCTCATTATGTTGAGAAAATACGTGAGAAATTTCTCGCGAATGATACATCGTCTGTAAAAACACTCTATGACCCGAATCTACATTTGTTGAAAAACAAAGGAGACCCTGTCATGCAGTTACAATACTCAAGGATAATTGGCAGTCTCATGTATCTCATGAACTGTACACGTCCTGATATTGCATATGCGGTTGGCAAACTAAGTAGATTCACGAGCAATCCAAACAATGACCATTGGAAGGCATTGACGAGGGTACTTAAATATTTAAGATACACCATGAACTATGTATTGTATTATACAAGATAGCTTGCTGTATTGGAAGGATACAGTGATGCAAATTGGATATCGGACACACAAGACTCCAAGTTGACAAGTGGTTATGTGTTTACCATTGGAGGGGCTGCAGTGTCGTGGAAATCTACCAAGCAAACTTGTATTGCTAGATCCACTATGGAATCTAAATTCATAGCTTTGGATAAAGCGGGAGAAGAAGCCGAATGGCTTAGAAGTTTCTTGGAAGAAATTTCTTGTTGGGAAAAACTTGTGCCTGCAATTAAAATACATTGTGATAGCCAATCTGCTATAGGAAGGGCACATAATAGCATGTATAATGGTAAGTCTAGACATATACATCGTAGACACAATACTATTAAACAGTTGATCTCAAATGGCATTATGTCCATTGACTACGTGAAGTCAAAGGAAAATATTGCGGATCCGCTCACGAAAAGCTTGCCTAGAGATCAAGCATATAGTTTATCGAGGGGAATGTGATTAAAACCCTATAATCAAAATCTTGTGGTGGATACCCAACCTATGTGACTGGAGATCCCAAGATCTAGGTTCAAAAGGGACAACCAAACTACAAGATTGTATAAACACCTTGGAGAATTAATCTCCGACCCATTCCTATGATAAGGGGTGTAGCCTGCAAAAAGGGTACGAGGATAGGCAAAAGGCCTTTAATGATTCCTAAGACATATTAGAATATGTTGGAGTATAGCGTGATACTCGTCTAGGAGATCACCTACGTAAGTGCGAAGTGTGGCCGCATCAAAGAATGGAAAGCACTTATGAAACCAAGTGTGGTCCATGGCCGAAACGGACACAACCGTAAGAAATCAATACGGAGGTTAGAATTGTTATGGTGTGGGTTCAATTGTCTTGGTTTACACCAACGACTAAATATTTCAAGACTATAAGTTCACTATTAAGTCAAGTAAATTCGATTGAATACTACTGCGGAAGATTAAAAGCTGCAAGCTATCTCTCCAGATGCCATAATAGTTCGTCAAAGCACTCAATTGCATACATGCATAAAATTTAATTCATGTGGGGGATTGTTGGAAAACGTAACTTGAATTAAAAATTTTAAATGCTCGATCGATCGAGCACAGTTGCTTGATCGATCAAGCGGACCAGAATTTTTCTAGTTGGTTTGCTACAGGAGCTCGATCGATCGAGCGGGGTGCTCGATCGATCGAGCCCTGTTTCAAATTTGTGAAATGGTTTGTCCATTGATGTTTGGGGTGCGATTTTTGGCCAAATATTGCCTCCAAATTGTGTCCTTTGGTCTACTATATAAACAACATAACCCTACTTGTTTTGAGAGAGAATTTTTGAAATTCATTCATAATTTTTAGTGAAATTTGAGAGCATTTGTTGTTCATCAAATTGAGTGCTTTGAACCTTTGTGGTTTGAGGACTTGTGATTTGGAGTGCTCCTATCACAAGTCATAGTCGTTGTATCTTGGGAGACAAATTGCTATAGCAAACCGTTAGGACCATAGCGGGGTAATATTGTCTTAAGGACGGAGATTACAAATCTCGCATCGACATAAAACTTATTTTTGAAGCTATTGTTATTTTTTCCTGAGATACACTTTGAGAGAAATTTAATACAACAAAATACATATTAGCGATACCATCGAGGATAAATTATCACCGACTCTCGATAAGCAGATGACCAAAGAAATTTGTAGATATAAATAGCATTTCAAGTGTAAAGCCCAAGCAACCAAACACCCAAATAAATAATTTAGATCCATATCAGCCAAGTCCCATTTGGGAGAGAAAGAGTCAAAATCTGTCGACTGTTACAAGTTTCTAATGCAGCATAAAGAGCCTTAAATTAGAACTTGGCCTTCGGACATCCAGTGGCGCCATTCATGTTAAGGTGTGACTCCACGGGTCCCAAATGCGATTGAGGCTTATGGATATGAAATAATGCCACTCTTATCTTGATCCAATATCCCTTGATCATAAACTTCTCTTGTAGTATAAATAAGAGCATGCTTGGGATATGTAACTAAGCTCTCTTGATATCCCTATTATGGTGTGGAAATTAGCAAAGCAATAAAATCTATACCTCAGATTTGAATCTAATCTCACCCGCAATCCTAATACCCTTCTCCTCTGCTACATGAAAATTTTTCTTAGAGAGAAAAGCGATGGATGAGAGCAGGGGCGAACAATTAGTCAGATAATCATCGTACCGCCTTCGCGCACCGGCGTTCCAGTAGCGAACTGGCTTGTTGAGTGCTTGTGTAGTGCTTTAAGATGCACTAAGTTTTACTAAGTAACGCAATGACGCTTCTGCTGTGATCTGATGCATTGAGTGTGCTTGCAGTCCTTTACGATTAAGTTTTATTAATTCACGTACTAAGTTTTACTAAGTCGTGAACTTAAATGTTAGACATTCTTAATTCTCCGAAAATAGTATAAGTGATTTTTTAATAAATTCATAATATTACAAAACATGTGAAACACATATGTAATATTTGGTTTTATTTTTCGAATTCAATATCGTCTGACCAAATATTAATTCATTTATATTTTTCATTCTCTAAAATATATTTTTTGAAGAACTATAATTATTCATATTAAGAGAGCGATCGAATAAAATATTTGAATTGCACTGTAAATAATATAAAACTGATGTGTATATATATAGGCGCATTAATGCACACCCACTCTCAATTTTTTGAAAATTGACTCACCCGTGCACCCGCACCTACATCCGCATCCACCCGCTTACCCATCATGTGACGTAGGGTGAGCCCACTTGATGGGTTGGGGGCAGCTCCTCTCTTAAAAAAAATTCTTTTTTTGACCCTAATTGTTTTTAACAAAAATGCTTTTGCCCCCACCCCTCCAAAAAAAATTGTATTTTGACCCTCCTAAAATTATTTTTGACCTCTCTAAAAAATTTTCATTTATTTTTTATGTATTATTTTTTGTTTTCATAAACAAAAAGTCTAAATTATTAGGTGGCGTGGATTTAGGGTTAGAGAAGATATTAGGTGAACTAGTATCATAATAGAATTAGGAAATAAAATGTGAGAAAGATAATGAATTATATTTATTAGTATTATTTTTAAAAATATAATATTTTGTTTTCTAAGAAAATCAATTAGTCCCATCCCAATCAGTAGGAATATTTTGGATATAATTTCAAAGTTTAAATATAAAAATGAGATAAAAATGGTTTTGAAATCCATTTCAAACCAGTAAGTCCAAATCCACGCTATATGATGGACAAGCTAAAGATCACTGTATGTACAAGTAAATAGATAAATGCATACTATTGTCAATAAATTTTGGTTATATTGATATCGCTCTTACGAGCAGTCACCTTAGATATCACGATATATGTTATTTTACTTTTTCAATTATTTTAAAAAAAATAGACACATGTCTTGAGTTACTGTCACGCCCCGAGATCGGAGCGCATGACACCGGCATTGATTCCAAAAATTTATTCAAAATCAACAAGCCTCGTGTACAGATCTATGATAAAAACAAGTCTATTTATTCCATTAAAAATAATAATCGTCTTTACAACGAGAAATCAACTTGAATAAGTTGTTCATAAAATACCTTATATCTAAATAGAGTTTTGCGGAAGTATAACGTAATAAAATCTAGAAATCTCATCGGTAGATCACCAGCCCAAAAATTGGTCTTGTTCTTCGTCTTCAACCTATTCTCCGTCCTTAACTTGGGAGGGGTGGTAAGGGGTGAGTATTTGGGAAAATACTCAGCAATCAGGGGCCAGTTGAACATGATAAAACATACATATAAAGCTTTTCAAATAACTCTTTATCAAACCCATTGTAGATCGATTTACATACTCATAATTGCTCACAATAGAGCCTCATCACATAAACACATAATCACATAATCTCCTTCTTGGGATTAAGAGGTGGCTCCCGTGGCATAGCACTTTGCTCTTAAGGATCAAGAGGTGACTCACATGCATGTGGCACGCCCACATCATGTAGCACTTTGCCCCGCCAAATCAAGTGGTGACTCCTACACACGTAGCACTTCCCCCGCAGAACCTTCGACTTTCGATGCGCATTTCTCATAAACTTTCATAGTATGATCTTTAAAATACATTTTCGTGTTCAACTGAAATTTTAAAACATATATAGAGCTTCAAAAACAAAATGATATTCATAGCAAAAACCCACTTACAGTCTGATATACAAAGCGTGGTAGAATGAATCCCGGATTACGAATGTTGTGCGAATCATCTCCTCTCTTACCTTGAAGCTTTCGAATTCTTGTGTATGTGAGAAGATGAATTTTCGAAACATTGCTAAGTGTAGAATAAGATTTTCTTGGCATGACGTGTTGTGGATTTCAAAGGTGTTGATTCTTGGAAGAATAGCCCTTTCTTTGGTGGGATTTGAGGTGATTTAAAGGTAGGAAAATTAATTAAATTTCTTAACTTTGGTCATTTAGTGTCATGATTTGACAAGGCAATGAATGTAAATATGCATCTTGGTAGGATAAGCTTTTCTTTGGTATGGTATAATATGTTATAATGTAGGAGACTTAATTGCATTTCCATAATTTTGGTCTCCTAATGAGAAGATTTGAGCCAAGTAATGAATGGGTCAACAATTGGTTATTAATGTGAATTAATTTATCAATTCCATAACTTTGGCCTTTAATGACATAGTTTGAGCAATGTATTGATTGAGTCATCAATGGGCAAAATGAATTGTAAAGAATGGGGTCATCACATGTTGGCCATCTAGTGGCATGATTTGAGCAAGACATTAAATGTCAATAACTTGGATTGAGTGGAATTGAATGGTGGCAAGAATTTGGGTCATACAATTGAATGGTCAATGACAATGTTTGGGCAATTGAATGTGTTAGTGAGAGAATTGAATGGTATGTCATGATTTGAGTTAGCCACTTAAATATCATTGAATGGATAATGTCAAGGTTTGTGCAAGGTCATTGAATGGCTAACATGGTTTGCGGCAAGGTAAATTTTTGGGTCTTCACATCCCTCCCTCCTTATTGGAAGTTTCGTCCTCGAAACTTAAGTCATCTCGATCTTCAAAGAGATATAGATATTTCACTCGAATCTTTTCTTCAGTTCCCAAGTGGCCTCTTTCTTCATATGGTTTGACCTTTGGACATTGTAAAGAAATGTACTTCGTCTCAGCACTTAATCCTTTGAATCCGCGCTCCAAATCGATATTTCTTCACACTTCTTCAACTACTAGAAGTTCTGCTTCGAGCATATGGTTCAGGTCCGCAATGTATCTCCTAAGTTGTGATATGTGGAAAATATCATGATTTTGGGATAGGCTTGGAGCCAGCGCTATTTTGATTATGTTGGAACCGTCAGTGTTGAAAGTAACTCGCTTAGGGCAAAAGTTTGCTCTAAATTTCGTATTGAAGTCTGAGGCTCAAACACGTAGCATATCCTCGAAGGTCTGAGTTGCCCTTACATATGGTACTAAGAGTCACATGAGTACTTGTCGGTTATCGAAAGCTCTAACAAGGTTGTGACCCAAATCGTGGGCCTCTTGGAGTTGTCGAGACTGGCTTCCTACGTTCATTGATTTATATTTTCGACCGAGCTCTTACCTAATCGAACCGAGATTCATATTTATAAGTATTTCTTCTATCGAGCTTTCGTCACACATTCGAATGAAGTTATCTTAACTTAAAGAAAATGAATGAATGTGTTTTTTTTGTCAAACTGATCAATGATAGGAGTAAAGTCTCTTAAAAAAAATTTGTTCGATACAATCCAAAAATTTCTCAAGGGGGTGTAAAGTGAATGATCAACTTTTTGTGAGTCGAACCGATCGAAACAATTGTTGAATACTACAAAAATTTGAAAGGATAACATACGTTATTCTAGGATACGGCCTCATGAAAGAAACGAAATGATAATTCCAAGAAAATGGAAAGAAGGAAAAAGTATGTAGTTTTGTGTATCAACTCAAAATAAGTTTTGCAAAACGATAGTCGAAAAATAATTTTTGATATGAAGAAGATCAAGGTCATATCAAATTCAAGCAGCCATGGAGTCTCAAAAATGAATGAATAAACAATTGATGTATCGAACTTTAATGAATAACGATAACCACATTAACCAAATAATATTTGGGTAATTATGAAGCAAAAACATACTACAAAGATCCGAAGTACTAGAAATGATTGAACGATTGTTTCACAAGTAAGATATATTTCAAGTGGTCCAAACTATTTAAAATAGATGAGGATATAAAAACAATTTCAGGGTGAATCAATAGTTGGATAAGTGAACAAATGAGAATATTTCAAGGTTGACGAAAGAAGCTCTATAATGCAATAAGTAGATTGAATAATTTTCCAGATAAAATCATATGATTCGAGTATTCTAGAAGAATTAAAAGTGAGCTTTCACATTGAATACAAGATTATATCAAAAGGGACAAAATCAAGCGCAAAAGATATAATTGAACGTTTAGGATGAAATAAATCAAGCGAGGAAATGTCTAATAGGCGTGATGACATGATAACCCGTTATTCCAATGAAAATTGAGTTCAAGGATATCAATAACAAATTTGAAGGAAGACAAATGAATTCATTGGTCGAATAAATTTTATCGAATTTCAAAAGATTTATTGGACTGCGGAAAGTTGGTTTCTAATTTTCTTAATAAATTCTAAGTGACTAGTCTATTCTCATTTGAACCAAAATATTATAAGTTTGAGTAAGATGTTCCATCACTATATCCAAATTGAGAAATGGACTTCTAATATCCTTATCAATTTTAGAGACTAATCTACTATCTCTCATTTCAACCAAATGATCATAACAACTTGAACCCAAAGTATCACAATTTATACTCAATTTATGAGATGTATCTTAAATTATGTCTCCCAAATTATAAAATGACTTTACTTAAGTTCTAAGGATCTCAATAAGAATAAGGAGGACATGTCATCGACTATTTGAGTTAGCCCGAGATTTCACTTGAAATGAAATTTCTTGGAATTGGATGAAAAATTTCAAAAAATCTCCATGATGAATCTAATAAAATATGAACTCGAATTTATTGAGTGGTAGCGTAATACATGGAAAATGAGTGGATTGAGTTCATAAGAACTTACAAAGAGGGATATAACTTTTGAAAATAATAGTAGCTAGGGTTTAAAGTTGTTGCGTAGTAGTGTAACCGATGAATAACACAATTCGAGATACGCTCGGAGAATAAATTAAAATTTATTAATTAAACTGAGAGGTTCACAACGACATCCTAAACATAAAATTCATCACTAAAATATCCAAGATACATTCCTTATTGTTCTTATCACATCGCATACTACAAAAAAAAAAAACTAGTCTATTGTTTCCCCGTCTCCTAAATCCCCTTCAACGTTTTCCATTACTATAGGATTTTCCTCGGGATCATCCTCTTCCATAAGGAGATTGATGACAGATTGCTTGTAGTCGACTTCCAATGCCAATTCGTTCTTCTCATTCTTGAGAGCTTGGATACGGGTCCACATGTTCTCACGATACTCATTGAACTCCTGCTCGAAGCGTTCCAACTGTTGGCACTTGTTATTGTGGACTCTCACAAGTGTTTTGTTGTCCTCGATTGCTTTTGTAAGTCGCTCTTCGGCACGATGGTGGTGGTAGGTCATCCTTTGAGCCTTGTAATGGAAGTGATTGATTATCTCCAACAACTATGTCTTGTCTCGCATCTCCTTGTCTTGGAATATTTTAAATTCGGTTATATCATACTCCTTCTTTTGGATCAAACTAGGTTGCGCGTGAGTCATCGTAGCCTACGTCGTATTGGGAAAAAGAATGCTACGGTGGACGTGGAATCGAAGGATGAGATTTTCGTGGGTTAGAGTTCTTTGAGGAGAAAAATTAGATCCTCAATTGGTTACGTTTCGGTTGCTGAATTTAAAAATTGACAAATGATTTTTTTTCTTGGAAATGATGTGAGGATAAATAACACAATTCGTATTGGAATAATCTGCTTCGGTGGTTCAAAAATCGAGGGCAAATATTTGAGATAAGGGTTTAATAGGCGCGGATTGGGGCTTCAAGAATTCGATCACTCGAGATTTGGAATTTCGAAATTGTTTGAGGGCTATTAATATACATGTTATGAGGATTCATAACCCAAATTTAATTTTAAAATGGCATTCGGAAATGGGAGAAATCAAAGTCCAAAATTTTCGTGAATTAGGGTTCTTGGGGCGAGAAACACGATCCGAAATTGAGCATCTTCACTTGTTTGTGATTTCGATTGGATAGAGGGTTTTTGTTCGACGTGATATAAGGATCATAAACCCAGAATTAATTTGAAATTAGTGCTCAGATAGATTAGAAAATCGAATCCCAAATTTTCGTGACCTAGGGTTCTAAGGGGCAAGGATTGCGGTTCAAAATTGGAAGCTTTATCTTGTTTGTGAGAAACATCTAATAGAGGCTTTTATTAACTATTCAATTTAAAATAAAAATCGGAAATTACTTTGATTTTGGTGTTGAAATATAGGGAAAATCGGAGCTTGAGTTTCGGCTATAATTAGGGTTCTTGGGATGCAAAGTGTGATCCTCAATTGACGTCTTTCCTTCGTTTGTGACTCGATAACGTCATAGGGCTTTTATTAGGGATGATAATTGGATCATTAAACCGAAATTAATTTCAATTTGGTGTTCGGATGATTACGGAATCGAGGATCAAATTTCGTGGGCATGGTTAGGGTTTGAGGGCGTGAATCTAGGCTCAAAATTGGACAATTTCCTTGATTGAGAGACAAATATGATAGAGGGCTTTTATTAGCCACATAATTATGAGTAATAATCCGATGTGAATTAGATTTTTGTGTTCGAATGCTCGATCAAATTAACAGCTGAAGTTTCGCCACTAGGGTTCTTGAGGGCGAGAATTGGATCCGCAATTGTTCATCGACCAGCGAACGGTTAATGGAATTGAGAGAGGGCTTTTTCTCGTCTGATAAAGGCGGTCAAGGTTGTATGTCTAGATATTTGATCGGTGTTCGACGGTGCTAAATCGGAAAATTGACGTGTTTGGGGTGTGTGAGTTTCGCTCGGTAATTTAGCCACGCAACGTCGTCTCCTGGGTCTGAGATTTGGGCCATGGCTTCGACTGAGGGAGGCGGTCATGGTGATGGGTCGAATTTCCGACGATGGCAGCGGCGGCGCGGCTGTGTTGGCGGCAGTTTCCAGATTTTTGTTTTTTTTTTATTTAATTTTTTTTAAAAATTTCAGATTGTAATTTTTTTGATTCCCAACTGAATTCTGATTTATGCAGTTGGTCTATTTTTACCAGGATTCATAATCTGGTATTTTTATAATTACCAGAAATCTTTTCCCAGCAGGATCATGGAACCTGGTTTTGCTCTAATACCACTAAAATGTCACGCCCGGAGATCGAAGCGCATGACACCGACGTTGATTCCAAAAATTTATTCAAAATCAACAAGCCTCGTGTACAGATCTATGATACAAATCAGTCTATTTATTCCATTAAAAATAATAATCATCTTTACAACGGGAAATCAACTTGAATAAGTTGTTCATAAAACACCTTAGATCTAAACAGAGTTTTGCGGAAGCATAATGTAATAAAATCTTTAAATCTCCTCGGTAGATCACCAGCCCAAAAATTGGTCTTGTTCTTCGTCTTCAACCTATTCTCCGTCCTTAACTGGGTAGGGGTGGTAAGGGGTGAGTATTTGGGAAAATACTCAGCAAGCAGGGGCGAGTTGAACATGATAAAACATACATATAAAGCTTTTCAAATAACTCTTTATCAAACACATAGTAGATCGATTCACATACTCATAATTGCTCACACTTGAGCCTCATCACATAAACACATAATCACATAATCTCATTGTTGGGTTTAAGAGGTGGCTCCCGTGGCATAGCACTTTGCTCTTAAGGATCAAGAGGTGACTCTCATGCATGTGGCACGCCCACATCATGTAGCACTTTGCCCCACCGAATCAAGTGGTGACTCCTACACACGTAGCACTTTCTCCCACAGAGCCTTCGACTTTCGATGCGCATTTCTCATTAACTTTCATAATATGATCTTTAAAATACATTTTTGTGTTCAGCTGAAATTTTAACACATATATAGAGTTTCAAAAAGGAAATGATATTCATAGCAAAAACCCACTTACAGTCTGATATACAAAGCGTGGTAGAATGGATCCCGGATTACGAAGGTGGTGTGAATCATCTCCTCTCTTGCCTTGAAGCTTTCGAATTCTTTTATATGTGAGAATGTGAATTTTCGAAACATTGCTAAGTGTAGAATAAGATTTTCTTGGCATGATGTGTTGTGGATTTCAAAGGTGTTGATTCTTGGAAGAATATCCCTTTCTTTGGTGTGATTTGAGGTGATTTAAAGGTAGGGAAATTAATTAAATTCCTTAACTTTGATCATATAGTGTCATGATTTGGCAAGGCAATGAATGCAAATATGCATCTTGGTAGGATAAGCTTTTCTTTGATATGGTATAATATATGTTATAATGTAGGAGACTTAATTGCATTTCCATAATTTTGGTCTCCTAATGACAAGATTTGAGCCAAGTAATGAATGGGTCAACAATTGGTTATTAATGTGAATTATTTTATCAATTCCATAACTTTGGCATTTTAATGACATAGTTTGAGCAATGTATTGATTGAGTCATCAATGTGCAAAATGAATTGTAAAGAATGGGTCATCACATGTTGGCCATCTAGTGGCATGATTTGAGCAAGACATTAAATGTCAATAACTTGGATTGAGTGGAATTGAATGGTGGCAAGAATTTGGGTCGTACAATTGAATGGTCAATGACAATGTTTGAGCAATTGAATGTGTTAGTGAGGGAATTGAATGATATGCCATGATTTGAGTTAGACACTTAAATATCATTGAATGGCTAATGTCAAGGTTTGTGCAAGGTCATTGAATGGCTAACATGGTTTGGGGCAAGGTAAATTTTCTGGTCTTCACAGTTACCATTCTCAAGAGTGGCATCAAAAAATCCATAAATTTTGGATAATTGATTACCAACATGACTAACTCAAATCATCATAGATTGAGCTTACGAACTTAGCTGGATGGTATAAGAAAAGGATTTGTTGAATGAATAATTCTTATTATGACTCTTTTTTAAATACAAGTTTACAAGGATGATAAGAATACAAAAGATTTCAACAATCTTGATATAAGGAAAGATTTACAAATGATCACACTATCTATAGAAGATAATAATCTAGCTAATTTGAAGAAGATTTGATAGGTTCTTTCCTTGACTATTACATCCCCACAAAATAGACGTTCCATCAGCAACGAAAAATTTGGACCTTAATGTTAGAAAATGAGATCAACATAAAGGCTCAGTAATAATATCGTCCAGTTGATCAATGGTATTTACATAGGTGACAGCTAAAAGAAATTTGTTCACCAGATCACGAACGAAGTGTAGATCAATAGAGATATGCTTCATGCGAGAATGATGAACCGGATGAAGGGAGAGCTGAATGACACCAATATTATCACATTCAATACGGGGAACGCCAAGGGATTCCCTATCTCAAGAAATAAGTTTTGTAACCATTGGATTTCAGCAGAGGTGCACGCTAAAGCGCAGTATTCAGATTCAGTGGAGGAGCGAGAGACTCCTCGTTGTTTCCTTGAGCTCCAAGAAATTGTATTTGAATCCAGAAAGATAATATAAGCAGATGAGGAGGTATCAGTCATAGAATCACCACCATAATCAGCATCGGAGAAGGCACGGAGTTCAAAAGACACATCACGACGAAATAGGATACCATGAGAGAGTGTGCCCTTAAGGTAGCGAAAAATGTGTTTGAGGGCTGTCCAGCTAACTAGATCAGGAGCGGACATGCGCTGAGCCATTCGGTTAATTGCAAAGGCAATATCAGGCTGGGTGAGAGTAAGATACTGCAGAGCACCAAATCTGATGGAAGGCGGTAACATCCACTAGAGAAGTCGTGGATGGAGAAGGTGGATTTGTAGCCATGGGTGTAGTAAGAGGTTTGGCACCATCCATTTTGTGACGACAAAGGATGTCGAGTGTATACTTGTGTTGTGATAGGAAAAGACCTTCGCGACATCGAATAACCTCAATGCTAAGAAAATTGTTGAGAGAACCTAAGCTTTCACAGCAAATTGTGCGCCAAGGTTGGTAGTGAGTCGAGAGATCAAGGCAAGCTCATTGTCAGTGATAATAATATCATCAACATAAACCAATAGATATAAGACCTTAGAGTCACAGCGATGAATGAAGAGTGAAGTGTCAGATTTAGTCTGTGTGAAGCCCATAGAAATAAGACTCCGACTGAGTTCAGTGTACCAAGCACGAAGAGTCTGTTTGAGTCCATAGAGAGACTTCCAAAGATGACATGGTGAGGATGATTTGGATCAACGAAGCCTGCAGGCTGAGTCATGTAAACAGTCTCCGTAAGTTTACCATGAAGAAACACATTACTTAAATCGAGTTGTCGAAGTGGCCAATCATGCATGACAACAATAGAGAGAATAGTGCGAATAGTGACAGGCTTGACAATAGGCTAAATGTCTCTATGAAATCGATACCAAGGCGTTGATGAAAACCCTTGGCAACTAAACGAGCATTGTATTTATCAATAGTACCATCAGGCATACGCTTAATATGAAATACCCAATTGGACCCAATAATGTTGCGATTGGGTGGAGAAGGTACCTGATTCCAAGTACCATGATGAAGGAGTGCATTAAACTCCTCAGCCATTGCATGTCGCCAACGTGGATTAGAGAGAGCTTGAGAAACACATGACAGTTACGTCTCATCAAGAACACGATGTTTGGTGGCCATGAAGAACTTTTTGGGCTGATGAATGTTGTTCATTGAGCGAGCCGCCATAGAGTGAAGACGAGTGGTGGGTGGCAACTGAGGCACTACATATGGTGCTGGAGAACCATCAAGGTGCGAAGATGATCAAGATTCAGTGGACTCAGGAGCAGAAGGCGCACGTGAAACAAGGGGGCTGACGTTGACTGAAGTGGCTTCTTGACAGGTGGCGAGACATCAAGTGTACCGCCAAGTGAGCGTGATGGTGGTCCAGCATGGTCCGGAGGCGTCTTTGTACAAAATGGAAAGATATCCTCAATAAAGCGAACATGACAAGAGAGATAAACTTTTCCAGAGCAGATTTCATAGCACTTATAAGCATTCTGAGACAATGAGTATCCTAAAAACACACACGGACTGGAAGGTGGCTGAAGTTTACTATGATGATAGGGTCGAAGCCATGTAAACAAAGGCATCCAAAAACACGAAGCTTCAAATAGTTCGGCGGAAGATTAAATATCATGGAAAATGGCGATGATCCCTGAAGAATCGGTGTGGGTAGTATATTCATTAGATACACAACAATAGCAAAAGCAAATTCCCAGAACGAAGAAGGAAGAGAAGCATGATGAAGTAAAATACGACTCATATTGACAATCTGACGATGACGTTGTTCAGAGGTACCATTTTGCTGTGGCGTTAGAGTGATGTAGTAAGCCACGAAATACCAGAGTCAGAGAGACACGGCCGGAGGGCTACAAACTCACCTCCATTATCAGAATTAAAATTCTTTATAGACTGCTGGAATTGCTTCTCAACAAGTTTATGAAACCGAATAAATACTGCAAACACTTGGGATTTGGAGTTTAACGGATAAAACCTTCAATATTTAGTATAATGATCAACCAAATTATTCCTCAGAGAAGAAGGAACCCTAGCAGGACCCCATACATCACCATAAATATAATGCAACGGATGATGTGAATGTAAAGACGTAACAGTAAAAGACAACTGTTGACTTTTATTCAATAAGCAAGAAGTGCCATGTTTCAAAGCAGGTAATGACTTTGTAGTACTTGGTAACAAAAAATTATTAATAATAGATCTAATTTGAGAGAATGGATGACCCATTCGTTCATGCCAACAAGTTGCACTGACACGTTTACCAACCGAAGCAGTAAAAGGAGAACCAAGTGTTGTAGGATAGGCAAGGTGATAGACACCGTTACTGCACATTCCTCGAAGTAGTTTCGCTTCCGTAATCTGGTCCTTCACATCAAAGTAAGATGGATAAAACTCAATAGAGACATTGTTAGCCTTAGTAAACTGATGTACAGAGAGAAGATTTTTACGAGCATCGGGAACATAGAGAACATTGGAGAGCATAAATGATTGACTGGGATTCAAAATAATAGAGGAACCAATATGAGATATAGGCTAATTTGTACCATCAGGGATTGGAACTTCATCGGTGCCGTCATACTCAGAGTGAATAGAAAGGTTATGAAGGTCTGACGTCAAGTTATAAGAGGCACCCGAGTCAACAAACCAGGGGGTGCGACCATGTGGTGCATGTGAAACGGGTGAGGAGACAACACTATTAGCCATGGGTTGAGGTTGACGACAAGTTCGCGCACCATGCCCCTGAAAACCACAAAGTTGACATGTAATAGTGGGTCGATAGTTATTGTTACCTCCTGAACCGCCAAAACCACCAGGTTGGCGATTGAAGTTGTGATGCTGCTGGTGTTGGGGCTGGACACAACGGCATTGAGAGCCACCACGATTGCGGTCCGAAGCACCACGCTGATAAGAGGAGGACGGACTATTACATGAATTGTTGTGTTGAGAGATTGTCGATGGATTGGCAGTGGCCACAAGAGTAGAGGTGGCTACATCAAGGTGGCACACATAGGTCTCGTGTGCTACGAGAAGATCATGCAGTTCTTCAAAAGAGAGGGATGTCACACGTGCGTGAATCGGGGCTCCGATATCCCGAAAGGCAGTGCCTAATCCATTGAGGACATATAGAGTGATGTTGTCATGGGATAAGGGGCGATCAATGAGAGCAAGCTTATCAGTCTTGATCTTGACAGACTGGAGAAACACCGAGATGGATTGAGAGCCAATAGTGAGATTGGCTAAGTCATCCTTTAATTGCATAACACACGTCCTAAAGCGATTTGCGGATAAATGAGAGAGGATTCCCCAAGCATCAGCCGAAGAGGAGGCTGACGAAATTAACGGAACCAGTTGTGCAGAAACGGATCCAAACAAAGCAGAAAGAAGGAGCGCATCCTGACGCTTCCAATGTAAGTGAGCTGTGAATTCATCCGGAGTGGAACCAAGCGGTGGGCATGGCAAGTAATATGGGTGTTCACCGGTCCGGTTAACCGGCCGAACCGAACAGAAAATGTTCGGTTCAAACCGAACCAAAAAATTTCGGTTCAGTTTTAGGTTTTAAAAGAAAAAAATTCAGTTTTCGGTTATAGGGTCCGGTTAACCGAAAACCGAAATTTAAAAAAAAATTAAATTATTTTTATAGTTTAAATTATTTTTAATGGTTTCGCTCCTGATTGTATGAATAAGAAATCGTAAATTAACAACATATTTCAAGTATAATATAATTTATTTTGTAGTCTCATTTAAACTCGATTTTTGGTATTAAATAGCTTCAAAATAATATTAGAAATTAAAAATTAAAAGGTCAAAGGTTCAGAATTCAATTGAATCTAATGTATGATATATTAATATTTGTATTTACGTTGAATTTTCATCAATTAATCATCCAATTTACAAAAAAAAAAATCAAAAATTCAAAAAAAAAAAGTATGATTCGAACCGAACCGAAAAAGTTCGGTTAAATCCAAAACCGAAATCGGTTTTCAATTTTGAAATTTCAAAACCGAATTTCGATTCGGTTCGGTTCAAACCGAACCGAATGAACACCCCTAGCAAGGATCCATCAACAAAGCCTGACAATTCATAACCATATAGTAGATGAGTGACTTGTGCGCGCCAAGATGAAAAATTGGGCGGCGTGAGTTGTAGGGGAAGTTGTTGATGCGCATTGATGGGGATGAGTGGAGCACCAGCCGGGCCAAGAAAATCTCCGGGAGGTGTGTTCGTACGCTGGCCATGCGAACTGTGAACATCGGTGCTGTCATTAGTGGCGAAAGATGAATGAGTGTCGGCCATAGGATCAAGTTTAGGGTTTCTCGTTAGAGATTTTAAGGCTGTGATACCATATAAAAAAAGGATTTGCTGAATGAATTATTCTTATTCTGACTCTGCTTTAAATAAAAGTTTACAAAGATGATAAGAATACAAAAGATTTCAACAATCTTGATATAAGGAAAGATTCACAAAGGATCAACTATCTATAGAAGATAATAATCTAGCTAATTTGAAGATGATTTGATAGGATTCTTTCCTTGACTAATAGATGGTAAATGCTCATGTCTCCCTTTGGGATCACTTGGGTTCGAGTCCGAACAATGATCCAAAAAATATTTACAAAATCCCCTCCCCGTATATATAAAAAAAAATCATCGTAAGTTTTTCTTATACTCTCTATAAAGTTAATTATATTGACTCGATATTTCAAGGGTCAATGTCATATATAGTGTCATAGGAAATATGGGAAAATTCTTGTATGCACTGAGTGTGGGCCTCGGTGCATGCACCCACACATACATACAAATATATATGTATATATCTATATTTGTATGTGTGTGGATTCATAATCGGGACTCACACCGGGATGCAAATTATAATTGTTTGGCCAAGGATTTAAAATACACTAAACTTTGGTATCGATTCATATATTCTTGAAATCATTAACCAAATCAAATCCATTCTTCCAAATCAAATCCTTGTATCCAAGATATTTTAACAATATCGAATACATTTCCAAATTCGAGATTTTAAAAATTCAGTATTATAAAAAATAAATAACCGTGGAGAGCCTATCCATAAGTTCAAAAGTCATTTTGTATACTTACTCCAGATTGAGCATTATGGAGAGTGTTATATGAGTGATAATGTAACCGTTTAATCAGTTTGTTATACTTATTGCCATCTAAAATGAATGTCAAAAGGAAATGTCTGGCAGGCTTTAAGCATTGGTAAGTTGGGTCTGATGGATGGTAAGAGGTTATGTGTCAAGAAAATGGAGATCAATATTAGATCCAAAATACATCGATAACTCAGAAAGATTCTTCATTGTCTTAACATTGTTCACATGTAATAAAATGATTAATTATTTGGCAACACCCTGTCAAAATGAGTTGACTTTATGTAACCATCATCTGCCAATAATTTTCTCCACCCCAATCACCGTTTAAAGACCTATTATTATATCCAAATCACACCTTCTCTCCCCTTCTTTGAAACATTGGTGTGCAAAAATGGATGAAAATCTGAAATGATGTTGAGTCCATTTATGCTGCTTCTGACCAGTTTGTTCTTAGTATATTTTGTTACAAAATGGATATATAAGCCATGTAGCAATAAAAGATTACCACCATCACCACCAAAGCTACCAATCTTGGGAAATCTTCATCAGTTGAGTGCACTGACTCACCGTTCCTTGCAATCGTTGGGGCGAAAATATGGTCCTGTCTTGCTTCTTCACTTCGGTAACAAGCCGGTATTCATCGTTCAATCGGCGGATGCAGCTATGGAGATCATGAAAACAAATGATCTGATGTTTGCTGATAAGCCCTCTTCAAGAATCACTGACAGGATATTCTATGACTCCAAGGATATATCTGTCGCGCCTTATGGCGAATATTGGAGGAAAATGAAAAGCATGTGTATTCTCCAGCTTTTGAATGCCAAGAGGGTCCAGTCTTTCCATTCTATAAGGGAGGAGGAAACAGCCCTTCTGATGGAAAGGATCAAGTTGTATACTTCATCCCGTTTGCCAGTAAACTTGAGTGAATTGTTTCTGTCGCTCACCAATGATGTGGTCTGCAGAGCGGCTTTTGGAAGGAAGTACACTGATGGGAAATTTGGCAAGAGGTTTCCACTGCTTCTTAAGGAACTTTTACAGCTGTTGGGAAGTGTAAAGATTGGAGAATTTATTCCTAATCTCACATGGATTGACCGTGTTAGCGGTTTTGATGCTAAAGTCAGTAAGATTGCTAAAGAATTTGATGACTTCTTGGAGATAGTAATCCAAGAGCACATGAATACAGGCCAAGAGAAAGGTGATGAAGTGGTGAAGGAAGAAAAAAACACAGAGAATTTTGTTGACATTTTGCTTAGGAGTTACAAGGATAATGCGACTGGTGTCTCCATTGACAGAGATAATATCAAAGGAATTATTTTGGTGAGGACTTCTTCTACAAGTCACAGCTCATATACTCATTTTCATTCCAAAAATAATGGTTTTTTCTCATATTTTACAGTTCTGATCACAAAAAAATATGATCAGGATACAAAAAAAGAGCCTATTATCCATATTTCAAACACCAATACATTTGATTTTGATGGAATTGAGTGTAGTCTAATGAAAACATTTGCTTTCTACTTTCTCATGACTAACCTTATAATACAGGACATATTAGCTGGGGGAACTGATACTACATCTGCAACACTAGAATGGACAATGACTGAACTCCTACGTCACCCTACAATTTTGAAGAAACTGCAAAAAGAAGTCAGAGAAATACTTAAAGGCAAACAGGATATCACCGATACTGACTTGGAGAAAATGCATTACTTGAAAGCCGTGATCAAAGAAACTCTCCGTTACCACATTCCGGTACCATTCATGGCCAGAGTAGCGCGAGACAACCTTAAAATCATGGGATATGATATTGCATTAGGGACAATGGTGATAATCAATGCATGCGCTATAGGTAGAGATCCTGCATCATGGAACGAGCCCGAAAAATTCAGTCCGGAGAGATTCTTGAATTCTTTAGTAGATTTTAAAGGGAAAGATTTTGGGTTGATCCCGTTTGGTGCCGGGAGAAGGGGTTGTCCAGGGATTGCATTTGCTATGGCAAGTGTTGAACTTGTGTTAGCTAATCTCATGCAAAAGTTCGAATGGGAGTTGCCTGATGGAACCAAAGGGGAGGAATTGGATACCATAGAACATCCTGGTGTTACCATTCATAGGAAAAATCCTCTTTTCGCCATAGCAACTCAGTGTTATTTCTAGTGCACAAGTATTTGACATTTGTAGCAGTAAAACTCTGTTTCTGTGTCTTTGTGTATCTTACTTTAATAAATGTAAAACCGACGCTTGCGGTTTCAACCTCTGAGGTACGTAAGGAGATCTTCAAATCCAATGATATCTCCTTTTAAGGCAAGCCTGTATTCATTGTCACACAGTGGATTTATGTGATCTGAAAGAAATCACTACTTATCAAACCTATCATTAAAAAACAAATTTGTGAACCAGCTCCCGAATAGAAAGGTGTTAAAAATGTATTAACTCATTAGAATACTTGTTTGGGTTCTTCTTCCTGGGAAAGAAAAAACCGAAGTAATGCAATCTTTCAAATGTTTCTGCTTTCCTTTTAAATATCAGAGTAGTCTTCTACACCATAAAGACTCGAAAATCTCTCACAATTAAAACAATTTTCGAAACACACACAAACACACGCATTCACATTTGTTTTGTTTTTGAAAATCATAAGTACATTTTAAACTTCAACCGATTATGTGAATTATGTTGAAACTTTATAGTTCTAATGATGCAAATTATTGTTTTGAAGCACTTTAAATTTCAAAATCAAATTGATAGGAATTCTAAGTTATGGCCATGATGCAGTGGGATTATAACTGTTTTATGACATGATACAGTGGTTAACCGTTGTTGTGGGAAGTCCATACCCTTTGTTCGTGGGTGATCCGATGTTATGATATTATCTCTATGAGAGTTAAGTCTAGAGAACTGGTATCAGTACCAGGAGAAAATTAGAGGATTTAATGTGCTTAACTTATTACGACAATTTTTTTTGATATGATATGTTCTGTTATGGCTAGATGAGAGCAATTACGTTAAGTTTATGTTTTAGTATCCATATCAGTTTATGATCCGATTATGATATATGTTTTGGAAAAAATTATGATTATATATTATATTGTCACATTAGATTGCCCCCATTTGTTGAGTGTTTTCCAAAAAGCTCACATCTTACACCCACTCCCCAGATAAAGCGAATCAGAAATCGAAAACGAAGATCAAAATCACTTTTGGAGATAATGATTTAGTGGGTTGTATTCATTCCATACTTTTATTTACTTTTAATAACTTTTATGGAGTTATAAGTCTAGAGGTATTCAATCTAGATTTTTATATACTCAATAAGAGTCTAGTTGTATCCAAAATAGACTTTTATATAGTTTTAAAAAGTCATGTGTTATTCAACCTTGCTTTTTAAAACTCTATAAAATTTAGTGTTATCCAAAATTTCAATGGATTTTCAATGATTCTTATAGAATTCTTTAGGTACAAACCTTAAAGCCATATGTAGAACTATGAAAAATCAAAAAAATCTCTATCATCAACCCTAAAGATTTTGAAAGAAGTTTTAATTGGAAAATATCCTCATACGTCTCTCTAATCACTCGGCTCTCAATTTGATTGTTGTGTTTCGGCTCTCTTATAATTGTATCAAAAGAAATTATTGAATTATATTTAATTGAATACATCTACCTGCTAATATTTATTTTTTGTTGAAAATTCTACTTATTAATTTTGCATCCTGTTTATCTCCACAAAATGCATGGGTTATGGATAGCACGATCCCGATGCCAAAATATATTAATATATTAAAAAAATTAGTAGGTTGAAGTACATTAAAAATTTTAGTCGGTTGGATGCATCTATTGGATTAGGCACTTTGATTTTCATTGTTTCATTGATTATATTTATATTTAATGATAATAACTGATCTAATGTGATCCATCGCAAACAGAGTCGGTCTTTGGGTGTAAAATCTTTTGGTTAGTAAAATCCATTTGTCATGTTTATTTTTCTTGATTATTTTATTAACATATTTTATTTAGTTTGGATGATTTATCCTTATTTTGGATTATTTTATGCATACTCAATAAGTATTATCAATGGAGATTCACAGGCAAAATATAATATGTGGATGACTGAGGAAAGCAATGAACTGCTAAAACTTATGGTTGATGCTGCAACTCAAGGATGAAGTGATAAGAATGACATATTGAACAAAAGAACCGTAGAAAAAAGTATACTTCATGCTCTTAACTCAAAACTTGGGTGTCAAAAGACTTTTACACAATATCAAAGCCGTTTGAAATTGTACAAACAACGATACAACAACTATTGTAAGCTTACACGTCATAACTCTGGTTTTGGATGGGATCCCGTGACAAAGAACTTTACAGCTAGTGACGAAATATGATAGGATTATTTTAAGGTGAGAATTTTCAAATTAAACTTATATTTACAATTAAAATTAGTTTTAACACTTCTTATGGTTTTTTTTGTCAATCTCACCCTAAACATGAACATTATCGAGCAGACACTTTTGAGGATTACTAAGATTTGAGAATTGCAGTTAGGAATGGAACTGCTACATGGAAATACTCAGTTGCACTAGGAGATGACACAGATGCAAGAACATGTGAGATGGAAGAAATAGAGATAGATGATTATGTGTTTGATTATAATAGCCACTTGAATATGGAGTGATGTTGAGCATATTGTCAACGAATGAACTGTTGAATTGACTTGAATTATTAAAATTTTGGTTTCAATAAATTGAATAGTGATTTATTTATCCATTTTCATAAATCAAAATGAGAGCTTTTAAATAAGTAAATTTATTTATATTAATAGATAAAAAATATTTTAAGTCGAAAAAGTTATTCATGTTCAATTGATAATTCAAAAAAATTAATTATAATTTACAAAATCTACAGAATTCTATGAAAGTTTAGAAATATCTCATAGAATTATATCAAAAAATCTACAAGAGACTATGAAATTCTTTTTATAACTCTGTGAGATTCTATAAAAGTCAATAGATATCTATTAGTTCCACAAACGTCTATCATTTAAAAAAGTCAATAAAAGCCTAGAATAAATACACATCCCTTAGTTGATGTTGTTCAAGATGCCGCTGTCATTGATTTATGAATCTTCCGCTGACATTTGTAAGTAATATTTATTCATGGAATAAAAGATTGGTTATAGTTAAATTATGTATATTAGACTTGTTGATTTCGAATTGTTATTTGGAGTCAACGTCGATGTTATCGACCATAGTCTCGTGACTGTGACACACAAACCATCATTCTATTTGGTCTATCAACCGAATGGATCTACAACTAATAAATCGGTACGAGGTGACTATTAAAGATCTACAAATAAATAGTATATATCTATTCACTTCGAAAGCACGACTAAAACAATATATTATGTTGATTATAGGCATGATTGTCAAAAATATTTGGTCAAGGCAATCTTTAAAAAATATTATTTGTAATTAAAAAAAAATCCTCCCCATTTTTAATTCAAAGGTGGCGTGAAGGATAGAAAGAAAATATTTTATTTTGGTTAAAATTCTAACTTGATATAGTAGGAATTTGAAGAAATTAGTAAAATAAATGATATAGAAAGCTGCCTGATCCCCACTATTTCTTGTTTCTCCATCATTATTGCTATCCATTTCTACATGATTTCTTTAATAATAATGTAATCCAGTTGTTTCTAACTTGATAACAATCTGCTAACATAGAAAACTCTCCAAAAGAAACCATCTTGCTACTATCTCAGCTAACACTTGTTTTAATATTACAGATAAACTTTTATTAGGTGTTTAATATTCTTATTCACATTAATATATATCCAACAAAAATGTACATTCATTTAATATATGTGAAGGTAATAAATAATTATAATTGTTGCGCTTTTACTGCTCACATAACACAAAAAAAATTTAATGGAATTTTTACAATGTTTGGCTTTCATCATTTGCAAACAAAGCATTCGGTTTTAACATACAAACACTGATTCACATGTTGCACTCAAAAGCATTGTATTGAAAAAAGAAAGGAAAAAAAAGAAGAAGCAAATGAAATACAACATTCAATTGTACGTTTTTTTCTTTTTCAGTTTTCATTGTTAAATTTTTTTTTTGTTGATAAAGTCAATTTTCTATATCATATCATGGGTTAGTTTGATGTTGTCCTTCATGCCCTTGGGGCAACACCAAACGACAATTGTCTAGTAATTTTTTTATTATATAAAGATAGGGCATGTGTCGCTTGATGCTGCCCCCAATAACAATATCAAACAATCACATATCATGGTAGTTTTTTTAGTGGACCCTTGATATAGAAAACATTCTAATCGTATAGTACTAGTTGATTAGGCATCGAGCAAGGTGCAGTGCAAGAGAGACTGTTTTTTTTTTCAGATGGCTTGCAGCTCAACATTTTGCTAATAGACATTGGTTGTCACGTATCGAAATCCTAATAACAACACAAATCTTGTCAAGTTGTTAAATAAATGACTAACGTGCAACAAGAACACTTGAGCTAAGCTAAAGCACAAGAATACTTGAGCTAAAATTCGAAAGTCTAAACATTGGACATACCAAAACGAATCGACAACAACAAGTAGCTAAGTTCTCAAAATTCGAAGTACTGAATCAATCTCCATAACGAGGCGCAAACTACAAAGTAAACATGAGCATAAACAAGGGAATTTTTTAATATATCCAACAAATTTCTAGTCATGGACAGGATAGGTATATCTGGGAAATGAAAAGTCGGCTGCCCTATTAAACAAACAAAATCATACACATATCAAAGGAAAATATTTTGGATAAAAAGAAATGCTTTGCAGCATTTCACCATACGCTGCAGATGCGCAAAAGGTCACAAAAAAGAATTATCACTTCATTGTGTTAATTTTGGCTTTATATCCGAAAGAGGCCATGTAATCAGATAGCTAGTTAATTTTGTTTGGCCTAATCACTCTCCCTCTTCTGAACTTCTTCATTGGTGGGATTTTCAGTAGCATCTACAAGATAGAAACAAAGCAGAATGATTATTATTAGTTTTAAAAAACAAAGTGAGCCACAGAGACCATAAACATGATATAAGTGGGGTAGAAATAACCTTGTAGGTGTTTCTTGTTGATTTGACTCTGTGTCAACATAAAGCTCGCCTTCGGAGTTGTCATCATCAAGGACGACACATTGCAAAGATCTTTTCTTAATATGTTTTTTTGGCTCTTTCTTACTGTAGAGAAGAATGTCTTGGTAAACAAATAGATACATGTTTTGATAAAAAAAAAATCATTTTGACACAAGTAATGTTATTTGTATTGAGATGAAAAGGACTTTTTTTCTGTCTTCACCACCACAGATATATTGGCCACTCTACTATCTGTACAACACAAAAAGGTTTAAAGAACTTATAGAAATGCGAAGGAAGTCTGTTTTTTTTCTTTGGGCATGTAGAATGACCTAAATTTCAGTACTATTCTTTAATTATGGTCTAACTTGAATCTAAATATAAAAATAAAACTTAATTTGACTAAAAGACGTCCTGAACTTGTGATCATGCTTATTTTAACAAATTAATGCTATTTGTACTTGCAATATTTTATTTACTCCAATGGGCAACCCATTAAAATTTGCTCAAATTTTAGGTCTGTTTTTTTTCAAAAGGCAAAGGTGATTTCGCCTCGGGCGATGTCAAATTATTGTTCATTTTTTTGCACGGCAAATATTTTATAAAAAGAACGCCTGAGGCGACGGTGCAAATGTCGGAGGCGATCCTATGCAGATTAAAAAAATTTGACCATTGAGCTGAGGCGATTAGAGATAGTTTCAGGTGATGCCTTGTCTTGATACGTGCAATCAAGCCATAAACGGCTAGTTTGAAAAGTGTGGCACTTTGGAGGCTTGGGTATGACTTTGTGAAGTCCAATAACTATAAATATAAGTCTTTGAGAAAGCAACAAGCAAGAGTGAAGTGATCCATTGAAAGCATACGCTATCAGAATCATAAATGTATTATTATTCTCTTGTATTTTTGTTGTGAGGTTATTGTGCTTGTTTCAACAAGCTAATTTCATTCTTGTGAGAGTTTATGTTTGTTTCAACAAGTTTGTTTCATTCTTGTGAGGGAGTTTCTATTGTTCATCTTGTAAACACCTTGAAGGTGTAGTTCTTGCAACTCACAAGAGAGAAATTCCTTTTAAGGTCTTCCAACACTAAAGCAAGTTAAAAAATTGTATAAGTCATCGATAGGTGAAGTTGCTGCAAGGTTGTGGCTATCCTTGGAGCCATTAAGGCCAAGAAGAGTTTGTGTGTGCTAGCTTGGAACCCTCAAGGCGAAGATTGAAGTTGTTCTGGTGGAACATCGGTTAAATGATTTCTAATCGGGAAGAGGAGAACGTAGATGATTTATCGTCGAACTTCTATAGCATATACTTGTGTTATTTACTGCTTTATTTACATTATGTTTTTATATTATTTTGGATTCGATTATCATCAAGAATTCCCTAGTGCAAACTCGATTATTTGCAAATTCACTTTAAAATCGCTAAAGTAACCAAAGAACCTAATTCATCCCCCTCTTAGGTTCCAACATTATGGTATTACACACAATTTGAGAGATGAACTGCGTCAATTGGTCCATAGAAAGTTCTACTACCTTCCTGATGGGGGGCAGGTGGTTGATTCCTTTATTCAGGAGGAATGTTTTGACACTTCGGTTCAGGTTGACCTCTCCCGCCATGGTTTTGTCGGCCTCCACATCCACGTCTTCCAGCCATATCAAAGTCTTTAACTCATATTCCCGCAGACAGTGCCAATTAATATCACTAAAAAGTGCGATGACCTCGAGATACAATAAGAGGCGAGATTTTACCTCTTCGTTCTTCAATGCGCAAAATAATAGTGCCAAAACTTATGATCCTTGCCTCAGGTGACCTGAGAACACAAAATAAACATGATAAGGGGGTGGGAAGGTTTTTCCCCCTTGTCTCTTCCGACGCTCAAGTCAGATAAGAGGTAGGGAAAACAGATGCTATAAAGTAAGCAAGATACATTGTGAATGTCCAAAAGTATAGATCAAACCTGGTATTTTTAGGCGAAGAGTTATAATATAGGTGTAATTATTTCCATGTTCGGGATCTTTTAAGATACAAATAAGATCTGATAGGATCTGGAAGCTCCCCGATAAGGTCCACAAAATCCCGAAGACCTCACTGCCATAACTGGGGAAGATTCGTTTGTATGAGTATGAACTGATGAGCTCATACCACCTTGGACTAACAGGTCGGTCGGCTTAGACCGCCGGCGTAGAGGCAAACCGTCATGCCCCGAGACCGGGGTCGATAGCACCGGCGTTGAACTCAAATAATAATTCAACATCATCAAGTCTCATAATACATAATTCAACTAAAACCAGTCTTTTATTCCTTAAAATAAATATTCTTACAAGTTGGAATATGAAACTTATAGAACTGGTCTCCAATTTAAATACGCCAGCGGAAGCTTAATTAAATCAATGGCAACAGAATCTTGAATAATGACGTATATAGAATCACTATCCCCAAAACTTGTACTATTCGTCATCTTCGACATCTGTTTCACTTGGGATGGAGATAAGGGGTGAGCGTTTTGAAAAACATCGGCAAGTGGGGGCCAATCGAATGTGATAACAATATATTCATATGCATAATATTTTTCAGAACATCATAAATCATAACAGAAATTGATACTGACATTGAAACAGAACATAATAGAATTGCTCACATCAGAGCCAGAATAGAATCTGCTCAATCAGAACACATCACATCAGAATAATAACTGATATCATTCAAACATGGATCCATCGCATCAAAATCTAGAGGGACTTTCATAGATTCAAGTGGTGGCTCATGTGTATGTAGCACAATGCTCCGAATGTTCAGGAGGTGGCTCCCATGCATGTGGCAATTTGCCCCGCGGATTCAAGAGGTGCCCCCGTCATATAGCACTTTGCTCATTGGATTCAAGAGATGGCTCCCATCACACGTAGCACTTTGCTCAGTATAGCCCTTATTTCTCGTTGATCAAAAATTGTCAGAACATTGTAGTTTTAAAACATCAAATATTCATTGCAATTCAAAAACAAACTTATATTACTTCAAAACAAAAGAACAATATTATAGCAAAAACCCACTTACAGTTATTGATTCGAATATTGAACGGATTCTGGGTTGCAAACTTCCTCCTCTCTTCCTTGAGATTTTTGAAAATGTAGTGTGTGTAAGTGTGTGCAAATTTTGAAATCGTGCTGAATGGGAGATCATGTTCTCGAAAATAATGATGTTCATGACTTGGTGTCTTGGTAAGATATAGGATAGCAAGGTTGATGTGAGGTGCAACCCATGATCTTGTTTCCATAATTAAAGATAATCTTCCCTTCGATTAAGATTTGACTCAATTGATGCACTTTCCATAAGAGAAGATTTTAGCTCAATTTTGGCGGGAGACGGGTCTTCACACAAACGGATCTCACAACCCATCAGGTCGGCGATTCTTTTCAGGTCGGCGCTTCTCGTCAGGTCGGCAAGGCCCCAAGTAATGATAACGTCAATATTCAGGTTGGGACAGGACGTGAGGTCGGCAGTTAAGGTAAGGTCGGCACTTATGATCTCGTCCTTGATGATGATCTCTTGTTCCCAAGGGTATCAATTATTATATATGATGCACATACACTCCTAAAAATCACTCAATACAGTGTCGGACACTTCTAGGATACCGACACATATCAGACACTTATCGGAAATTTTTTTTTTAAAAAAAAAAACCGGACACCCATGTCGAACACTCTCCTCAAAATCTGACACCCTTGTCGGAGATCGTCGATTGGCATGTCCTACACAAAAAAGATAATTTTGGGGGTTAATTGTTCAATTAAAAAGTTTTTAGCTAAAATAAAATTTGGACATGTTAGTTAAACTGTATGTTAATTGAAGTAACATACATTTGGTGTTAGTGTGGGTGATACTATGATGATTTTAGTGATACCTTCATTTATATGCCTTTTGAATTTGATAAGAATATTTTGATGTTATCTTTTATTTGGACTTGTTTGTTCAATTTTATGTTAATTGAAGTAATATGTATTTGGTGTTAGTATGAGTGATACTATGATAGTTTCAGTGACATGTATTTATTTATATGCTTATTAAATTTTGTAAGAATATTTTTGTTGCTTTACATGGTTTTCGAATTTAAAAATTGTGAATTTTAGTATTTTGTAATATATTACATGTATACAAATATATAAATATAAAGGTGTGTTACATCCGTATCGTATCCTGGAAATTTTGAAAATTTGTGTCGCCGTGTCATTGCCGTGTCGTGTCAGTGTCCGTGCGTCGTAGATTATTATTATTATAATATGACAAATTATGTAATGTCAAAAAACACTTGAGAATAATGAATGAAAACGAAACGAGAATATATAGTTGGAGATTTTTATGCACCTTCAGGTCCATAAATATGATGTATCAGTACTCAAGCGGCCTTTGGAACGGAGAAGAAGCCGTGTTGGCGAATATAACGACGTGTTTACTCTAATAGTAACAGGTTTCCGTTTCACAAATCACATTCCAACGGGGAAATTTTTCTATGCATATGCATCAAGTTATGTTATTCACCAATATATGAATATATAACTATATATGTGTATATGTTTTGATGTTTGTAGGACTATATCCATACAAAAATAACCCTTCCAACGGCTGTTAAAAATATTTAGTATAATTTGGAAGTATTTTAATGTTTGTATCTAGTAAATAAAAAAAGGGAAAATTTCGGGCCGGTACTACTTGGTAAAAGATTTTTCAGCCCAGTCACCCCAAAAAATATTCTTTCAACTAGGTCCAATTTTGGTCAAAATGACCAAAATAGTCTTCTGCCTTCCTTGGATCACCTCCTTCAATATCAAACCCTAGTCTCCAACCCTCACATCGCACCAGTAGAAATTATTCGGATGATTTAGCGATGCCGGACAAATGTAGTAGTACCTTCCCGGATGAGTAGAATATTGACCAGCCATACGTAGAACCATACATCCATTCCCGCACGAACATTGGGGTGGACTCTTCGTTTCAAAATTACCTCTGTCGAATAAATACGTTAAAAAAGGGAACTATAATTGCAGACGCATGTATTGGCATATTGTTCATTAAATAAGAAGTACGTAATTATTTACTACATTTTTGAAAACAAAATGTTGAAATGTGAAATAAGCTCTAATATGTGCAAATCAATGTAAGCTGTTAAACTTTTGTGAAGTTTAATTCATAAAATTAAACTATCGATGCATGTTGAGTCTACCGATGCATGTAATTTACATGCACCGGTAGACTATCGGTGCATGTAAATTACATGCACCGATAGATTGGTAATTGGAATTCAGTTGAGCACATGTGGGATTTTTACTATCTGGTGTTTCGTTTCAATTTAGGAATTTCTTTCTTTCTTTGTTTCTGTTTATTTACATATGTTTATGGTATTCTGAAATTACTTCTTACGTGGTTGCAAATGTTGAGTCTACCGATGCATGTAATTTACATGCACCGGTAGACTATCGGTGCATGTAAATTACATGCACCGATAGATTGGTAATTGGAATTCAGTTGAGCACATGTGGGATTTTTACTATCTGGTGTTTCGTTTCATTTAGGAATTTCTTTCTTTCTTTGTTTCTGTTTATTTACATATGTTTATGGTATTCTGAAATTACTTCTTACGTGGTTTGGATTAATTACATCATTCTAATTTATGTTGGTGCATTTTCTTTTATAATATTTATCTGAAATAGAAGGCTTGAGATGTGAAATAACAAAATGAATAAGAAAGCAAAACCTAAGTCTAAAGATGCATGTAATTTACATGCACCAATGAGTCTATCGGTGCATGTGAATTACATGCACCGATAGACTCATGAACTACCGGTGCATGTAAATTACATGCACCACTGAGTCTATCGGTGCATGTAAATTACATGCACCGATAGACTCATGAACTGCCGGTGCATGTAAATTACATGCACCAATGGTTTCAATATCATTGCATTCTCAAAATTTTAATTCAAACAATTGATCGAACATCTCAAATACATTATAATTTTGAGTCGTCTACCGGTGCATGTAAATTACATGCATCGGTAGACTCAACATGCATCGATAGTTTAATTTTATGAATTAAACTTCACAAAAGTTTAACAGCTTACATTGATTTGCACATATTAGAGCTTATTTCACATTTCAACATTTTGTTTTCAAAAATGTAGTAAATAATTACGTACTTCTTATTTAATGAACAATATGCCAATACATGCGTCTGCAATTATAGTTCCCTTTTTTAACGTATTTATTCGACAGAGGTAATTTTGAAACGAAGAGTCCACCCCAATGTTCGTGCGGGAATGGATGTATGGTTCTACGTATGGCTGGTCAATATTCTACTCATCCGGGAAGGTACTACTACATTTGTCCGGCATCGCTAAATCATCCGAATAATTTCTACTGGTGCGATGAATACCATGAACGTATTTTAAGATCCACTAGCCAGCCGTCTCAACCAAATGACAGTGGTATCATCGATGTGCAATCCAGCAACATTGATTGAAATTGATTGAAGACGAGGATGAGAACGACAACGAGATTCAATTTGTGAAGAACAAAATTCGATACTTGTTCTGAAATTTTAAAGCAATTCAACCAATCGAACAATCTGCTATTGAGAACATGGATTAATTAGATAGGGGTGTTTAAGTCATAAAAATGGATTAATTAGATTAGGGTTCCATAAAATAGACTTATGTGAAAGATATTTTTTAAAAGATGTATTTAGTTGAAAGAAGAGTTTTTAGGGTGATTTAGTTGAAAGATGTTTTAAAAAGTGGTACCTTCTTGTAATTTCCTCATAAAAAAAAGCATTTTTTAAAAATCTTTAGTAAAACCACAGAAAACATTATTTGCTAAGATCCATTAATTGGATTAGTATTGATGTTTAAAAATATTTTTAAAAAAATTTAGATTATTGGTCTAATCATGAGGAACAGTTGTGTTTTATTTTTTTGATCATGTAAGTCGTCAAATTTTTATATTATTAGAATAAATTGGTTTATTTTTCACTTTTAGTCCTCTTTTTGCTGGAGAAGTTAGTGGACACGTTAGCAATATCTGATTACATGTCAGTAACAGTCGGTGTCACACCAGCTCTCCGATAAAAATGACTAAACTTTAACAATTTAGAGGGTAAAAACCAAAACAAACCAAATTCTAGCATAAATTTGCTAATTTTCCCTTTGGTAATGCTTATTTTGAAATTAATCTTCATTTGATCATGAATTTGAAAAATAACCTCATGCACATTATTTTCGTATTTTTACATGCGATCCCATATTTAGGATATTTTTCATATTTGGAGGTTATATAAAAAAGTTTTTGAAAATTAGAAATCAAACAAACTGTTTCACCAAAGTCATATATCTAACTAGCCATACATACTTGTGTATATATAACTAGCAACTTAGGAATCCTAGATACCTAGTTTATTTAATTTTGTCATATTTCTATCACATCATATGCGGATGTCGTGAGAAGTTGTCCCACACTCAATTGAGAGCTTAAAAATTATATTTGCTCCTTATAAATGATTTTGGGTTAATTCTCTCGTGACAAGATCAGTTTTTACATATTTTTGTGTTTATTTTGATTGCGACTTAAAAGTGATGTTTAACATTTTTAGTGCATGTTTACATGTCAAAATCATTGGTTTTCATGGCGTATAGGTGTAATCGAAAAGTGAAGTCGAAACAGTTGAATAAGAGATGATTTTGTATGGTTTAGGCACCTCGGCTTCACGACGCAAGAAAAGAGAGAGAAAATCAATTACTAAGCATGGTTCGTGTGCGGCTTAATTAAGGAAGCAAGCAGGAAAAAATGTCGTGCATTTCTTTCTAAGTGGACCCTGTATATGCAATGATGAAAAAAGAAGAATTGAGCAAGAAATAAGGCCAATGATATTGCCAAAGCTCAAATTGTTTCTGCCAGAGCTATATTTTCGATTTTTCAATTTTACCCCGCTTTGGTTTTTGAATTTGGTGTGAGTTGCTCAACTGAAGTTAAACGACGATGCGAATTTGGATTTATTGATATAATGTACTCCTCCCGCTGCGACCGCAAGTCCATCAGTATAAATGACGATGCTTGATTTCCCTCCGATGCCACAATCTCACACGCCTCAAGCTCTACAGCTGCCGTGAGATCTCTGATCAGGGAATGTTGGCTGTAGCTCGAAATGTCAAGTATTTACGTAAATTTTCATGTGGATCATGTATGTTTGGAGCCAAAGGCATGAACGCTCTGTTGGATATTTCATCTTCGCTTGAGGAACTTTCGGTTAAACTTTTGCGGGAATTAATGATGGATTTAAATCATTTGCGGGAATTCATCTTCGCAATTGTTTGACCGAGATAAATTTGGAGAGGCTGCAAGTGAGTGATGTGGGGCTTATGGCAATCTCGAAGTGCCCGGATTAGGAGATCTTGCACTTGGGGAAGACTCCTGATTGCTCAAATGTTGGGATTTCAGCAATTGCTGAGACTTGTAAGCTTTTTTTTTTCTAAGACTTGTAAGCTTTTGAGGAAGCTACATGTCGATGGGTGGAGGACAAATAGGATAGGTGATGAGGGTCTGATTTCGATTGCCAAGAATTGTGTGATCTTGTGGAACTGGTTCTTATTGGGGTGAACCCAAGCTCCGAAAGTTTGATGGCTATGGCTTCAAATTGTCAAAAGTTGGAAAGCGCTTTGTGGAAGTGAAACGATAGGCGATCTTGAGATATCATTGCAGCTAAATGGAAGCTAGTACTGGTGATGGATGGGAACATGATGATGGTGTAGAATTCCCATCAATAATCAATGGAGCAGTAACTGGTATTGGTGAAAATGTTGCTGCAGCAGATGTTGATACTCCATCAACGGGTAATGGAGCTAGTGTTGGGTTTCCGTACCCCGGCGCCAGATCCAAACGCAGCGGAAATAAATACTGATGTGATCCGTTATTTTACGTGTTTGGTAGAATTAGGTGTTTACGAAAAATAAAAGGAATACACCAATATTTTTTACGTGGAAAACCCTCAAATTGAGAGAAAAACCACGGGACCTAGTCCAGTATAAAGTTCCACTATAAATATTGATGATTTACAGGACTCTCTAGACACAAAAAATAATCGTTCAATGACTTACATAAACTGTTTATAAAAATAACAAAAAAGACCGAACAGACATAAATTTGCTCTCTTCGGAGTCTTTTTGCCCAGAAAATTTCAACCCTTTCTGTGATGACATCCGCGGGTATTTATAGGACTATTCCTAGTGATTGACTCGCGGGAGATCCGGAACACGATGTCCTCTGATCGTGGCTTAACTGGAGCCTCACACGTCTGAGAAATCCGCGCCCCATTATTGCACGTTCATTCACGCCGGTTAATTTGTTAGTTATTCCCGGGTCTTCCGCTAATCTTTGACCAGAAAACCGAGGAGGGTTACAACTGTTCGGTATAAACCCTGCTCGGTGCTTTCCATTCGGTGCACTATGTTCGGTATATGTCTTTGTTCGGCCCTTGAGGGATTTTACCCGAGGAGGTCAATATGTCATATGACATCACCTCACCCCCCCTAAAGTAAAGCAAGACGAGACCTTTGAAGTCTTGTTTTATTGTCTTCGGGTAAAATCCCAAACTTGACCTGCTCGGGATATTTTTGCCGCCCTTTTTTCCCGCCCATCTATTATTGCTCCCCCTTCTGGATCTCGTCCCCACTTACCCCCTAAGGGGTATTTTCCTTTCTATATAGACCAACTCCGAGGAGGGCTCCGTTTTCCCGTCCCCTCTTTCTTTATTGAAGTGGCCTCCTACTTTTGTGTTTCCCTTAGTCAATTATTTCCCAATAGCTATAGGTTATTAGCAGGCTTCTTCATAGTTCTTTCTTATCTGGGTTTTACCCCTACTCCCGAGCTTTTTCATTGTTTCTTCCAACTGAACAAGAAAGAGATCGGGCTTTTTTACTTTTCCTCAAGGACAGGGGTTGGCTTCCTCAAAAAATACCCCTCGTCTATAAAAAATTGGAAAAACTCTTACTTCTTTGCTCGTCCCCTCCAGCCTTGGGATTGCCCTATGGAGTGGAGGGAAAGTCTCCCGAGGGGGAAATCGATCAAGGGTCACCTTGAGGAGGAACCGTATTTGTCGGTTCGTCGTGCACTTGGCGATCAGTGTTATAATTTGATGGAGCTGATTGACGACGGACTGCTATACTTGTTCCAATTGAGCCCCAAGGGTGTATCCTTGAAAATGTCCCTCGGTGAGTGCTTTCCAAGTAATCTTCTTCGTTTTACTTTTAACTTATCATGTTCGGACTAATATTTCTCTGCTCTTTTCAGAAACAAAAATGATGAAGGCAATGATAGCCGAGAAGCTAAGGGAGAAGAGCCAAAAGGGCCAAACTTCTAAGGCTGCTGCTATTCCTGCACCTCCCCCTTCTATTGAGATTTTGACTCCTTCTGAGGAGAAGGCTTCACCTGAGAAGACTCATGCTCTTCATCGCAAGAGGAAGACTACTCCCGAAGGTCCAAGTTCCTCGCCCCAAGCACCTCCTACTAAGAAAACTTCTTCTTCCCTCATCCCTTCCGAACCTCGAGCCTCTTCTCAACCCGCTCTCGGTGTGTCTCGACCTTCTTCGAGATACCATATCCCTTCGTGGACGTACTCCCCTACTGTTCCACTACTGAAAAAACCCGATCCCAAAGCCTCCCATTCCATGCTGTGCTATACCCCTAACCCTGCTGACTGAAAATACCTCGGGGAGCTGGCCTTCAGCAACTTGGTGAACGACTTCTCCTCCTCCTTTACCCAGGTAAATGTTTATGCCCATTAATTTGTTCCGTTTGTCTTCTTTCAATACCTTCATTTGTTATTTTAATTTTATATATGATATGATGCAGGCCCACATGATGGCGTGTGAACTTCTCACTCGTTTTCATTCAGTTCGATTGGCTGATGGGCAAAATCAGAAGCGCATCCGGCAGTTAGAGGGTATGGGTGAGGAGTTGAAGAAAACGGTGAGCCTTTTAGAGGAGCGGCACTCGGCCCTGGTATCGGCTCGGGACAAGGCAGAGCAGGTCCTGGCAGAGGAGCGGACAAAGTTTGCTGCTCTGGAAGATGCTAACTCTTCTTTGTCAGAGCAGTATAAAGCCCTGGCTGAGCAACATCAAGCTGTCTCCGAGCAGCTGGCTCAGGAGAAATCTTCCACAGCTGCTCGTGCGGAAGAACTATGGCTTTCGAAGAAAGCAGACGTTTTGAAGTCTCCAGAGTATAGCAGCATGGTGGCTGACCGTGCTTACAAGTTTTTTGATCATGGCTTTGAAGCATGTGTCAATCAATTTGGATCTCAGGGCTATCCGCCCGAAGGAGCTTCCAAAGATTTTCTTGATGTTAATGCTGCTCTTGAGAGCCTCCCCGAGGAATTATTCCAGCCATAGAATAGGGCTTTTATCTTTTATTGTACTTCTTTCTTTTTTATTAATGAAATCATTTGCTTGTATCTTGGAACAAACTCGCTACCCCGAGCGCAAACACTTAGGCAATTTTAGGTTTAAAACGTGGACCAAACATCCCGATCCCACGAGTAAACAACTAAAATTCCGAACAGCTCGCTACCCCGAGCACAAACACTTAGGCAATTTTAGGTTTAAAACGTGGACCAAACATCCCGATCCCACGAGTAAACAACTAAAATTCCGAACAGCTCGCTACCCCGAGCACAAACACTTAGGCAATTTTAGGTTTAAAACGTGGACCAAACATCCCGATCCCACGAGTAAACAACTAAAATTCCGAACAGCTCGCTACCCCGAGCACAAACACTTAGGCAATTTTAGGTTTAAAACGTGGACCAAACATCCCGATCCCACGAGTCAACCGATGATAATGTAATGTTTAAACGTGGACCAAACATCCCGATCCCACGAGTAAACCGATGATAATGTAATGTTTAAACGTGGACCAAACATCCCGATCCCACGAGTAAACCGATGATAATGTAATGTTTAAACGTGGACCAAACATCCCGATCCCACGAGTAAACCGATGATAATGTAATGTTTAAACGTGGACCAAACATCCCGATCCCACGAGTAAACAACTAAAATTCCGAACAGCTCGCTACCCCGAGCACAAACACTTAGACAATTTTAGGTTTAAAACGTGGACCAAACATCCCGATCCCACGAGTAAACCGATGATAATGTAATGTTTAAACGTGGACCAAACATCCCGATCCCACGAGTAAATCGATGATAATGTAATGTTTAAACGTGGACCAAACATCCCGATCCCACGAGTAAACAACTAAAATTCGAACAGCTCGCTACCCCGAGCACAAACACTTAGGCAATTTTATATTTAAAACGTGGACCAAACATCCCGATCCCACGAGTAAACAACTAAAGTTCCGAACAGCTCGCTACCCCAAGCACAAACACTTAGACAATTTTAGGTTTAAAACGTGGACCAAACATCCCGATCCCACGAGTAAACCGATGATAATGTAATGTTTAAACGTGGACCAAACATCCCGATTCCACGAGTAAACCGATGATAATGTAATGTTTAAACGTGGACCAAACATCCCGATCCCACGAGTAAACAACTAAAATTCCGAACAGCTCGCTACCCCGAGCACAAACACTTAGGCAATTTTAGGTTTAAAACGTGGACCAAACATCCCGATCCCACGAGTAAACAACTAAAATTCCGAACAGCTCGCTACCCCGAGCACAAACACTTAGGCAATTTTAGGTTTAAAACGTGGACCAAACATCCCGATCCCACGAGTCAACCGATGATAATGTAATGTTTAAACGTGGACCAAACATCCCGATCCCACGAGTAAACCGATGATAATGTAATGTTTAAACGTGGACCAAACATCCCGATCCCACGAGTAAACAACTAAAATTCCGAACAGCTCGCTACCCCGAGCACAAACACTTAGGCAATTTTAGGTTTAAAACGTGGACCAAACATCCCGATCCCACGAGTAAACAACTAAAATTCCGAACAGCTCGCTACCCCGAGCACAAACACTTAGGCAATTTTAGGTTTAAAACGTGGACCAAACATCCCGATCCCACGAGTCAACCGATGATAATGTAATGTTTAAACGTGGACCAAACATCCCGATCCCACGAGTAAACCGATGATAATGTAATGTTTAAACGTGGACCAAACATCCCGATCCCACGAGTAAACAACTAAAATTCCGAACAGCTCGCTACCCCGAGCACAAACACTTAGGCAATTTTAGGTTTAAAACGTGGACCAAACATCCCGATCCCACGAGTAAACAACTAAAATTCCGAACAGCTCGCTACCCCGAGCACAAACACTTAGGCAATTTTAGGTTTAAAACGTGGACCAAACATCCCGATCCCACGAGTCAACCGATGATAATGTAATGTTTAAACGTGGACCAAACATCCCGATCCCACGAGTAAACAACTAAAATTCCAAACAAACTCGATGAATCAAATACTTTCATTTTATTACTACTGAATTCATAAAACAATAAAAAAAAAGAAAGATTACACAAAATACTTCTTCAGGTTATGAATGTTCCAAGGTCTTACCAATTTCCGACCTTCATGATCTTCCAGCCTGTATGCTCCTCTTCCGATTACTTCCTTAATTTTGTAAGGCCCTTCCCATTTGGGTGCCAACTTTTTCACCTCCCCAGCAGGATTTGTTCTTCGTAACACTAAATCACCAACTTGAAATGTTCTTGATCGAACCCTTCGGTTATAGGCGTTGGTAATCCTTACTTTATATAGCTCTGTTCTTGCTACAGCCTGTTCTCTTAGCTGATCAATCTCATCCAACTCTTGCATTCTCTTAAACTCGTTCTGCTCTGGATCATAACATTGTACGCGGAGAGACTCAACCCCAATTTCTGCTGGAATGAGGGCCTCCGAACCGTATACTAGACTATATGGAGTTTCCCCTGTAGATACCCGAGGAGTTGTTCGATATGCCCACAAGACTCCAGGTAGTTCATTTACCCATTCTCCTCGGGCCCCTTCCAGCTTCGTCTTAATCCCATGTAATAGAATACGGTTAATAACTTCGACTTGTCCATTTGATTGTGGATAGGCTACTGACGTGAATATTTGCTTAATTTTCATCTCTTCGCACCACTCCTGTATTTTCTTTCCCTGAAATTGCCTTCCATTATCCGAAATAATTCTCCTCGGTATTCCGAACCGACATACTATACTCCTCCATAAGAATTTGATGACTTCCTCCTCAGTTATTTTTGCTAAAGGCTCGGCTTCCACCCATTTCGTAAAGTATTCTACTGCTACTATGAGGAATTTTCTTTGCCCCGTGGCAAGGGGAAAAGGTCCGACGATGTCCATCCCCCATTGATCAAAGGGACAGGAAGTGATACTGCTATTTAAGACCTCTGCGGGTATGTGAGATAAATTTGCATGTTTCTGGCAATTGTTACATTTTTTAACAATTCCTTCGGCATTTTCTCTCATACTGGGCCAATAATATCCTGCCCGAAGGGCTTTCTGATATAACATATTACTTCCCGAATGATTCCCACAACAGCCTTCGTGAATTTCCTTTAGTAAATGTTTTCCTTCTTGCGTTGATGTGCATTGCAAGAAAGAAGCTGAAAATCCCCTTTTGAACAATTTGCCCTCTGTCAACACAAAACGCCTCTCCATTCTCTTCAGCCGAGCAGCTTCCTTTGGATCTAACGGCAACACCCTATTTTTCAAGAATTTAATGATATGCTCCCGCCAATCAGATATGACACAAGGCTCCAAATTCATTATACTGTTGATTGCTATGTGTGAGACCAAAAGATCTTGTACCAGCACTTTCCTGTTCTTCCACTCATGGATGGAGCTGGCCAACTTTGCAAGTGAATCTGCTCGGTCATTATCCTCTCGTGGTATTTGCTTTAACTCTACCTCCTGGAACTGAGCCGTTAATAATTGAGCCTTCTCCACATATTTTTTCAGCTTTTCTTCTTTCACCTTGTACACCCCATTTACCTGTTGTACAACCAGCATTGAATCCATGAACACTTTTACTTTCCGAGCTCCGGCGTCTAATGCCACTTGTAAACCAGAGAGGAGAGCTTCGAATTCGGCTTCATTGTTTGAGGAATGAAAACCGAACTGAATAGCTATGGAGACTTCCTCTCCTTCTGGACTGATCAGTATAATTCCTACCCCGCTTCCCTTCTGAGTAGATGACCCATCTACAAATAAGCTCCAATATTTTTCTTCGCGAGTATGAGTTACTTCAACCAAGAAATCAGATAAGGCCTGAGCCTTGATGCTAGTCCGGGGCTGATAAGAAATATCGAACTCGCTCAATTCTGTGGCCCATTTCACCATCCTCCCTGAAATTTCAGCTTTTGACAAGAGCCTTCCTAAAGGAGTGCTCGTTACCACCATGATAGGGTGAGATAGAAAATAAGGACGAAGTCTTCTTGCAGTGATCACCAGAGCCAAAGCTAACTTTTCAATTTCTGGGTATCTTTGTTCGGCTCCTTGCAAAGCTCGGCTGACATAATATACCGGTTGCTGCTGCCCCAATTTCTCTTGAATTAACACCGAGCTGATAACTTCCTCGGTTACCGACAAGTAGACGAGGAGGGTCTCATTGTGCTCGGGTTTATTCATCAGGGGTAACTGAGCTAGATATTCTTTCAAATCTTCGAAAGCCCTCTGACACTGATCGTCCCATTCAAACTGGATTCCTCGCCTTAAGGCCTTAAAGAAAGGCAAACTCCTATCAGCCGATCTAGATATGAATCGACTAAGCGCTGCTATTCTTCCTGCTAACCTTTGCACTTCGTTCAGGGTCCGAGGAGGGTTTATTTCTTGGATTGCTCGGATTTTCTGAGGGTTAGCTTCCACACCTCTCTCTGTCACCATGTACCCCAAGAATTTTCCACTATGAATTCCGAAGGTACATTTGACAGGATTTAACTTCATGCCAAATTTTCTTAAAGTGGCAAAGACTTCCTCCATATCCTCTATCAGATTTTGGGCCTTCTTGCTTTTGATCAGGACGTCATCCACATAAACCTCCACGTTCTGTCCTATTTGATCTTTGAACATCTTATCCATCAGTCTCTGATAAGTAGCCCCAGCATTTTTTAATCCGAAGGGCATGACGATATAACAAAAAGTTCCTCCCGCTGTGACAAAGCTAACCTTGGACTGATCTTCGCGGGCTAAGGGGATTTGATGATACCCCTGATAAGCATCCATAAGACATAACAACTCATGTCCCGCAGTAGAATCCACTAATTGATCAATCCTCGGCAATGGGTAACAATCTTTGGGACACGCTTTGTTCACGTCCCGAAAATCTACACACATCCTCCACTTGTCTCCCGTTTTAGGTACTAGAACCACATTTGAGAGCCATGTAGGGAAACTAATCTCCCGTATATGACCTGCTTTCAACAACTCCTCCACTTGTTTAGCTATAACGGCATCCTTCTCGGGTCCGAAATGCCTTCTCTTCTGTTTAATTGCCCGAGCACCCGGATCAACATTTAGATGATGCTCAGCAATCTCTGGTTTTACCCCAATTAACTCAGAGGAATTCCAAGCGAACACATCCACGTTAGCTATTAAGCAGTCAATCACCCTTTTCCTCAATTCGGGATCCAACTTAGATCCAATGCGAGTAATTTTCGCCGGGTGACCTAACTCGATACTCATGAATTCCTCCTCGGGGATTATCCGCTCCTCCTCCTCGGGCTGTCCATGTTTCCTCTTATTACTTCCTCGCTCCCCATCTTCTCCATTTTTCCCTTTGCCTTGCTTCAACTCTTGCACATAGCATTTTCTTGATGAACTTTGACTTCCTCTTACTTGTCCCACTTCCTCTCCTACCGGGAATTTTATCTTCAGGTGGTAAGTAGAAGCAACTGCTTCAAAGGCCGTTAACGCCGGGCGACCCAATATTATATTATAGGAGGAGGGTGCATCCACTATGAGGAAAGTGATCATCTTCGTCTTTGTCTTGGGCTCCTCCCCTAATGTGACGGGTAAAGACACTTGTCCTATAGGACTTATGGCTTCTCCAGTAAACCCATGCAAAGAAGTATTTACTTTTTGCACAGCTATACTTCCTAATTCCATCTGCTTCAACGTATTAAGGAAGAGCACATCCGCCGAGCTGCCTGTATCAACGAAGATTCTTTGCACATTATAGTTGGCTACTGTGGCTGAAATTACCAGTGCATCCTCGTGGGGAAAATAAATCCCTTGTAAATCGGCAGGTCCGAAAGCTATAGAAGGACTCTCCTGAGCATGACTCGGATTAATGGATAACACTTCGAGTTTTCGAGCATAACTTTTTCTTGCTCGGTTAGAATCTCCACATGATGTTCCTCCCGAAATTATATGTATAGTCCCTCGGTTAGGAACATTGCTCATGGTTCTCTCCCTGGTAACTTGATTTCCTGCCTCCCCTCTTTCCCCCCGTACTGCCCAAGGGACTAGCTGAAGTACTCCTCTCCCGGGATTAACATTATTCCGGGGGAAAGGAGCACTGTTTCTCAAGTCATCGTCAGCTCCTCGCCTTACATCCATTCTTCCTTCATGAAAGCTCCCTCCTCGGGCACTTCCTCCTCGGAATACTCCTCTTCCATAAGGTCCCCCCCGACCCCTCTTCGGCATTATTTGATTCATGGCTACCTCCCGATAAGGTCTCATCGGTAGGTACTGATCAAAGTTCCTCTTGGGCTGTTCATGCGGCCTCTCCTTCCTATTGACTTCACCACCATTTTTTATTTCCTTCTTCTGCTTCATCCTCTGCGCTTCCTCCAAATTAATATATTTAGAGGCACGTCCCAGTAATTCATCATAATCTGACGGTGGCTTCTTGGCTAACGATCTGAACAGATCCCCCTCTCTCAACCCTTGGGTGAAAGCGCTGGCTAGTATTTCAGATGTCACATGCGGAACATCAAGGCATGCCTGATTGAATCTTTTCAGAAAATCCCGCAGGGACTCCTTATCCATCTGCCTGAGACCGAACAAACTCAAGGCTGTTCTCTTGCAACTTCTACTGCTCGCGAATTGATGAAGGAACAACGAGCTGAATTTGGGAAAGGAATCCACTATTCCTGATGGTAACTGATTGAACCATGACTGAGCAGCGCCGGCTAGAGTAGTCAAGAACACTCTACATTTCACCCCATCTGACAGCTGATGAAGGAGTGAGGCATTCTCAAATCGAGATAAATATTCTTCTGGATCTGTGCTACCATCATAATTCCCCACACTCAAAGTTCTGAAATTAATAGGCAGAGGATCATCAATGACCTGGGGAGTGAATGGAGTGCTTCTTCTTGCTGAGTTAATACGGCCTTCCATTTTATTGCGCATTCTTTGTAGCTCCTCCTTTAGATCCTCCATTTGATGGTGCAAAGCCCTATCTATTTCATCGTTTGAACGATTAAAGAAATCTTTCGATTCTTCCACCTCCTCCTCCGACTTCTTTATAGAAGTCGAATCTTCTTCCTCTTCTTTACTTTCTTCCTGACAGGGGGGGGGGGGGGGGGGGGGGAGTCATGAATTGCTTCATAACTTCTCCAACAGTTTTGGCTATCACCTCAGTTAAATGTTCCATGGGTATTCCTTGGGTAGGTAATACCCGCGAAGCATTCTGCGATGATCCAGCCTCTCCAGCCCCTTCTGGTTCTGGGCATGAACGTGGAGGAGTCAGTGGTTTATCCCTCCCCAACATTGGCCCTCGCCCTTTGCTTCTAACCATTTCGCCTTGGACTCTTGATGAAAAAAATCTCTGCTTCAACGTCTTTACTCTCTTTGTTCCCACAGACGGCGCCAATGATGTGATCCGTTATTTTACGTGTTTGGTAGAATTAGGTGTTTACGAAAAATAAAAGGAATACACCAATATTTTTTACGTGGAAAACCCTCAAATTGAGAGAAAAACCACGGGACCTAGTCCAGTATAAAGTTCCACTATAAATATTGATGATTTACAGGACTCTCTAGACACAAAAAATAATCGTTCAATGACTTACATAAACTGTTTATAAAAATAACAAAAAAGACCGAACAGACATAAATTTGCTCTCTTCGGAGTCTTTTTGCCCAGAAAATTTCAACCCTTTCTGTGATGACATCCGCGGGTATTTATAGGACTATTCCTAGTGATTGACTCGCGGGAGATCCGGAACACGATGTCCTCTGATCGTGGCTTAACTGGAGCCTCACACGTCCGAGAAATCCGCGCCCCATTATTGCACGTTCATTCACGCCGGTTAATTTGTTAGTTATTCCCGGGTCTTCCGCTAATCTTTGACCAGAAAACTGAGGAGGGTTACAGCTGTTCGGTATAAACCCTGCTCGGTGTTTTCCATTCGGTGCACTATGTTCGGTATATGTCTTTGTTCGGCCCTTGAGGAATTTTACCCGAGGAGGTCAATATGTCATATGACATCAAATACAATAAACAGATCTGATCCGGGGACGGTCGATCGCGCTTGATTCATATATAAACATGCATAAATCGAATAAATGCACGAAAAGGAATTACCGTTCACCGACGTGAATCTGATAGGGGTGACCCTCGAGTCCAACCAACCTGACCAGATCTACAAGTCAACACCAGTGCTAGTGTGATGACGGCTATTCCATGAGATGAAGTGTATTGAATGGTCTAACTCAACCCTAAAGATGAATGTTATATTTATAGTGTTATTGATTTAACTAATTGGGCTTGGGTCCATAAAGCCCATCGGGCCAACGTTTGGCTTGCTGGGCATTTATGCTAACAATCTCCCACTTGCCCAAAAGCCAACACAAAACTCCAAACTCATAATCCAAGTAACTCAATCCAATTGAATAACTTGATGTACTACTAATGTACATAATTATGAGACATAAATATATCAAACGTTTTAATTTTAGAACTTTCTATAAATGAAACATTTTCAAATATAGAAACTCCACTAAAGGGAGGAGCTTTCAAAAATTAAATTCATCTTTTCTAAATCACTCAATTTGAGCACTTAACATTTAAGTCTCAATTATCATCAATAGATCGGCGGCCGGTTGATTGTGACCCAACGAGGCTCAAGTGTATCATAGCAGTAGGATCACAACCTTTGTGATTTTAGAAGTCAAGCAACTTCTTTGGGCTTACCCTAAATGCCCCATTGTCAATTAAACTCCCTTAATAGACAATTACCGAAATATAATTCCAGCAACAACCTACCGATCATGGGTAGCGCCTAGCATCTGCGCTTCACGAAGACCTAGATACAAATGACTAGCAACGTACGAGAACCTGTCAGCCATAGTTAGCGTGCAGTACATTCCTTTCACTCAATATGTCCCGACTGAATCAAGGGCATTGGTTGATCGAGACCCTTTATGATTTCAATAACTATGTATTTGTTTCACGTTATATGATTCATTGTGTGCGTATATGAAAAACTCATTTTTCACAAACACTACCCACTCTGGCCAGAGATTCCTCGAATCATATATAGAAAAACACATAGGACATCCTGGTTCATCAAGACCAGTGGTGAATCCCCAACGACAATCATAGGCCCCTGACAGCATCACTGAATACCCAAAATAATGACTTTATGACCCAATGTGATCAGTCATTAAATCAAAGTACACAGCTATCTATCAAGACCTCAATGACGCCTCGGGTCATGAGGAGTAATGGTGCACAACTATGACTAGAAATTCTATACTCGACAAATGGTAACCACTTATAGAATTCCGAGTAGGGTCGTTCAGTGAACTCATTTCTAATGAGCACCTATTCATGTGTGCTGACTTCTCCAAGCCAACGCCGATGAAACGCGGCGCACTACACTAGACACATCATGAATACCAGTCTCTAACGAGCATATATCGATATCCCATTCTCGAAGGCTCATCGACCAGGAAAATTTAGAAATCGCAGTCGAGAATGTATTTCATGGTCACCATCATATGCGTAACCACATTCTATGGACTATAGCAATCTCAAGGACTTCATCAATGCATCAAGATGCATGGGTAAACAGATGAAGAAGTGCCATATATATTAATATTCAAACAAAGATTTGTCATAATAAGATTATAAGTACAATCAATCAACTATTGATTTACTTAATCATGTATGACAACAATATCTTTCACTTTCCAAAGCCAACTACTCATGTGTCTTAAGACCATCTTCCCAAGATGTCTATCAGACACCAATCATTGTAAATGCTTTGTCAGTGGATTCACTATTCTGTTGAAGCGATTCTCTCGATAATAATGTCGCGTCTACCATCTGTCTCATTAGATAGTATTTTCTCAATATATGTTTGGATCCTTATGAGATCTTGGCTATGCATAATAGCTCAAATGTTGTCACAGTACACAGAGAGTGTGTCAACTGCACTAGAAATTACACCCAACTCTTGGATGAAATTTCTTATCCAAACTGCCTATTTGCTGCATCGTATGCTGCAATGTATTCAGCTTCACTGGTGGAATCCAATGTGGTGTCTTGCTTGGAACGTTTCCAAGAGACATCACCATCATTGAGCTTAAATACAAATCCGAACATCGATATGATATCATCTACATCCAAATTAAAAACCAGCATCAGCTTAGCCTTCAACTTTTATTTCTCCACTTACAGATCCAAAAACCATGAACATATCATAAGTTCTTCATAAGAACTTGAGGATTATTTTCACAGTTTTCCAGTGACCTTCACCGGGATCTGTCTGATGTCTGCTCATTACTCTAAGAACATACATCAGGCCAAGTACATACCATAGCATACAGTATGCTATTAAAAGTCGAAACATAAGGTACCAATGCCATCTTTTCTCTCTCCTCATCAATTTTAAGACCCATTGACTCGAGAGATGAATACTATGACATATTGGGAAGTAACTCATTTTTCAACTATTCTATGCTAAACCCTTTTAGCACAGTGTTTATGTACGTAGATTGAGAGATCTCAAGCATCCTTTAGATCTATCCCTATAGATCCTTATGCTAAGCACGTATGATGATTCTCCCAATCTTACATGGTGAAATTAGTAGATAATCATGCTTTAATTGATTAATCCAATACCATTCAGAATGAGCATGATATAATTGACTTAAAGCATCACAAATGTAACCGTGCTCCCATAACCCTTTTGCACACACATGTCACTTCCGGATTTTTAACAAAACCAAACACTTTGATGATGTTATCAAAACGGAAGTTCAAACTCCGAGATGCCTTCTTAGGCCCATAAATGGATCTCTGGAGTTTAAAAACATTTTTCTCACTCCAAAAAGTTGTAAACACATTTGGCTGCTACATTTCTACCTCAATGCCACCACTGAGAAATGTTGTGTTCACATCCATTACTCATATCTCATATTCATAATATAAAGATATAACTAATAAAATCTAAATAGACTATAGCATCATAACCGATGAAAATTTTCTCATAAACAACTCTTTGCCTATGAGAATAACCATTTCTCACCAGTCAAGCTTTGAAGGTCACTACCTTCCCATCCACTCCAAGCTTTCACTTGTAAATTCATGCAGCCAATGGGAACAATTCCCAAAGATGATCTACTAAGGCCCATACCTTATTGGAGTACATGGAGTCCATTTCAGATTTCATGGCATCTTGCCAATGTCCCGAATCAATATCTGACATCGCCTCCTTGAAAGTCCAAGGATCATATCCATGGTCTATTTCTCGACTACTTTCAAGGAGTAGATTCATTCTATCAGGAGCTCTTAAAACATTTTCAAATCTCCTTGGTGTGTGTAAATCAAAGGTTGTGATTGACTCAATTAATTTCACCGGTTTCACTTTTTCTAGTGGTTTGTGGTTCTTGAACCCTTTCAAGTTATATTATTTTGTCATCCTTTCTAATAAAAACATTTTCTCTAGAAAGATTGCACTTTGCGAAACAAACTCTTTGCCTGCAATTGATAATATAAATTTCCACAAAATAACATAAGATGGATCAACTATCCAACTCATCTCCCACTGGCTGCTTCACATAAGCAGAACAATCTCAAAATAAAAATTTGGATTATTTTTCAGTCCATATCGTATATGGAGTTTTGGTCACCGCATTGGTATGAATTATATTCAACAAATATGTAACTTTAGAGAGTTACTCAGAGAGAATCACATTCTCTTTAAGACAACTCAACATCATCTTGCACTAACATTTAGTGCTCCACATACGTCCATATGAATCAAATTCAATGGACATTCAGCACATGCTAAATATATGTTGGATTTAAGTTATCATTCTTTTTATATTCTTTGAATATAATCATACTAATCATTCATAAGTTCACCAGATTCAATAAAACATGCATTCTTAAAAATAATGCAAATCACATTCGCATATTTAAAAGAATATCATTCTCTATCAAAATAGGAACAATGTTCATGATTAAATCTAGAACAAATAAATAATTGCTCAAACCAGTTCCTAACCAGTTCAAGATTTTATATTAAATAAATGTTTCAAACAGCCATTGCAACAACTCTTGCTACAATGCTTAGCCTCAGGTAGGTTCACCTTTCTAGGGCTCTCTACTTCTTCACTTCACATGCAACTCTTTGCAAAAATGCGAGCACAACTGACATCATATACCAAAGAAGTAGAACCAATAGAAACATTTAATTTTAATATAAAACATACCCTTTCTAGAACGCTTCTAGTCTAGGTATTCCTTACAATTTTGCGCCAGTAACCAGCAGTGAAAACATAGATGCCTCTCCTTTCATAGTTGCTACTATATCCTTTTTCGTCTTTGAGGTTGGGAATCATTTCCCTTCCTCTTCTTTATCCTTGAAATACCATTGGTAGAAGATTCAATAAGAAGAACACGTTTCTCCTTTGAATCAAGGATACATGAGTTTCCAACATTTTGACTATAAGATCAAATCTACAGCCAATTAATGAGGATTTGTCACATTCAGATTTTCCAATTTCTCAACAAGAGATATTTTTCTTACACTATGCTCATAGACCGAAGCCCCATCTCGCATGTGAAATGAAAATAGCTCTTTTGAAGTCACGAGTCTCAGTAATCGCGTCTATTCACCAAACAACATTTGTAGGTGTTGGAAAATATCAGCAATGTGAACGAATTTCTCATATCTGTGTTGAAACTCATTGGTGACATTGATATTATCATATAGCACCTAGTCTAGAGACCATCGTCCCATCACTTCTCAAGTGTGGCAATCTCTTCATGAGACGAACCGGGAGACACTTCAACATGAGGCTCCCACCAAGGGTATATAGCAATCTTTTAGAAGCAAGCACTATTTTAAAATTATTAGTCAATCAGAATAATTTGGTGCGGTTACTTTGTTTGTATCGAGAATTGATGCAATCGGATTCACGGCAATCACAATACTGAGAATAAACAGAAAATATATGCAAACTGTTTGATTATTAATTTATTCAAAAACTATGGGCTTTAGTTATTGAATGCTCCCACTAAATTTTTCGAATTCGTCACCCTCATGACAAATGAACGGAAAATCGTATTTTCTTAGTGGGCTTGGAGTCCAACTAGCTCATGATAGCCCCGGGCGAGGGTCCAGCCGACCTCATGATACTAAAGGTAGCTCACAATTGCATCATATGCAACCCCCAAGATATTCGTCTCGTGATTGACATAACCCTACGGAGGCAGGCCAATTATGCCTTCTCACGTCAAACTAACCCATCCCACGGATGGTAATGTTCGCCAATAAGACCCCACGAGGGTGAGTAATCTTAAAGGTTAACAGAACCCTATCCATAATTAAGTGGCAGTTAAACACACAGCTTTCCCATGCCAGATGCCCCCCACGAGGGTGAGACAAGACACCTGACACAAGTAGCGTCTCATGGCTTAACTGTTGATGGAAGACAGGAAGCAACAAACTCCTTTGAGCTCCCTTTACAGTTTGATATTAAAATATTTTGAATCATATTCAAAAGAGGTATTTAATAATTTTCAAATCTCATCAAGTACTTGTTTGTTTGATTGCCGGATTCATGCAACTATGTTTTATTCATGCAGTCATATGTACTAATAAAACATACAAACAAACATTTATCATACATCACATGCATAATAACAATAAATATGGACGATTACGGCCTTTTCCTAATTGATCCACGTGAGCCATACGTGGATCACAAGTCTGTCTAAGGTGATGCAGGTATGCAATGCAATCCTATTACATTTTGTTTCCATCATACAAGTCTTGATCTTGGTGCTCCGTCTTCAATCTTGATCTCCCACTAATTCTATAGATTTTACATTTAAATCGTGCAACGGGGTGGGATACATCAGAAAATAGAGAGAGCGGGCTCGCAGGCCCGATAACCAAAATCACAATAATAATGAAACAATAAAAACCTAAACATTCACCTAAACACATTGGTCAAGGCCCATAATCATCCATCATGCAATTACAACATATGTAATTAAACATTAAACTAAACAATTACATCATATGTAATTGTATTAATTACATCACATGTAATTAGAGCACAATAATTAATTTATTCTATCGTTTCCACTAATCGCATCATTAATTGAAAATAAAATTAACAAATTAAATAAAACCATTTTATTTAATTTCTAATTAATTAAATTTCAATTAATTGGTAAAATCTCTATTTTACCTTTAAATCATATTAATCGAAAATAAAATTATCAAACTAAATGAAACACTTTCATTTAATTTCTAATTAATTAAATTATTAATTAATTGGTAAAATCACTATTTTACCTCAAATCATAATATTAGTCAAAAATAAAATTAACAAATTAAATGAAACATTTTCATTCAATTTTCAATTAATTAAATTTTCAAATAATTGTAAAATCCCCATTTTACACTTAATAAATTAAAAATCACATTTTTAATAAATTAAGTATTATGATTTATTATTTCAAAAATAATATCCGGATAAAACATCTAAAATGACCCAAAATAATTTTTATGGACTCCAAACAATTTGGATCCAAAAATTAAAAATGCAATTTCAACCCAAAATTTCTCTTTATTTTTCGGATTTAATAAAAACTAAATTTTTTTTTTTTTTTTTAAATTTCCGAAAAAACTGTTCATCATCTTCCTTGAATTTGAAATCAGGGTTTCTCAAACCCTACCCAAATCCGCCGCCACCTCCTGTCACCATCGCAAGCCGCAGTGGTTCGATTCCAGGCGACGGACCCTCGTGCACGTCGAGTTTTGTCTGAGATAAATACCATAAAACCCGGCACGAAGAGTTTCCGAACCATTGCGCAAGACGAGAGAACGATTCTCCGGCTTGCAGCGTGCGTGACATCAGAAACCCCATTCGCGCAGCGTCCCTGTACACGCAGACGAGGAAACCTGCATCGTTCAGGCAGCAAGCTCGTGGGCCGCGCGAGATGGCAGATGGTTTAACCGCCGCCACCCGCGCTGCCGCCCTCCGCGCCGCCGCGCGATCCGTGAACAGTACCGGAAACACTTTCCGATGTCGACTAATTTGGGTTGGATTAAACTCATTTTATTCCAATTTTCTATATTTTTCCGGACTCCGTAATTTTTGAAAATCCATATAAGATTAGAATTACGTAGAAACGATCCAATAAAATTAATTATCAATACATAAATCAAAACGCAACCTGGCTCTGATACCACTGTTGGGTTTCCGTACCCCGGCGCCAGATCCAAACGCAGCGGAAATAAATACAATAAACAGATCTGATCCGGGGACGGTCGATCGCGCTTGATTCATATATAAACATGCATAAATCGAATAAATGCACGAAAAGGAATTACCGTTCACCGACGTGAATCTGATAGCGGTGACCCTCGAGTCCAACCAACCTGACCAGATCTACAAGTCAACACCAGTGCTAGTGTGATGACGGCTATTCCATGAGATGAAGTGTATTGAATGGTCTAACTCAACCCTAAAGATGAATGTTATATTTATAGTGTTATTGATTTAACTAATTGGACTTGGGTCCATAAAGCCCATCGGGCCAACGTTTGGCTTGCTGGGCATTTATGCTAACAGGTAGATCGTCCAATATTGACAGCAAGGTCATGTGCACGTTTTACAGCTTCATATTTTTGTGTAGTGAGCCCAAGGAGATGAGGCAAACCACTGCCAGTTGGAATTACAGGAGTTGGAGCAACAAGCACAATTGATGAGCTCGGAGAGGCTCCGACAGGATCTGTGGCCGGAGAAGTTACAAGAGGAGATGTCGAGGACAATTTACCTTTTAGTGGACCAAGAAACTTTAAAAATCTATTTTTCACACTACCCTCTCCTCCTTCACTCCTTCACGAGCATCTCTGTTCAACTACACAACTTGAAATAAAGAAAAAGGTAAATTTCAGGGCACACAAGAAAATACCAACCTTAAATATATCGTCTCTCATTGGTTAGACATCTGTTATAGCAGAAAAAAAGAACACATATGTGAATTTCTATCGTCGAAGGAAAAAACCGAGAAGCTTGATGATATCTTGTTTATCCTTTCAGCGAGCTCATTCTTGCATTTGAGTAATAGGGTAAATTTGTCAATTCAAAAGAATTGCTTTGGCAGAAACAAATCATGTTCTGGCAAAAAACACTAGCCAAGAAATAAAGGCGATGATCGAGTCCAGCCCATATCCGACTCCTTTGGTATGTATCTATCCTAGGCGACTAGGACTGGCCAGAAGGAATTTTTTGGGGAATTTTCAGACCTAATTTGGAGAGATTTTTTTTGGAGCAGCCGTAACTTCAGAATCTTAGGAACTCACAAGTTAGCTTCTTTATCCCCCACATAATTTTCAACGGGCGAGAAATTGGAAAAGAAACACACGAAGGGAGGACGGAAGGAGAAAGCAAGGGAGGAAAAGAATCAACGAACGGAGTAATTTATTTTTATTTCTAAACTTTATTCTTGATTTTATTTTGTTGTATTCATGTTTGAATTGTTGAAAAATATTTTTAAACATCTTTTTTTTTTCATTAGAATTATGAACTTTTGTTTATCAAAAATATTATTAAACATCTTTAATGCTTTCAAAGAGTGATCATCTTTGAATGATTTTGTGTGTTATAATTGAGATGGAGAGATGAAATTATAAAATAATATAATATTGCATGACGTGGATTTAGATTGAGATCGAGAGATAAAATCAAATGCATGTGTGATAACTATAGATTATTTAATCGAAGGCTAGCAATTTTCATAGAATTTAATGCAATATTATTATGTTAATTTAAAGATATTTAATTGTTGCAAATTAATATTAGATATGATACAGCTCGAAAGAAAATATTAAATAAATAAAGAAAACTCATCACCTCATACATAAATGAAAATTCAATCAAAAATAATAAAAACATTGTACATGAATTGCAATAGGTGAACCGAAATCTTAATAATTTTCTAAGTAGACTTTTTCATTGACATCTTTAATTGTTTTGGTTGGAATTTGAGTACTTGTTTTATTTTAGTTTATTTAGATTATTTATTCCAATTTCACCGGTTAAACATAGTTTAAAATAATTTTATTTGTTACTTGCTAGTTAGTCATGTGGAACAACAACTCTCTCTTCATCACTATATTAAAACTTAATATCATGCGCTTGCGATTCAATCATGATATTATAATTAATTTGTGCGTTTATAGTTATATTCTTTTATTGTTAAAAGAAAGCACGATAAATTTTTTGTCGTCGTTGTCGGGATGTCGGTATTGTGTTTTCGATTTGTTTGATGATACACTTAAGAATAGCAATAATATAAGCGTGGAGGTTTATTTGATAGTACCTTTAAATACATTAATATGTCATATGTATGATGCAAAAACACAACATAAACTGTGTTTTACTCGAGGTCAACATTATGGAAAGACGCACCTTTTCAGATAAATTAAGAGTCGAATTATTTAGGTTAGAAGCTACAATAATCACATCAATGTTGACCTTTAACCTCATGGAAAGACGCACACCTTTTCACATAAAACCAAGAGTCCAATTATTTAGGTTGGAAGTCCACAATCACAATAATGTTGAGCTTATCTTTTGGATTGAATGATTTAAAATAAAATAATTTTTGTAATTTATTTTAAACTCGAATTTCTATTGTTTCAACTAATTTTAGTGAAGTTATTTGACCTATATCACTCGAATAAAATGTCGAAATTTACATATAATTAATTCTATTTTCATTCTTACACTTAGATGAGAGCCTCGATGTTGTTAAAAAGAAAGCTTCATTGCTTTCACCTTGATCAACTCGACCGCGAACTCTATGGATATCTCTTCGCTCCTTAACAAGACATTATTTCTGATGATATTCCAGATGCTACAAATGCAACAATGCCATATAAGTCCAGAAATTTCCACACATTCTTCCTGGCCAACGTCCTAGGTGTTGAGAGAAATGGTTTACTCGGCAAGATGGTGTGTTGACTTCAAATGTAAACATCTATAATTTTTTTTTTAAACAAGAAAAAACATTGAATTAATTGAGACATGTCGAGTCATTTAGTACAAGAGTTTGCAAAAATATAGGACAATTATCCACATAAGGTGGAATAGTGCCATGAGTAACAGCGTTAGAAGGTAATGTATTAGCGATGACATTAGCAGAACGAACCGGCATCACAAAATTGCATCAAGTTGGTTTAGATGTGGACACCAATTCTTGTGATGAATTTTGATGCTATCCATGAATAGTATCTTGTGGTTAATCCATTATTGATCTGAAATATTCAATATCAATGATGATGGTGTTCTTAAGGAACCACCAAACAAACCGTGATAGATTTTTTCTCCGATAAATCCATTTTCACGCCAAAATTAAATTACTTAAATACAAATTGTCTCTGGATTTTTATGTTAAAAACATAGGTTTCAGCTCCCTAGCCATGTGTTTTTCCATTTCAATTCCCCGAGGACAAATATGTTATTTCTCTTTTTTGGGTCGAAAAAAGTACATACCATTAAAATTATGGAACATATGTACGAATTTTGAGTATCAATTTACTCAAATTGGGTATGTAAACTATGATTTCAGATACGAAATCAGAACAATAATTTGTTACACTAATTACGACTTATACAAAACATTTAAATCGAGGCACTATTTACGAATTATCAATTGAGTACAGAACATTCGTAGTCTGTCCCAAGCTAGGGTAAAAAAGAATGATAATGGTAGACATGTGACAGCCAACCTGATAAAATAGTCACATCTCATGCATGAACTATAAGATGAATTTCGTTGGGGTAAGTGGGCAAGGGTTGCTAGGTCATCGCCCAGAAACGACGCGTCACATCGATGCCTGGGTGTGGTGTTAAATGAGTAAGGGTTCCCTCACCTCGAGCGAGTAGGGGTAAAAAAGGTAGCTCGGAACCAAGGACCATAGGTTTCGTTTAGCCTCTTGGAATGTAGGCTCCCTTACCGAAAGATTAGCAGAGTTAGTAGAGACTATGAGTAGAAGAAAAATTAGTATTCTCTGTATGCAGGAGACCAAATTGGTACATGAGAAAGCCAACCTATAGCTTATTAGGTCTATAAACTTTGGTACATATGTAAGGATAATAACCGTAATGGGGTAGGTGTAATCGTAGAAAACAAACAACTCGAGTATGTAGTTGAAGTTAGAAGGAATATAGATAGTATAAAATTAGTTAAGCTAGTTACAATGATATTTTTAATATCATTAGTGCCTATGCACTACAAATTGGTCTAGATGAGGCTATTAAACAGAAATTTTGGGAAGATCTATACGACGTGGTGCAAGGAATACCCCTTAACGAGAAAATTTAATTAGGGAGATTTCAATGGGCACGTAGGTTCTGACCGGGATGGTTATGAGAATGTCCATGTAGGTTATGGCCTTGGGGAGAGGAACACATCAGGTAATTCGCTTTTGGATTTTGACATGTCATATGACTTTCCTAGCGAATACCTAGTTTAAGAAGATGTCAACTCATCTGGTTACCTTTAGAAGTGGGTCTTGTGCAACCCAAATAGATTTCTTTTTTACTAGAATGATTGGTTACCTTTAGAAGTGGGTCTTGTGCAACCCAAATAGATTTTTTTTTTACTAGAATGATGAATAGAGTTAAATGTTTGGACTGTAAGGTAATTTCAGGAGAGAGTGTAGTTACCCAGCACCGTCTTTTAATTTTAGATGTTAGGATTAAGAATAAGGCTGCTAGAACTAAACATAAGTTAGAACCTAGAATTAAGTGGTGGCGGTTCAAAGAAGGTAACCCTGGAGCTTTTGCATAGAGGATAGTCGATGAAGTTAATTGGAAGCTAATAGATGATCCTGATAGCACCTGGAACAAATTGGCTCGTGGCATTAAGATGGCAGCTAAAGAACTGCTTTGTGAGTCAATATGATATGCTCCTCCAGGTAAGGACGCATCATGATGGGATGAAGACGTGAAGAAGGCTATTCGAATCAAGAGGGATGTTTACAGAGAGTTGAAGAAGAACAACAATGGGACAACCTTCAAAAGTTATAAGCTTGCCAAAAAAGAAGTGAAGACAGCGGTTCGAGATGCTAGAGCTAAAGTCTACAAAGAAGTGTATGATAAATTGGACAACAAGGAGGCAAAACAAGATATCTACAGGATTGCTCGAGCGAGTGAGAGGAAGATGATAGCCTTCTGTGGAGTGAAATGCATAAAAGATGAGAACCATAAAGTCTTGGTTAGAGATGGATACATCAAAACAAGATGGAAGCATTATTTTAAAAGCTTGTTCAACGCTGGCTTTAGCCAAGTTTTAGGTTATCTTAACATCCATCAACATGATGTAAACCGTGAGTTTACTGCAGAATTAGAGAATTTGATGTTAAAGAAGCCTTGAACAAAATGAAAGCACGAAGAGCAGTTGGTCCTGACGGAATCCTTTTTGAAATATGGAGATGTTTAGGACCGACATGAATAAAGTGACTAACAGATCTATTTAACAAGATTTAGAGGAGTAACAAAATTTCGAATTAATGGAGAAATAGTACTCTCATCCTTATCTGTAAGAACAAACGTGATATTCAGAGCTACACCAACTATTGTGGCATAAAACTCATGTGTCACACAATGAAGCTTGGGAGATTAAGATCTCGGAGAACCAATTCGAGTTCATGCCAGAACGGTCAACTACGGAAGCTATCCATTTACTTCGTCACTTGTCAAGCGCTATCGTGAGAGGAGTACAGATTTGCATATGGTCTTTATAGAACGCCTACGATAAAGTCCCAATGGAGATATTCCGGTGGGCTTTGATGAAGAAAAGAGTTCGTATCAAGTATGTCAATATAATCAATGACATGTATGACGGGGTAGCATCCAACGTGAGAACGTACAGTGGGGTGACAAGTGAGTTCTCGATCACTATTGGATTGCACAAAGGGTCTGCGCTGAGTCATTTCTTGTTCGCCATAATGATGGATGAGATAACAAAAAACATACATACTGAATTACCTCCATGCTTTTCGCTGACGATGTTGTGTAATCGACGAGACCATGGCAATGGTAAATGTCAAATTGGAGTTATGGAGAGAGACCTTGGAATCAAAAGGTTTTAGATTATATAGGTCTAAAACAGAATATATGGAGTGCAAATTTAGTGGTCATACCTTTTGGGATCCCGGTGTTGTAGCACTCAATGGTCAAGAGGTATTGATGAGTACCAAGTTTCGATACCTAGGTTCTGCTATCCAAAAAGATGGAGAGATTGACAGTGACGTTAACCACATGATTCAAGCGGGCTGGTTGAAATATAGAAACATCACCGAAGTTCTATGCGATCGTAATATCCCGCTGAAATTGAAGAAAAAGTTTTATAGAACCGTCATTAGACCTGCAATGCTGTATGGGATGGATGTTGGGCACCTAAGATGAATCATAACCAAAAGATGAGTGTGACATAGATGTATATGCTTCGTTGGATGTGCAGTAAGACCAGAAGAGATAGAATAAGAAACGAAGATATTTGAGTTAAAATAGGTGTAACATGTATAGAAGAGAAAATGCAAGAAAACTATTTACGTTGGTTTGGTTATGTATGATGTAAGCCCAGCTATGCATCTGTGCTTCGAGTGGAATCTATGAATTCGGCCATTTCACGAGAGCGAGAAGACGATCGAAGAAAACATGGCTCGAAGTTATACGCAAAGACTTGGAGTTCAATATGATTGAAGAGGATATTCTGACCGATAGAAGCGCTTTGAGAAGACTGACGCACGTGTTCAACCCGACTTGGTTCTCTATATTGTTCATGTAGTCTATCTCAAATCATTGAAATTAAAGGCATAATTATTGTTGTTGTTTTATAGAGAAGAAATGGAAAAACACATTTACATGGAACAATTTCATGAAAAAATAAATATATGAACGTGATAAGTACTTGAAAAAAAATTCAACTAAAAAGTACAAATAAGCATATAAACGTTAATTTTCATTTTAGCAATCAATGCATTGTTATTCTTTTGTTCAAAAAAAAAAATACAACTATCAAATTTCCCGAAAGGGTTTTTATAATTTAGTCTAAAATTTAAAGAATCAACACCTACATAGATGGACATAGGCAAGTGGCTTTATCTTTAAGCAAAAAAAAAAAAAAAATTTGAATGAATTGTAGATATCTACCACTTCACCTACCTCCACATTATCCACAGCCTTGGGGGAATAATGAGTTCTGAAATTTTCTTGATACTCTTTCTCAGTTTGATCGCACCTTTATTCTTGCTCTTATTCCTGAAAAAGAAAAGAGCCGATTTGACTACAAGAAAGCTCCCTCTTGGCCCTAAAAAGCTCCCAATAATAGGCAATCTTCATCAGATTGGGAAGTTACCTCATAGATCCCTTGAAGAATTGTCCAAAATATATGGAGATCTCATGCTCTTGCATTTTGGCTACGCTGGTCGTGTCATCGGCCGACATGGCGCGAGAAATCTTTAAATCACACGATCTTGCTTTTTCAGGGAGACCCTCTGTGTACGCAGCCAAGAAAATAACATACAATTCATCCAATATTTCTTTAGCACCATACGGTGAGTATTGGAGAGAGGTAAGAAAAATCTTGGTTTTGGAACTGTTGACGGCGAAAAGAGTCCAATCTTTTGCTAAAATACGGGATGAAGAGGTGGCTCTCATGATTCATCGTGTGTCTGAACACGACCAAAACCCTGTAAATCTGAGTTCATTAACATATTCACTGTCGAATAATGTTGTCTGTCGCTCGGCCTTTGGAATGTTGAGCCCTGATGATCATGGGAGTATAGATGGAAAAATGAGCAAGTTTCAACAAATTCTACTTGAAGTGCAGCATTTGGTTGCTGAATTTAATGTTGCGGATTTTTTTCCATGGTTGGCTTGGATTAACAAATTCAATGGTGTCGATCGGAAGATCGACAATATTTTTCTGGACATGGACACTTTTTTCGATAAAGTTATAGAAGAACATCGTGATCCTGATAGGTCTAAGCCTGATCAAGAAGATATTATTGACGTATTCCTTCGAATTCAAAAGGACCCCGATCAGACAATCATGCTGAACGATGAACATGTCAAGGGTGTTCTTATGGTATGTATTCTTTCTTTAAAAAAATTCCTCTCATTTGTCTTTTTTTTTTTTTATGTTAATTTCTTAATTTTTAATCAGCATCAATTTGTTGCAAACTTCCGAGAAATTGTTGCATATTTATTTTTGGATGAATTACCTATAGACCCTCCGTCTATTAGACTTGACCACGGTCTAGAACCACCGGTTGACGGTTCAAAAATCATCGACCATTAACCTTAATCTTCCTTAATGGTTACAGTTCATGAACCGCCGGTTATGATTCCGGTTTGACCCTTTTTTAAAATAAAAAAAATGTAAAAATATCATTAAAATTTTGAAAAAAAAGTGTACGAAGTATTTGATTTTGTTTTCTTCATGGATTAAACAGAAAATAACTTGAAATAAATTCAAGCTCAAATAATCATAATGTGTAAGATATATTTGTTTGATTAATATATATAAATTATAACACTCTATTTATATCAACATGGATCTTATTGTTTAGTGGTTGAAGGTAATTATTTCATGAGTTCAAATCTACACAATAACATATGTCTTAAATTAAAAAATGTAAAAAAAATTAAAATAAACCCTGTGAACAGTTGGTTAACAGGCGGTCACGGGTTAGAAAATTATGACACTTAACACATCCTCCTATAGACAGGCCGGTTACTGGTCCGACCCTTCGACCCAGTTAATTGGCCCGTTGATCACGGTCCGATTTCGGGCCGGTTATGGGTAATTTATGACCCTTGGTCGAGTCTACCATCTAGTTTGAATAATAACAAATTAATTCAATCTAATTAGGTTAATAATGTCTACCTTTTGTGCTATGAATTTTTTCTTATATCTATTACAATGATGATATTATTCTTAGTATGCCAAATTTTATATTTTATATTTTTCCATATAAATAAGGGTGTTATGGAGAGGATATTTGAAAATATAAATAGATATTTTAATGATTTTACATTTAGTAATATAATATAATACATAATTCGGTGCAATGTTGACCGAGAGGTTGACCGAGAGGTAATGTTTTGAGGGATAATGTATGAAATTATCTTTATCCAATGTTTTATGTGTATTTAGGGGCACATCAAACCAACCACATAATTTCTTGTTTAATAGACTTTGATTAACCTAGAGAATCAAAATCTAACAAGACTCAAAATAGACAAACTTAGATGACCATTTTGGAAATATTCTCTTATTTGCTCAAGCTCATTATTGGAAAATTGTTTCACTGAAATAGCATCATGTCAAAACTGAGTTTTATAAAAGGATTTATACAACAAATAAAATTGCAAGTTGTTCCCTTCATTATTCCATTAAATATTTCCAGGATATATTTTCTGGTGGAACTGATACTTCATCTGCAACAATGGAATGGACAATGACAGAACTAATAAGAAAGCCAGAAGTCAAAGAAAGAGCTCAACAAGAAGTGAGAAAAGCTTGTGAAGGAAAGTTAAAAGTAGAAGAAAATGATCTCCAAACACTCACATACCTAAAATTAGTCATAAAAGAGTCATTGAGACTCCATCCACCTGCCCCGTTAATGATTCCTAGAGAAACTACTGAGAACTGCACTGTCGATAATAAATACAAAATCCCCGCAAAGACACGAGTCATTTTTAATGCAACAGCAATTGGAACTGATCCAAAATACTGGGAAAATCCTGAAAAGTTCTATCCAGAGAGATTTTTGGATAAGGATATTGATTTTAGAGGACAACATTATGAGCTGTTACCGTTCGGTGCTGGTAGAAGAGGTTGCCCTGGAATCAACTTTGCAATTTCCTTGGTGGAGCTTGCACTCGCAAATCTTTTGTTTTTCTTCGACTGGGAACTCCCACAGGGAATGTCAGCGCAAGAGCTTGATATGGAAGAAGCACTTGGGACCACAATGCATAAGAAAATCCCACTTTGCCTCGTAGCTTCACCACCATGACTTGATATTTGCCATAATATTGTGTAATTCACAATACACACTTCGTTTACACACATTTCTTTAGTTACTAGTCGGGATGTGGACCATGTGGTGCTTTTAACGGATTTTAGATCTGATATCTGCTTTTCCAATGTGAACCAAAACACCGGGGTTGTAAACAAATCGAGTAAATATTAATAGTCGAATTGGAGCTTGAATAAATATATCGAGATGAAGCTCCGAGTAATTAATTTTTTATGTTCCAGGTGAATATGAGCTTGGCTCAAGATATTCCAACATGTTTGTGTTATTTCCGAATTACTCGAAAATATAGGTTCTAAAGATTATTATTTTTTATCGATAAAAGTTCAAAAGTTCAATAATGAACAGGAGTTACTTCAACCTATAGGTCCTATAACAAAGTTACAAAGATATATCAAAACTCCAAAACATGGCGCTACACAATTATCTACTATAGTAAAATCAGTTAAAATACACAATTTGACAATAAACACATTTCTTCAAAACTTTTCTTTTCAATTTTTAACTAACTATAATTTTTTTCGGTATCCTTTAAATCTTCTCTGACTGAAAGCAACTATTTTTGTTGATTTTGTTAGATTGTCTTTTTTGTATTGTTGACTTGGTTCTGGGGCGATCAATTTGGGCCAACCATCAATCCGCTCAAACCCGTAACTCAAACGGGCCAAACCGTTTAGGCCCACCTCCTATGGGTGTTTATTTGGTTTGGTTTAAACCGAACATAACCGAAATTTCGGTTTTAAAATTTCAAAATCGAAAACCGAACCAAAATATTCTGTTATGTTTCGGTTTTAACCTAACTTTTTCAGTTTGGTTCGGTTTCGGCTTTAACCTTTTTTTCTTTTTTTTTTTTGTGAAATTGGATGAGTAGTTGCTGAAAATTCAACGTAAATACAAACACTAATGCATCATACATTGGATTCAAGATAATCTTGAACCTTTGACTTTTTAGTTTTAAACTTCTAATATTATTTTAAAGCTATTTATTAAAAAAAATAGAGTTTAAAGAAAACAACAAAATAAATTATTTCTATATTATATGATTACGTATATTGGGGCCCCCTCATTTCTGCAACAATTTACCTGACGTCTTTTAAGATACCAAGGTATGTATTATACCCCTAAAGGGTGGCACAGTTTAGAGGTGTATTTTATACTTGAAAATGCATAGTTAATTTACGAGTTCATATTCATACCGTTGCATAGTTAAACCATTAAAAAAATTAAAACCATAAAAAAAGTAAAAAGAATTATTTTTTTTAAAAAAAATTCGGTTTTCGGTTCGGTTAACAGGACCCTGTAATCGAAAACCGATTTTTTTAAAAACGAAAACTGAACCGAACTTTTTCGGTTCGATTCGGTTCGGTTCGGCCGATTAACCAAACCGTTGCACACCCCTGCCACCTCCATGTGAGTTGGAAAAGCTCCAATCCGAATAGGTTGAGGGTTAGGCGAGCCAACTCACAAAAAGCAAATAAATATAATTTTATTATGTTTTATTGAATTAAAATTATAAATAATCCATATACTGTCTATAATATTTGATCATATAGTTTAATAACCAATATCATCTATATAAAATATTAAAAGTACATAAATTAACTAAGTCTAACAAAATTAAATAAATAATACAAAGTTTTTCAAAATTTATCAACAATTAGTGTTATATTATTTCATCTTCTCCTTCATATTCATCTATTTTCTCTTTATTTTCAGCAATAATCTCTAGAATATTTGATTCCTCATCGGATAAAGTTGTTTTAATATTTACATTATCTTCATTATCTATATAAAATACTAGGTCTAATTTCTAAGTTTAACATGTGGGCCAACCTGAGCCACCCCATCACAACCCATAATCCAAATATGTTAACCTATTTTGATCCATTTTTAAATGGATTGGGAAAATGTTAACCAATTTTGACCCACTTTCAATGTTAACCCAATCCATCCTTGTTGAATATTGACGTTTTTAAACCTTTATGGTTTAAAGGATTTGTGATTTGGAGTGCTCCTATCACAAATCATAGTCGTTGTATCTTGGGAGACAAATTGCTAAAGTAAACTGTTAGCACCGTAGCGGGGCAATATTGTCTTAAGGACAGAGATTCCAAATCTCGCATCGACATTTCTAATACAAAGCCATTTGTTGTTTTTTGCTTGCTACTTTCCTAAGATACACACCCATAATTTTTTGTACTACATTAATTGGCTACACTGTCAGTGACTGGGATGGATCGATTGATGATAGGAAAAGCACATCGGGATATATTTTTTTTATTGGTTCAAAACCAATTTTTTGGTCCGCTAAAAAATAGAAGACAGTTGCAACTTTTATCTGCAGAAGCAGAATATACTGCTGCTACTAATGCTGCTTGTGAAACAATTTGGCTACGAAGAGTTCTCAAAAATATATATCAAGAGACAGAAAGTCCTAAAAATATTTTCTGCGATAACATGTCTGTTATTGCTATGACAAAACATCCTGTTTTTCATGCCAGGTTAAAGCACATAGAATTTCGTCACAGTTGTATCAGAAATCTCGTCAACAATGGTGAAATCCAGTTGACTTTTGTTAACTCTGAAGAGTAAATAGCAGATTCATTTACAACGTCAGTATCTTCAGAGATAATCGTATATACATTACAAACTAAGGAGGGGTGTAAAGTATTAATAATTGTATGCATTTTTTTAAATTTTGTCATTTTGCATTAAAGTGTTCGGTTGTACATTCAAATTTGTAGGATAGCTATGTCTTTTATAATTGTCAAGGCCTTCAATGCCTAACATGCCTGAAGAATTTGGTCTCATTTTGTGTACCTCAATTAGTCTATAAAATGCAATAATGAATGTGAAGAAATAGATGAATCACAACAGTTTACTCCATTTTCCTTTCTAATTTTTCTCCCTCTATTATTATGCCACTTTTGCCTTGATCACACGTTAGTTGTTCAAAATGTCATGAAGCTTCTCTTGTAGTATAAATATGAGAAAGCTTGGGATATACAACCAATCTTTTTCTTGGTATCCCTATTCTTGCTTCAAAAATTCGAAGGATTATAACCTTCGAATCTTTGAGAAAATTGATTTGTGTCCTCCCTGAGGGTCCATTGGGATGTAGTGATTTGAAGCCATGTATTTTAAATCCATTTGATTGTTTGGACGAATTTATGTTGGATATATTTCAAATTCATCACTTTAATAATTTATGTAGATACAATGGTAATTATGATGGATTTGAAATATACCCAATATGATGTCATTTCAATTCCATTATTCAAGTTCATCTTCAAATCAAATCTCTTCTTCCAATTCATATCGATCAATCCAAAAACAACCTGTTGTTGCATTCGGATGGAAAAACTTCATTTCAATAATGATTTTGAAAATTTGAATTTGAATGACTTCAATAAGCAGGAATTTGAAATACATTTGTATTGTTGAAAAAGATAGTATAATTGAATATGATGGATTTAAATAGATTTGTATTAAGATTTGAAATCTAAAGCCATAAAATCTTTTCATCTAAATGGAGTCCGAGACAATTTATTCTCCATATCCAATGAGATTTTCAAATGGAGTCCGAGAATTTACAGGATAATGTCTTTCATCAAAATGGAGCCCGAGACAATTTACATGATAGTATATTCATGGTGTGCATAACTCATATATTCTCCATATCCACTCTCCATTCTGTACACAAGCCAAGGAGATTTTCAAATCCAATGATATCTTTGAAATATTAACCATAAAAAAAAGCAGAAATACTACAGGCAGAATGTGAGCCACGTAGGGGAGATTTCATATATATTGACTTGAAATTTACAACTTCAAAAAAAAAAAATGAAACACATTATTGCATGGAGACACTTTGACAATTTATAAGAATCAAAACGAAAACAAACCAAAATTATAGGATAATTTTCGCTTGGTAATGCATACTTGGGATTATTTTGTAAGACACGCGTGCTTGATTTTTTATATGGGGGAAATGAGGTCTCGAACCTGAGAGATGTATGATAAAGACCTTGATGGCACTTGGGCAAAGGCCGGTGACAACACCTGTAATTTTATCTTCGTTACATTTGAATGGCCACTATATTGCCATGCATGCTTGCGCGTCAAGTTGGTTTAGATGTGGACACCGATTCTTGTGATATATTGACAAATCCATTTTCGCACAAGAATTGGAATATATGTAAATTATGCATTACGGAACTTAAATATAATTTATCTATGAATCGTCGTGTCAGAAAAATTTGGTTTCAACTTTCTAGCCACACATATTTTTTTCATTCATTTCAACTCACTGATAATAAATACGGTATTTTATCTTTTTCTAGGTCAAAATATGTACATATCACTGAAATTATAGCGCGAATTTATGAATTTTGAGTACTAATTGAATCACATTGACATATAAACCATGATTTTCAGGTACAAATCAGAACAACAATTTGTTACACTAATTTTCTAACTAACGATATATTAGGGAAAATACTTATATGAACCGGCTGTTTGTAAAGACCAAGATAAATAAAATTGTGTATATATATTTGTATATGTTTGTATGTGTGTTGGTGTTTGAAGACCGGGTGTACAGTGGGGACCACGATATTAGGTACAAAATTAAGATTGAGGCACTGATTTACGAATTAACAATACCAGTTGGCCCAAATTAAGACGTAATTATGATTTTTGTCTGAAAACAATTTTTTTATGACATGAGGACTGACGGAAAAATTATGTTTGCTTACAGGTAGTACAAAGCAATTTACCTAAAGAATATAGGGGAAACTCAAAAAAAATCCCTATTGTCAAATTTAATTTTGAAATCAGTCCACATCTCAGAAAAAATTAATTCAAACTCCTTACTGCAACTTAAAATTTTGTTCTAATTCCCTATGACTATAATACCCCTCTACTAAAAGTTAAACATTTAATTTTGAGAAATGATTACATTCGGTACGAACCTATACAATTTTGGTACACCTTACACATAAAATCGGTATGAAATCTATACAATTTTGGTACAAGTTATACATGAAATGGTATGAAACATATAATATTTTCGATACTTATTACACGTGAAGTTGGTATGAAACATATACAATTTTGGTACTAGTTACACATGAAGTTGGTATGAAACCAATACAATTTTGGTACTAGTTACACATGAAATTGGTATAAAACATATACTATATTCGGTACTTATTACACGTGGAGCTGGTATGAAACCTATACAATTGCGGTACTAAATATAAATAAAATTGGTATGAAACCTATACAATTTTGGTACTAATTACGAATAAACTTGGTACGAAACTTATACTATTTTCGGTACTTGTTACATATGAAATTGGTATGAAATCTTTACAATTTTGGTACTAGTTACACATGAAATTGGTAGGAAACCTATTCAATTTTGGTACAACTTACATATGAAATTGGTACGAAACCTATACTTTTTCGGTACTTATTACACATGAAATTGGTATGAAATATATAAATTTTGGTACTTATTACACTTGAATTTGGTAGGAAACATATACAATTTTGGTACCAGTTACATGTGAAGTTGGTATGAAACATATACTATATTTGAAATTTATTACACGTAAAGTTGGTATGAAACATATGCAATTTCGGTACCAACTATGCATAAAATTGGTATGAAACCCATATATTTTTGGTACTAATTACGAATAAAATTGGTACGAAACCTATTCTATTTTCGCACTTATTACAAATGAAATTGGTATGAAATCTTTACAATTTTGGTACTAATTACACATGAAATTGGTATGAAACATATACAATTTTGGTACAGTTATACATGAAATTGGTATGAGACCTATACTTTTTCGGTACTTATTACACATGAAGTTGGTATGAAACATATACAATTTTGGTACTTATTACACTTGAATTTGGTATGAAACATATACAATTTTGGTACTAGTTACACGTTAAGTTGGTATGAAACCTATACTATATTCGAAACTTAATACACGTAAAGTTTGTATGAAACCTATACAATTTCGGTACTAAGTATACATAAAAATGGTATGAAATCTATATAAATTTGGTAATAGTTACACGTGAAGCTGGTATGAAACCTATACTATATTTGAAATTTATTACACGTAAAGTTGTATGAAACCTATACAATTTCGGTACTTAGTATACATAAAATTGGTACGAAGCCTATATAATTTTGGTACTAATTATGAATGAAATTGGTACGAAACCTATACTATTTTCGGTACTTAATACATATTAAATTAGTATGAAATTTTTACAAGTCTGGTACTAATTACACATGAAATTGGTATGAAACCTATACAATTTTGGTACAAGTTACACGTAAAATTGGTATGAAACTTATACTAATTTCGATACTTATTACACGTAAAATTAATATGAAACATATACAATTTTGGTTAGTTACACATGAAGTTCGTATGAAACCTATATAATTATGGTACTAGTTACACATGAAGTTTGTATGAAACATATACTCTATTCTGTCCTTATTACAAGTGAAGTTGGTGTGAAATCTATACAATTTCCGTACTATGTATACATAAAATTGGTATGAATTATGGAACCTATATAATATCCGAACTAGTAAACATATACAATTGTATTAAACTTATATAATTTGGTCCTAGTTACACATGATACGAATTAATACAAATTATATGCTCGCCTGTGAGCATAGAGATATGTTATATATAAGTTGTAGAAATGTCCTTGACATTACGCCTTTCAATTTGGCATTTGCATGCAATGGGTTTAAAAGTAAAGGTGCTTGATGAATCGAATTAAGTGGAAAATTAATTAAATAACTAAAATAAACTAACAATATGATGAATATTTAAGTGGAGAAAATCAATGAGAACGGATTCTAGAGATTCGACTTCATCCAACTATTAACTATGATGTGTTCTTCAGTTTATTAGCCAAAAAATCCTATGTTATTCTATTGCCTCTTCCGAGTGTTAAGTATAAATAAAGCACGGTTTGACATAATCCATTATAATGCATTAATCATATTCTCGATTCATCATGCACGTTTACTCTTAAACCCATTGCATGCACTGCCCAATTGAAAAGATTAATGTCAATGACATTTATACAACTCATATACACATATTTCATGTGTAACTAGTATAGGTTTCATACCAACTTCACGTGTAATAAGTACCAAAATAGTATATGTTTCATACAAATTTTATGTGTAACTAGTACCAGAACAAACAAATATTGTTTGTAAAGTTTGAAATTGATAGTTTTGTTTGTTCGGTATAGAATATTAACAATAATATAGAAGATTCTATAGAAATGTTGTTATTGTTGTTTGAATTTGATATTGTTTGTTTATTCGATATATAAATTTAACATCAATATTGATGTGTAATTAGTACCGGAGTTGTATATGTTGAATACCAATTTCATGTACAACTAGTATCAAAATTGTATAAGTTTAATACTAATTTGATGAGTAACTAGTACCAAAATTGTATAGATTTAATACTAATTTCATGTGTAACTGTACCAAGATGATATATGTTTAATACCAATTTTATATGTGACTAGTACCAAAATTGTATATTTTAATACCAATTTCATATGTAACTGGTACCGAAATTGTATAGATTTCATACCAACTTCACGCGTGATAAGTACCGAATATAGTATATGTTTTATACCAATTTCATGTGTAACTAGTACGAAAATTGTATAGGTTTCATACCAACTTCATGTGTAACCAGTACCAAAATTGTATATCCTTCATACTAACTTCACGTGTAATAAGTACCGAAACTAATATAGGTTTCATACCAATTCACGTGTAATTTGTACCAAAATTGTATAGGTTTCGTACCAATTTCTTGTGTAATTAGTAACAAAATTGTAAAAATTCCATACTAATTTAATGTATTAAGTACCGAAAATAGTATATGTTTCGTACCAATCTTATGTATACTAAGTACCGAAATTGTATAGGTTTCATACCAACTTTACGTGTAATAAGTTTCGATTATAATATAGGTTTCATACCAACTTCACATGTAACTAGTACCAATTTTATATAGATTTCATACCATTTTTATATATACTTAGTACCAAAATTGTAAAGGTTTCATACTAACTTTACGTGTAATAAGTTTCGAATATAGCATATGTTTCATACCAACTTCACGTGTAACTAGTATCAAAATTGTATATATTTCATATCAACTTCAAGTATGATAAGTACCAAAATTGTATATGTTTCATACCAACTTCATGTGTAATAAGTACCTAAAAAGTATAGGGTTCATACTAATTTCATGTATAACTGTACCATAATTGTATATGTTTCATACCAATTTCATGTGTAAATAGTACCAAAATTGTAAAGATTTCATACCAATTTCATTTGTAATAAGTATCGAAAATAGAATAGGTTTCGTACCAATTTTATTCGTAAGTAGAATCAAAATTATATGTGTTTCATATCAATTTTATGCATAGTTGGTACCAAAATTGTGTAGGTTTCATACCAACTTTACGTGTAATAAGTTTCAAATATAGTATAGGTTTAATACAAAATTCACGTGTAACTAGTACCAAAATTGTATATGTTTCATACCAAATTCAAGTGTAATAAGTACCAAAATTGTATATGTTTCATACCAACTTCATGTGTAATAGGTACCGAAAAAGTATAGGTTTCGTACCAATTTCATGTGTAACTTGTACCAAAATTGTATAGGTTTCATAAAAATTTCATGTGTAACTAATACCAAAATTGTAAAGATTTCATACCAATTTCATATGTAACAAGTACTGAAAATAGTTTTTGTACCAATTTTATTCGTAATTAGTACCAAAATTGTATAAGGTTTCATACCAATTTTATGTATATTTAGTACCAAAATTGTATAGGTTTCATACCAACTTCACGTGTAATAAGTACCGAATATAGTATAAGTTTTATACCAATTTCATTTGTAACTAGTACCAAAATTGTATTGGTTTCATACCAACTTCATGTGTAACTAGTATCAAAATTGTATATGTTTCATACCAACTTCACGTGTAATAAGTACCGATTAGGTTTCATACAAATTTCATGTATAACTTGTACCAAAATTGTATAAATTTTATACAGATTTTATGTGTAACGTGTACCAAAATTGTATAGGTTTCGTACTGACTGTAATGATTTCTCAAATTAAAAGTTTAACTTCTAGTAGATGGTATTATAGTCATTTTAATAAGATAGGGAGTTAGAACAAAATTTTAAGTTGCAGTAGGGAGTTTGAATTAATTTTTTCTTACATATGGACTGATTCCATAATTAAGTTTAACAATAGGGATTTTTTTTTTAGTTTTCCCAAGAATATACTATATGAAAGTATAAAAATTCGAAGATGATAACCAATTTTTGAAGAATTTCGATAGAACAATTTCATGAAAAATTAAATATATGAACGTGGTAAGTGTTGGACAGTGGTTAGTGGCTAATTTTCCACAAATTCCTGTAGCAATGGAGCAATAGAGGCATAAGTTTGAACATGTGAGTCAATATTAGAAGAGTTCAAACTCAAAATTATAATTGCTTCCGAGAGTTTTGGCACTTATAAATATACCTCAAACGCAGTAGCGGATGCAGGATTTTCGACAAGGAGGGACAAATTATAAGAAATAAATAAGATAAAAATCCAATAGCAGAAGCAACTTACAATTGATCTAAAAAATCTAAATTACAATTGAGCCCGACGGCTCGTCGTATTTTGAAAATTATGAATGATAGCTTCATTAGGTACACAATTGAATATATCTTTTTCAATATAAACCACCAAATTATCATTCATCCCCTCATCACCCATTCGGTAGCGAAGCCGATTCTTCACGATATTCATAGCAGAGATGTTCTTTCCACTGTAGCCGTTGCAACCGGCAAAACCAAAGCTAAAGTTATAAGCTTGTAAACCGATGAGTATGACACATCCCTTCTAGTTTCAATCATTCTTTGAGTTATATCACCAAGCTTTTTAACATTCAAAGTATTAATATTTAAACGCATATCCATAATGAAATTCTCGAGTTGGTCCAATAAAGCCAAAAACTCGACACCTTGAAAATCATTTGGATAATTTTTGCCAACCGAACTAACTTCTTTTTGTCAAAAGCTTCAAAAGAGTTGAATGGATTCAAGCAAGCAACAGAAAGCATCAAATCACCATTTACCTCATTGAATTGACCATTTAACTCAAACAATTGCATATCTATGGCGTAATTAAATACCTCCTCATGATAGCGGTGCGAGTTTGTCATCTTTTCAACTCCCCGTCTTGGTCTTTTTCCACCCGCATAAACATTATTCATATCAGGCACCTCAATTTCATGATTTACACAAAACGTGGATGCATCCTCTACCAAACAACTTCATCCACCAACTATCATTGCTTGAAGTCTTCTCTTAGAAACATCTACTAGAGTCATAGTATTCACAATATCTTGATCTTTTCTTTGCAATGCTTGACACCAATGGTTCATTATTCCTACTATTGCTTTCATCAATTACAAATCAAATGCAAAGTCAAAATATAGTATGTCATTTATCAAGATGTTTCACCCCTTTGATTAGATAATGTACATTCTTTCACAATCACATGAAACACACCAATTATAGAATCAAATAAATTAATCAAGCTCAAAATAGTACCGTAACACGAGCTCCACGCCTATCACTAGGACAAATGAGAGTGTGTTCTTGATCCAATCCTCGTCCATTAGTAATTCTTCATTTTCCAAGGCTTGAACAATCTTTAAAGCTTGTTTTTCTCGTAAATTATCTTTTCGATTACATGGCCTCCGACCACATTAAGCACATTAGAAATCAAAACAAAGAGTTCACAAATACGTATATTATTTTTTTGCCACAGCTACAAGAGCGATTTGAAGTTGATGTGCAAAACAATGGACATAATATTCTGTCTTATTTTCTTTCAAGATAAGCGAGTTCAATCCATTAAACTCTCCTTGCATATTACTTGCTCCATCATAACATTGTCCACGCAACACGGATATGCTTAATCCATGTGAATTTAAGAGATCTTAAAGTGCACTTTTAAGTGAGAGATCATTTGTGCACTCGACATGCTTGAATTCTCAAATCCTTTCAAGCACACGACTTTTGTTATCTATAAATCTCAAGACAACGACAATTTGCTCCTTAGTTGACACATCACAAGAATCATCAAGAATAACACAAAAAAAAAACCATCACCAAGCTCTTCAATTATAGCTTTGGTTGTTTCAAATGCACAAGCTCTAACAATATCTTTCTAAATTTGAGGAGCTGTTAACTTGAGAATTGCAGGGGCATTCTTGAGGGCAACTCTTATGACATCCTCATCATGGTTTGCAAGATATTTGTTCCAGAAAATTTCCTTGATTGCTTGACTCCCCAGATTCATCATGACCATGAAAGGCAAGTCCTTGCTCAAAAGCCATCTAGCACAATCATTGAAGTATTTAGCCAAGCTCTATAATCCATTTTTGCTTCATCCGTTATTTTAACAAAAGTTGTCTCAATATGTTGCTTCTGATTGAGTAAAATCTTTACATTTACTAAAAGCTTGATTATGAGCAATATTAGTTGTTCCCTCGTGCTTACGAAGCTTATCTTTGTTCTTCCAATCCTTAAAACCTCTACTTACAAAAGTATCACCACCTCATTGATGACCCAATTCATTTTTAAAAAGGTAACAATAAATACTGAAAACGTCATCCTTGCTTATACTATACTCCAAACAGGTTGCTTATACTATACTCCAAACAACTATATTCCTTGAATCATGAACGGTTAAACCTTTGTAATTTCCCATCGAAATCTGTTTAGGGGAACTTCTCAAGATTAGGTTGGCAAGGACTATCTAAATTGTATTTCCTCCGAACTCTTTCACGAATATTAGGATGATAATCTGTAATTCTAGGTCGTTTGACTAGATCAGAAGGAAGTTCTTGCAAATCAGAATTTTCATGAATTATTTTTGGTTGCTCTTTAAGGCTTTGATAAGAAGCAAAGTCTACTGGAATTTCAGGCAATTGTACACTGTTTTCCGGACTCACATCACAGAAAGAGAATTTTTTAATCCACTTGTTTAAAGTACTTCAACATAGCTTTGCATTATGCAAAATTAAACAAATAACATATAACAATTAACTATTGCACCAAAACATGTCTTTAACTACATTTTTTTCTTTATTCAAGTTGTTATTACATCAACACACTGTGCATCTTTTTCTCTATGTAGAGTTGTATTGTATAATATTAAAACTCTTTAATGTATAATATTAAAATTCTATACTATCAAAACAGTTCTTTAATTACATTTTTCCCATAGCTGGGAGTACCACATATATGTAGGATTGTATTGTATTATATTAAAATTCTTGAATACTAAAACAAAAACATCACCCCAAGTTGACATTTTGAGAATACCTAAATATTTTAAAATGTATATGTCAAGCTTTGTTCTCTAATTCTCTTGAACCGAAAATACACGTAACTTTATTTTATTCAGCTCTTCTCCATTTCCATGCTCCAAAAATACACCTTATATATATATATATAAAATAATGTTGGAAAAAGCATATGAATTAAAGTTAAAATATATTTTTTTTCATATGCTCGATCGATCGAGCGGACCAGAAAAAATTCTGGTGTGTTGCTACAGGAGCTCGATCGATCGAGCCCTGTTTCAGATTTATGAAATAGTATGTCCACTGATGTTTGGGGTGCGATTTTTGGCCAAATGGTACCTCCAAATGGTGTCCTTTGGACATGGTTTTTGGTCTACTATATAACCAACATGAACCCACTTGATTTAATACAGATTTTCGAAATCATTACCAATTTTTTAGTGAAATTTGAGAGCATTTGTTGTTCTTCAAATTGAGTGCTTTGGATCTTTGTGGTTTGAGGACTTGTGATTTGAAGTGCTCCTATCACAAGTCATAGTCATTGTATCTTGGGAGATAAATTGTCATAGCAAACCGTTAGCACCATAGCGGGGCAATATTGTCTTAAGGACGGAGATTATAAATCTCGCCTCGACATAAAAATTGTTTTGAAGCCATTGTTATTTTTTTCCTGAGATACACTTTGAGAGAAAATTATAAACAACAATCTTAAGACAATATCGTGCAATTCAATGGCTTCTTCGAGTGCAACGACTCATGTTCACCATGGTGAAAGGCCTGAAAAGTTCAATGGGAACGACTTCAAGCGGTGGCAACAAAAGATGCTATTTTACTTAACCACGCTAAGTTTGGCAAGGTTCTTAACCGAGGAGCCTCCTACGGTTGAAGAAGGAGAGACTGACACCCAAAAGAGGACAGCACTGGATACATGAATCAAAGCGACTTTCTATGCAAGAACTACATCCTAAATGGGTTAGACAATAAATTATATAATGTTTATTGTCTTGTGAAAACAGCAAAGGAACTGTGGGCATCGCTGGAAAAGAAGTACAAATCCGAGGATGCCGGCATGAAGAAATTCATTGTTGGACAGTTCCTGGACTTCAAGATGGTTGATACAAAGCCTGTGATGGCGCAAGTGCAAGATCTACAAGTGATCTTGCATGACATTCATGCGGAGGGAATGAGTCTAAGTAATTCATTCCAAGTCGCCGCTATGATTGAGAAATTGCCTCCTATGTGGAAGGACTTCAAGAACTATCTGAAACACAAACGAAAGGAGATGAGTCTTGAAGACCTTGTGGTTCGATTACGAATCGAGGAGGACAACAAAGTTTCCGAGAGGAAGGCGGGTAGGTTTCAAATGGAACCATGGGCTAACCTAGTTGAACAAAGAACCGGATCAAAGCGTAAGTTTGACGGTACGGCCTCCAACAATGGCAAGGCGAAAAAGTTCAAAGGAAAATGCTATAATTGTGGAAAGCCCAATCACTTAGCAAAAGATTGTCGTAACAAAGACACTCGTGGGAAAGCAAAAGATAAAGTCAATGTGACCGAAGAAAATCTTCTCTCAATTGATTTGGATGATCTAGCGCTTACCGCTTAAATTAGATTGTATATCTTTGAAAGTTGTAAACTCCAAGAATGGAGTGATTCTAAATAAATGTAATGACGATATTTGTTGAAAGCAATAAAATTTATGTATTACTTCTTGTAGTGATTGTAATGTTAAATTTATTGCTTATATGTGCACTAAGGTAACAAAATCGTCATTATTTTGTTAGAAGAATCGTAACGTCTCTAGAGTTTACACACAATGATGTTTGTGATGGAAAGTTTGTGCAAACTAGAGATGTGAGTAAAGTATATTGTTACTTTGTCAATATTTGCACATGATATGGTTGTGACTTTATTGCTATGAAGCAAAAACAAGGTCAGTGAAGTGTTTAAACACTTCAAGAATGAGATTGGAATAAAATTTAGCAAATGAGTTTTGCTATGGGAAATTGTGAGTAGATTATACTTGTGTTGTCTAAGAATTTGATGCTTAAGCTTGAATCTGCAAGACTATAAAATCTTGAATTCGAGTTTTTAAGCTTTGTACGCTTAAAACACAAGTGATAAATCGAAGCCACAAATTTTGATTAGGCGTTGTAATATCTCAAATTGGTTCATTTTGAATTTCTAAGCTAGTACGCTTATAACATGAATTTGCAAGATTTTAAATCTTGAATTCAAATTTTTTAAGTTAGTGCGCTTAAATTGCAAATTGTGAACCGAGTTTGAGAATATTATCCAAGTTTCAAATTTTGTAAGCAAGTACGCTTAAATCCGAAATTTTCAAGAAATAAAAACTTGAATTTGGATTTGTAAGACGATAACGCTTAGAACTTGAAACACGAAAGTTTGAACACCAGTGCACTTCGTTACTACCCGAAGTTGTGGGGGAAGCAATCCTGTCGGCCAACTACATTCTAAACTAAATACCACATAAAAGTAAGGATGAAACTCCTTATGAGTTATGGAAAGGTCACAAGCCTTCATACAAATACTTGAAGGTGTGGGGGTGCTTGGCTAAGGTAGAAGTACCAAAACCAAAGTAAGTGAAAATCGGGCCTAAAACAATAGATTGTGTATTTATTGGTTATGCTAACAATAGTAGTGCATATCGATTTTTAGTACATAAATCTGAAATAAGTGATGTGCATGAAGGTACAATCATGGAATCAAGAAATGTGGTATTTTTTGAAGAAGTATTTCCTTACAAAACTAACAAGGAAATGAGCCCTAAGAAAAGGGTGTATGAAGACGCTAACAGTGACTCTATTGAGGAAGTAGAACCACGACGTAGCAAGAGGACCAAAGTGGCTAAGACTTATGGTCCTAACTTCATGACATATATGTTGGACAATGAACCAAGATCGGTTAGTGACGCCTTATCTAGCCCTGATGCTCCTATGTGGAAAGAGGCTATTAATGGCGAGATAGAATCCATAATGCAAAACCACGCGTGGGAATTGGTAGACCTTCCAACTAGAAGTAAACCATTAGAATGCAAATGGATTCTTAAAAGAAAATATAAGTCTGATGGTTTAATTGATAAGTACAAGGCGAGACTCGTGGCAAAGGGATATAGACAAAAAGAAGGCCTTGATTACTTTGATACATATTCCCCAGTCACGAGAATTACGTCCATTAGAGTGATCATTGCTATCGCTGCTCTAAACAATTTAGAGATACATCAAATGGATGTAAAAACGGCATTCCTCAATGGGGAACTTGAGGATGAAATTTATATGAAACAACCCGAGGGGTTTGTTGTTCCCGGACAAGAGAAAAAGGTGTGTAGACTCGTTAAGTCATTGTATGGGCTTAAGCAAGCGCCAAAACAATGGCATGAAAAATTTGACAAAACTATGTTGTCAAATGGTTCAAAATTAATTAGTGCGACAAATGTGCATATATGAAAAACACGCCTAAAGCATATGTAATAGTATGCTTGTACGTTGATGATATGCTCATAGTGGGAAGCAACTTAGAAATCATCAACGGGACAAAGAAAATGTTAATAAAACATTTTGAAATGAAAGATATGAGTGAAGCTGATGTGATACTTGGAATTAAAATCTCCAAGATATCTGAAGGACGAGTGTTGTCACAGTCTCATTCTGTTGAGAAAATACTCGAGAAATTTCCAACGAATGATACGTCGTCTGTCAAAACACCCTATGATCCGAATCTACATTTGGTTAAAAACAAAGGGGACCCTGTCATGAAATTAGAATACTCAAGGATAATTGGCAGTCTCATGTATCTCATGAACTGTACACGTCCTGATATTGCATATGCGGTTGGCAAACTAAGTAGATTCACGAGCAATCCAAACAATGACCATTGGAAGGCATTGACGAGGGTACTTAAATATTTAAGATGCACCCTGAACTAGGGTTTATTAATTAAATAACCTTAATAAAATAAATAATTTCAAAAATAACCCGAAAAATAAAAACATTTCAAAAGTAACCTAAACCGCCAACTGGGTTGGCGTGTCCAATTGGTCACGCCAACTCAGTTGGCGTCACCTAATAAAATTTTGGTCACGCCAACTGAGTTGGCGTGACCAATTTAAAATATATTAGTCACGCCAACTGAGTTGGCGTGACCTTTGTTTTTTACGGTCACGCCAACCCAGTTGGCGTGACCATTATTCACGCCAACTGGAGCTGCAAGTTGGTGTGAATAATTATTGGTCACGCCAACTGAGTTGGCGTGACCAATAAATATCATGTGTCACGCCAACTCAGTTGGCGTGACCCATTAAAGGTCACGCCAACTGAGTTGGCGTGACTTGGAGTTATAAACTTTCTGCAACCCTTCTTCTTCGGCAACACCTTCGGCGATTTACAGTCTAAATTCTTCCTCGCGTTTGACCTCCAAGTTACTATCGTTTTTTTCTCATTTTGCTTCCAGTCACTTCGTAGTTTCAGATTCAGAATTTAGAGGTAAAAATCATGTCGCCGTGAATTAATTTCTATCACACTTTTTCGCTGCCGTCCGCCGCCCCCCGCCGTCTGCTGCCGCCGTCGGGCGCCGTCGGCCGCCGCCGCCGCCGGTTGCTGATGGCTGGTGGTTGTCGGCGGTAGCATCGTCATGTTTTATCAGTTTTAATTTATTTTGTTTACTTTATGTTGTTTATATGTACTAATATATTTTTTGTTTCATATAATAGGATGGATCCGATGAATGTACCAGGCCCGATCGATGATCATCTGTTGTTATTGCAGTCATGTCATCGTTCTGAAGATGTATGGGCAGGTGATATTGATCGGCCCTTGCGTGTGAGAAATCCGAGCAGCTATTTTTGGGATCTTTGCCCATTAGACACACGTGTTGTAAGTATGTTACATGAGTTTGGGTTTTATGGTGTATATAGGTGTAATAAGATTACCATTGACCCTCATCTAATCACGGCGTTAGTAGAGAGATGGCGTCGTGAAACGCATACATTCCATCTGAGATCTGGAGAGGCGACTATTACACTGCAAGACATTGCAGTTATTTGGGGTCTGCCAATAAATGGTCTTGCAGTGTCAGGTGCCAATTTTGATAAGACAATACCCGAGTGGCAAGAATATTGTTATCGTCATTTGGGATTTACACCAGATCCGGGTCACTTTAAAGGTGCATGTTTGTTAATGTCTGCGTTGAGTCATCATTTAATAGTAAATCGGATCCATTTGCATAGTACGGCGGATGAGGTTGCTAAATATGCACGAGGTTGTGCATTATTAATGATAGGTGGGATTATGTGCCCCGATAGCTCCGGCAATACTGTAAAATTATTGTACATACAGAAATTAGAAGATATCAGTTCTGTTGGTAATTTTAGCTGGGGTAGTGCTGTGCTGGCATTCTTATATCGTGAGTTGTGCACTTCAGCGGAGAGAGGGAAAAAAGTAATATGTGGTGCATTACAACTCCTACAGGTAATCGTTACCTTTATGTTAAAATACTGAAAAAATATATCTTGCATATTTAATTTATATTCTTCATGTTAATGTTTTAGATTTGGGCCCGGCTCGAAAGTTTAGCTCCTCGACTCGGACGCCTGAGAATTGATATTGGGTCAATACCAATCGATGAGGACAATTACTTACCTGTTGCTCCATATGGTGCAAGGTTATGTATCACAAATTATTTTGCAATGTATAATATTATATTTAATATTTTGTTATATAATTTATGTTTTTTTATGATGATTATGAGTACACAGGTGGACATGTAAAGTAAGATTTACAGAAACTGGCACACATTCATTACGAATTATTAGGGACATCCTTGACCAGCAGCCATTAAGCCAAGTAATTTTATTTTTTATATTCATGTATAAAACATAATAGTCTTTGAACATTATTTTAATGTAATACTATATTTGTAGTTTAATTGGCAGCCGTACCCTGATGATTATATTGAAGGACTGCATACTGAGTTATGGACATACAGCGGGCCACTCATTTTGTATGACATAGTTGAGATGCATCGTCCTGAGCGGGTTTTCCGTCAGTTCGGCATGGTACAAAACATCCCACCAGATCCACGGTCAGGGGATGATATATTACATGTAGTTAACCGCAGGGGTAAAACAAATAATGACTGGTCTGCACACCATAGGCGGTACATGACTATATGGGGAAATGCACATGCTCATACCGTGGACAGCCCGCGATATGAGTCAGCTGGACAGGGTGTAATTGTCGGGTACAATGACTGGTATGGACGAGTAACACGTAGATTCATTGGCCATCAACGACAATTTGTGGAGGCTGGTTATCAACATGGAGATGGCCCGGCATGGCAACATGTGGTATGTTGCTTTATCAAATATGTATTACATATTTGAAAATTGTGTTTAGATTTAAATACTTAATAAATGTTCACTCATTTCAGATTGATCAGCTGTCGCAATTAACAGTTACCTGCGACCGTAATATCGCTGAGGAACAATCCGTAGTGGCGTACATGGATGCATTTAGTGATGTCAGAAATGTCATACAAAATGTGTTGCATGTCGCGCAGGAATGACGCGATAGAAACTTTCCGCCCTACGAAGAGGGACATGCGACTCAAGGTGAATAAGTACAGCCGATGCATGTGAGTGATGAAGAACAAGTACAGTCGATGCATGCGGGTTTTGGAGATGCTGGCCCTTCAAGCTATGTCCCGACATATATGCCAGGTCCCTCTTCATCATATGCCAGTGACATGTACGCTGATTATTATACTCCTCGACCACAGCATCAGTTGAATGACCAAACGCATTTCACGCCTCATCAACCCATGTACTCACAAGAACAAACCAGCCCAGATGTGAATATTAGATTCCCCAAGATATATGCATCGATGTCACCACAATTTGCCGTGTCACCGGTTGTGTTCCCTAATTTGTCACCTGATGTTCAGCTGGACGATGTACCTGTAGTGCAAGAAGACCCACCCATTCAGGAAGGACGCGGTCAGAGACGGAAACAGCCACGTCGTTGTGGTACTGGCGGGGCATTATAGAGTTTTAGCCTTCATATATGTAGTCATGTTTGCCTATTGTGAATCTTAGTATTAAATGTAATGAATGTACTTCCATATGAATGTCTTATTTGATATGTGACAATAACAATAACACAATAACAATAATAATAACAATAACACAATAACAATAACAATAACAATAACAAGAACAATATCAAAAACAATAACAATAACAATATCAAAAAACAATTACAACTTTATCGGTTTTGGGAACTCGATGCCATATGTCGTCTTGCCCGGGCTTCAGGCCAATCCATCTCATTTTGCATGCGTGTTGTTCGGTCTCGACCTCGTCTTCTTATAGTACGCAAGGTGGAATTGTGGTACAGTTCGAATGACGGGGTTTCCCAATACTGCTCTCCCCATAATGGCTCAAATTCACCTTGATACGTGCTCCAATATTCTTGCATATTATAATACTCCTTGACAAATGTTTTTGCGTTTATGCCATAAGCTCGACATACTTGTATCACATGTGAGCAAGGAATCCCAAATTCTTTCCACTTCCCACAAGAACATTCCCTTGATTTGAGCTTCACAACATGAGTATTACCCCCACGTCCAACTTGCATCCTTGTGATAACTGAGGCTGTTAGATGCCTTCGATCAAACATCTGAACTTCATGATGAATGGAGTGAAGATCAGCCCGAGCATATTTTTCAAAAGCATAATCCGGCCATTCTTGATTATTTTCGATCATTCTATCAGCTTTTTTCACTCGCTCCAAAAAATAATGCACACAACGATCGAATGTTAACTGTACAATGGCAGTGATTGGAAGGCGACGTGCACCTTTCATGACTCCATTTATGCACTCCGACATATTTTTTGTTAGGATACCACAACGCCATCCTTCATCATGAGCAAGTGTCCACTGAGACTTATCAATCCAATTCAGGTAATCAAAAGCCCTTGGTTCAATGGTTTTGATCTCTTCCATCGTACGCTCAAATTTTATCAGTTGATTTTCTGATCCAGCTTTCCAACACAAGTCTTTTAAGTGCACGTTTTTGAAACGACTATTAAAGTTTGAGCAAAGATGTCTCAAACAAAATCGATGCACTCCACAGGGGGGTTTAAAGTCGGGGATACAGTCGGCTGCTGCAATAAGGCCCGGATGTCGATCAGAAATCAAACACACGCCGCCAGATTCTCCAATAATGTGTTTGCTAACCATCTCCAAGAACCATTTCCATGACAAAAAGTTCTCTTCATCGACAATTGAAAATGCCAGCGGTAACACTTGATTATTCGCGTCCATGGAGACAGCAATCAACATCTTATGCTGATATTTTACATACAGATGTGTGCCATCCACTGTAATAACTTGACGACAGTGGCGGAAACCATCTATGCACGGTTGGAAGGCCCAGAAAACATAACTCCAAGTTTTTTCTCTCGGTCTTGCATTATCAAGATGATCCCACTCCACGACTGTGCCTGGGTTCCATTTTTTCAAAGCTCCCATATAGAAAGGTAATTTGTTGACCGAGCTCTCCCAGGTTCCATACACGTTCCGTATTGCACGTTTCAAACTATGCCAGCCTTTTGCATATGATATTTCAAAGCCATACTTATCTTTCACCGTTTGAATCACATACTTGATTTCATAAGCTGGATCACGACGAACGATTCCCAATAACAAGCTAGCAATCATATTCTTATCCAAGTTCGAATGATCAAGCGACAGCTCACTCAGCAGACAAGTGTGAGGACCACCATATTTGGTTATTTTGAATAACCCAACTTTTTTATCCAAACATGCACGCAGGTACCATCTGCAAGGTATATCCTCTGTACCGTGTTTGCATATTACTTTCCACAATGTTTTTGTACTCTTAACAACATGGTACTCACGTTTTGCAACACGTACTGAATAATCCTTCACAGCTGCCTGCAGATGAAATTTATCTTTGAAGACCATGTTGCGATGGATTTCACCTTTGGAGTAATCATAAAAACTCCCCCAACGGCCTGTTGGATTGTCAATCGAATCTCCAAAAACTTCTGGATGTGTCATGGAAAAGAATGGGATTGTTGGATAAAGATTATGATCATTTGTCATGGTTGGTGCCCCCTCCTCTTGGTTTTCAACTGCTTCTGCCATCACACCAATATCAACTTCATCATCATCAGCATCAATCTCATCATCAGATGGAATCCCCTCTGGTTCAGAATTAATTTGATCACCAAAATCAGCAAAACTGTCTGCTCGTGGCTCAGCGGCAACATTATCAACATCTACTGGATGATCATCTCGGTCTCCACCACTATATGAACCCTCAGCTTGATGTCGAGCAACAGACGTCTCTTGAATAACAGATGTCGTCAATCCTTCTGAAAAACTGCCACTCATTGGCATTTCTGGAACATAATCATAATTCCTTGGTTCTGCTTGTATATAAAATTCCAAGCAACTATGACCCTGTTCTGAATCAAGTAGCCATGCTAAATTGTAATCATCATCTATGGGTAAAACAGTCTGACGTAACCCCGAAAAATCTTTGAACATATGCCTAGCATATAATTTCAAAAGAAACTGGTTGCGATCGAACCCAGTGATATCATATATTTTATCTAATAATTGTAGAAAATTAATTGTACGCCGTATAGTTGTACCTCTTGATGGACCACGATCATATCGGACGAACTCAGAATCTCGTATAATATTACCCCCCCAATAAAATAAAACTTGAATAGACATATTTTGATAACTACAGAAAACTATTACTAGTAGCTAATAAAATCTTTTCTGATGTAGAAGATCAGCTAAAGCTGCAACTACAGAGCATAATCAGAATTTTATCATATAATCAAAATATTAAAAGAGAAGTTAAAAATATTAAAAGAGAAGTTGTGAATTGGTGAGAAAACTAAGAGGCGGACGGCTTTATTTATAGCCATTTAGTGCCGCCAACTCAGTTGGCGGCACTATTAAAATAATGTCACGCCAACTGAGTTGGCGTGACCCTATAAAACAAAGGTCACGCCAACTCAGTTGGCGTGACTACTATTCAACGTTGGTCACGCCAACTGAGTTGGCGTGACCAATATTTTATATGGTCACGCCAACTCAGTTGGCGTGACCTATTGGACCCGCCAACTGAGTTGGCGGGTAAGGTTAGTTTTTAAATGTTTTCAGAATTCGGGTTATTTTTGTAATTATTTGTTTTATTGGGGTTATTTAAATAAATAACCCCCCTGAACTATGGATTGTACTATACAAGATATCCTGCTGTATTGGAAGGATACAGTGATGCAAATTGGATATCGGACACTCAAGACTCCAAGTCGACAAGTGGTTATGTGTTTACCATTGGAGGGGCTGCAGTGTCGTGGAAATCTACCAAGCAAACTTGTATTGCTAGATCCACTATGGAATCTGAATTCATAGCTTCGGATAAAGCGGGAGAAGAAGCCGAATGGCTTAGAAGTTTCTTGGAAGAAATTCCTTGTTGGGAAAAACCTGTGCCTGCAATTAAAATACATTGTGAAAGCCAATATGCTATAGGAAGGGCACAGAGTAGCATGTATAATGGTAAGTCTAGACATATACGTCGTAGACACAATACCATTAAACAGTTGATCTCAAATGGCATTATGTCCATTGACTACGTGAAGTCAAAGGAGAATATTGCGGATCCGCTCACGAAAGGCTTGCCTAGAGATCAAGTATATAGTTTATCGAGGGGAATGGGATTAAAACCCTATAATCAAAATCTTGTGGTGGATACCCAACCTATGTGACTGGAGATCCCAAGATCTAGGTTCAAAAGGGACAACCAAACTACAAGATTGTATAAACACCTTGGAGAATTAATCTCCGACCCATTCCTATGATAAGGGGTGTAGCCTGCAAAAAGGGTACGAGGATAAGCAAAAGGCCTTTAATGATTCCTAAGACATATTAGAATATGTTGGAGTATAGCGGGATACTCTTCTAGGAGATCACCTACGTAAGTGCGAAGTGTGGCCGCTTCAAAGAATGGAAAGCACTTATGAAACCAAGCGTGGTCCATGGCCGAAACGGACACAACCGTAAGAAACCAATACGGATGTTAGAATTGTTATGGTGTGGGTTCGATTGTCTTGGTCTACACCAACAACTAAATAGTTCAAGACTATAAGTTCACTATTAAGTCAGTAAATCCGATTGAATACTACTACGGAAGATTCAAAGCCGCAAGCTATCTCTCCAGATGCCATAATAGTTCGTCAAAGCACTCAATTGCATACATGCATTAATTTAATTCATGTGGGGGATTGTTGGAAAAAGCATATGAATTAAAGTTAATATATATATTTTTATATGCTCGATCGATCGAGCACAATTGCTCGATCAATCGAGCGGACCAGAAAAAAATCTGGTGTGTTGCTACAGGAGCTCGATCGATCGAGCGGGGATCCCGATCGATCGAGCCCTGTTTTAGATTTATGAAATAGTATGTCCATTGATGTTTGGGGTGCGATTTTTGGCCAAATGGTGCCTCCAAATGGTGTCCTTTGGACATGGTTTTTGGTCTACTATATAACCAACATGAACCCACTTGATTTAATACAGATTTTCGAAATCATTACCAAATTTTTAGTGAAATTTGAGAGCATTTATTGTTCTTCAAATTGAGTGCTTTGGACCTTTGTGGTTTGATGACTTGTGATTTGGAGTGCTCCTATCACAAGTCATAGTCGTTGTATCTTGGGAGAAAAATTGACATTGCAAACCGTTAGCACCATAGCGGGGCAATATTGTCTTAAGGACGGAGATTATAAATCTCGCCTCGACATAAAAATTGTTTTGAAGCCATTGTTATTTTTTTCCTGAGATACACTTTGAGAGAAAACTATATACAACAAATAGCAAGCTCTGTTCTCTAATTCTCTTGAACCGAAAATACACCTAAAATTACAATTTACTATTACAAAATTTTTACATAGTATGAGAGAAACCTGGCATGGAAGTGGAGGCTGGAGCGAGAGAAGACCTGTTGAGCCATGGCGTCGACAAACCTCCTCTTCTTCGAAACAGTTGCAGGTCGGCAGATTCACGGAATACTGGAAGATAAAGTGATGTTGGGCTAACTGGGGGAGGGGATCAGCGTTTGATGGGAGAAGAGGTACAAAAATGGGTGTATGGCTAATTTTTTTCTTTTATAAATGTATACTGTGGGGTATATTAGGTATTTTAATTTCAAAAAAACAAGGGAGGGCATTTGCCCTCCCTTGCCTATGCATCAATCCACCGCTGCTCAAATGTAACCTCACGCATTTGCCCTCCCTTGCCTATGCATCAATCCACCGCTGCTCAAATGTAACCTCACAACTGGTTATCTCTAAGCTTTTAAGTTTTTGTTTCTATATTTGTAAGATGTGAGGTGATCCAAGAATGTAATTCCCGTCTGATGTAGGCAATTGTCGAACCACATAAATTTTGGTGTTCGTTGGATGCGTATGATGCTTACACTTTATTTTTGAGTGTTCTGGGCACAACAAATCGTATTATACCTGATGTTCTGTAAAAATACTCGGAAATTGAAAGTGTCTGAAGTCAATTTTTGATCATACAATTAGATTCGTCTCGTCGACGGAAGTTCGGAACACGTGACAGTTCGTAATTTCGAGTTTCGAGTCAATAGGAAATCACGGTCAAAGTGGGTGGCGATTTTGTAAATATATAACAAACTTGCAGGATGAATCAGGGAAGAAACTGTCCAATTTTTGGGAAGAAACGAGTTGAACCGGCACAATAATTCGACCCAGAAATCCAAGTCTGAATTAGGCCCAACACAAAATCCAGACCATACCAAAATCTGGCCCAACCTAGTTGACTGAACCGGCCAGTTGACCAAATGGGTCCATCCAAACTGGCCCGAAGAGAACTCGCGTGATTTAGTCGATTTTTCCTCGCATCCAACTGGTTCCTTACTATTTCGACATTTCCATATGCAACGGTAACATCTGTTTCTGCTAAAAAGCAACCAAAAATGTCGAAGCAATGGATCAAGAAGCATCCACTAGTGGTTCAGTGAGATGAACAATGTTATTCAATGCAAAGTTCAAGGTGGAGAAATTTGACTGCACCACCAACTTTGGCATGTGACATTATGAAGTACAAATGATATTAATGATATGTCAAGTACCGACATAAAGCTATCTTTACTATCGAACCACACAACTGACCTGAATCTGTCTGCACTGTTGGACCGCAGAACCAACTCGAATCTGTTTGCACTATCGGGATCGAAACCGACCCAAAGCTGTTTCAATTGTCGGAATCGCATAACTGACCCGAAGTTGTCTGCACTGTCGGAATCGCAAAACCGACCCGAATCTATCTACACTATCGGAACCATAGAACCAACATGAAGATGTCTGCACCATCGGAATCACAAAACCGACCTGAATCTGGCTGCATTGGTGACCGCTTTATTTAAACAAAAGATATTTCAAAGAATAGTGTGAAGCGATTCTACCGCAAGTGCACGGTTGTCAAGTTTTAGTATAGTGAAAATTAAGTACGGGTTGTCGAATCTACAGGGACTAACGTATAAGTACCAAATAAGATTAGAGAAATTATATTTAGCCTACGATTTCAGAAGTTGATTAACTAAAGTCACATTAAACTAAGGACCGAAAATTAAACAAGAAATAATAAAATGAATGGTTCCGGATATGCGAAGACAAGTCACTTGAGAAAATTACCAAGCTCGTCGTTCAACTATGTTATCTTTAATGATTCAACTGAATTATCAAATTATCAACCAATTGAAAAGGTTTACGCTATTATTCGATACACTCTCTCGAGCTGTAAAGAAACTAACATTAAATTAGAATAAATCACTCTCGTGCATCTAGTTACTAATTCAACATTGCATAAATCGTCATAACCTTGTTACTCTAAATCTCTCGATTCTAAGTTCTCACGTATGGGATATCATCTCTCGATCTCAATCGTAACATACATCATAAATTAATAGAGAGTGTTACAATGTTATCTCTCGATCTCGGTTATAACTCTCAGATTCAATCAAAGTTAGCTAGACTTTGATCTACACAAGCAATTAATTTATGAACAATAGAAATCAATGCGCTCAAACACAATTGAATCAATAATCAAACACAATGAAACTAAAACTCGATAAAATAAACTAGATTTAATTCAAATCAAATACATAAGAGTTTAATTGTCTCTCGACCTCAAAAACATCAAATAGAATTGAAAATCAAAGAAATCAAAGTTTAGAAATACGATAAACGGTGGATGAATCCGTGCGTTGCACCGTGATTTCTTCTCTTGCTCCTTCCTTGCACTCCGGAATGGATTGGCTCGACTTTGGACGAAGAACGGAGATTGAATCTCCTTCGGCGGCGTTAGGCGGCGGCTAGGGCTGCTTATTTTCGACCTAAATCACGTCTGGTATGGTATATCTTTGATATGGAAGTGATTTATCCTTTTATACCTCAAATATCATTTCAAAAATGGAAGATAAGATTTTCCCGGATTTGCGTCTTGATCGATCGAGATTTGCGTCCGATCGATCGGTGCACTGTTCATGCCAGTCTTTGAAACTCACTGTCTCGCTCGATCGATCGAGATTTCCTTCCGATCGATCGAGACTTTGATAAATTTAGCTCTGAAGTTACTGCCTCGCTCGATCGATCGAAAAATTGTTCCGATCGATCGAGACTTGAAATTCTTTTCTTCTCAGCAAACTGTCTGGCTCGATCGATCGAGACAAAATCTCGATCGATCGAGATTCCGAAAATCTCACTTCCTCAATTTCAACTCTTTCTCGCCTCGATTTCGCTCGTTATCTTCATATTAGCTCATTTCTTTCACTTCCGATCTATTTTCTTGAAACAAACGAATAAACACCAAAAAGCATAATATCATCCAGGAAAAAGTACGGAAAATGGGAAGAAATTACAGTTAAAAACACTTAAAATCTAAGCCTATCAACTCCCCCAAACTTAGACTTGATCGTCCTCGAGCAAGCAATAAGCTCAAAAAGAAAAGTTAAACTCGATACTAAGCATGAATCATCTTTACAACATACGTAAAAACTCAGAAATCCTACTTACACATCAATAAAAGTCATTCAACATTTAACAAGAAGCAATTCCTCCTAAGTTAAACAATACATCGCAACATCGGAACGTGCGTGTGTGCTATTGTCAAACATGAGTTACATATATATCTTTAAGATCAACATGTGCCATATCAACTCCTAGTCAAGATTACTTTGAACTACTCTACAAATTTACTATCCAGCACTTCTCCACTAATGTAATTATTCCCTAGACTTGGATCAACAGGACTTTAAAAGCTTATAACGTTAGGCCTTTTGGTGTCGGCTCCAAAGAAAAGGTAGGATAGAAGCAAAGAAGAGAGTATAACAGAAGCAGTTCAAAATCTTCTCACATAATCATTGAGCTTCTCTTCACATTTTCTAGCCTTGGCCACTTTGGGTCTTATTTAAATTTTCTTTTCAAGGCTTTTTCTCTACATCTTTTCTTTTTCTTCGCTCATTCTTTTGTTCATTTCATTTCTTTCACAATGAACTTATCAACATATAACAAGTTAATGCAATGAATGAGATTCATTATACTCCCTTAGGGGTGGGTAAAAATTTTCTTTTAGGCTCAATCCAAGGTAGGTATAATGAGGTTGTCAAGAATGTTAAATGGGGGTATAATCATATGCAATGCATATACCATTCTTTTTCAATCAGGCACAAGAGGGGACACTAAGGAATAATGTATAACAGGTAGGCTTGAAAGGCTCAAACGGTCCAAATATCGCCTAAATCATCTCCAAGTCTAGTTCCTAATTATAAATTTCGCCTCAAAGTGCTTTCAACTAAACTGTAGAGTTATCTAAGATACTCAAGACTCATCATAGTTAACACAGATTTTCAATTTAATCAATACATACTTCACTCAATCATGACTCAATAAGTGCTCAAATTATTCCTCAGCTTTGACATATGGTTAACAAAGGATATATACAAACAAGTTAAACATTTTCATGACTCCTATCTAGATGAGGATTAATTTCATCATGTATTACCGTTGCAAATCTAATTCTTCATTTCTCAAGACTAACTCACAAAAAAAAATTTGTGTTGGTAATGCTCAAGGATGAATCAGTCACAAAATCATGCAATCATGCAAGAAAAAGAAACAAGACAAGTAGCAGAATGTGCAAGTACAAGATATATACAAATACTCAAAACCCCCCCAAACTTAGCATGTGAATTGCCCTCAATGAACAAGAAAAATGAATGCACAGGCAAAGACACATACCATGACGACGATCGTCAATGATCGTCGTCCTCATCATGCTCCGGAGGGGGGACTGGGTAGTGGTGCTCCTCGGCACACACGGATTCATGCTACAAAACAAAATAACAAAATCAATAAAACTAAACTAAAGAAAAAGAAAAAGAAACAAAGGGAATAAGAAAGAGTTCTTGATTTATAGTCTCAAGCTGGACTGTCATCCACTCTCTCTTAGTCATCAAGATAAACTATAGAGGTAACCGTTTGGACTTCATTGCTCATGTGGTAATGCTTTAAGCGTTGCCCATTCACTGTAAATGTTCCCCTGCTAGGACCAGTAACTTCAATTGCACCAGAGGGATAGATCTTTGCAATGGTGAATGGCCCGGACCAACGAGAGCGTAGTTTGCCTGGGAAGAGTCGCAATCTAGAGTTGAACAAGAGTACATCATCTCCTACCTTGAATTCCCTTTGTTGTATACGCGAATCATGCCACTTCTTAGTTTTCTCTTTGTAAATCTTGGCATTCTCATATGCTTGATTTCGGAATTCTTCCATCTCATTCAATTGTAGAAGACGCTTCTCACCTACAGCCTGGCAGTCAAAGTTCAACCATTGAATAGCCCAATATGCTTTATGTTCAAGTTCAACAGGGAGGTGACATGCCTTACCAAATACCAATTTATAAGGTGATGTGCCAATGGGTGTCTTAAAAGCAGTTCTATAAGCCCATAGTGCATCATCTAAGCGTAAGGACCAATCCTTTCGGCTTAGAGTCACTGTCTTTTCTAAGATCCTCTTCAACTCTCGATTTGAAACCTCTACTTGCCCACTGGTTTGTGGATGATAAGGCGAAGACACTTTGTGGGTGACACCATATTTACTCAAAAGTTTTTCAAATTGTTTGTTACGAAAATGGGTGCCACCATCACTAATGATTGCTCGAGGGGTGCCAAAACGAGTAAAAACTTTTCTTTTCAAAAATTGTACAACCACTCGAGCATCATTAGTGCGCAAAGCTTCCGCCTCTACCCACTTTGACACATAATCTACTGCAACAAGTATGTATTTATTTAAACAAGAGCTTGGGAAAGGTCCCATGAAATCTATTCCCCACACATCAAAAATTTCACATTCAAGCATATTGATCAATGGTAATTCATTCCTCCTAGAAATATTACCGACCCTCTGACATCTATCACATGAAGAGACATACCTGAATGTATCCTTATACAGCGTTAGCCAATAAAATCCAGAAACAAGTACCTTAGCCGCTGTTTTGGTAGCTCCAAAATGTCCACCAGCATCCCCATCATGACATTTCTGCAAAATATCCTGTATCTCCTCCTTGGGGACACAACGCCTTATGATGTTGTCTGCACAGACTTTAAACAAGTATGGTTCCTTCCACAAAAGATGTTTAACCTCAGAAAAGAATTTTTTCTTTTGATAAAAAGTCAGATTTTGTGGGAGGATACCACTAACAATATAGTTTGCATACTGTGCATACCAAGGTAACAATTCAGCACTAAACAATTGCTCATCAGGGAAATTCTCATTAATCTCAACTACCTCATTGTCACTTGTATCAGTCATGTTCTCAATTCGCGATAAATGATCTGCAACTACATTTTCAACACCTTTCTTATATCTTATCTCTAAGTCAAATTCTTGCAATAATAAAATCCACCTAATCAAGCGTGGTTTGGCATCTTTCTTTGCAAGTAAGTATTTAAGTGCAGCGTGGTCAGTGTACACAATAACTTTAGCAAGACATAGGTAGGAGTGAAACTTATCAAAAGCAAAAACTATGGCTAGAAGCTCTTTTTCAGTGGTGGCATAGTTAAGTTGTGCTTCATTCAAAGTGCGACTAGCATAGTAAATTGTATGAAATACCTTGTTCCTCCTTTGACCTAAGACTGCTCCTACCGCAGTGTCACTGGCGTCACACATTAGTTCAAAAGGTAACTCCCAATCAGGTGCGACCAATACCGGTGCAGTTACCAATTTCTCTTTGAGTGTCTCGAACGCCTGCATACAATCAGAATCAAATTCATAAGATGCATCTTTAGTTAACAAATGAGATAAAGGTTTAGAAATTTTTGAAAAGTTCTTAATGAAACATCGATAAAATCCTGCATGTCCTAAAAAACTTCGGATTCCTTTCACTGTTGTCGGCGGTGGTAATTGTTGTATCACTTGAATTTTAGCCCGATCCACTTCAATACCATGTTCAGATATCTTGTGTCCCAAGACTATTCCTTCTTGGACCATAAAGTGACACTTCTCCCAATTTAGTACAAGATTTGTTTCTTCACACCTTGCCAATACCAAAGTCAAGTTAGCTAAACATATATCAAAAGAAGAACCAAACACAGAAAAATCATCCATGAATACTTCTAGGAACTTCTCTATCATGTCATGAAATATGGCCACCATACATCTTTGAAAGGTAGCAGGTGCATTACATAATCCAAATGGCATTCGTCGGAATGCAAATGTGCCATAAGGACAAGTGAAGGTGGTCTTCTCTTGATCCTCAGGCGTAATAGCAATTTGGTTATATCCCGAATATCCATCTAGAAAGCAATAAAAATCATACCATGCTAACCTTTCTAATCTGATCAATGAAGGGAAGGGGGAAATGGTCTTTACGAGTGGAATCATTTAACCTCCTATAATCAATACACACTCTCCACCCTGTGATTGTTCTTGTGGGTATTAACTCATTATTCTCATTAGGGACAACAGTAATACCTCCCTTCTTTGGTACACATTGAATAGGACTTACCCATGAGCTATCAGAAATAGGATAGATAATACCTGCGTCCATAAGCTTAATCACCTCAGCTTTGACTACCTCTTGCATTTTTGGATTAAGACGACGTTGAGGTTGAACCACGGCCTTGAATGTGTCCTCCATAAGAATTTTATGCATGCAGACCGATGGGCTAATTCCTTTGATATCTGATATCTTCCATCCAAATGCTTTCTTGTGCTTCTGAAGGACTTTCAGAAGCTTTTCCTCATTATCACCTGTCAAAGACGAAGAAATAATGATTGGTAAAGATCTTTCAGCATCTAAGAAAATATACTTGAGATGTGATGGAAGAGGTTTGAGCTCAAGATTAGGTGACTCTTCAATTGATGGCTTTTGAGGTTTAATATCTCTTTTTCCCAACTCTCCCAGATTCTCAGTGGCTCGCTTCATGTATGGACTAGTGTTGTTCATAAAAGCTATACTCTCAATGTTTTCCTTGCAGTGTTGCTCATCAGCTTCAACTAGGCATGCTTCCATGTTATCCTTGAATGTATCTTGCAAAAAATCATCTGTCAGAATATCAATAATATCTATACTGAAACACATGTGTTCATCGTGTGGATGTTTAAGTGCTTTGAAAACATTAAAAGTAACTTGATCCTCCCCTACTCGGAGGACCAACTTCCCTTGTTGCACATCGATTATTGCTTTTCCCGTTGCTAAGAATGGTCGACCCAAAATCAGTGGTGTCTCTGAATCTGCTTCCATATCAAGTACCAGAAAATCAACGGGAAAGATGAATTTATCCACTTTGACTAAAACGTCTTCAATGATACCCCTGGGGTATGTGATGGATCGATCTGCTAATTGTAGTGAAACCTTAGTAGGTTTTGGCTCTCCTAGCCCCAACTTCCTGAAAATAGAAAATGACATTAAATTTATACTAGCACCCAAATCACATAATGACTTTGTAAAAGATACTGATCCTATAGTGCACGGTATAGTAAAACTCCCTGGGTCTTTTAACTTTGGAGGCATTTTATTTTGCACAATTGTTGAGCACTCCTCCGTCAAACTTACTGTCTCATATTCGCCCAACTTTTGCTTATTCGACAAGATTTCCTTCAAAAACTTAGCATAACTAGGCATTTGAAGTAAAGCATCAGCAAATGGAATATTAATATGTAGTTTCTTAAAGACTTCAAGAAATTTACCAAATTCTGCGTCCATCTTAGCCTTTTTCAATGCTGCGGGAAATGGGGGAGGAATTACTATCCTATCAATGTGTGTGATCGGTGTAGTGTTAGAATTCTTACCTTTCTCTGTTGCCTTTTTCTCAGTCATATCCTTGCCTTCGGATGTCTCTCCATGACTCTCTTCGGCTTCAGCTTGCGGTCTTAGCTCTTTTCCACTTCTTAACTCAATGGCCTTTGCTTGCTCTTTTTGATTCTTCACTGTTCCAATTGAGATTGTGCCCTGCGTTTGACCTGAAAGTAATGATGCGAGCTTACCCACTTGCATTTCCAAGTTCTTTATTGCTGCATCCTGAGTTGTCATCCTGGATTCAGTTGATGCCATGAACTTGGCTATTAGCTCTTCCATACTCAGTTTATTCGATCCTCCCGGTTGTAGCTGTGGATTTAACACTTTCTCTTTGTTGGACCACCTAAAATTGTTATGATTCTTCCACCCCGGGTTGTATGAGTTTGAGTACGGACTGTTGGGTGGCCTGTTACCTACAAAATTCACCACTTCATTAGTTTGCAAGAATGGGTTACCTACCTGGCACTCGATGCTTGGATGACCGCCTCCACACAGCTCACAGAAGATAGCTTGAGCTTGCATCGCTGCTGCTCCCATGCTGTCTATCTTCCGGTTCATAACTTCTAACTGAGCCGAAAGATCAGTGATCTCGTCCACTTGATGGACTCCTATTGGCTTCTGTGGCGTGCTCCTCTCTGACTGCCACTGGTAGCTGTTGCATGCCATTTCTTCCAATAGGCTATATGCCTCTTCCGGCGTCTTCCTCATTATTGATCCCCCAGATGCTGCATCTATCATCGAACGGTTAGAAGAAAATAAACCGTTATAGAAAGTTTGTACCTGCAACCAAATGGGTAGACCATGGTGTGGGCATCTCCTCAACAATTCTTTAAAACGATCCCACGCTTCATATAAAGTCTCGGGGTCAAACTGCCCAAAAGTTGTGATATCGTTCCGCATCTTCGCCGTCTTGGAAGGGGGAAAGTACTTTGATAAAAACGCTTTCGTCATCCCCTCCCATGTTGTTATAGAACCTGCAGGTAATGAATTCAACCATGACTTAGCTTTGTCTCGTAATGAAAAGGGGAAAAGTCTTAACCTGATGGCGTCGTCAGAGACGCCATTATGTTTGAAAGTGTCACAAATCTCCAAAAAGTTGGAGATGTGATTATTTGGGTCGTCCGTGGCCGCTCCCCCAAACATAACCGAGTGCTGTATCATTTGTATGATCGCCGGCTTGATCTCAAAATTGTTCGCTTGAATCGTCGGTCTCGTAATACTGGACAACGATCCATGAAATGCCGGTTGCGCAAAGTCCATCATTGACCTTGGGTTCTGTGCTTCATTATTATCTGCCATCGCTCGAGCTTCTCGTAATCGCCTAAGTAGGGTTCTTTCTATTTCCGGATCGAAAGGCTCGAGAATGGGCTCCTCTCTTCTGAGCATGCACTAGAGAAACGATTCCTGTACAAAATAGACAAAAGGAGACAACAAAATACACAAATGAAAAATCAAAACAAATCAACTAACTAAAACAATGAAACAAATCGAAATAATGAACAATTGGCTAAATTACAATTAACTAATCTCGTATGATATTATACAGATTAGTCCCCGGCAACGGCGCCAAAAACTTGACCGCTTTATTTTTAAACAAAAGATATTTCAAAGAATAGTGTGAAGCGATTCTACCGCAAGTGAAAGTTGTCAAGTTTTAGTATAGTGAAAATTAATACGGGTTGTCGAATCCACAGGGACTAACGTATAAGTACCAAATAAGATTAGAGAAATTATATTTAGCCTACGATTTCAGAAGTTGATTAACTAAAGTCACATTAAACTAAGGACCGAAAATTAAACAAGAAATAATAAAATGAATGGTTCCGGATATGCGAAGGCAAGTCACTTGAGAAAATTACCAAGCTCGTCGTTCAACTATGTTATCTTTAATGATTTAACTGAATTATCAAACTATCAACCAATTGATTCTAAAGGTGAAAGGTTTTCGCTATTATTCGATACACTCTCTCGAGCTGTAAAGAAACTAACATTAAATTAGAATAAATCACTCTCGTGCATCTATTTACTAATTCAACATTGCATAAATCGTCAACACCTTGTTACTCTAAATCTCTCGATTCTAAGTTCTCACATATGCGATATCATCTCTCGATCTCAATCGTAACATACATCATAAATTAATAGAGCGTGTTACAACGTTATCTCTTGATCTCGGTTATAACTCTCAGATTCAATCAAAGTTAGCTAGACTTTGATCTACACAAGCAATTAATTTATGAACAATAGAAATCAATGCGCTCAAACACAATTGAATCAATAATCAAACACAATGAAACTAAAACTCGATAAAATAAACTAGATTTAATTCAAATCAAATACATAAGAGTTTAATTGTCTCTCGACCTCAAAAACATCAAATGGAATTGAAAATCAAAGAAATCAAAGTTTAGAAATACGATAAACGGTGGATGAATCCGTGCGTTGCACCGTGATTTCTTCTCTTGCTCCTTCCTTGCACTCCGGAATGGATTGGCTCGACTTTGGACGAAGAACGGAGATTGAATCTCCTTCGGCGGCGTTAGGCGGCGGCTAGGGCTGCTTATTTTCGACCTAAATCACGTCTGGTATGGTATATCTTTGATATGGAAGTGATTTATCCTTTTATACCTCAAAAATCATTTCAAAAATGGAAGATAAGATTTTCCCAGATTTGCGTCTCGATCGATCGAGATTTGCGTCTGATCGATCGGTGCACTGTTCATGCCAGCCTTTGAAACTCACTGCCTCGCTCGATCGATCGAGATTTCCTTCCGATCGATCGAGACTTTGATAAATTTAGCTCTGAAGTTACTGCCTCGCTCGATCGATCGGAAAATTGTTCCGATCGATCGAGACTTGAAATTCTTTTCTTCTCAGCACACTGTCTGGCTCGATCGATCGAGACAAAATCTCGATCGATCGAGATTCCGAAAATCTCACTTCCTCAATTTCAACTCTTTCTCGCCTCGATTTCGCCCGTTATCTTCATATTAGCTCATTTCTTCCACTTCCGATCTATTTTCCTGAAACAAACGAATAAACACCAAAAGCATAATATCATCCAGGAAAAAGTACGGAAAATGGGAAGAAATTACAGTTAAAAACACTTAAAATCTAAGCCTATCAATTGGCGGAACAACAGAACCAACCTGTAAGGCCTCGCTACCTTAAGCGCGGAATAAAAGCATAAGAAGAGCTAAACATACATCTAACCGAGTATAAAGTTCATGTTCGGTTAGATGTATTTTTAGCTCTTCTTATGCCTTTATTCCGCACTTAAGGTAGCAAGGCCTTACACAACCTGAATCTGATTGCACTGTGGACATGAAACTGTCTGTACTGTCGGACCGCATAACCGATCTAAATCTAACTGTGTTGTTGGAACAGCGGAAACCGACCAAATCTGTTTGCCATTGTCTGAACCACAGACCCGACTCTGAATCGTATGCATCGTCGGAACCACAAAACCGACCCAAATCTACCTCCACTGTCGGAATCGTAAAACCGACCTGAACCTGTCTGTACTCTCTGATCACACAACCGACCTAAATCTGTCTATACTGTCAAAATTGCATAACCGACCTGAACATGTCTACGCTGTTGGAACCACATAATCGACCTGAATCTTTCTGTATGTTGGATCCGTAGAACCGACCTGAACATGTATGTACCATTGGAACCATAGAACAGTCCTGAATCTGCATTGCCGAACCGACCTGAATCTGTCATAATCGAATAACCGACTCTGTCTGCACCGCCGAACAGGCTCTGAATTTGGGTGTATCCTATGAAGCATAAGGATGAAGTTCTGGACATCATACTTAACTGGAAGAAGATGATTGAAACCCAGATCGGATGAAAGATATAGAGGCTCAGTTTGGATAATGGAGGATAATGCAATTCAGACCCCTTTCAGAAAATCTGCCAGAATGAAGGGATAGTCTGACATTCTTCGAATTAGGCAAACCACGGAGAATGATGAAGCAAGAAGGATGAATTGTACTTTGATCCGCTGCAAGTTATCACAATCTGGAGTGAGCAATGCATTTTGGGCAGAAACATTGTCACATGCATCTTATATCATCAACAAGCTACCAATTTTTGCACTATATGGAAAAACTCACAGGGAGGTATGGCTTGGACAACCCATTTCTAATCCCCTGCATATATTTGGGTGTCTCGCATACTTTCACGTCAGAAAATCCAAGCTTGAACCTAGAACCGAGAGAACCGCTTTCCTGGACTTTAGTGAAGGAGTGAAGACGGTTTATGAAACCCTGAGTCAAAGAATTCATGAGCCGGGACTTTACCTTTGACAAATCTGTTGTACTGAACTAGTTAGAGAAGAGAACCAAGATCGGAGTTCTCATTTGCAGGTGGAGTTCTCATTTGCATGTGGAGTTTGTGATTTCCACAACTCTAGAAGACTCTGATGATTAGAATGGAGACTCCATTCAAATGGAGATAACAAATTCAGCATCAGTACAAGCTGAAAGCCTGCTCGGTTAACTGATATGGTAACGCTCACTCTTCAAATTGATCAAGATGGTATTCCGTGGAACTACAAAGAAGTGGTTTGTAGTGTGGAAAAGACCACGTGAAAGATGGCGATGGATGAAGAAATGTAATCGCTTCATCATGATAAATCTTGGAAGGTGGTTCCACTTCCTAAGGGAAAGAAAAAGATTGTTATGAAAGATGAGACAATTATCAACCTCTAATTGGATACATCGATTCATATTATGCTGGTGATTATGTGCTGATAATGGCATGAGTACAAGTGAGTTGGAGATCTACGCTACAGTTCATACTTGATTCGTCTACCATAGAGACAGAATATATGTCGATCACGGAAGGCATTTGGTTGCATAATTTGGTGAAAGACTTGGGTATCAGGTAGAAAAATACAATAATTTTCTATAACAGTTAGAGTGCCATATTTCTGGCAAAGAACAAAGTTTATCATAAAAATACTAAGATTTTATGCAATAATTAGAGTGTCATATGTTTGGCAAAGTACCAAGTATATCACAATCGCAAAAAAAAAGTCGATGTTCAGTACCACTTTGTCTGAAAATAGTAGAAGAATGGGATATTTTGCTCTGTAAAATCATGACTGTCAATAATCCCGTGTACGTCTTATAAAAGGTGGCGACAGGGATCGAGTTCCAATATTGCTTGGATTTGATCAACATCTATCAAGTATATAACGTCCAATGGAGGCAACACATATTTGAAACATACCAAATATAAGCTCATCCAAACAATTAAATGAATTTGAAATCAACGATTTAAAATCTATAAATCTTCAAATCCTTCAATCCAATAACCTTTAAAGAATCAGCACCTATATATATAGACACAGGCAAGTTGCATTTATCAATAAGATTAAAAAATATATGAATAGATTGTAGATAGCTACGACTCCACCTATCTCCACCCTATCCACAGCCTTGGGGGAATAATGAGTTCTGAAATTTTCTTGATACTCCTTTTCAGTTTGATCGCACCTTTATTCTTGCTCGTATTGCTGAAAAAGAAAAGAACTGATTTGACTACAAGAAAGATCCCTCTTGGCCCTAAAAAGCTCCCAATAATAGGCAATCTTCATCAGATTGGGAAGTTACCTCATCGATCCCTCCAAGAGTTGTCCAAAATATATGGAGATCTCATGCTCTTGCATCTGGGCTCCGTGCCTACACTGGTCGTGTCATCGGCCGACATGGCTCGAGAAATCTTTAAATCACACGATCTTGCTTTTTCAGGGAGACCCTATTTGTATGTAGCCCAGAAATTATCATACAATTCATCCAATATTTCTTTTGCACCATACGGTGAGTATTGGAGAGAGGTAAGAAAAATCGCGGTTTTAGAACTTTTGACGGCGAAAAGAGTCCAATCTTTTGCTAAAATACGGGATGAAGAGGTGGCTCTCATGATTCATCGTGTGTCTAAACACGAAAGAAACCCTGTAAATCTGAGTTCATTAACATATTCACTGTCGAATAATGTTGTCTGTCGCGCGGCCTTTGGAATGTCGAGCCCTGATGATCATGGGAATATAGATGGAAAAATGAGTAGGTTTCAACAAATTCTTCTTGAAGTGCAGGATTTGGCTGCTGGATTAAATGTTGCGGATTATTTTCCATGGCTGTCTTGGATTAACAAGTTTAATGGTGTCGACCGAAAGATCGAGAAGAACTTTCGGGAAATTGACAATTTTTTCGATAAAGTTATTGAAGAACATCGTGATCCTGATAGGTCTAAGCCTGATCAAGAAGATATTATTGACGTATTACTCCGAATTCAGAAGGACCCCAATCAGACAATATTGCTCAAAGATGAACATGTCAAGGGTGTTCTTGGGGTATGTATTCTTTCTTTTAAAAATTTCTCTCTCATTTGTCTTTTTTTTATTTTAACTTTAATTTCTTAATATGTAATCAGCATTAAATTATTGCGCATTTATTTTATGATAGTATCGCAGAATGGTATACATATTCCAAATTTTTTATAAATGATAATTATGTTAAAATAAATTTTATATGAAATAAATTTTATTTTTTATTTTTTTCGTATAAATAAGGGTGTTAAGGAGAAGGGTATTTGAAATATATATATACATATATATATGATATATTTTAGAATTTTACAATAAATAATATAATATAGATATAACATATATAATTACTGGCATTAGGAAGTGACTGATAATTGCATTATCTACCACCACTTTAGGACTTGGTCCTAGTATAAATTAGTCAAAATATCTTCAATCATAACTCTATAAACAAATCAAATAATCTAGACCTCGAATTAACAATTTAGAAGTAAATTACAAAAAGAGACTGAGTAAACAGTATCATTTATGATACTAGTCTCAAAATATTAGAACTAAATAAATATCATCTCACATAAATTATTTTTAACAAAAACGATTTCAATACCATTTTTCGTTAAAAAAAATAGAACGCACATATGCCGCATGGGAACGTTCAGGCAATGTGAGCTTTGTTATTGAACAGACATATGTACAACATATGTCCATTCCATTTTTTTTAACAAAAAATTGTTTTATGGAGATTTCTTTTGTTAAAAAATAATTTCTCCTACAAGTTTAGGACTACTTTTATACCAGCATAATTTAGGATGATATTTTGTAATTTACCCAAATAGTTAATTACTCGTTACGTTATAGATGGTGTTAGAAATTTGTTGATATTAATTTCAGATATCCATCCAGCTAACACGATAGTTTTTTTATTTTTTCTTTCCTCCTAAATTCTTTAATTGCCTGTCAATTATTTTCTAACAAAATAGCCAATTTTGTCTTCAAAAAGTTTCATATTTCGTCTTCAAAAAGATTTGTCATATAGTCAAAATTGAGTATGTGTCATATAAATTTGGTTTTTTTCTTTTAGTTCTGTTTTACTGGGGTTGACCTAACACCATAAATTAACGATGTGACACCAAAAATTAATGATGTGTTGTTGGCAGCATCAACACCCCAAATAAATATTGGTAAACTCACTTAAAATCCCTACCTCCACTTTAACATTCCTCTCTATATGAAAGATTCTTTAATCTAACTCTCTACCATACTTCTTTTCTTGATTTCAACTCCTACCTACCTTGAAAGACATAAAAGCCCTTATTTTAATTGCATAAAACTCCCTAATATTTTTAGGACTTTTACAAAAACACACAAAAACATATTTTTTCAATAAACAACTCTAATAAGGGATACGAAAATGCATAGGCCTTAATAGACTTATATGAACATGAGATCCTTCAGTTTCTGTCATCTTGAGAAGACCCAAGAGCATACTTTTGCAAAGGACTCACGGTTCATGATAAATCAAAGCCCCTAAATTCCCTTATGAAGTAAAATTAAATAACAGGTCCATCATGCTTCCTTATTACAATAAAATTTTAACAAACCAAAATATACCATTTTGACCATAACGGCACCGGGTGAGGTGGTTCGCAACACCACCAGTCGAAAACTCACTGCCTCCAGACTGTTTTACGAATGGCTCCTCACCATCCAACCTCAGCTCACGGGCGAGATTAGTCTGCCAGTTATCCGACTCCTTCAGAAACCGCACAGCACAGCCCTAATTCGTGTCCTACCTTAGGGCGTAAAGTATAATCAAGATATAAGAAAGATTTAAAGAAATCTGGGAGATAGATGGGCAACAGCCTTTATTTTATTATGGAAATACTTATAATATCTATTACATTAAAACATCTACTTTTGGGAGGAGACAGACTTGTTTACCCTCTCATAAAGATGAGGCTTGACTTAAGAACACATAAACTAAAACCAAACAGAACAATATTACAGACGATTTCAAAAGAAAGAAAGAAAGAAAGAAATATTACCAAGCTAAGAAAGTTGAAGATTACAAAGCTTGGACTACAATTTTATTTCACAGAAAACTATGGAGAATTTTCGATGCCCTTAGCTTCCTGAATGAGTGCCCTTATATAGGCATGAATCCAAATTTCAAATGTGGATTCCAAATCTTGATAATGTTGAGTGCGCCTGTGAGTGCGCCTTAACTTTCATGTTGTTTGTCATCTTTGTCTGAATGTGCCAACTTCTAATAGTCCACCTCTTTTCCTTTGTCGGAGAATCTTTACATTAGTGGTTTTTGTGGTCCCCGAGCTTTAGGAAAATGGGCTCTCTTGTCAGCAGGTCTTTTGTCTCTTCCTGCCTCTGATCTGTCGGGTTTGGAGCTGAATCCTTTCCCGAACTCTGGTTCTTTCTGCTCCGAGCATGCTTGGCAAATATGGTCTATCCATCGGCCAATGTGTGCCATGTTGCAGAATTTCTGGGAAGTCTCCTTTCCTGCTGGGATCTTGTTTTCCCAAAGAATTCTTCTTTTTGTTTCAAAGAGATCTTCGGTAAATCTTGTCGAGGTTCCTGTCATGGAATTCAGCAAGAAAGTTCCGCTGGCTGAATTCTGAAAGAACTTGAATGAGTATTTGACTTTGTCCATTTCTGTTAGACAAACCCAAATACCTCATGCTCGTCTGGTTGAAACTTCATCCTCTGTGATAGTCCCAGCCAAAATTGGAATTCCTTCTGGTAGCGTCATTTTATATTTTTCAGGGCGTTTCCATCTGGTCTTCTAAGCTTGATAAAATGAAAAGCTTCGATGAAGCCTTTCTTCACTGGTTCTGGAGCAGCACTGAAAAAATACAACTCTAAGATATCGCCTCTTGCCAAATGTGGATTATTGGCCCAAGTCTCGTAAACAGCTTCTCTGATCCATTTTGCTAATTTTGATATTTCAGAGAAGGCTGGTGCCACAATATAAATCGAAGCCAGAGCTCCGAAATTATATCCTGAACATTGTTTGGATGGCTGCCTGGTTTCATCCAAACTCTCGGATATTTCCCTGAGATATCAACTATAGATTTGTCTGGGTTGATACCTCGCCTGGTAATTAGTTTATCCCAAGTGCGTTGGTAATCCTGCATAGGTGAAGAAACTAAATCATCATTAGTTTGAACATTAGACTTGCCAGTCATTGGCCTAAGATTCAACTATCCCTCTTTTACCCCAAAGGTGCTGGGTTGACTTGAAGGTTCAGATTGTGATGACACCTGACCGTCAACATTCGCTACAGTTTGTACATCCTCAAGGAATGCATCATCTGCAGCACTCGTGATAGGGGTACTTGAATCCCTTGCCTCCGGGTTAGATGAGCCCCGTTCTCTAAACACTTCTTTTTGCACCGTTGAAGGTGCGGCCTGGAGGATAGGCCCTTTCAAGATTTCAAACAATCGTTCATGGTCCCGAAAGCATGCTCGTATATAATCAGTAACAAATTCCTGATCTGCTCGTTGAAGTCCTCCCACGACCTCTGCATTGAGACAAAGAGTCCCAAAATCTCGCTCCAGGATCTCCAGGTTTTCCCTGAGATTCCTAACTCGTCGAGGGTATCGCTAGCAATGTGTCCCTCCATCTCGTGTTAAGAAATCTGCAAGAATATTTTTATCAGATTTCACAATGACAATATCATAATCATAATATTGGCATTCAGCCTGCCATCTTAAAAGTCTAGCCTTTCTGGTTTTGATTCAATTTTATTTTTCAGAAAAGACTTAACACTAGTATTATCTATTTTTAAAATAAATATCTTTGCAAGTAAAAATAATGGCCATTTTCTAAAAGCCTTTCGAACTGCAAAGAACTCCTTCTCGTTGATGTGCCATCTGATAACTTCGCTGTTGTAGGGCCTTCCTACCTTAACATCATAAGCAAGAAATAATTAGGGCTAAACATGCATTACATACAGCTTAGGGCTCCGGTTATTACGTGAGTTATTAGGATTACAGACCAAAATAAAACTTCAAACAAATTAATTACATTCTCAAATGGATGGCGCTATAGAATTATACTACTCCTGGAGTAGAGACTATACCAAATCTGAATCCTAACTCATAAGGCATCTCGAAGCTCACTTCTTCAACCCTGCCCATAGCCCTCCAAATCCAAATGTGTACCTACAGGAACAACACATCGTGAGCATATACATCATTACTCAACATCATAGGGTAATGGCATATAATTAAATGCATGAAGTAAATGGGTAACGTATACTTCCTGGTTAATCGTATTAACCCTCTTTGGTTGTCCCTGTTTCATAGTCATGCATATAATCGTTAGTTCTCGGCATAATGATTAAAATCATACTTCACATATATGATCACATTAAACTATGTTATTTAGAAGTGGAACTGTCCCGGTTCTATCATGACAGCGGCACATTTGGCCCCCCTCGCTCGACATAACACATCTTATGATACCCATCGCTACGTCTTGATAGCGGATGTATCTCTTTATTCAGCGGATGATACCCATCGCTACGCCTTGATAGCGGATGTACCCCATCGCTCAGCGGATGATACCCCTCGCTACACCTTGATAGCGGATGTACCCCATCGCTCAGTTATGTGAGCGGCAAGACCTTCATCGCTTGCCCATAATAACCACCGGACATTCAACCATTCTTAATAACATAGTTTCATATTCATCATAAACATCATAGCATCTTATAGACATCATTATCTTGTAAACATCATTATCATATAAGCATTATCATCTTATGGACATCATCGTCTCATCATAATCGTTATAATAACGTCATATCATCTTCATTTATCATAACATCATCGTAAGCATCTTGTCATCTTTATTCATCATAAAATCATCTTTATTCATCATAACATCATCATAAGTATCTCATCATCTTTATTCATCATGAAATCATCTTCGTTTATCATAACATCATCTTAAACATCTTATCATCTTGATTCATTATCAAATCATCTTCATCGTGAATTTACTTATCATAACATCATCTTAAACATCTTATCATCTTTATGCATTATACACATCATCGTGGCATCGTAAATTCTTATGCATTCATAGTATGATCATAATATAGGAGTATGGCCTCTTACCATGTGGGCATCTTACCCTGTGGCATCTTACCACATAATAAAATCGTATGGCCTCTTACCATATGGGCATCTTACCCTGTGGCATCTTACCACTTAATAAAATCGTATGGCTTCTTACCATATGAGCATCTTGCCCTGTGGCATCTTACCACATAATAAACATCGTATCACATCATCATAAACTTACTTATCATAAACATCATCATCATAACATCATCATCATGAACTTACTTATCATAATCATCATCGTAAACATCATCATCATAACTTATTTATCATAATCATCATCGTAAGCATCATCATCATAAACTTATTTATCATAATCATCATCGTAAGCATCATCATCATAAACATCATCATCATAAACTTATGCAATCAATACATAGTCATAGTTAGGAGGGTGTTACCGTCCGATGCCCGTACGCTTCTTACGTACCTTAATTCCAAGAATGGAGAAGTTGTAGGACTTTATCTCCTTGAAGTTGTGGGTACCTGGGATGGTTCTACATAACCATACAAATCGATATTAGAAATTAATTATAGTCCAATATCCAAAAATCCCACAAAAACATCAAAATTATACATTTTGGTGTCTCGCGATCGATCTCCATGAAACCCCGATCGATCGCGAGATCACACTGCCTCGTCCAACAAAATTTTCCAATTCGCGACCGATCGCCGAGTTTGCGCCGATCGATCGCGACCTCGCCGATCGATCGCGCCAAACTCGCGATCGATCGCTGAAGGCTACTGCCTTCAGCCCTTGCAGCTCGCGATCGATCGCTGAAGGCGCCGATCGATCGCCGAGTTCTGCACAAGCGATATTCGGGCACTATTCACCCTTCTCCTTCCCAAACTCAAACAAACTCAAATATTCAAACACCAACCATACCAAATCACTACAAATCTTCAATAAACATCCTCATATAACCATAAATCATACCCCAGCCATAAACAACATATACCCAAAACAAACCCACATAATTTACTTCAAAATCAACCCATTTCAACACCAAATATCATAAAACTTTTAGGAATGGTTACATACCTCTTGTAGGCTCCAAATCCTAACAAAGATCACACAAACAAAGTTTTTGTGAAGTTTTCTTCTTCCTTCCTTGGTGAATTTCGAAAATGGGAGATGGGTTAGGGTTGAGGAATGAATTGGGGATTTTAAAAGTGATTGGTAAAGTAAGTGGGTATAGAGGGAAAAAAGGGGGGTTATAAGGTTAATATTAAAATTATACCCCAAAGTTAACATGATGTATAAAACACCCCGACATGGTATTTTAAAAGCATTTTACAACATGCTACAAACTTCCCTTAAATTCATGCTTTCCTCATAATTGGTAATCAATATAAATAATCATGCTAACACTTCATTACCCATCGTATAAATTAATTACCAACATAAATAATCACATGACCATCATTAATGCTCAAATTGCATATACTTAATTTCGGGGCATCACATTACTCCCCTACTTATTAGATTTCGTCCTCGAAATCGCATGCACTTACCCCAAAAGAACTAAACATAAATTACATACCAGAGAATAGTTCCGGGTAGTGCTGTACCATATGCCGCTCCGTCTCCCACATAGCCTCCTCGACACCCCGACGATCCCACTGAACTTTAATCATCGGTATAACTTTACTTCGTAATCTGCGATCCTCACGATCCAGAATCCTGACCGGTCGTTCAACGTAGGATACATCTGAATCCAACTGCACTTCAGTAGGCTGTAAGACATGAGATGGATCTGGCTCATATTCTTCGGGGATAACTTCCCCCGCATACCAAACGAACTACACCCCTGAAGGGTGAGATTTTCAAGAAGACCCTGTCTCCTACTTGGAATTCCAGCGGTCGTCGCCGCTTATTGGCATAGGTTGCTTGCCTATCCTGGGCCGCTTTCATCTTTTGGCGTATCAACTTTATCGTGTCTTACATATCCTTAATCATATCCGGTCCTCCGATCGCTTTACGAGTTAAGTCCTCCCAATACAGCGGTGACTTACATCGTTGTCCATAAAGAGCTTCAAAGGGCCATTTGAATGCTCGCCTGATAGCTGTTATTAAAGGAGAACTCTACCAGTGGTATAGAATCTTGTCACGGAGTATCAAACTCCAATACACATGTCCTCATCATATCCTCAAGTGTGAAGTAAACCTTGGGTCTCTGTCAGACACCATCGATACTGTAACACCATGTAATCTCACCACATCCCGCACATATAATTGGGTCATCTTTAGGTACGCAAAAGTCATACAGTAGGGGATGAAGTGAGCTACCTTCGTTAGCCTATCCACGATCACCCAGATCGCATCAAATCCAGAGGCCGTCCTTGGTAAGTGGGTCACAAAGTCCATAATGATATGTTCCACTTCCACTTAGGTACCTCCAAGCTCTTCAGCTCGCCACCAGGCCTCTGCCTTTCTGCCTTTACCTGTTGGCAGATCAAACATCTTTTAACGAAAGCGATCACATCGTGCTTCATGCGTCTCCACCAGAACTGACCACTTAGGTCCTTATACATTTTCCTTCCTCCTGGGTGGATATTGAACCGACTACTATGAGCCCGTTCCGATGTTCCTTTAAGCAACTCCGGCGTATCTGGGACTACCCATCGGTTGTCCAATCTCAAGGAATCGTCCTCAGCCACTCTAACTTTGATGGCTGACCCCGAAGTACCAATAATGACCACCTCGGAACCTCATTCTCTGACCTCTAGGCTTTCCTGGTAATCTTGAATATGTCTGGCTCAGTCAACAAGGTTGACACTCGCACTGGCGACACGTCCACATCAAAATCATAGCCCAGATGGCAACAAGAGGTCATCATCGCTGATAACACATAGCGTCCTCAGCAGTACACTTCACTTCCAACTTAAGGCGTCTGCTGTCAAATTGCCTATTCAACTCAGCCTGTGTGAACAAAACTTCAGGCTCTTATAGTCCGTGTAGATGGCAAACGACGTACCATGCAAGTAATGCCTCCAAATCTTCAAGGCAAATATAATGGCTGCCAGCTCCAAATCATGGACTGGGTACCTAGCCTCATGTGGTTCAACCGCCTCGATGCATAAGCCACCACATGCTTATCTTGCATCAACACACAGTCCAAACCCTGCAGTGATGCAGTCGTGTACATAGCAAACTTCTTATCCTCAGAAGAAATTACCAATATAGGTGTCGTAGTCAAACGACGCTTCAATTCTTGGAAGCTTTCCTCACAAGCTTCGGACCAATAGAACAGCACTCCTTTCTGAGTCAGCCGTGCCAGGGGTCTGGCAATCCCTAAGGATCTGGAGTACTGTTCTCAAGTGCTTTACGTGTTCCTCTTCAGTTCGAGAGTAAATAAGCACATCGTCAATGGAAACTATGACGAACTGATTCCAAACATGGTTGGGACACTCTGTTCATCAGGCTCATAAAACAGCTAGGGCATTCGTCACCCCAAAAGGCATGACTAAGAATCCGTAGTGTCCATATCTAGTCCTGGAAGCTGTCTTCTGTACATCATCCTCTCGAACTCGAATCTGATGATACTCCGACCTCAGATCGATCTTACTGTAGAGCCTCGTACTCTGCAGCTGATCAAACAAATCATCAATCCCCGGAAGCGGATACTTATTCTTCATCATGGCTTTGTTCAGTTGTCTGAAATCGATGCACAGCCGCATTGAACCATCTTTCTTCTTAACAAATAAAACTGGTGCACCCCAGGGCGATACGCTAGGGCGTATATAGCCCTTGTCAAGGAGCTCCTGCAACTGAACATTTAACTCCATTAGCTCCGCTGATGCCATCCTATACGGGGCACGAGAAATGGTAGACGTCCCTGGTAGTAACTTAATCCCAAACTCGACCTCTCTCGTCGGTGGGGATCCGGGAATCTCTTCCGGAGATACATCAGGAAACACCGCCACTACGGGCACATCCTCAACCTTTAACTATTTCCTCTTTTCAGTAATATCAACAGCATAGATGAGATATCCTTCATAGTCTCGTTCCAATAACTGTGCCATCTTGACAGCAGATATTTACGGAATCCTTGAACGGGAACCATCCCCAAAGGATGTCCACTTGACTCCCATATCAGATCTGAATCGGACAGTCCTCTGCCTGCAGTTCATAACTGCCTGATACTTGTTCAGAACATCAATGCCCACCATGCAGTCAAAGTCTGACATTCCCAGAACAATCAAGTCTGTCCTCAGCTCGTTACCCTCAACATAAATGAGGCCGTCATAAACAATCTGATCAGTTATCAAACTTCTTCCAGCGGGGGTCGAGACTACAAGAGGCATGGGCGACGGAGGAGTGCATATGAAATCGCTTCACCTACTTCTGCATTTGCTGCTATGCTGCAACACAAGGGTTAACAACGATACCCAAAAGCAGTTCATATAATACATCGTTACAGAAACAAAACATGTTAGTACAACATCATATACTTCATATGCAACATATGCATAAAACATGTTTAAAAGTAAGCACCTAGCCAACTTATTGCTAAGGCTACCCTTCACTCGTTCCCGGGTTATCTAACCACTGCTCTGATACCACTAATGTAGGGCCTTCCTACCTTAACATCATAAGCAAGAAATAATTAGGGCTAAACATGCATTACATACAGCTTAGGGCTCCGGTTATTACGTGAGTTATTAGGATTACAGGCCAAAATAAAACTTCAAACAAATTAATTACATTCTCAAATGGATGGCGCTATAGAATTATACTACTCCTGGAGTATAGACTATACCAAATCCTGAATCCTAACTCATAAGGCATCTCGAAGCTCACTTCTTCAACCCTGCCCATAGCCCTCCAAATCCAAATGTGTACCTACCGGAACAACCCATCGTGAGCATATACATCATTACTCAACATCATAGGGTAATGGCATATAATTAAATGCATGAAGTAAATGGGTAACGTATACTTCCTGGTTAATCGTATTAACCCTCTTTGGTTGTCCCTGTTTCATAGTCATGCATATAATCGTTAGTTCTCGGCATAATGATTAAAATCATACTTCACATATATGATCACATTAAACTATGTTATTTAGAAGTGGAACTGTCCCGGTTCTATCATGACAGCGGCACATTTGGCCCCCTCGCTCGACATAACACATCTTATGATACCCATCGCTACGCCTTGATAGCGGATGTATCTCTTTATTCAGCGGATGATACCCATCGCTACGCCTTGATAGCGGATGTACCCCATCGCTCAGCGGATGATACCCCTCGCTACACCTTGATAGCGGATGTACCCCATCGCTCAGTTATGTGAGCGGCAAGACCTTCCTCGCTTGCCCATAATAACCACCGGACATTCAACCATTCTTAATAACATAGTTTCATATTCATCATAAACATCATAGCATCTTATAGACATCATTATCTTGTAAACATCATTATCATATAAGCATTATCATCTTATGGACATCATCGTCTCATCATAATCGTTATAATAACGTCATATCATCTTCATTTATCATAACATCATCGTAAGCATCTTGTCATCTTTATTCATCATAAAATCATCTTTATTCATCATAACATCATCGTAAGTATCTCATCATCTTTATTCATCATGAAATCATCTTCGTTTATCATAACATCATCTTAAACATCTTATCATCTTGATTCATTATCAAATCATCTTCATCGTGAATTTACTTATCATAACATCATCTTAAACATCTTATCATCTTTATGCATTATACACATCATCGTGGCATCGTAAATTCTTATGCATTCATAGTATGATCATAATATAGGAGTATGGCCTCTTACCATGTGGGCATCTTACCCTGTGGCATCTTACCACATAATAAAATCGTATGGCCTCTTACCATATGGGCATCTTACCCTGTGGCATCTTACCACTTAATAAAATCGTATGGCTTCTTACCATATGAGCATCTTGCCCTGTGGCATCTTACCACATAATAAACATCGTATCACATCATCATAAACTTACTTATCATAAACATCATCATCATAACATCATCATCATAAACTTACTTATCATAAACATCATCATCATAACATCATCATCATGAACTTACTTATCATAATCATCATCGTAAACATCATCATCATAACTTATTTATCATAATCATCATCGTAAGCATCATCATCATAAACTTATTTATCATAATCATCATCGTAAGCATCATCATCATAAACATCATCATCATAAACTTATGCAATCAATACATAGTCATAGTTAGGAGGGTGTTACCGTTCGATGCCCGTACGCTTCTTACGTACCTTAATTCCAAGAATGGAGAAGTTGTAGGACTTTATCTCCTTGAAGTTGTGGGTACCTGGGATGGTTCTACATAACCATACAAATCGATATTAGAAGCTAATTATAGTCCAATATCCAAAAATCCCACAAAAACATCAAAATTATACATTTTGGTGTCTCGCGATCGATCTCCATGAATCCCCGATCGATCGCGAGATCACACTGCCTCGTCCAACAAAATTTTCCAATTCGCGATCGATCGCCGAGTTTGCGCCGATCGACCGCGACCTCGCTGATCGATCGCGCCAAACTCGCGATCGATCGCTGAAGGCTACTGCCTTCAGCCCTTGCAGCTCGCGATCGATCGCTGAAGGCGCCGATTGATCGCCGAGTTCTGCACACGTGATATTCGGGCACTATTCACCCTTCTCCTTCCCAAACTCAAACAAACTCAAATATTCAAACACCAACCATACCAAATCACTACAAATCTTCAATAAACATCCTCATATAACCATAAATCATACCCCAACCATAAACAACATATACCCAAAACAAACCCACATAATTTACTTCAAAATCAACCCATTTCAACACCAAACATCATAAAACTTTTAGGAATGGTTCCATACCTCTTGTAGGCTCCAAATCCTAACAAAGATCACACAAACAAAGTTTTTGTGAAGTTTTCTTCTTCCTTCCTTGGTGAATTTCGAAAATGGGAGATGGGTTAGGGTTGAGGAATGAATTGGGGATTTTAAAAGTGATTGGTAAAGTAAGTGGGTATAGAGGGAAAAAGGGGGGTTATAAGGTTAATATTAAAATTATACCCCAAAGTTAACATGATGTATAAAACACCCCAACATGGTATTTTAAAAGCATTTTACAACATGCTACAAACTTCCCTTAAATTCATGCTTTCCATTGGTAATCAATATAAATAAATCATGCTAACACTTCATTACCCATCGTATAAATTAATTACCAACATAAATAATCACATGACCATCATTAATGCTCAAATTGCATAAACTTAATTTCGGGGCATCACAGCTGTTATCAAATAGCCCACTGCAATATCTGCATGGCACTTCTCCTTCTGGTGTGACTTTCATGAGGACTGCAGCCTACCAATGATCACTGGCATCTGTGTATAATACCAGTTCATCCTCGTCGTTTGGTATTGCAACCTTTGGTAGTTTCCTGCAAACCTCCTTCAGCTGTTTGACAGCTTGTCTGTGATCTACATTCCACTCAAATTTAACATCTTTCTTGAGTAGCGGACTGAACACATTCATGTGGTTTACTAGATTGTTGATAAACATCCCATCAAAATTAACAACTCCTAAAAAACTCTGAAGTTGTTTTAAATCCTTGAGGTCATCCCGATATCCTTGTACTTTTTTAACAATATGATTATGCAGGATGATTCCAGATTTGTCGATCTCGATTCCAAGGAACTCGATCTGTCTTGTAGCAATCACTGCTTTCTTTTCAGAAAGCACTAATCCTTCCTTATAACAAACATCTGAAAAGATTTCCAGATGTTTAAGATGTTCTTTCATGTTTTTTGACGCTTGTCGTCAATATAAGCGAACATGAAGCTGAAGTAATCCTTGAACAGCTTATCCATCTTTCTTTGATATATCTGGGGAGCATTTGCCAATCCCATTGGCATAACATTCAAGATATAATGTCCTTGTGGTGTGGAGAATACTGTAAACTTTCTGCTTGCTTCCTCCATTTTAATCTGGTAGAACCCAGACCTGCAATCGAATTTAGAAAACACTTTGGCATTCTTGATGATGTTTACCAAATGTTCTATGCTTGGGATAAAATATCCATCGAACTCCAAGATTTCGTTGATCCCTTTATAGTTGATCACCAATCTCGGCTTTCCTCGTTTAATTTCTCCATGATTTCGAACAAGAAATCATGGACTACTGTATGGAGAAATACCTGCTGAGATAAGGTCAAGATGTTCCTTAAGTATTATCTGCATATCCATCCGACCGTCCATATTCATGGGGATTTGTCTGAATCTGACAAACTCGTTTTCTTTTCCGGCTTTCACCTTCAAAGTAGCTTTGAGTTCATTCTTGTTCCACCAAGCTAGTGGATCCTCGTTGTAGTTCCTCCGAATTTTCCTTTTTATATCCTCTAGAGTAACTCGCTCTTCAAGGGTAGTTTCAGGTTGTGGAACTTCTTCTTGTAATGCCCTTTTTAATAGCAACAGGGTTTCTGAAGTCACTTCTTCTTCATCATGTTCCCTGAAAGACATAATGTTAACCCAGTCAAAAATTTGAGAATCATTTTCACTAGGACCTTGTCGTCGAAACTGAAGAATTGCTTCTCCAAATTTTCGCTGATCCTTCATCTTCGGGTGTCGAAGTTTTCCTTCATCACCACGTTTGCTGCGAAAACTAATAGGAAATTTTCTGTGAAACGCCTCCCGTAGTCTCTGCACAATGATCTTATGATCACAAAGGGTTGTGAAAAAAAGTCTCTTGGTCTCGTTCTCCTGTGTGAACCGCTTGAATGTTTGTAAAAAATTATTTCCTAACAGCATATCGGCGTCGGTATCATGGAAATAAATAGGTGGAGTTTTGACTTTGTACCATGGGGTACCGCCTGCTCCGCCGATAATAATTTCCGCTCCTTGGATTCCTTCATTGAGAATAAGGATCCGCTTGGAAAAGTCTCTTCCGGCAATGACTGGTAATTTCTCACCAACTTCTTTGGGGAAGATATCTCGCCTGGCACTACATATTCCAGCTCCTGAATCTATGTAGGCTGCAAAATATTCTGCCCGGTACTTTTCATATAACATCCCAACGGAGATGTATATTGAGAATGGACTGGTGGTCATCGAATTCGGTATCTCTTTCCGTCGATCGTGAGTTCCATTCCATCTTGCAATCATTCCCAAGGTTTATGTTCATCGAGAAATTCAATTCCTAGAATAAGCTGTTCTGGATCCTTCCGGCAATTCCTTCAATTCTGTGATCAATTTCACCAATTTGAAGGTGTCCTTGAAATTTGCCAACTGTAGGTTGTTGCAAATAATATAGGGCATCGCATGGGAAGATATTGTTCTTCTCGGTGATGTCGAAAATTATCTGCACTTCTCTCCAGCCTTCTGGGCATTTTCAGTTTTCCTATTGTTTTGATTATATCAGGAATTTTCTGAATTCTGCTTGAGTCTGCCTTATGTTTTTCCCCCGGATAGTTGCTGATTAACCTATCCTGCTGGAAAGACATCCTTCTTGGCTCGATCATAAGGCTCATGCTTCTATTCAGAACAGGTTGATCTTGTATCCTCATGTTGATATCTCTTATGTCGGAGTATCAATGATGTCCGACAATACTGGTTTGGCGAAATCTTCGAAGATTCTGGGGACTTCGATGAATTCCTTTCTCAAGAATACCTCGGAATGATGAGTATTCGAGAGTGCGTATGTAGGTGATCGAGTAAGGCCTGTTCCCTTCTTTCATCAAATCTTCTCTTTTAAAATCTTGATGAAGAGTGAGAACTTTGTTGAAGTCTCGATCTCCTAAATTGTATGCAATCCTCGGATATATGTTGAAGGCCATCTTTCCTGCATACAGATTTTCTACCACTGCTCCCAAACATGAATCTTTGAGGTTCAGGATTCTCTTGTCAAAGATCGCCAGGTTGAGGGGCGAATCAATTCCTTCCTAGAATGTTGCTTTAATGATAACTCTAATGGCTCCGATATGAATCCATGAGAGTGTATTAGCAACCTCTCTTTTCACCTTGTTTTTAATCTCCTGGATTTTTCTGTAGGGGATTAATTGCATCTCAATTTGGTTTCCTGTGAATTCCATCGGGATAGCAAATTCACCTATTGTAACCCTATGGATAATCTGATGCTTTCTGCTTCGAAGACCAATCATATACATGGCTTTCTCCATCGCTTCAATTGTAAATCCATCATGCATTTGAAGCTTTGGTTCTTCCTTCATGATTCTCATAAGAGTTTTATGAGAAACAGTGGTATGAGAGAAAAACCCCGACGGCTCTTCTTTGATCACGTGTTGAAGGAACTCTCCTTCACTCTGATTCTGAGCTGGATTCACCTCCATCAGAATAGATCTCTTCTTCGTAGATGCTTTCATCGGAGGGAATATCCTCAAATTTATACACATGTACCAAATCCTGAAAATAGACAGCATCCTCAAATTATTTGGTATGCTCGAACTGTCTTACTCCTCGGCTTTGGTTTTCTGGACAATCTGTAGAGATATGTCATTTGCTCCGTATGTCCAACAGTTACAATCTTTGAAACTCTCATTTGCACGAGTATGTGTGCGTCTGAAAGTTCTTTTCATTGGTGTTCTGCTAGAACTAGCTTGATTAGAACTTGTCGACGAGATTCTATTCCTTGTTGGTCCTGATCTTTGCCCCGATCTGTAGCTTAGGGCTTTCTGCTTTGACCAGAATTTTCTAGGTCTCCATGAAGACCTACTTCTTGTTGAACTACTTCCTCGGACATATGGATGACTTTTGTGTTTTTTCATCTTTCACCTCGTGGGTGGTTTCCAATGATTGTAGGGATATCATATCCCGTACAGCAAAGATGAGCCATTTTGTTGATTCCTCTGAGCTTCTTGAAATTTTCTGGAGCTTCGCTTGGTAGCACCACTCCGCAAGCTTTACTTTAAGAAATGACATTCTCCTGGACACCGTCTCGATTGCATGAGGTGTATACTCCTGGATAAGCATTTCTCTCCATGGTTTCGGAATTTTGGCAAAGAACAGTTCTGCAGCATCCTTTTCGTCCATCTTTGCCTTCCATCAATACTCTGTAAAGAGTTTGATGTACTCGTCTACATAACATATATCATGTAGTTCCAGGCTAATTAGAGCTTGTCTGTATTTTTTAGCCTTCTCTTCCTCCATTCCTTCGAAGTAACTTACTCCAGTGAAACAGATTTTAAAGAATTTTGCCATCTTGTCCACAATTTCTTTCAGGGACTCTCCGGCTAAAACTTCTTCATTGGTACCTGGGTCTCCCATATCCAAGGCAATCTTGAATGATCCTTCCAGACTCATTTTAAGAAGTAAATGAATCCTTCTTTGCTTAAGTCAAGTGTTCCTGCTGTTATTCTCATTGCTGAAGTCCATTCATCAATAAGAACTTCTCTATTTTTGAAATCCAAAATATCCATGTTGAGCATAAGTCCATATGGATGGATTGGATCTAGCTGCGATTTCCCATAGGGTGTCTGATGAATATCTGGCTTTCGGGAACGATTCCTTGTTTCAACTGGGGGATCCAAAGTTGCTGAGGTGAAATCTTCCCTGTGCGGCATACTTTGATCTCCTTCGGGTGGATTGTGTGACCCAAAACTTTCTTGTGGTGGAGGTCTTGGAACAAGCTCTCCTGTCTTGAATTCTACGAGATTTAATCCCGCGAAAGAATCAGCAAGATCCCGTAGATCTTCCAGGTTGATTCTTTCCATTACTTTGTGGGAAGTATGGGCTCTCCTCGTAGGACTGCAATCATTTTTTCAGTCTTCGTCAAAGGCCTTCGAACCTCCTCCGCTTTCCCTTTTTGGTGTAAAAGGGGTTCTGTTTCGTAAGATGGTGGCAACCATCATCCGTTCCTTCTTCCTGTCGAACTTGGCCTTGACTCCAATTCCTTAACTCGGGATTGAACATCTTGAAGGTTTTTAAGAATCTCCTTCTGATGCTTAATCATAATCTCCATCTGACTCTGAATCTGATGGATCTGTGCAGGGACATGGTATTGAAGGTAGTCATATCGCTGCACTGTCTTTTGAATCTCTCTAAGATCTTGGGATATCTTAGAAGAATCTGGCTCGATTTCTCGAAAGGTTGGTTCTCCCATCCTAATCATCTGGTCCGGACCCTGTTGGATCATTGGGGTCTGGAACAACGTCCTCGTGTTCAGGATGATTGTCTTCCTGAAATTCGGCCAACTGGAGCTGTAGTTTGAGGTTCACTTGATGAAGCCTCTTAGCCATCCTTTCCAATTTCTTGTAATGATTTATGCCCGGTGTGCATAAACATGTTCCTCGTAATTGTTTCCACTTATGGTTGAAGTGTTGAGCTTCTGTCATATGCTTCTGATTTAATTTTTTCAATTTCTGGAAATAACACCTGTAAGAATGACACTTCGAACATTCGTTCAGGTCCATGATTTTCTTGAATCGTCTCCTCCGTATAGGTTACAAATTAATATTCAAGATATTATCATAATATTTCCAGAATAAACCTAGGCTCTGATACAAATTTTTGAAAGTCGGAAAGTCGGATCGTAAAGGACAAGTTTATGAGAAAATGGTAACTTTTGGGTAAATTTGAAAATAGATTAAAACTCCAGGGGGTATAATGCAATTAATCCCTTTCCACTTGTAAGGGTAACTTGGTAAAGTGTTGTGTAGTAGGGAGTTATGAGGAAGATGAAAGTATTGTTGGGGAGTTAGAATATAAAATAATGGATAATGGGAGTTAGGTTAAAGAAAAGTTTGGGTTTAGGGATTTATGGGTAGTTTACCCAATAAATATGACCAAAAGCAAAAAATAAAATAAAAAGACAACTTATAGAATCAACTTCGACTAATTAGCACCAAACCCAAATTGGCAAATTTAGAGGCAATATGCCCTTATTTTCTCAAGCTCGTAAAATGGAAAACGTTTCCATCGAATAGAATCATGTCAAAACTGAGTTTTATCGACGATTTCTATAAATAAAATTGCAAGTTATCCCCTTCATTATTCCATTGAATATTTCCAGGATATATTTTCTGGTGGAACGGATACTTCATCTGCAACAATTGAATGGACAATGACAGAATTAATAAGAAACCCAGAAGTCAAAGAAAGAGCTCAACAAGAAGTGAGAAAAGCTTGTGAAGGAAAGTCAAAAGTAGAAGAAAATGATCTCCAAACACTCACATACCTAAAGTTAGTCATTAAAGAGTCACTGAGACTCCATCCACCTGCCCCTTTAATGCTCCCCAGAGAAACAACTGAGAACTGCACTATTGATGATAAATACAAAATCCCTGCAAAGACACGAGTCATTTTTAATGCAACAGCAATTGGAACCGATCCAAAATACTGGGAAAACCCTGAAAAGTTCTGTCCCGATAGATTTTTGGACAAGGATATTGATTTTAGAGGACAACATTATGAGTTGTTACCATTCGGTGCTGGTAGAAGAGGTTGCCCTGGAATCAACTTCGCAATCTCCTTGGTGGAGCTTGCACTTGCAAATCTTTTGTTTTTCTTCAACTGGGAACTTCCACAGGGAATGTCAGCGCAAGAGATTGATATGGAAGAAGCACTTGGGATCACAATGCATAAGAAAATCCCACTCTGTCTCGTAGCTTCACCACCATGATTTGATATTTGCTGTAATCTTTGTGTATTTCACAATACACACTTCATTACAAAGTGAACCAAGTACCATGGTACCGCTTATGTATCCGCAAATTAAACAATCCTCAACATATATGATAATAATATCCTCAAACTACACATAGACTGCGCTTGGTTATTGTGACGGGATGACTGATTGATAGATTAAAAAGTGGATAATGACTTGATTATTAATTGATAAGACAAAACATGGATATGCTCTATTTTGTTTGGTTCGTATGATTAGTAAAATATGATAAGTAATAATATGTTTGGTTTACTTGATAATACGTGATATAGATTAATTTTATTCATGAAATGACCAAATTACCTTTAATATGTTTTCACCTATTTCTATTATTTTAAGTCAATTTTTTATATAATTAATAACATTGTTATCAACATGAAGCACAAAATAAGACAAAATAATGTATTTAATTAATTTAAAATAAGATAAAATACGTTTTCAAAAAAATAAGATAAATATTATTAAATTGAGTACAGGTAGTAAAGTTGGTGTTGCACTTCTAGCAGTTGCTTTTCGTCCGTATGTGTAGGTTTCAAGTGAAGCAGATTCTACAAAAAAAAGTTAGCAGACTGCAGAAATCAAGTGCTAAAATGAATAAGAGGGAAGCCACAAAAACCACCATTTAGCCACAAAAACCACCAAGCATACTAGAAAGTTGGGAAGAGAGATTTAAATATTAATATCTTCAAATACTATACATTTCTTACCTCAGATTTTAGAAAAAGAATGGCTTCATCATTTGAGCTCTTGTTCTGAGTCGCCACAGAATCTTGCATGCTTTCTCTTACTAAACGGAGTGGACATGTATCTAGTTCCTTAGGAAGCCAGAGAGAAGATTGGACAAAACTAAAATATTTGACTCATCCCAGAACAATCATTAGATACAAGTGTTGGAGTTATAACATATGAATTTCACGCTGTCATTGCAGATAATCCAACTTTTGGGACACATGTCAGGCTTTCAAAAATATCTTTTGAACACGAGAAATTTATGAAAATTCAATAACGCTAAACAATTACAAAAATCAAAATATACAAGATGTCTTGTAAAGCAGAATATTAACGGTCATGCCACAATTACCAATCACAACCAACTCTTCCTGTTTCGACTTTGAGGAAACTATCATCAGCTCTGCTATGAATCTTCTCAGACAGTACTTTGTTTGAAGTCAGCCTATCAAAATTTGGTGATGCTCCTAAAAAACCAGTCCATACAAATATAATCATAACGAAGAAACAAAAGAAGGAATTAAACATCAAACCAAGATAGAAGTACCTGAAGAGTCATCAAACTCATCAAATTCCAGTGCAAAATTATTATCATTTCTATCCTTTTCAACCCTGTGCATCTCCAAGAAAATAGCCAGATCTTCATCTGCTGCACTCACTACCATCCCAAGATCTCTGTTATGTAGCCTAAACTGAAAGAATACCTGTGTTTTCAATGTAGTCGCATTATAATAGGGAATTAAATCTTTTCTAACAAAATCAGTATTTTGGGACTTGAAACATGCAAATAAAACCTTTTCACCTACAATTTTATTCTCTAACAAACATTTGCTTACATACTAGAGCACCACATGCATCCCAGAAACAGAATCTAGAAATCTTGATGCGTAATTTTTCTATAAAAAAGGGAGAAAAAAGATGAAATTTCTTTAGCACAAAAGAAAAAGCCGATGCCATTTCATGAGAATGAAAGACAGAACAGCGTGAGAAGTATCTAGTCACCAATTAAGCCACTCCACGCGATAAAAAGCTAGTGCTAAACACAAAATCAAGATTTTAAGCAAATTCTTGGAAGCATCTCTAACTTTAACCTGTCCAACAAAAAGCAGACTTGAAAACACGCACGACCCATCAACAATTACAGCCTAAACTGGTGCTTCATTACAGAATATCAATACATTCATTTGTTTTCAAATAAATCACACTTACACTGCCACAGAGTTAGAAAAGTAAAGAACTATGATTCTGGGAGTTTGGAATGAATTCCATTATCTTGATTGATAATAACTCCAACGATTACAGAGAGTTAACATTCTATTTATAAACTAAAACAACCAATAAACTAATGACAAGTGTAATGAAAGTTGTTGCAACAGAATAACAAAACAAATATTCCTAATAACAGATTGATGAGTGGCTACTGGATTTTGGACGTATGCATGGCCTGGATGAATTGATATTATGATTGCTTATTAACTTGTCCCCTCAAGCTTAGCAAGGTTGAGAAATCATGCTAAGCTTGGACCGTAATCTTGTAAAAGCAGTAACTAGTAACTGATAATGGCTTGGTAAGAACATCTGCAACTTGATCATAGGAAGGAACATGTTGTACATGTAATGTTCTGGAAAGAACCTTTTCCCGAACAAAGTGAAGGTCCAGCTCAAGATGTTTGGTGCGAGAATGGAGTACTGGATTAGCACTCAAAGCTATCGTACTAAGGTTATCAGGCCATAGTACAGGACTGGTGATAGAGCAGATATTAAGTTCTTTAAGCAACGACTGAATCCATAGTAATTCGGATGTTGCATTGGCAAGACTTCAATATTCGGTTTCTGTACTTGATCGAGATACAACAGATTGCTTCTTGGAGCTCCAAGATATCGGTGTTTGGCCAAAAAACCAGCAGAACCCTGATGTCCTCGATCATCAGGATCACTTCCCTAATCAGCATCACAATAACCACAAAGAGAAAATCGTGTAGAGACACAAATTTTGATGCCAAAATGAATTGTACCAATAAGATATCTGATAATACGTTTCACTGCCTTCCAATGAGTGTGGAGAGGAGTTTGCATGAATCGACAAACCTTGTTCACACTATACGCTATGTCCGGCCTTGTTAAGGTTAAGTATTGAAGAGCTCCAACAGTGCTACAATAAAGGGTCACATCCTCAAATGAAATCACCATCCTTTGAGGATAATTTAAGACCCTATGTCATAGGAGTTGGAAAAGGCTTTGCTTGATTCATCTTTGTTTTTAACAGAAGATCTCGAACATACTTGGACTGGGAGAGAAACAAAAAACCATCCGAAATGTTTTGAACTGCAATTCTCAGAAAATAATTCAAGGCACCAAGATCTTTAAGTGAGAATTGCTTGTTCAGTTGACAAATGATGTCTTGAACATGACTTTGATTGCTTCATGTTATTACAATATCATCCACATAAATAAGGATGTAAATGATAGAATGGTGTGCAAACCTAATAAACAGAGATGCATCTGCTCGAGAATTGATAAATCCAATAGTCTGTAATGTACTTTGAAGTTTATCAAACCATGCACGAGGAGCTTGTTTGAGTCCATATATTGCTTATGAAGTTTGCAGACCATTGGAGTATCACTTTGTTGAACTTCGAAGCCTGGAGGTTGCTTCATATAAACAAGTTCATTTAAGGAGCCATTGAGGAATGCATTGTTGACATCAAGTTGTCTAATACTCCATCCTTTAGATACGGCTATAGTAAGGATTAAGCGAATGGTTGTGTGTTTAACTACCGGGCTAAACGTCTCAGTATAGTCCAAGCCGGGTGTTTGGGAGTATCCCTTGGCTACATGTAAGGGCCCAATCCTAATAATGTGATTAATGATCACACAATGATAATTATAGCGTAAACAGCGGAAGATTAGTTTAACATTTATTAAAATATGGCCCTAAAAATTTCGGCATGACCTCATCGCACGAGGAACATACCACCAAAACAAATCAACATATACTGAAAATATATAAATACCACCAGTTTCATATCCAGCATACACCAATCAAATTGCTAAACAAATATCCACACTAGGTGAAATAAACTAATACATAAACTCCTCACACACCACAGGGTTAAACCCATGGTAAACATATACATATAATACTGGGATAAACAAAAGAATAAACCTCTCAAGTGTGGCTTCCACCAGACATGCCCTCTCTGGGTCCTAGCCACCTGTATAACCTGCCATTGTCCACACACAAAGACAACAACAGCCCCCCTTGGGGGTGAGCAAAAGCCCAATATGGAACTATCATGGAATATACAACATGTATCTATAAAATGTGATATATGATGCAATGCAATGCAATGCGATGCATGCCATGTCATGTCATGTCGGTATCATATCGTACACCCATCCACTGGGTATATCTGAAACAATAAACGAAAGTCCAACCATATCAGAATAGCTCGAGCCTGTCAAGCCTATAGGGTATCCAGACGGATAGACGTCGGCAAAGCGCCACCAACCCCAGGTCCTGACATCACATAATCATATAGGGATATCCAGACGGATGACATCAGCAAGGTGCCACCAATCCCCGTCTCAACAAATCATATCAATCAAAGGGGACCACGATTCCCTATGCCTATCGGGCCATGTAATGCCAACATAGTATCGCAGTACCAATCCCCAATGTTCGATATCAGAATCCAAGAAATATCAGGATATTCAAGGATATAGCTCAACGTGTATGTCATGCATCGATGTATGTATAAAAACTGATGTGTGTTAACAAAATATTTATTTTCATACACCGATGTTCCAATCATGCATGCTATGAATGCCACATAATTAAAATAAAATCACGTAGCCACATAATCTCACGTAATTCACAGACGTCAACAAATCATATATCAAATGATACAGATACCTGACGTATGTTACCCGATCGCAACATACCTTATTTCTTTCTTTTTGATTTCTATCTCGTTCAATCGATCAATGAAACTTCTGATATTGCAGTTATCTATAAAAGTTTGACACAATAGTTAAATCCACATATTTATTCCATTCATTCATTTCTTTTGTCATTTGTCGAAACAAGATAAGTTTAATTCATGTTCACCGGACATATTGTCTAGATTACTCATTCTATTTATGAATTTCACATTAATTTTTATTCTCATAACCAGAAACAATTTTACATATTTTTCTCTAACCCAAGTACTCAATATTATTTTACCTACGTAGGTAAGTTCCCCAACTTGGTTTAATCTCATGTCATAAATCTTCTTCATGATATGCTATTACTAATTTTTTTTCCAAGTCTAACTATACGTAGCCATGTTTTCAAAAATGGTAGATCAACTCGAAACGTCACTATAAAACATAAAGAGTCATCACAACTTTCATTACTAAATTTTTATTTAAATCATATCTTAACTAATATTAGTTTTTAATTTAACACTCAAACAAACATACCCAAATTAAGAGGTTAGTATGTCATAATTATTTAATATCTCCCATAGAATATGAATATAAAAGTAAACAGAATCAATCTTAATTATCACTTACAACACAAAACACGATTTCTTTGTTGGCTGACTTAGGAGCTTCGACTCTATTCTTATGCTTCGGTCAAGAGGAAATAATTGAAAATTATATATATTTCTTGCTTAATTCTATCATGTATATTGTTTCCAGGTGTCTTATAAAAGAAACACGTGTATAACCTACAAGGAAAATAGACTCAATATTCATTAATATTTTGTCTTCACTTACAGCAATCTCATCTATATAGGTACTACATAAAAAGCAATATGTACAACTTATTGTAGTAAAATATTCACCCAAATGCCACTTAAATTTCGAAATTTAAGTGAATATCTGTACAAATATATATTTTGTTTCATTTCCCATTTTCGGTACTGATTCCGATTAAATTACAGTTTAAGTCACAACCCATAATTACATGATTAATATTAATAATATTATTGGGCATTACACTACAAGTCGTGCTTTGTAGCGAGCAATTGATCCATCCGGGTTTGTCTTGATAGCATTGATCCATTTTTGACGAAGACGTGCTTCTTGTAAAGTTAATGGTTCCTGGATGTGATTAAAATCAGCAGTAAGCACCTTAGGTTTGAAAATACCTACTTTGGACCGGGTAACCATGTGATGTGTATTCTCAAGTGGCGATGCAAGTCTGTCATTTTCAATAGGAACCTCTGGAGAAACAGAGGGAAATGTTGATTCTGCTGGAGAAGAAACAGAAGGTGACAAAAGCTGAGTGTGAGTGGACGGAGGAATATTATCAGATTCCAAGTCGGTATCTTGGGGTGTGTGAGGGGGAGAACAAGATAAAGTGGGAATGTTGATTGAGGAGGAGGGAGACACAATATTTTGAGAGAGATGAGAACCAGATTGTGGGGAGGGTGATCCATCAAGAGATTGGAAGGAACCAGGAAGATATACTGGTGAAGAGGTGGAGTGGGAAGAGATAGAAGCTGGGGGTTCTTCCTTGTGATGAAAAGGGAATGAATCTTCATTAAACCTAACATGCCTGGAAATATATATATACGACCATCATGACTCATACATTTATAGCCTTTTTGTGTAGTGCTATAACCAATGAAGGTGCATGGAGTGGATCGATATTCAAGATTGTGGTGATTATACGAGCGAAGACACGGGAAACTTAAACACTCAAACACTTCGAGTAAGGAGTAGTAAGGAGCTTTGTTATATAATTTGGTGAGGGAACATCACCTGAAAGACTCGAAGTAGGTAGTCTATTTATGAGAAAAACAACCGAAGAGAAGGCATCTACCCAGAAATGAAAGGGCATGGAAGCATGAGCCAAAAGAGTTAAGCCAGTGTCTACAATATGGTGATGCTTCCTTTCGACAATGCCATTCTGCTGAGAAGTATGTGGGCATGAAAATCTATGAATTATGCCATAGGATTGAATGAATGGTTTAAGGCTCGAAATTCCCCACCCCAATCCGTCTGAATTGTCTTAATTGTTGTGTTAAATTGTGTTTGAACCATTTTGTGAAATAAGGTAAAAACATGGTTTACTTCAGATTTAAGCTTAAGGAAATACTCAAGTAAATCTACCATAGGCATCTATGAAGCTAACATAGTAGCGATATCCCTCTCGAGATAGAGTATGTGCTGGTCCCCATACATCAGACAAGACAAGTTCGAATGGAGCAGTAAATTTAGTTTGTGATGATGGAAAAGGAAGACGATGATTTTTGCCTAGTTCATAGGCAGAACAAAAATTCAAATGTTCATTTCTTGGAATTAAAATATTACATCCGGACAAAACTTGTTTCAAAATTAAAAGACTAGGGGGTCTAAGATGCATATCTAAGATGCCACTTGTTCAAAACGAGCTTATGAGATTGGCTCATTTCTGGTGAAGAACTGGAAAGTTGTGTTGAAGGAGAGCTTGTGTGGAGACAAGCAGCAGAGTTGAATGGGACTGGTGTAGGCTTGCCAAGACTAAACTTATACAGTCCATTATGCAAAGTCCCACGGAGTAGAACAACCTTGGTTGCTAGATCCTTCACAAGACAAATGCATGGATGAAATTCAAAGAAAACATGATTATCTTTTGCAAATTTACTAACACTAAGGAGATTTTTGGAAATTTGAGGAACTCGAAGAAAATGTTTTAAAACAAAAGAACGGAATGAAGGATAGAAGTTAGAGTGACCTATATGTGAAATAGACAAACCTGCACCATTTTCCATGTGAATCTTACCACTTCCAGTGTATTCTAATCCAAGTGAAAGATTTCCAAGTTCGTTAGTCACATGATTTGATGCTCCAGAATCAGGATACCATCAATCATCTGACGAGGGAGGTGCATTGGATGTAGCAAGAGCAGCAGTGGGAAATTGAGGTGGTGATTGGTTGTGTATTGGTATGTTTGGATGCTGATTTCTGGACCTCCGTTGATTTGGAACAAAGTCCTTGTCGAATCTATGGTAACACAGTTCAGCAACATGGCCAGTATAGCCACAAATCTGACAAACTGGACGACTGGAGGTAGTATACCAATTACGGCGTCCACCATGATTACTCATTCCTCGTCCTCTGCCTCTGAAAGAAGAACCTTGGTTCGGAGAAGGAGCTTCTGGTTTCTTTGAGGGTGAGAGTGTGATAGTGTTGACAGCTTGTGGAGAGGTGTTAATATTGCTTGTGTATGACTCAATGCGTCCTTCATGTGCTAACAAGTAAGCACCGACCTCAGAAAGGGTAAGATCATACACCTTGGAAGTAACATGAACGACTACAGCATCATACTCTTGTCCAACACCGTCAAGCACATGAAGATTTTGATCATCCTCAGAAAGAGGATGTCCACATGTAGCTAAAGTATCCACATAGGTCTTCATTTTGCTTAAATATTCACACATTGTGAGATAGCCTTTCTTCTGAGTCTGCAATTGAAGTTTAAATTGCATGACTCGAGCTTTGGATCTGTTAGCAAACAAGCGTGATACCCTGGACCAGAGTTGAGTAGACGTGATGCATCCTACCATTTGCCCTTGGACACCTTCAGTCATTGAAGAAAGGAGAAAAGAAAAAAGCAACTGATCCTGCCTGCACCAGGAAATAAAACTAGGATTGACGATCTCAGTGCCTTTTTCATCAAGTGCAATTTTGGGAGGAATATGGAGGTCTTGAAGAATGAGAATATCAAGTCCAAGACCTCTAAGTCCTGCAAGGATCTGTAGATTACACAGTAGGAAACTGTCATCAGTTGATTTAACTGGAGTAATTTGATTTGCCGGATTTACAATCAGAAAATTAGAACTGTCGGCGGGAAGGAAGGAAGGAACAGAATCGGCGTGAGACACAGCTTCCGCCATTGTGCTCTGATACCAAGTTAGAAAAGTAAAGAACTATGATTCTGGGAGTTTGGAATGAATTCCATTATCTTGATTGATAATACCTCAAACGATTACAGTGAGTTAACATTCTATTTATAAACTAAAACAACCAATAAACTAATGACAAGTGTAATGAAAGTTGTTGCAACAAAATAACAAAACAAATATTCCTAATAACAGGTTGATGAGTGGCTACTGGATTTTGGATGTATGCATGGCCTGGATGAATTGATATTATGATTGATTCTTGACTCACGGTATTACACATATTTCCTTAGTTTTGCTTACTAATCCCGTGAATTGTTATGAAAACACTATCAGAATTAAGGAATTTTTTTCATGGATTGGATTCCATCCAAGAATTTCCTATAAGATTTCATATCTCTGTACAGAAACACCCCTTCTTCATTTTCCTCTCTAGTTTCTTTATAATTTTGAATTTTTAAAGCAATTACGCTTAAAATCCAAATTTGCAAACCATGAGATATTGAATCTGAATCTTTTAAAAAAAAATTGGACACGAAGTTCTCGGACTATTCCTTTCCCAAAGTGACATGAGATGCATTTTAAAGCAAAATATTTTTTATCTTAAGAAAATCTTATCAAATCTTTTAATTTGACTATTTTAAAGTTATGTGGAAAATAATCAATCAAAACAAAACACCATTGTAATAAAAACAAAAAACAAAAAATCCTCCCCTTTTTTTTAAATTCAAAGGTGGCGTGAAGAATAGAAAGAAATGATTTGAAATAAAAGATTTTTAAATACATTCGAATTAGTTTTAAAATTCTATATGATTTGTTTTAAACTCGAATTTCAATCGCTTCATCTAATTTTATTGAAATTATTTGCATATTTCACTCAAATAAAAATATGTCGAAATTTATATATAATTATTTTTAATGTACCATTTATATTCTATTTTCATCTCCTGCTACAATTTATACCGACTTTACCCATCAAAATCTTTGAATAAAATATTTTGGAGGTAAATTAACAAATTCTTATAAAATCCATTTTTAACGAAGTAAAAAATCTTTGTTTATATATTAATCTTAGTTTGAGAAAAAATTTGGATAGCTACAGTGGCAGACATATAATTTTGTATAGAGGGATAAAAAATATTAGCATAACAAATAGAGGACAAAAAATTTTAGTGGGTCAAATATAATTTTAGGAGGGTAAAATGTAATTTTTGAGTAGAAAACTGTACTTTTTGAGGATAATATATAATGTTTTGAATTTATTTAAAGAAATGATTTATTTTTGAAAGGATATTTATCATTTCTTATCTTAACGTGACTCCATATAGCTAGTTAGGCAAGGACAGTGTTCTTCGCAAAATGTGACATGACTTAGGAGATGCGTCTCTGACTTTAATTGAAACACATACATTTGATTGGCCATTAAATTATCATGCACGCGTGTGCATCAATACTTGGGTTGATTTTTTTTTTTTTATAGATCAGGTTCTACAAATATCAAAACATATATATATATATATATATATATATATACACATAAATGAATTTAGGGTTTTTATCGAGGAGGTGCAAAAGTCACGACATAAAAATTAAAAAAAATGTCATGATAAACATTTTAGTTTAAAAAGTGTAGGTAAAATAGCTAAGTTGTGATATCCCCGAAATGATTAATTGTAATTTGGGCACTATGTTTGCATGATTAATTATGGTGATAATTGAATTATGTGTTGGAATTAATTATCATGTAGAAATGCTTAGTCACATGGTAGGCATGACCCGGTGGTGCATTTTGGGATGCATGTTGTGCATGTTGGGAAAACTGAGTATTAACATGGTTTATTCATGTTGGTTGTTAATCATTTGGAAAGCATGAATTTAATTGAGGTTTTGGATGCATTTTGGTAAAATGCTTTTAAAATACCATGTTGGGTATTTTATACATCATGTTAATTGTTTGGGTACAATTTTAATTAACCCTTATAACCCATTACCCCACCTTTTACCCATCACTTTACAAAATCCCCAATTCCACTCCCAACCCTAACCTCTCATCCTATTTTCGTCCAAGCCAAGGAGGAGGAGGAGAAATCCTTGCAAACTCTCCATTTGTTGGAATTTTGATGAGATTTGAGGTCCAATATAGGTATTAACCCCTCCCTGTTAGTTTCTTGAAGATTGGTTTTGAAATGGGTTGGTATTTGAGTTTTTATGTGGATTGGTTTTGGGTATGTGTTGTATGTGGTTGGGTTATGATTTTTGAGGTGATTCATGTGGGTTTTATGGAGTTATTATGGTATTTGAGTTGTTGGAATGTTTGGGTTTGAAGTATGTGTAGTGGAACTTGGATTGTGCTCAAAAATGGTCATGAATCGCGCACACAGCAGGTGGCGACCGATCGCTACAAATGCAGCGATCGATCGCCGAAGGGCAGTGACGAAATATGATGCAGGCGACCGATCGCCATATATGGCGCGATCGATCGCCACGGGCCAGTGAAGTCTGGCGATCGATCGCCATGTCAAGGCGATCGATCGGTAAGGTTCGCGATCGATCCCCTCGACACAACGATCGATCGCCAGCAGCTGAAATGTGGGAAATGATGTTTTTTGTTGAATTTTTGATATTTGGCTATTATTTGGCTTCTAATATTGGGTTGTGTGATTGTGTAGAACCATCTCAGGTGGCGACGCAACCAAGGAAGTAAAGTCATACCAAATCCCACTTTTGGAAAGGTACGTAGAAGACTTACGGGCACCCAACGGTACATGTATCTATTATACTCATTGATTATGCATTGTGGATGCGAGTATATATGGAATTGTGCATGGTGGATGCAAATACATGTTGAATTATGCATGATGATTGTATATGCATATGATGATTATTGGTGCACATCCTATGAGTCATGGTTATAATGGTGATGATTTTAATGCTTTGTCGCTGTCACTTGAAACGATGATAAAATACTTGCCGCTGTCATATGTAGCGAGGAAAGAATATTTGCCGCCAAATGTTGAAGTGAGGGTGTTGCCGCATGTCGCATTTGCGCAAGGTTATTCAATGCCGCTAATATGTCGAAGCGAGTGGTGTTAATGCTGTTGTCATGACAAGCGATGTGCATTAAAATACACTATTATAACAGACTAGGGATTGGTAATTGGTGAATATGGAATGGTGTTATGTCATGGCATGTGTGAACCATTAAATAATCTATTGATTATACTCATGAGTTATGGTACATGGACAACCAAAAGGGAGCGTTTAAAATGCATGGGAAAAACAGGAAGTGTTTTATTACGGTTTATGCATTTACGCCTTATATTCATAATGTGTTGAATATGGATTATTATATGCTCATGTTTTGGGGGTTGTCCTTGTAGGTACATTTTGGCATGATAAAGGGGCTAAGGCGGGTTGAGGCGGTGAGCTTGTGAAGAACTCTTTTGAATAGGAAGGACATGATTATTTTGTATAGTATCTACTCTAGGAGTAGTGTAAAGCCATAGTGAACAACATTCATTTGTTTGAGAATGTAATTAATCCATTTGATAGTCCTTAACTTGGCATGTAATTCTTAAGGCTCAAAGTCTCAACATGACTTTTATACTCTGATGATGCATGTTAGCTCTAATTATGCCTATAATCCGCACTTAAGGAACTAGGGTCCTTACATTAGTGGTATCAGAGCAGTGGTTAGAGAACCCGGGAACGAGTGAAGGGTAGCCTTAGCATGATTGGCTAGGTGTTTACATTTGGGCATGTTTATGCATGTGGTGCATTTTGATGTATATACTGTTATACTAACATGCTTATTATTGTTTATGTTATCTAACGGCATAACATATATATTGTTTTGGAATTGTTGTTAACCCTTGTGTTACAGCATGTCGGCTATGAACTTGGGGAACCTCAATGAAGAGGTAGGTGACGTTGGCAGTGTTAATGCGAGCATTGGTCAGACAAACCCTTTACCTCCATCAGTTGTAGGTGTGGAACCAGTGACTCAGTTGTTACTACCTGGTGAGCTTAGTTTGACTCAGTTTCTGACCTTCCACCCGCCCCGGTTTGTGGGTACAGAGACAGGCGAAGAGGCTGAGGAATGGCTAGAGAGACTGGAACAGATTTTTGTGTCCGCTCCTTGTGCTAGGACGGCATGGCTGAGGTTGGCGGAGTTCCATCTAGCAAAGAAACCTTCTATGTGGTGGAAGACTACAGTGATGGAACTGAGGGCTCAGGGTATGTTAATCGATTAGACTCTCTTCAGAACCCGATTTCTGAACCGGTATTTTTCTGCGGCTGCGAGACAGATAAAGGAAGATGAGTTCACAAACTTGGAGCAAGGAGGCATGACAGTATCAGACTACGCTATGCACTATTCTTCATTGCTGAGGTATGTCCCTCATATTGCCACAAGCGGACATGCAAAGATGAGGCACTTTTTGAAAGGGTTGCGGCCGGAGTTATTTGACCGGGTTATCACCAACAACCCCACTTCTTTCGATGATGCTCTTACTAGAGCAGAACTTGCGGAGATCGGAGTTGGGGCCTATCCTAATGCTGTACCCCCACACGTGCCACAGCAGAGGCAAGTTACTGATAGCTTGAGGCCCCGATGAGGGTCATTTAAGCCTCGTGGTGCTTCTTCATCCTCTCGGTTCAGTGGGAAGAAATCCTTCAGCCGGAAACAGGAAAATAGGAAGGGCAATCTATCGGCCAACCGGGGACCCATGCAAGTGAATATATCGGGGGAGTCAAGGTGTGACAATTGTGGAGGGCCACACTCTCGATCAATTGTCCTGCTTGTTACAGTTGTGGTAAGATAGGCCACATCTCTCGGTATTGGCCCACTCAGGGAGGACAGTCAGATTTCCAAGGGAACAGGCCGAGATTTGAGGACAGGACAGTGCATCTGAGGCAGTCGATTATGCCTCGACCATCGGGACGTCAGACAGTGGGACCGTCCCAGGGGCAAGTGTATGCACTGACCAGAGAGCAGGCCCAGGCAGCCCCGGAGGAGGTGATCGCCGGTACGTGCCATTTATTTACGTACCCTGCTTTTATTTTGATAGATACAGGTGCCTCACACTCTTTTGTATCTGTTGGCTTTGTGGAGAGAAAACATATGCGCACGTCTTCGTTACCCACGCCTCTCATGGTCTCGACACCCACTGGAAGAAATGTTGTTGCTGATCAGTTTCTTACAGATTGCCTCATTTATTTTGAGGGCAACGAGTTGAAGGCAGATTTGATCGTGTTGGGTATGTCAGACTTCGATTGCATTGTGGGCATCGACATTCTGAACAGATATCAGGCAATCGTGGACTGTCGGCAGAGAACGGGTTGGTTCAGATCTGATATGGGAATACAGTGGACTTTCTATGGGAACGGTTCTCGTGCGAAGATTCCGTTGATATCAGCAATCAAAATGTCTCAGTTGTTGGAGCGTGGTCACACGGGCTATCTTATCTATGCCGTGGACACGACGGGAAAGAACAAAGAATTGAGGGTGGAGGATGTACCCGTGGTAGCAGAGTTTGCTGATGTATTCCCGGAGGAGATCCCAGGATTCCCACCGGCTAGAGAAGTCGAGTTTGGGATTGAATTATTACCGGGAACATCCGCTATCTCTCGTGCACCTTACAGGATGGCACCGGCGGAATTAAGGGAATTGTTGGAGCAGTTGCAAGAACTCCTTGACAAAGGATATATACGCCCATCGCCATGGGGCGCACCGGTTCTCTTTGTAAAGAAGAAAGATGGTTCGATGCAGTTGTGCATCGATTACCGACAACTGAATAAGGCCACAGTGAAGAACAAGTATCCTCTCCCAAGGATTGACAACTTGTTTGATCAGTTTCAAGGCACAAAGCTGTATAGCAAGATTGATTTGAGATCCGGGTACCACCAGATTTGGGTCAGAGAGGAGGATGTGCAGAAGACAACATTTCGGACTAGGTATGGGCACTATGAGTTCCTAGTGATGCCGTTCGGTGTGACGAATGTCCCAGCTGTCTTTATGAGCTTGATGAACAGAGTGTTTCAACCATACCTTGATCAGTTCGTCATAGTGTTCATTGACGACATACTCATCTACTCCCGGAGCGAGGAAGAGTATGTGAAACACTTGAGGACAGTACTCCAGATTCTCAGAGATCACCAGTTATACGCCAAGCTCAGCAAGTGTGAGTTTTGGTTGAGCAGTGTAGTGTTTCTGGGGCATGTCATATCTAGCAGTGGGATATCGGTGGATCCCAGGAAGATTGAGGCTGTGATGGAGTGGGCTGCACCCACTTCTGTGCCCGAGATACGGAGCTTCCTTGGTTTGGCCGGTTATTATCGACGCTTCGTCGAGGGATTTTCAAAGATCGCCAAGCCGTTGACACGGTTGACCCAAAATGGAGTACCGTTCTTTTGGTCTGAGGCTTGTGAGGAAAGCTTCCAAGAGTTGAAACACCGGTTGACGATGGCGCCTGTGTTGGTGATTCCTACGGAAAAATCTAGGTTTGTTCTTTATACCGATGCATCGCTTCAGGGCCTTGGGTGTGTATTGATGCAAGATAAACATGTGGTAGCTTATGCATCGAGGCAGTTGAAGCCGCATTAGACTAGATATCCAGTCCATGACTTGGAATTAGCGGCCATTATTTTCGCCCTGAAGATTTGGAGGCATTATTTGTATGGTACGTCGTTTACCATTTACAAGGACCACAAGAGCCTGAAGTTCTTATTCACTCAGGCAGAACTGAATATGAGGCCGAGAAGATGGATGGACTTATTCGAGGACTATGATATTGAGATTGAGTATCATCCTGGAAAAGCTAATTTGACAGCAGACGCCTTGAGCCGGAAAGTGAGGAGTACTGCTGAGGAGGTCATACATTTGTCAGCCATGATGACTTCCTATTGCCATTTGGGCTATGACTTCAACATAGATACGTCACCAGTGTATGTATCGAACCTTATTAGCTGAGCCAGATATCTATGAGAATATCAGGAGAGCTCAGAAGACAGATGATGAGATACAGAGATGGTTAGCATTAGTACATCTTGATCAGCCATCGAAGTTCAGGGTGGCTGAGGACGGATCCTTGAGATTGGGTGACCGTTGGGTGGTTCCGAGTACGTCGGAGTTGCGTAGAGGGATCTTGGAGCGAGCTCATAGCAGCAAGTTTAGTATTCACCCAGGTGGGAAAAAGATGTACAAGGATCTATGTGATCAGTTTTGCTGGAAGAGAATGAAGCGTGATGTTATCGCCTTCGTTAAGAGATGCTTGATCTGCCAGCAAGGCAGAGAGGCAGAGGCCTAGTGGTGAGTTGAAAAGTTTAGAGGTACCAAAGTGGAAGTGGGAACACATTTCCATGGACTTTGTGACTCACTTGCCGAGGAGTGCCTCGGGTTTTGATGCCATTTGGGTGATTGTGGACAGATTGACCAAAGTAGCTCATTTCATTCCCTATGGTATGACCTTCACCTATTTGAGGATGGCTCAGTTATATGTTAGAGATGTGGTGAGATTGCATGGGATCCCTATTTCCATAGTATCGGATCGAGATCCGCGATTCACATCTCATTTTTGGGAGGGTTTTCAGTCAGCTTTGGGAACTGGGGTAAGGTTGAGCACCGCATATCATCCTCAAACGGATGGTCAGACCGAGCGTGCTATCCAAACGCTCGAGGATATGTTGAGGGCATGTGTATTGGAGTTTGATGCTTCTTGGCAGGGTTCAGTAGCCTTGGTAGAGTTCTCATATAACAATAGCTACCAGGCAAGCATTCAGATGGCTCCTTTTGAGGCCCTTTATGGCAGACGATGTAGATCACCCTTGTGTTGGGATAACATGGATCGTAAATCGGTCGGAGGACCGGAACTGGTTCGGGAAATGGAAGAGAAGATAAAGGTGATAAGGCAGAAAATGAAAGCAGCCCAGGACAGACATGCAGCTTATGCTGGCGACCGTTAGAATTTCAGTTGGGAGATAAAGTCATTTTGAAGATCTCACCTTTCAGAGGTGTTGTACGATTTGGAATGCGCGGGAAACTGTCTCCGGGGTATGTTGGGCCGTACGAGATTTTGCAGCGCATTGGCACCTTAGCTTACCGACTGGCCTTGCCACCTTATTTGTCTGGTATACACGATGTGTTCCATGTGTCTATGATGCGGAAGTATGAGCCGGATCCGTCGCATGTGTTGCAGCCTTCCAAGGTTCAGTTAGAATCCAATGTATCTTATGTGGAACGGCCTGTTAGAATTCTGGATCGAGCAGACCGTAGACTTCGGAACAAAGTGATACCTATGATTAAGGTTCAGTGGGATCGCAGGGGTGTCGAGGAGGCTACGTGGGAGACTGAGCGGCATATGGTGCAGCACTACCCAGAACTATTTTCTGGTATGTGATTTATGTTTAGTTTCATTTTGGGTAAGTGAATGCGATTTCGAGGACGAAATCTTATAATTAGGAGAGTATTGTGATATCTCCGAAATGATTAATTGTAATTTGGGCACTAATTATGTTTGCATGATTAATTATGGTGATAATTGAATTATGTGTTGGAATTAATTATCATGTAGAAATGCTTAGTCGCATGGTAGGCGTGACCCGGTGGTGCATTTCGGGATGCATGTTGTGCATGTTGGGAAAACTGGGTATTAGCATGGTTTATTCATGTTGGTTGTTAATCATTTGGAAAGCATGAATTTAATTGAGGTTTTGGATGCATTTTGGTAAAATGTTTTTAAAATACAATGTTGGGGTATTTTATACATCATGTTAATTGTTTGGGTACAATTTTAATTAACCCTTATAACCCATTACCCCGCCTTTTACCCATCACTTTACAAAATCCCCAATTCCACTCCCAACCCTAACCTCTCATCCCATTTTCGTCCAAGCCAAGGAGGAGGAGGAGAAATCCTTGCAAACTCTCCATTTGTTGGAATTTTGATGAGATTTGAGGTCCAATAGAGGTATTAACCCCTCCTTGTTAGTTTCTTGAAGATTGGTTTTGAAATGGGTTGGTATTTGAGTTTTTATGTGGATGGTTTTGGGTATGTGTTGTATGTGGTTGGGTTATATTTTTGAGGTGATTCATGTGGTTTTTATGGAGTTATTATGGTATTTGAGTTGTTGGAATGTTTGGGTTTGAAGTATATGTAGTGAAACTTGGATTGTGCTCAAAAATGGTGATCAATCGCGCACACAGCAGGTGGCGATCGATCGCTACAAATGCAGCGATCGATTGCCGAAGGGCAGTGGCGAAATGTGATGCAGGCGACCGATCGCCATATATGGCGCAATCGATCGCCGCGGGCCAGTGAAGTCTGGCGATCGATCGGCATGTCAAGGCGATCGATCGGTAAGGCTCGCGATCGATCGCCTCGACACAGCGATCGATCGCCAGCAACTGAAATGTGGGAAATGATGTTTTTTGTTGAATTTTTGGTATTTGGCTATTATTTGGCTTCTAATATTGGGTTGTGTGATTGTGTAGAACCATCCCAGGTGGCGACGCAACCAAGGAAGTAAAGTCGTACCAAATCCCACTTTTGGAAAGGTACGTAGAAGACGTACGGGCACCCAATGGTACATATATCTATTATACTCATTGATTATGCATTGTGGATGCGAGTATATATGGAATTGTGCATGGTGGATGCAAATACATGTTGAATTATACATGATGATTGTATATGCATATGATGATTATTGGTGCACATCCCATGAGTCATGGTTATAATGGTGATGATTTTAATGCTTTGCCGATGTCACTTGAAACGATGATAGAATACTTGCCGCTGTCATATGTAGCGAGGAAAGAATATTTGCCGCCAAATGTTGAAGCGAAGGTGTTGCCGCATGTCGCATTTGCGCGAGGTTATTCAATGCCGCTAATATGTCGAAGCGAGGGGTATTAATGCCGTTGTCATGACAAGCGATGTGCATTAAAATACACTATTATAACAGACTAGGGATTGGTAATTGGTGAATATGGAATGGTGTTATGTCATGACATGTGTGAACCATTAAATAATCTATTGATTATACTCATGAGTTATGGTACAGGGACAACCAAAAAGGAGTGTTTAAAATGCATGGGAAAAACATGAAGTGTTTTATTACGGTTTATGCATTTACGCCTTATATTCATACTGTGTTGAATATGGATTATTATATGCTCATGTTTTGGGGGTTGTCCTTGTAGGTACATTTTGAATATGAAGGACATGATTATTTTGTATAGTATCTACTCTAGGAGTAGTGTAAACCTATAGTGAACAACATTCATTTGTTTGAGAATGTAATTAATCCATTTGATAGTCCTTAACTTGTCATGTAATTCTTAAGGCTCAAAGTCTCAACACGACTTTTATACTCTGATGATGCATGTTAGCTCTAATTATGCCTATAATCCGTACTTAAGGAACTAAGGTCCTTACATAAGTAATTAATTACAATATAATTGTAATTATTTTTGACAATGTTAATCGTAGAAAATGATGTCTCTATGCTCGCAGTTGCAACATCGAAGGTAATTGATTATTGCTATTATTAATATTTAATGTGTGTAGTACGCTCACAAGGGGGATTTTGAATCAGCTTTATCAATCAAGCTTTATCAGCACCTACGTATATGTAAGTGTGACTAAAATTTTAGTTATATAGAAAATACAAATCGAATCTAATTAATTTAGAAATTCAGTTTGGTTAATTCGATTCGGTTTTGGTTTTTATTTTCAAATTATCAGTTAATCGAATTAATCGTTTTTTTAAAAAATATTTAAAAAAAATTAATTTTTTTATTTTTTTTAAAAATTAATTCATCTCATTCTTTTTTATATTTTTTTAAAAAATTAAAATTAAATTATTTTTATTTTCAAATTTTTATATCTATTTTGAAAAAAAATTATCGGTTATTTCAGCTACTGACCAAATTAATCGATATTTTGTTAGATTCGATAAATTCTGTTTTTTTAAAAAATCGATCAATTTTGTTGTTGTCAAAAAAAATTCGGTTCAAGAGATTTCAAGAGATTTCAAGCGAATGCCAACTCCTACACATGTTGCATGGGTTTTTTAATTATCTAACCCATATTAAAAAAAAAATTTACAAAATAACCTAAAAATAAAAAAATTTATCAAAGTGACTCGAGTCGCCAATTGAGATGGCGACTTCGTTTGAACTCGCCATCTCAATTAACGACTTTCGAAATTTTTTTTTTTAAAGGAGACGCCATCTCCTTTATATTTTTTTACGTTACGCGCCTTCACTTTTCTTTCACTTGTTCACACACTGCCATGTAGATTGTTCACTCACTTACCCATTATTTTATTATTCAGTATATCAATTATTTAAATATAGCTGGCAAATATGGACTGTTTACTATTTGACTCCAAAACTTCACTCATAAATATCAGTTTGCAGACATCAACTTATGTATGGATAGTTTTAAGAATAGTAATTGTTATTATTATTTAGGTTGTTCATTCTTCAAATCAACAAGCACGAAATTTGTAGCATTCAAGTATACGCTCAAAGGATAATCAACAAGAATTTGTATGCGAAGTTCTGCATCTAATCCTCCAGTTAAGTCTTCAGTACTTTATCATTTTATGTTTCCTTCAATTATTTCCTCCACCGATTAAAGTTTTCCCGAGAATTATTCATATTAATTTCTATAATAGGTTATACAGCCACTAAAATGATTCAAGTTAAATTACTATCTATTTTTAAATATAATTAATAAAAATAAAATGAACTTTGGCTGGTACAACATTTGAGTCTAAAGCTAGATTGATATCACAAGTTCTTGAGTGTTTTGGTGATTTTATTGAGTAAATAAATTATGATCTATAGAACTTTTTTATTTTGAAAATAATTTGATGCATGGAATTTGTTGTTATTCAATAATTTAACTTAGACGAAATATTAAATAAAGCGCATCATAAAATGATATTTTTGCCAAAAGTAAAATAATAAGAATTTCATCATTCTTGTTGGTGTATTAATTACATAAATTTTAAAGAGACGAGGAAGCATATAAAATGATATTTTTGCCAAAAGTAAAATAACATGAATTAAACATCTTGTTGGTGTATTAATTGCATAAATTTTAAAAAGATGATTAGGTTGAACTTTACGTTTATAAAACCACAGAAATATTACGTAAGAAAAACAAATATTAAAGGACCTACAGGCAAGTGAGTGAACAATCCAAATAAATGAAAGTGTGTGAACAGTCAAAAGAAAAGTCAAGGCGCGTAACATAAAAAAATATAAAGGAGACGCCATCTGAGATGGCGTCTCCTTTAAAAAAAAAAAAAAAAAACTAAAGGAGACGCCATCTGACCTTTAAAAAATATTTTTTTTTCGTAAGTCGCCAACTGAGATGGCGACTTCAAATCTCCGTTGGCGACTCGAGTCACTTTCATAAATTTTTTTATTTTTAGGTTATTTTGTAAAAAAAAATTTAAATATAGATTAAATAATTAAAAAATCCCATGTTGCATCTATCTATAAGATTATTTCAATAGAAAAAAAAAAATAGTAGATAACTACGACTCCACCTATCTCCACTTTAGCCACACTTGGGGGAATAATGAGTTCTGAAATTTTCTTGATATTCTTTCTCAGTTTGATGGCTTTTTTATTAAATTAATCGAAAAAAATAAAACATTTAACAAAAAATCCGAATTTGAAAATCATTTTTAAAATGACCCAAAACGCCATCCCAGATGGCGCCTTCAGGTGAAGGCGCCATCTGCGATGGCGTCTTCTGTAGCTGAAAAAAAAAATAATTGAAGGCGCCATCTTGGATGGCGCCTTCATATAAAAAATTAATATTTTATGAAGGCGCCATCTTGGATGGCGCCTTCAGTATAAAAATAAATCCGCCCCCTCTTCTTCTTCCTCATTTCTCATCGGCTTTTCTCTGAAATTTCTCATTCTCATCTCAGATCTTTGCTTATTTTTGTGCAAAAATTACAAAATCATCGTGATTTATCATTTCTGGAGCTTGCTTGTTCAACATTTTTGAATTTCAGGTAACATTACAAGTTTGAATTTAAATTTTTGAAAGTTGTAAAATTTGAAATATGTTGTTGGTTGTTTTTAAATTTTGTTGTTTGGTAGTTTTTATTGAAAAATTAGTTATAGTTTCGAGATAATGTCAAACCGTCGGATGATTTACAAATTTTAAGTTTTTGCCGTAATTTTGTACTCCGACACGGCGGCGGCGGCGTCGGCGGCGGCGGCGGCGGCGGCGGCGGTTGCCGTGTTGTCACCGGTAGGGGCGGGTGGTGGTTGCCATGTTGATATTTTGTTATATTGATATTTATTGTGTAATATTTCAGGATGGATTTACAAAGAGGACCAGGACCGATTGACAGTCATCTGCTATCATTGCAGTCAGGTCATCGATCTGAAGCTGTTTGGGCAGGTGATATTGATTCTACACTTCGAGGCAGAAACCCTGATAAGTATTTTTGGGATCTTTGCCCCCTCGATACTCGTGTTGCGAGTTTGTTGGACAGTTTTGGTTTTTATGGTGTTTATAGGTCTGGTAGAATTACACTTGACTTTCACCTCATCACGGCTTTAGCTGAGAGATGGCGCCGTGAAACACATACTTTCCATCTTAGATCCGGAGAGGCGACCATCACACTGCAAGACATTGCAGTTATATGGGCATTGCCAGTAGATGGTAATGTAGTATCCGGTATTGATTATGATAGGAGTATACCTGACTGGCAAGCATATTGCCATATGCTTTTGGGATTTGTACCGGATACTGCACACTTTAAAGGTGCAAAGTTATTTTTATCTGCCATAAACAATCATTTGGTGAATAATGCTCTTACTGAGCACAGTACGGAAGAAGATGTAGTCCGTTATACTAGGGGCTGTGTGTTATTGATGTTTGGTGGAATTTTGTTTCCTGATTCGTCCGGCAATACTGTAAAGTTATTATATTTACATATGATAGAGAATATTCATTTAGTTGGTAGTTATAGTTGGGGGAGTGCCGTATTGGCATATTTGTACCGTGAGTTATGCACTTCCTCGATGAGAGGCAAAAAAGTGATCGGTGGTGCATTACAGGTCGTACAGGTAAACTTTACATTAACACTTTTCAAATGTTTGAAATATTATTGTCGTCATAATAGCTGATATTATTCCTGATAATATTTTAGATTTGGGCATGGTCAAGATTACCTGGTTTAACTCCTCAACTGGGTGATGCTAGATTCGACACTGGCCCAATAATTATCAATGAGGAGAATATCTTACCTGCTGCTCCATATGGTGCAAGGTAATAATGTTTTTATGTTTTGTGCTATTTTATATGTTTAAATTTAAATATATTTATAGATTTTGTAAATGTGTTTTTTTCAGGTGGACATGCCATTTAAGGTTCACGGAAACAGGGAGGCATTCTGTACGTATCATTAGGGACATTCTTGATGAGCAGCCATCAACTCAAGTAAGCAGTATATTAGTTGTGTTTGTTATGAAAGTTAATAATGTTGTTTATATTATTTTAATCCAATTTTGTATTTGTAGTTTAATTGGCAGCCATACCCTGATGAGTGTACTGAGCATCTGAGCCACCAGTTATGGACATATGCCGGCCCATTAATTTGTTATGAAATTGTTGAGATGCACCGTCCTGATAGGGTTCTTCGTCAATTTGGAATGCTCCAAGACATCCCCACAGATCCACAATCAAGGGATGATAAATTGCATTCTGTTGATCGAAGAGGAAGTATGAACAAGGATTGGAGTGCACATCATATTGGATACGTGCAGAAATGGGAGATGGCAGGTGATTTATGTGTGGACAGACCACTATATTGTGCAGTAGTGGTTGGATATAGTGAGTGGTATGACCGAGTCACCCGCAGATATATTGGCCATCAAAGGCAATTTGTACAGACCGGATACCAATGACGGTGCCGGGATTCCATTTTTGCAAAGCTCCCGTATAGTAAGGCAGTTTCTGAACGGAGCTCTCCCATGTCCCATACACATTCTCAACAGCACGTCGCAAACTAAACCATCCTTTTGCATAAGAGATCTCAAATCCATATTTGTCTTTGACTGTTTGAATTACATACTTTATCTCGAAAGATGGATCACGCCGAACAATTCCCACTAACAAGCTAGCAATCATGTTTTTGTCCAAATTTGCATGATCGATAGACAGCTCACTCAAAAGGCAGGTGTGAGAACCTCCATATTTGTTTATTTTGAATAATCCAACTTTCTTCTTCAACGAGGCGCGCATGTACCATCTACAAGGTGCATCTTCTGTACTGTGTTTGCACACAACTTTCCACAATGTTTTTGTACTTTTCACAACGCGGTACTCTCGTTTTGCAACACGTACAGAGTAATCCTTCACAGCTGCCTGCAGATGTGCTTTATTTTTGAAGACCATATCTACATGCAGATCCCCTTTGGAGTAATCGTAATAACTACCCCATTTACCTGTTGGAATGTCTACTGAGTCTGCAAATACTTCAGGATGTGTCATTGAGAAGAATGGAATTGTTGGATAAAGGACATGACTAGTTGTCGTGGTTGTCTCCGGTACATTAACTGACACTTCCTGGGTGATTGGGACCCCTTCATCTTCATCTGCAATTGTTTCTGACATGACACAAATGTCAACCTCATCGTCATCAGCATCATCCTCGGACGGAATATCATCTGGTTCTGACTGAATATCATTTCCCAATTCAGCGAAACTGTCTGCTAGTGGCTCAGGAGCAATAACATCAGCATCTATTGGATCGTCATCGTGGTGTCTACCGGAGACAGTCGGTCGTTCTGCAACTACAGGCAAACAATCTACATTTTCTGGAATATAATCATAGTTTCTTTGTTCCGTTTCTATGTAAAGTTCCAAGCAACTAAGACCTTGTTCTGAATCCAATAGCCATGCTAAATTATAATCATTATCGATTGGCAAAATTGTCTGTCGTACCCCGGCATAATCTCTAAACATATGTCTTACATGTATTTTCAGAAGAAACTGGTTGCCATCGATGCCCGTGATATTATATATTTCGGTCAACAACTGCATAAAATTAATTGTGCGAGATATTGTGGTAACTCTTATTGGACCACGATCATATCTAATGGTATCCAAATCCTGTAATATATTACCTCCACAATATAATAATATTTGAATCGACATATCTGAAAAATTTATAAAATATTACAAATAATTAATAAATTTATAAAATCCATATGATAAAAACAATAAGATAAAATCAATAATATAACAACATTTTTACCTGAAAAATACTTCGAGAGTGGTTAATTGAGATTGGAGATTGAACAATTTTAACGATAAAAATAAGATAAGAAACTATGATGATATGTGATTTTCGCTTCGGTATGAAAAAATGAAGGGCTCGGCCGCGGTATTTATACCCGAGAAGGCGCCATCTTCGATGGCGCCTTCATAAAAAAAAAAATTTTTTTATTTGAAGCCGCCATCCAAGATGGCGCCTTCAATTAATTTTTTTATCAGATACGAAAGGCGCCATCTCAGATGGCGCCTTTACATGAAGGCGCCATCCGAGATGGCGGTTTGGGTTACTTTAAAAACGAATTTAAAATTAGGATATTTTGTTAAATTAATTTGTTTTTTCGATTAATTTAATAAAAAACCAGTTTGATAGCACCTTTATTCTTGCTCTTATTTCTGAAAAATAAAAGAACTGATTTGACTACAAGAAAGCTACCTCTTGGGCCTAAAAAGCTCCCAGTTATAGGCAATCTTCATCAGATCGGGAAGTTACCGCATCGATCCCTCCAAGAATTGTCCAAAATATATGGAGATCTCATGCTCTTGCAATTGGGCTCCGTGCCTACACTGGTGGTGTCATCGGCCGACATGGCTCGAGAAATCTTTAAATCACACGATCTTGCTTTTTCAGGGAGACCCTCCTTGTATGCTGCCAAGCAAATTTCATACAATTCATCTGATATTTCTTTTGCACCATACGGTGAGATTTGGAGAGAGGTAAGAAAAATCGCGGTTTTGGAACTGTTCACGATGAAAAGAGTCCAATCTTTTGCTAAAATAAGGGATGAAGAGGTGGCTCTCACGATCCATCGTGTGTCTGAACACGACGCAAACCCTGTAAATCTGAGTTCATTAACATATTCACTGTCGAATAATGTTGTCTGTCGCGCGGCCTTTGGGATGTTGAGCCCTGATGATCATGGGAATATAGATGGAAAGAAGAGTAAGTTTCAACACATTCTTCTTGAAGTGCAGGATTTGGCTGCTGGATTAAATGTTGCGGATTTTTTTCCATGGCTTGCTTGGATTAACAAGTTCAATGGTGTTGACCGGAAGATGGACAAGAACTTTCGGGATGTGGACACTTTTTTCGATAAAGTTATTGAAGAACATCATGATCCTGATAGAAGTAAGCCTGATCAAGAAGATATTATTGACGTATTACTTCGAATTCAGAAGGACCCCAATCAGACAATCATGCTGAAAGATGAACATGTCAAGGGTGTTCTTATGGTATGTATTCTTTCTTTAAAATATTTCCTCTCATTGCCATTTTATGGTAATTTAAAAAATGATTTTATAGAACAGAGATTCTTTAGAAATAATAAAAAATTATTTTATTAAACTTTTGTTTTTAATTAAAATAATTTTAAAGTTTTAATTTAATTATCAGATCACTTTAAATTATTATAATTAAATTTGTTAAAAATATTTATTTGAGATTATTTTTATGTTTGTTAGTGGAAATTGTTCGGCATGATCCAGTTTTCGAAATAAAGTATGTAATTCAAACAGTTAAATATAAATATGAATTTGAGATCTCGTATGCAAAAGGATGATTTAATTTGCGATGTGCTGTTGAGAATGTGTATGAAACATTGGAGAGCTTCGTTCAGAAATTGTCTTACTATATGAGAGCTTCGCAAAAATGGAATCCCGGCACAGTCGTTCAGTGTGTTCACCTTGACAATGCCAGACCAAGAGAAAAGACATTGAATTACGTGTTATGGGCCTTCCATCCATGTGTAGAAGGATTTCAACATTGCCGCCGGGTAATAAGTGTGGATGGAACACATCTGTATACGAAATATCAACATAAGATGTTGATTGTCGTGGCAATGGACGCTAATAATCAAGTGTTACCTTTGGCGTTTGCAATTGTTGACAAAGAAAACTTTGTGTCATGGAGATTATTTTGGAGATGATTAGCAAGCATATTGTGAGAAGATCTGAGGGTGGTGTATGTTTGATTTCTGACCGTCATCCGGGCCTCATTGCAGCAGACGATTGTATTCCTGACTTCAAATCACCGCGTGGAGTACATCGATTTTGTTTGAGACATATTTGTTCAAACTTTAATAGTCACTTCAAATCCGTTCATTTGAAAGACTTATGTTGGAGAGCGGGATCAGAAAATCAGCTCAGAAAATTTGATCGCACAATGGAAGAGATAAAACTTATAGAACCAAGGGCTTTTGATTACTTGAGTCGTATTGATAAGTCTCAATGGTCTCTTGCTCATGACGGAGGCTGGCGTTGTAGTATCATGACCACAAATATGTCAGAATGCATAAATGAAGTTATGAAATGTGCTCGTCGACTTCCAATCACAGCCATTGTGCAATTAACTTTTGATCGTTGTGTGTTATATTTTTTCGAACGGCTTAAGAGGACGGAGCGAATGATTCAAAATAATCAAGAATGGCTAGATTATGTGTTCGAAAGATATGGTTGTGCTGACTATCATTCTATCCATCATGATGTCCAGATGTTCGATCGTAGACATCTAACAGCTTCTGTTATCACAATAGTACGACCAGGACGTGGGGGTAATACGCATGTTGTGCATCTAAAATCAGGGGAATGTTCTTGTGGAAATGGAAAGAGTTCGGAATACCTTGCTCACATGTGATCCAAGTGTGTCAAAAGTATGGCTTAAATGCTAAAACATTTGTCAAACCATATTACAATATGAATGAATATTGGAGCACATATCAAGGGCGATTCGAACCAATGTGTGGGGAGGAGTATTGGGACACCCCATGTTTTGAGTTGTACCATAACTCCACTCTGCGAAAAACCAGAAGAGTGGGACGATATCGAACAACGCGCATTCGGAATGAGATGGACTGGCCAGAAGCCCGTGCTAGACGACAAATGGCTTCAACTTCTCGAAATCAATAAATTATTTTATGTGTAATTGATTGTAGGTTTATTTTGTAAATGATTATACGTTATTGTGAATATTTATTGTAAGTTTAATTACAAAATCATAGTACCTTGGTTGTTCGTTTATAACACGATTTTAGTATATGTTTAATTGCTGACAAAACAACATTGTTCAATATTTGTTTCAACTATCAAATATTTACAAGAGGAAGCCAACAAATGTTATCAACGACCACGAGGCCTCGTTTGTAAATGTCCTCCGGTACCACAACGAGGAGGAATGATCTCTCTTCAAACTCTCTGGCTCCTATCCACTTGGTCATTCCTTTGTTGTACAACAGGTATATCAGTAGGTGGACGATATGATGTGAATTGTAGAAATACAACAGGTGATACATCAAAATTGAGACCCGTAGATGTGGTATATGATTGTGCAAATTCAATCCCGACATCTGTACCCTGCTGTGTGTAGATCGGAGCATATGGAGTGAATGATGAATGATCATACATAGGTGGCTCGGGGACATACTAACCAGTAAAAGATGTAGATGGACCTGTCCCATCTGTCGGTATAGGTGTATACATAGAAGGACCTGCCGCATCTGTCGAGATAGGTGTATACACAGAAGGACCTGCGATATCACTCTCGCTGCGTGCATGGACCGACTGTACCAGTTCTTCATCAGGCTCATGAACTTCTTCGTATGGTGGGAAGTTTCTGTCTCGTCGTTCACGAGCCACTTGCATCACATTTTGCGATATTGCCCTGTGATGCTCTCTCATCGACTCCATAAACGTTATAACAGATTCTCCCTCAGCAGGATGGTGATCGCAGCTAACACTCAATTGATGCATCTGATCAATCTGGAAAGTGAAAACCAGTAACTAAATTTTTAATTTAAAATCCATATGACATATTCTAAAAAAACAATGTTTAAATCTATTCATTTAACACATGATGCCACTTTCTTCTTATTTTACATGGTTTAGTGCTAGTTTTCTATCAGAATTACGCTTTTGGTTTTGTTTTGTTTTGTCTTGCAGGAATCCAGGTAACTACGTGATTTGTGGACTAAAAGGGTGCAAAGAGCGAATTGAAAGGATGAATTGAAGTCAAAATTCCAAGGTTTCCATCAAAGAAGATGGCGTAGCTACGCCATTATCAGGCGTAAAGACGCCAAGGCTACGGCAATCCCATATTTGAAAAGTTACATTTGGCGTAACTATGCCAGTTTTTAGGCGTAGCTACGCCAAGGCTACGACATTTGAGATTTTGGTTAGGCGTAGTTACGCCAGTTGAGGCGTAAGTACGCCATTACCGTGGCGTAAGTACGACAGTCACATGGGAAGCCATGTTTTTAACACATCATCAGGCATAGCTACGCCAGTTTAGTGGCGTAATTACGCCAAAAGGGTTTTGGAAATTTTTGCTGCTTTCCTTATCTGATGCACAGGACTTAAAAGGGAAATTAACAAGGAACGTGGGGATTGATTCAGAAACACACATTCAGACGTAGAGGAAGAGACTAGGGTTAGAGAAGGAAAAAATAAACGACGACGGCTCGGAGCAAAAAGTAGAGATTTCATCACGAGACAGAGGCGTTCATCGGAGAACAAAGAATAGCTTCTAAATCGTTTTGTACTTCTTTTATTACTTTTTATGGATTATTTAAACATGTCTATGTGTTTAATTCATTCTAGCATGAGCTAATTCTATTTTTCTAGGATAACGATGTATCTTGTTTTGAAACTACGCTTATTATGAATTTATTGAAGTATTTGGATTTCCATATGGTTTATTTGTGTTCCCTGTTCTTAATGCTTTTAATCTACTGGCATGGATTGAATGATGTTATATTTGTGATCTATCACTCGAGAGAGGGGGTTGTGAATAGGAAAGAAGGGATTCATATCGTGGAAGGTATATTGTTCGAGAGGCCTATAACTCCATAGAAGTCGTTAAAGGAATTACTGTGCATTTACAATTGTTCAAGAGGCCTATAATTCCATTATTTTGAATCAAACAATTGCAAATGCACATTAATTCATTTAACGACCTCTATGGAGTTATAAGCCTCTCGAACAATATAACTTCCACGATATGAATCCCTTCTTTCCTATTCACAACCCCCTCTCTCGAGTGATAGATCACAAATATAAATCATTCAATCCATGACCAGTAGATTAAAAGCATTAAGAACAGGGAAACACAAATAAACCATATGGAAATCCAAATACTTCAATAAATTCATAATAAGCGTAGTTTCAAAACAAGCTACATCGTTCTCCTAGAAAATAGAATCAGCTCATGCTAGAATGAATTAAACACATAGACATGTTTAAATAATCCATAAAAACTAATAAAAGTTTAGAAATACAAAGCGATTTAGAAGCTATTCTTCGTTCTCCGATGAACGCCTCCATCTCGAGATGAAATCTCTACTTTTTACTCCGAGCCGTCGTCGTTTATTTTTTCTTCTCCAACCCTAGTCTCTTCATCTACGTCTGAATGTATGTTTCTGAATCAATCCCCCCGTTCCTTGTTAATTCCCCTTTTAAGTCCCGTGCATCAGATAAGGAAAGCAGCAAAAATTTCCAAAACTCTTTTGGCGTAATTATGCCACTAAACTGGCGTAGCTACGCCTGGTGATGTGTTAAAAACATGAATTCCCGCGTGATTGACGTAATTACGCCACGGTAGTGGCGTACTTAAGCCTCAACTGACGTAACTACGTAACCAAAATCTCAAATGCCATAGCCTTGGCGTAGCTACGCCTAAAAACTGGCGTAGTTACGCCAAATGTAACTTTTCAAATATGGGATTGTCGTAGCCTTGGTGTAGCTACGCCATCTTCTTTGATGGAAACCTTGGAATTTTGACTTCAATTCATCCTTTCAATTAGCTCTTTGCACCCTTTAGTCCACAAATCACGTAGTTACCTGGATTCCTGCAAGACAAAATAGAACAAAACTAAAAGCGTAATTCTGATCGAAAACTAGCACTAAACCATGTAAAATAAGAAGAAATATAAGTGTATAAAATACACTTATCAAACCCCCTAAACTTAAACTTTTGCTAGTCCCGAACAAAACAAACAAAACAAAAACAAATCTGAAACGAAAAGATACACAAAACAAAGTTGTGAAACAATCCAATTGTGTAGGCCTCAGAAATACATGGTTTAAAATTCTCAATTCAAATATGCATATCACTTACTCAAGAATTCTCAAGTGTGTGTGTGCTACCATTTCCATTTAATCATTAACTCAAAGCACGATTTACTCACACAAATCAATAGGACTTTGCAAGGTATATGTTCAATTTGCATTGTTTAAAAACGGAGTGTAGCTTTGATAAATGCTAACAATGCATAAGACTAAGTAATGAGATACTCATATGTGAATGTCACAACCATGTTTATTACAAGTGTTTCTCGAGTGTCCATAGGTTCACTATTCATAACCTTCTCCACTAGTATATTAGACAAATGTGGCTTGGTCAATAGGTCTTAATAGGCTTGTAATGTTAGGCTTCGGCTCATGGCTTCAATAAAAGTAGAGGATATTCAAAACAAGAGAGTAAGTTAAAATTATAATCAAATTGCGCACTCTCATCCCACTTTCGAATCCTTCTATTGATGATTCATATTTTTTCTTTTCTTTTCAATTCATACTCCTTTCTCATCCTCCTCGTCATTCACCTCATTATTTTTCTCATTCATTCAAATTTTTTTTTTCATTGTTAGTCCACTTCTAATTTTCAATTATGAACATATGAGATATTTGAACTTTTAAAGCGCAATAGAAGCTTACTCACTTGAGGGTGGGAAATAGTGTATAAGCTCTCAACAAGGTGGTTGATGTGGTATCTTGAAACGATGCCGAATGGGGTTATTGATGTGCCTAAGCACATGACATTCGTTTTGTATTAAGCTCAAAAGGGTAACTAGAGATAAAATGATAGTCATCACAAATAACTTACAGGATTTGACCAATGTGCTCATAATATCAGAAACAAAGTTGAATGAGATTCTAAAAGATATTGCAAACAATTCAATCCTCATTCTTTTACATTTAAGCTCAAAGGGGCTACTATGGCAAATTTCTATCAATGAATAAAATGGTAATGGTCTCTAGTGCATGAATATGTGAGAAACTCAAGAGCAAAGTGAAAACACGAAAATTTTAAAATTTTCAGAAGCCAACTCAATTTTTCATCATTGGCCTCAACTGACTCGTAATACAACTTATGACACTCAAGACTAAACAGACTATAATCAAAGACAAACCAAAAAAACTAAAACAAAGCGAGTAAGACACAACTGACCAAAAACAAAAAAACAAAAAACAGGAATCCAAGTAATTTGAGACAGTTCAAAGTACCCCCTAAACTTAGAAATGGGCATTGTCCTCAATGCATACAACATGAAGAAAGATATAGAACGATGCGCATACCTAAGCGATGACCGTCATTGGTCATCGTCATCCATATCATCTGGGGGTGGTTGTGAAAATGGTGGTGGCTGGAAAGTTGGCGGCTGTGGAAACGCTCTCTGAGGGAACTCCTGAGCGAGGGCTGATGTGAAGTCCACTACAAAGTTCATGTATGTGTCTTGACACTGCTGGAACGCCTCTTGGCGCTGCAGGTATGCCTCATGACTTTGGTGGAACTCTGCCCATTGATTAGCTTGAGCCGCTACATACTGCTCCAAATCGATGAGTCGGGTAACAATAGTGTGAAGGTCCGGGATCGGATCAGATTCAGTCGGTGGTGGCTCACTGGAGGTGCCGGCTTGGCTTGAAGATGGGTGGCGTCACCCTCGAATAGCATGTCTTGCTAACAATATCGGCTTCTGAATCTTCAATCTCTCTTCATCAGGGCCCCATCGCACCCCCGCATAGTAGCATAAATCAGTAATGAGCATGGGATGTGGGAAGCCCAAAGTCGTTGCCCCCCTGCAGACAAACTCAATTGAGTACTAGAGAATAAGCCACAAGTCGATAGACATGCCAGTCATAATAGCATAGAGCAAGGAAGCTCTGTCCTTGGTCACATCAGTGGCATGAAGAGCTGGCTTAAGTCGTGCCTTGATGAAGGAGAACCATAACTTCTCAGTTGCTTTAAGTGCCGAGGCTTGAAAATTGACAAACCTATCTTTAATTATGCTCCAACGTGCATTAGGGCCACACAACCTCATAATGACTTCATTGTAGTCGACGGTTCCATTGACAAAGGTAGTGTATTCGTCGTCTTCCACATCATGCATCTCAAAGAGTGTATTGATAGTGTGACGGTCAAAAGCTACCATGTGTCCTCGAACCAAGTAGCAGATCACCTATCTCGTTTGGAGTTGGAGGATCAAATGGATCATGGAGTCATACAAGAGAATTTTCCTGATGAACATCTCTTTGAGGTAGGTACTAAAATCCCGCGGTTTGCTGATTTTGCTAACTATTTGTCATGTGGTATACTGCCTCCATACCTCAATTATCAGCAAATGAAAAAGTTCTTTCATGACGTCAAGAATTATTACTTGGATATTCAGACGCTGTGCATATCAAATTGTCAGGCGATGTGTAACTGAGGAGGAAGCAAAAGAGATTTTAGAAAAGTGTCACTCAACACCTTATGGGGGACATTTTGGAGCATCAAGGACCGTAGCAAAAGTTCTTCAATCGGGTTTCTAGTCTTGATTCGAGGACACATGGTAGCTTTTGACCGCCACACAATCAATACACTCTTTGGGATGCATGATGTGGAAGACGACGAATACACTACATTTGTCAATGGAACTGTCGACTACAATGAAGTCATTATGAGGTTGTGTGGCCCTAATGCACGTTGGAGAAAGAATCAAGATAGGTTTGTCAATTTTCAAGCCTCGGCACTTAAAGCAACTGAGAAGTTATGGTTCTCCTTCATCAAGGCACGACTTAAGCCAACTCTTCATGCCACTGATGTGACCAAGGACAGAGCTTCCTTGCTCTATGCTATTATGATTGGCATGTCTATCGACTTGGGGCTTATTCTCCAGTACTCTATTGAGTTTGCCTGCAGGGGGCAACGACTTTGGGCTTCCCACATCCCATGCTCATTACTGATATATGCTACTATGCGGGGGTGCGATGGGGCCCTGATGAAGAGAGATTGAAGATTCAGAAGCCGATATTGTTAGCAAGACATGCTATTCGAGGGCGACGCCCCCATCTTCTAGCCAGGCTGGCACCTCCAGTGAGCCAATACCGACTGAATCTGATCTGATCCCGGACCTCCACATTATTGTTACCCGACTCACCAATTTGGAGCAGTGTGTAGCGGCTCAAGCTAATCAATGGGCAGAGTTCCACCAAAGTCATGAGGCATACCTGTAGCGCCAAGAGGCGTTCCAGCAGACACATACATGAACTTTGTAGTGGACTTCACATCAGCCCTCGCTCAGGAGTTTCCTCAGAGAGCGTTTCCACGGCCGCCGACTTTCTAGCCACCACCATTTCCACAACCGCCCCCAGATGATATGGATGACGATGACCAATGACAGTCGTCGCTTAGGTATGTGCATCGTTCTATATCTTTCTTCATGTTGTATGCATTGAGGACAATGCACATTTCTAAGGGTATTTTGAACTGTCTCAAATTACTTGGATTCCTGTTTTTTTTTTTTTATGTTAGATGATTACTTCTGCTTAACACTCGAGAGAGGGAGTAGAAAATAAATAAGAATTCTCGGCTAGTAAACTAGGAAAATCCATAATATTGAAATCAAGGAATGATAAGTGTAGTGTATGAACAAGTGAAATCGAACTCCTAGATTCGTCTCAAATTGATTTCTCCCCAACTCAAGATTTGATCATTGTTAGTTAATTGATTTTTATTATTCACATAAAACACTCAACCATTCGATTCTCTAAATAAAACAAAGATTATTTTAATTCAGTACTTAGATTTAACTATATATTCAATCTCTGTGGGTTCGACATCTTTTATACTAAAACTTGACCACAATGCGCTTGCGGTAAAGGATTTTACGCAACAGGGCCGTCACCATGTTGGTATCCAGTCTGTACAAATTGTCTTTGATGGCCAATATATCTACGTGTGACTCGTTCATACCACTCGCTATATCCAACCACTACTGCACATTATAGTGATCGCGATTATTTAAACAATAAAATATCAAAGCAGCACGATTTTATACTGCAAGTGCACGATGTCAAGTTTTAGTATAGATAGGAAGAATACGGATTGTCGAACCCACAAGGACTAACAAGCAAGTACCAAATAAGACACTTTTAGCTATATTTAACCTACAATATTGAATTAAACAATTAAACTAATTAACTAAAAATCCAACCAAGTCAATAAAAGTAAACGAGAAAAATCCATAAGAAAAGATTATCAAGACGTCGGCTCACCAATGCAATCCCCTACAATTCTCAATTGACTGTCCAAATATTTCTAAGATGACAAGTTCTCCAAATTTATCTAATATACTCTCTAGAGATAAATTAAACCTAATATCAAATTGTAGTAAGTCACTCTCGTGTACTTATTTAACAACACTCAATATTGCATAAGATCCATGAAAACTCCTAGCTTTCAATTACTAGATATCTATAACTATCACGCATGCATTTGACGTCATCTCTCGATCTTGGTCTGAAATCCATGGTATGAGTTATTAATTCCGTATCATAAAATCATCTCTCGATCTCAATTACGATACTAACATCATTCAAAGGTGATCAATCCTCTAAAAGCATGAAGAACATAAAACATGCGCAAAGAACTATAAGAATTCAATCATCAAATCGAAGGTTCATAACAAAGGTTCGTCTAGCATCAATAAATAAACTTAGTTCACACTCATAAATAAATATCAATACTCAAGCATGTCTTGCAACAATCCAAGCATAATATAATCAAAACGAAACAAAACTTAAGTTTAAAAGTAAGAATAAACTCCCAGCGTCGACTCCGGTTGTAGATCATCGCTCTTTCTCTTGCTTCCTTCTCGATCGTCACTTTAATCGCCTTGTTGGAGATGTTCCAAAATCATAGGGTTAAAGGTTGAAGAATGATGATGGGGAAGAAAAGGGCATGAGATGGTATTCTGAAGAAGGGGCGTGTGATTGGTGTTTTTTTAGGGTGCAGACGTGTGATTGGGTGGATGTCCTGTGAGGCGTGAAAAGTGATTGGTTGTGGCGTAGGGTACGTATGATATGGGATGGAGAAGGGATGAACGTGAGGTGTGAGTGCAGTGAGGGGAGAGGCGTGTGTGTGATCTTGAAGAAAAAGGTTGAGGCATGAGATTTTGGGTGTGATGTGGTTAATCTCCATTCCCCAGAAGGGGCGTATGGTATATAATATGTTAATAATCATCTATTGGATAATGAATATTATATTATTTGTTATGTCCCAATCTTCACAAAATAGGACGATTTTGTTTCCAACTTTCAATTCTACACGCCATCTTCTATTTTCTCAATTTTGGTCAATCTCGTCTCGGTTCACGTCTCTTCTGCATGTTAATTCTTTTCTTTCTTTTAAAAATTCTCGTCTGTGTCAATCTCAGTTGCCTATGCACATGTTCGTGTCGATCTCTTTTGTGCATGTATTTTATTTCCTTGTACATGTTGACTCTCCTTTATTGGTCAATCAAAATCTGCTTTCCTCTTTTAAGTTTTTCTCTTCGCTTCCCACATGAATTCTTCCAAGAATCTTAATGTTCCCATGAAATCTGCTCTTATATCTTTCCTTTTATTACATGTCTTTGCTCCGTAAAATATTCCTTCTCATCCACGTGTGTATCTCACGTCTATTTGCTTGTATGAGATAATTTCCTTCTTATTCATCGTTAATTGGGATATTTTAGATACAGTCTCGCCTTTTTACATAAATTCCTGAAACATGCAAATTTATACCAAAAAACGTCATATCGTTCAAGAATAATACGAAAATCACTAGAATAGTAAAATAAGTATAAAAATGACACTTATCATATAGTGGTCTGTCCACACATAAATCACGTGTCATCTCCCATTTTTGTATATATGCAACATGGTGTGCACTCCAATCCTTATTGATACTTCCCCTTCGGTCAACTGAATGTAATTTATCATCCCTTGATCGTGGATCTGTGGGGATGTCTGTAGCATTCCAAATTGACAAAGAACCCTATCAGGACGGTGCATTTCAACAATATCATAATAAATTAATGGACCGGCATATGTCCATAACTGGTGGCTCAGATGCTCAGTGCACTCAGCAGGGTATGGCTGCCAATTAAACTACAAATACAAAATTGGATTAAAATAATATAAACAACATTACATAACAAACACAACTAATATATTGCTTACTTGAGTTGATGGCTGCTCATCAAGAATGTCCCTAATGATACGTACATAATGCCTCCCTGTTTCCGTAAACCTTAAATGACATGTCCATCTAAAAAGAACCACAATTACAAAATCTATAAATATATTAAAACATATAAAATAACACAAAACATAATTACATTATTACCTTGCACCATATGGAGCAGCAGGTAACATATTCTGCTCATCGATAATGATTTGGCCAATGTCGAATCTAGCATCACCCAGTAAAATAAACCAGGTATTCTTGACCATGCCCAAATCTAAAATATTGTCAGGAATAATATTAGTTATTATGACGATGAAAATATTTCAAACATTTGAAAAGGTGTTAACGTAAAGTTTATCTGTACGACCTGTAATGCACCACCAATCACTTTTTTTCCTCTCATCGAGGAAGTGCATAACTCACGGTACAAATATGCCAATACGGCACTCCCCCAACTATAATTGCCAACTGAATCAATATTCTCTAACATCTGTAAAAATAATAACTTTACAGTATTGCCGGACGAATCAGGGCACAAAATTCCACCTAATATCAATAGCACACAAGCCCGAGTATATTGGACTACATCTTCTGCCGTACTGTGCTCAATAAGAGCATTATTCACCAAATGATTCTTTATTGCAAATAGGTACAACTTTGCACCTTTAAAGTATGCAGTATCTGGTGTAAATCCCAAAAGCATATGGCAATATTCTTGTCAATCAGGTATACTCCTATCATAATCAACATCGGATAATACGATACCATCTACTGGCAATGCACATATCACTGCAATGTCTTGCAGTGTGATGGTTGCCTCTCCGGATCTAAAGTGGAAAGTATGTGTTTCACGGCGACATCTCTCAGCTAAAGTCGTGATGAGGTGAAAGTCAAGTGTAATTTTACTAGACTTATAAACACCATAAAAATCAATCTGTCCAACAAACTCACAACACGAGTATCGAGGGGGCAAAGATCCCAAAAATATTTACAGGGTTTCTGCCTCGAAGTGTAGAATCAATATCACCTGCCCAAACAGTCTCAGGTCGATGACCTGACTGCAATGATAGGAGATGGCTGTCAATCTCGTGCTTTTTGTAAATCCATCCTGAAATATTACACAACAAATATCAACATAACAAAAATATAAACACGGCCACAACCACCCGCCAACAGCCGCCGCCGGAAATGGCAGCCACATGCCGACACTCCAACACCGTAAATCATCCGGCGGTCTGTCCTTATCTCCAAATTATAACTATTTTTTCAATAAAAACTACCAAACAACAAAAATCAAACACAAACAACAAAATAATTGAAATTTTACAACTTTCAAAAATTTATATTAAAAAGCTGTAATGTTACCTCAAATTCAAGAATGACAAACAACTAAGCTCCACAAATTGCAAACCACAATAATTTTTGAAATTTGGCACAAAAAAATTCAAGAGTTTGAAATTTTTTGAGAGAATTTGCGAGGAGAGAATGAAGAAAAAAGGAGGAAGAAGAGAAGAAATGAAGGAAGGGCCGGCGTCATCTTAGATGGCGCATTCAATTATTTTTTTTAACCACTACTGAAGATGCCATTTGAGATGGCGTCTTCAGCTGAAGACACCATCTCAAATAACGTTTTGGGTTAGTTTAAATTTTTTTTAAAATTTCGATTATTTTGTTAAATAACTTTTTTTCGATTAAAAAGTTAAGAAATCCTTCAATATATATCTATTTTTAAATATGCGGTATATAATATTTCTTAAATATATTTTTGAAATATAGAGTACGTATATTCTAAAAATATTTTATTTACTTTAATTTTTAGTAACTTCAAATGTTATTTTTTCGTTTATAGTAAGATGAGCATCATTTAAAAAAAATTAGAGACAATCTTTTGGTTATTTTTTTTCTCATTTAGTTAAAGTAGCATTGCCGTATTCTAAAAAAAAGATTTGTTAAAATAAGTTATTTGAAATGTTATTTTTAGTCAAATTAGGAAAAAAATGATCAATATAATTTGGAACCTTAAATTAACAATATTTAATTATTTATTAGTTTGTAGATGGTGTTAGAAAATTGTTGACATTAATTTCAGTTATTCATCCAGCTCTAACACGATTGTTTTTTTCTTTTCTTTTTTTATTTTCTTTCCTCCTAATTTGTTTAATTGCCTTTTAATTATTTTCTAGGAAAATAGTCAAATTCGTCATCTAGCTTTGCTACTTTGGCTTTTGGTCCTCTAAGTAGTTATAATTAGGTCTTAATCTTGTAAATTGAGTTTTTTTTTTAGTCTTATTTCACTTTAAGTGCTGATGTGGCATTAGAAATTAACGGCGCGACAGTTGAAATTAATTATTGGCTATTGAGAGGACAATTTTTACAATATTCCCTTATTTTCTCAAGCTCATTAATTGGAAAATTGTTTCACTCAAATAGCATAATGTCAAAACTGAGTTTTATCACGGCTTTATATAAATAAAATTGCAAGTTATTCGCTAAATTATTTCATTGAATATTTCCAGGATATATTTGCTGCTGGAACTGATACTTCATCTGCAATAATTGAATGGACAATGGCAGAATTAATAAGAAACCCAGAAGTAAAAGAAAGAGCTCAGCAAGAAGTGAGAAAAGCTTGTGAAGGAAAGTCAAAAGTAGAAGAAAAGGATCTCCAAACACTCGCATACCTAAAATTAGTCATAAAAGAGTCATTGAGACTCCATCCACCTGTCCCGTTATTGGTCCCTAGAGAAACTACTGAGGATTGCACTATTGTTAATAAATACAAAATCCCCGCAAAGACACGAGTCATTTTTAATGCAACAGCAATTGGAACCGATCCAAAATACTGGGAAAACCCTGAAAAGTTCTCTCCCGAGAGATTTTTGGACAACGATATTGATTTTAGAGGACAACATTATGAGCTGTTACCGTTCGGTGCTGGTAGAAGAGGTTGCCCTGGAATCAACTTCGCAATTTGCTTGGTGGAGCTTGCACTCGCAAATCTTTTGTTTTTCTTCGACTGGGAACTCCCACTGGGAATGGCAGCACAAGAGCTTGATATGGAAGAAGCACCTGGGCTCACAATGCATAAGAAAATCCCACTTTGCCTCGTAGCTTCACCACCATGACTTGTTGATATTTGCTATAATATTAGTGTAATTCACAATTCACACATTTTTTTAGTTACAATTAGGCAACTGGTGCTTAGGTATTGGCAGTTAAACAAATAAAATGATCTACTTTTGCCCTATCCTTATACCTATTGTGTTTTTTTTAAAATAAAGTTGTTTCACATATATAATTTAGTCCTTAAATAATTTCATTTTATCCAAATATTTGTGGAACATAGCATTGTTTTCAGTTGGGTTGTCTTGTATAAGGTATCAATAAATCAAAACGAGCTAAATATTGAGTAAAATTTATTAGTCAAATGGAGCTTATATAAGTATATAGAGGTCAAGCTCGGTTCTAAGAATATTGTTATTTATTTGAGAATGAAGCCCGAGTTCGAGTTTGGTTCAAAATATTCTAATATATGTGAGATAATTTGAACAATTGTTTGAAAATAAATGCTCGAAAGCGGCCTTAAAAATGATGGTGGGTCATAAAGTGTATTTATAAAGCACAAATAAACTTGGAAGAACTTGTAAAGAGAAAATATTGTTTGAAGAATAGTTGCGTTGATTTACAAACAAACTCCTACTCTTATATGTACAAGTCCCCTCCAAGAATGGACCAAAAACATCATCCGATTATAGTGATATGAAACATATATTCTAGATACGGTTCTGAAAATTCCCTCCATCATATGCGAAATTAGAATTTATGTTGAGGAGACAAATAATAATAAAATAAAAAATATAATTTTTAGAGCGACAAACTGCAATTTTGATATATATAGTATTTTTTTAAAAGTGCGACTGCTATTAGGATACATGTACATTCGCCCCTACCATTCGCTATCGATTTCCAAACAATACAAGATAGGGCAGAAAAATTGTCTACAACTTACTCAAACCATAAATGAGATCCCCCGATCCAAATTTTTAGAAATATATTTCTAGAAAACATATGAAAATACCTAAAAAAGGTAAAATCTAGTTTTGTTTTTCAAATAAAAATAGATATATTTCTTCATTTTCAAACATTAGCCTGCAAGACAATCGAGCCATAATCGTGGCCAGCCCACTTCAAATTTCACTAGTTGGGAGCATGTCAAGGGATTATACCAAACAGGGCCTGGTAGAGAAATTGGCCTTAGCAGCTCGGCCCGATATATGTCATCCTCCATAGCATACCCATCCTTCTCTTCTAGATTGCGAATCCCCTTATCCTAAAACCTCAAACCTTTTCAACTCTGCTTCTTCTCTGTATACATTCAAATTTACAGACGTGATTCTGTTCTGTTTTTCTTTAGCATAACTAAAATGGCAGCAAATGGTTTCTTGATTACAGTACCTGCACGTTTCACCGCCTCAAAAGCTTCATATTCATACCCTTTTCTATCAATCCCATACAAACCAGTCTCATTCCCTATTGTAGTTTCTCTGAATAAGAAAGAAACACTTTTGAGAGTTTCTGTCATAGCTGCTCAGCAAGAAGAGAACAACCCAGTTCTTCTTGAAGAAGAACGAGAAGAGGAAGGAGAGGTTTTTCAGGGAATTGTTAACTGGGATACGTCGGAGAATGAAGCCGTAGGAGAGGAGAGTGACGGTGTTGTGGACGCTGTGGGAGATGATGGAGAGGATGATGGGTATGTGGAACCGCCTGAGGAAGCTAAAGTTTTTGTGGGGAATCTGCCATATGATGTTGATAGTGAGAAGTTGGCTCAATTTTTTGGTCAGGCTGGTGTTGTGGAGATTTCCGAGGTAATTTGACGGTTTTTTCAAATGAAGATTTTTTTTTTAATGATTTTCAGCAAAAAAAAAATTATATTTTTTTGGGGGGTTATTGGGTTTTCATAGAGCTGTGATAAGATAAACAGTTTCTTTTGAGATGTTTTGATTTTTTAAATATATTGTGGATTTGCAGGTCATTTACAATAGGGAGACTGACCAAAGTCGAGGGTTCGGGTTTGTGACGATGAGCAATGTGGAAGAAGCTGAAAAGGCTGTGGAAATGTTTCATCGCTATGTGAGTTTCATATATTATTTAAATAGATTGTGGGTGTCTGTACTGTGCTGCTGCCTTGGTATGGCAGATTTAGTAGTTCACAGCAATAGTAATTGATTAATATTAGGAACTGATGAGGTGGTGAGTAAAAAATTCTTGGATTAGTTAATGGGGCTAAGGCAGGAAAGTGAGATCCTCCATTTGCTGCATTTTGTTTGTAACAGTGATGAATTTGACACTCTCTCAAATCTTTGAATTATAAAGTAAGTGATGTAACACATAGAACCTTCAAACTGACTATGATGCTATGTAATTCTTGTGTATTTTATGTGACTTGAACCAAGGATGAATTTGTAGTTATTTATGTGCCACACCTCGGTGGTGACTTACCAATAGCGCAAGTTGTTGGCTATGCAATGTAATACTTGGGTTGATGGTATTAGGTTGTTAAGATGTGTGGATGTGATAACTTATACTTCAATCGATAACTAGCTCTCGAACGATCTTATTTGTTGGTTATTGAGAGGATAGGCTGTTTTATCTACATTTACTAGCAGCAAGATGTTGTTCTTGGGAAATGGTTGAGGACAAGAAATCACTGCATTACATTATTGATGTGAGAGGCGTTTTCAATGGTAGAACTAACGGTATTATTTGGGTGATTTCTGGGGCCTATAAACTCCAATGAACGAATTTCCCTTCAGATGGGTCAACTCTAGCCTGTCATCTCCACATATGGAATTTTGATTCTAGCTTGGTACAGAATCCAGTCCGTCTCAGGAACCAATCCTTGTACTGTTATACTTGAATCATGAGTGTGATGGATGACAAGTTCCGTATGCTTTCAATCATTCCTTAAGAAAATGTTGTTTTCGTTTTTGCGCTTCTTTTTTCATATGAAATCTTGTGGACAAACAAGATGACAACTCATTTAGGACTGTTAATCAGAAGTTATTCCCTGGCATCTTGATCACCTGCCCTGCACTTTTATACCCCAAGTTACTATATGTTATAGTTCACAATCACAAGCCATTCTTCATTTGAACAGGAACTAAGTGGAAGACTGCTAACTGTAAACAAAGCTGCTGCAAGAGGATCACAGCCTGTACGCCCCATCCAAACGTTCGAACCCGCTCACAGAATTTACGTGGGAAGCCTTCCATGGAGTGTGGATGACGGGCGTCTTGAGGAGATATTCAGCGAGCACGGTAAAGTTATAAGTGCGCGAGTACTTTCTGACAGAGAAACTGGAAGATCACGTGGCTTTGGCTTTGTAGTGATGTCGAGTGAGTCTGAAATGAACGATGCCATCGCTAACCTTGATGGACAGGTGAAACTATTTACCTTTTACATTGTCACAGCACACGATTGATCTCAATGAACGATAAATTATTATTTATTTTCTTGGTGCAGAATTTGGATGGGAGAGCGATCAGAGTAAACGTTGCCGAAGATAAACAAAGGCGCGGTAGTTTTTGATCTGATGAAAGACCAAAACTAGAATGGTGTGTTTCATTGTTTTTTGTAGTTAGATCTGTGGTGGTAGATAACCAGAGCCTCGGAATAAGGTGGTAATGGTGTAGTAATCAACAGTATGTCTTATTTGATTTGATTTGCTTTTCTTGCTTGTAGTTTGACAAAGGCTTCACAAAATCAATGAATATAAATGACCATGTATGGACTAAATACTTTGAAGTTGCAAAAAAAAAAAAAAAAAGCACACACACACACACACACACACACACACACACACACATATATATATATATATATATATATATATATTCTAGTCACTTTTTTTATAATTTAAATCATTTGCAAATTATATATGCGTGTATATAAAATGACCAAAAGAGACACGGACAGTTCTCACCAACACAATCATTATGCTATTGTTCCTTCACGAAGTGATTCAGAAATGGCAGAAGATGAGGCAAGGAAGGCAACACTGGATAACAAACAAATGAGTCGACTCTTTGCGATGTTCAAATCGATTGATCTCCGAAATCTTCTTCCCTTATCTGAATATCAGGGAATGCTTCTGTTTGGCTGCTGCGAAGGATCAAAGCTTCGCTATAAGTTTGCTTCATGATGCGTCGAGGAACACCGTCGCCGTATTCTTCTCTGGACTCACCACGGCTGAGCTTTCCTTCTCCTCGTTTCAATGAATGGATTTTGCACCCGTATCATTTTGGTGCACATTTTATGGTCCATATTTTTGTGCATTACATGCACGACCGTACGAGAAATTGACACAAAATACATTTGGCAACTTATTTGGTCGGTGCATACTTAATCCTTTCGTTATAATCCTTTACAATCACTTCCATGGGGTTTTATCTCTATCAGAAGTTTCATATGCAATATGCCGTCCATTGATGGCTATAGCACTTACTCATTGGATAAAAAAATTACGACTTTTATGCAAAACCATTGCAATTCACACCCAATATAATATTAATAGAAAATGTTGACGATTGCTAGTGAAATCCGCACACATAAGTTTGATTATGCGGTGGTGGGGACTATCTGTGGGGAATTTTTGTGTGTGAAGGAGATGAAGTATAAGTTTTGTGATATCTCCGTTGAAATCCCTACCATATTTAAAATAAAACGAACCTTACTCCGAATGCACCGCTTGAGTCTAACAGTGCAAGCGAAATAAGTGCACCACTAGACTCACTTGTTAAAATTAAGGTGGTGCACATGAGAAATGTGCGCCACATGAGTCTAGCAGTGCACAAATATTACGTACGCAGTTAGACTCTGGCGGTGCACTTATATCACATTGTAGATTCCTCTAGAGTTTACAGAAACGCTGGGGGTTCTGTGCTTGATGACCCTTCTTACCTTAATGGAAGTATTAAGGGAAGCAATCTGACTGAAGCTGATGGACCATTGCCCCTGATATTAAACATAATGCATTGAATGAGTTAAAGAAGGCAACTGAAAACTTTGGATTTGACTTGTGTTTAAGGAACAGCTACGGTCATATCTATACAAGATGGATCGACGAGCCTGGAAATGTAATATCCATTGCTGTCACGATTGGAGCTGATGGTATGATTACAGGAGATTCATTATATGAGCCAATTTAATCATCCGAAATCTGGTCAAACTTAATGGGTATTGCTTTGAGGCTGATTGCTTGCTTTTGATCCATGAGTTCAGGTAGACAGGAAGCTCATATAATCACTTGTGGAGGTATTTGTGTAGAACCTGGTGAAGGTGAACCGTTTTGCCTGATTTTTCTTGAATCTACATGATCCATTTTTTCAGATTGCTTTCTCTAATACTTATTAACTCTTATATCAAATGTCTAGCGGTGACTGGTGTAAATGAGCAAACGTACACTATCTGTGTCGGTTGGTGCACATAACATTACTTGCACCGACAGATTAAATTCTTTGTTTTTATTTTTTAACAGTCTAAACATATTTTCTCTCAGTTGCATCTTCTTCATCACCAAACTCCGAAGAATTTTGAAGCCATGACTATGCAAGTTTTGCCTATTCTAGTCGTTATCGGCAGTATCTAAAATATTCTAACCCATCACTTGATGTCTTTGTTCTTCTTCTAGTAACTAAAACGTGAGCAACATCTTCCGAAGCATCTAGCAAATATACTGAAGTAGTACAATTGAAAGCTAGAGCAAAAAAACAAAAACAAAAAACAAAATTTCGTCAACTCAAGGACCAACTCAGGCTTGCAAAGCTTTTATCTTTTTCTCTTGGGAACTCGAAACAATCCCCAATTTATAAGGGAACTCCGACTGACATGTTTGCATCTTTGTTTTGTTAAAATAGGGGTATTTTAGTCATAAAACTGGATTAATTAGATTAAGATTCGATAAAATTGACTTATTTGTAAAGAAGTTTTTTTAAAAGTTATATTTAGTTGAAAAGAAGATGTTTTAGTATATTTAGTAGAAAAAGTGGTACATATTTGTAATTTTCTCAAATTTTTTTGTTACACCACAGCATGAATTCAAACTTTTCCATCAAAATCCTATATTTTTTTCAGAAAAAATTATAGATTTTAATTATTTTTTAAAAAAGAAATAAATTATAAACTCTAATTTAAGAAAGCGTGTTTTCCATTTTGAGAAACAAAAGCGTTAACACAAAACCTCCGAAGTCACCTTGATTGGCCACAGCATGTGCTTTGGTTTCGAACATATATTGTTTCCCTTCTGCAGCGACCGCTCTATAAATTCGGGGGAAAAAAGCTCATTTTTCCCTTCTTGATCACTATATGTCATCAGTTAATCATAGCCAGAAATCCCAGATCAGTAATTAAAAGCCCTAAAGAAAGATTCCACTATTAACCTAAAAGAATTAATGTCCAGGATGTAATTTTTCGAACTTGTGGTCTGATTTTCTGTCTTGTTTTTCCCAATTGGTTGAATCATTAATGACCCCTTTGTTGTTTCATTTTCTGGTTTGATTTTTCTAAGGACGCAAGAAGAAACAGCAGTGGAAGCAATAAAACATGCTTTGAAAGCGCTTAAAAAGCGGCATTTACTCGAAGAAGGTGCTCATGCTCCTGCTTTCAGCGCTCTCTCTCGCCCGATTCAGTCCCAGGTTGTCCTTTCTGATACGAGTGTGATTCTTTGTATTTTTTTCTTCAGGTTGATGCTGAATTCTTAAGTTTTTTTGTCTAGTTTCTTTAACAGATTTTAGCTTTCAGATTGTTGAAGTTATTTTGGTCCTGAATGCAGTTTTAAGGTGGTATGGATTATTATATTTGAAATAAGTTTTGGAGATGTGTATAGGCTTCTGATGATTTTTTGCTTTTTCCAAATCAAATACTTGTAGTGAGGTTCACTTTTAGAGAACGTTTGAATGCATTTAGCTAGCAGAACAATAATTGCTAATCAACACAATTGATCACTAATGATACTAGCGATAAAGGTTAGCTGATACTGAAACCTTATGTTGCAACTTTAATCAAGCTTCGAATGAATCTATTTGTCAGGCATGTATCTATAGAGTGGATTGTTTCGTGGAGTCAAGGTATTTAGTTTATTATTTCATTCTCATTCTTGATAGTGATGACACAGAAGTATAGTTAATAACCGACATCTTCAAGATAAGAAATTAACAAGAGAAGGGAATCTCAGAACTCTCGCTCAATCCATAAAAAATACTTATTCCATGAAGTTGGTTTTCACTCGGTGGGGTTTGAATAATAACAAAATTAAATAAATATGAAATTTATGTTTGGAAGTGAGAAAAATGTTGAATTTATGTTAAATAGTGATATTAGCCACTACTTGAGACATGCAGAAAGGAAGGAAAAAACATATCTTTGAAGGAGTACAAGGACATACAAAACCAAATGTGGGAAACATTTTATATACTGGCTTGCGCTTTGAATGAATTATACATGTATATTATTGTGATTCCTCAATAATGAATATTGGCTAAAATTTGGGTTTTAATCTTAGGGCTCAGAGTGGAAAGAGAAGGCTGAAAATCTTGAATTGGAGATCCACCAGTGTTACAAAGCTCAATCTCGACTCTCGGAGCAACTCGCGATTGAAGTGGCTGATTCCAGAATTACAAAAGCTTTACTACAGGAGAAAGAATCCTTGATATCCAATTTGCAAGATGAGCTTAGTCAATCAAGGTCTGAAGTTCTCATTTCTCCACCTGTTTCTTTCTGTGGAATTCCTATCGTTATAAGTATGAGTTGTGGGGTATTGGAATTATTAATTCATCTCTGTCAGCTTAACTCTTAGTCATTTGTAGGGATGAATGCTCATGTTTAGTTGCTCTGTTAGAAGAAAAGACTAAGGCTCTAGAACTGTTGATAGATGAGCTCGAGGAACTTAAAACACAACATGAAGCAACCACTCTAAGAGCTGACAATGCTGAGGCCGAAAACAAGAAATTGATCGACCGTTGGATGCTGGAGAAAATGAAGGATGCTGAACGTCTGAATGAGGTATTAAATCTTAGCTTCAAGCATAACTAATCTTCCATGTTACTTTATGTAGAGGAGTATGATTAAGTTGACCAAGATAAGAAGTGCCACTGTATTGTTTCATTGTCATCGGGGAATTTCAATAAGATGTTCCAGCTTTTAATATAGTAAAGTATTTATTTGGTTCATTTGCCGGAAAACCTGGTTGGATGTGTTAATTGAATCAGGATTATCCTTATCTATTCAGTTAAATATTTGTTTCCATTCATATTCATAGTGATTTTGCTGTAGGAAATATATCTTTAATTTGCAGTCCAGATTGTTATTGTGATGTATTTACAACTTCTTGTGTTAGGCTAATGCCATTTATGAAGACATGCTGGGGCTTAAAGGTAGTAGCATACAACAAATTTCCGATCAACAAGTGGATGGTTTAGTTCGCCGCAGTGAAGAAGGCGCCGAGTATTATGGTCATTCAACCATTCCCACTACATGCCAGCAAAGAATCCCAGCCCATGAAGGTGGATGTGCCGCAATATTATTTGAGTATAATTCCCATAAATTGGTCAGTGGAGGACAGGACAAATCTATTAAAATATGGGATTCAAGTACAGGGTCTTTGAGTCGTACTCTTCACGGTAGTCTTGGTTCCATTATTGATGTTTCAATCACCCATGATAACAAATCTGTCATTGCAGCTAGTAGCGCTAATAACTTGTACGTATGGGACATAAGCTCCGGTCGAGTTAGACATACTCTCACCGGCCATGTAGACAAAGTCTGTGCTGTGGATGTGAGCAGAATCTCTAGCCGCAATGTTGTGAGTGCAGCTTATGATCGCACAATAAAAGTTTGGGATCTTCAGAAAGGCTACTGTGCCAATACACTAATCTTTCACAGCAATTGCAATACTCTCTGTTTTAGCATGGATGGACGGACTATTTGTTCCGGTCATGTGGATGGAAATCTACGTCTCTGGGATATTCAGACCGGAAAACTACTGAGTGAGGTTGCTGCACATTCTTTTGCAATCACATCTCTATCGTTATCCAGAAATGGAAATGTTATCTTGTCTAGTGGAAGAGACAACTCGCATAATATATTCGATATGCGGACTCTCGAAATCTGCACAACATTGAGAGTGAACGGGAGTAGAGTGGCGTCTAATTGGAGCAGATCCTGTATCAGTCCTGATGAGGGATATGTTGCTGCTGGATCTGCTGATGGATCTGTACATATCTGGTCTGTAGCAAATGCGAAAATAGTTAGCACACTTAAGGAGCTTACGTCTCCCGTATTATGCTGTTCATGGAGTAATCTGGGGAAACCTTTGGCTATCTCTGACAAGAATGGTAACATATGCTTATGGACTTAACACTATTTTCCTAAGAAATCGCTCGCGTTGAAGTCTGCCAACTCCATAGTAAGCTTCCTAAAGATTTCTCTCTCTGTAAATAAGATTATTTGTGATTATTAATTCTTGAGAAAAGATCTGTAAGAAGAAGGATGAAACTGTGAAGTAGACTAAAGTGAAGTGGAATATTTATTGAATCTCCATGTTAAAGATTGGTATTGTAGGAGCTTTGGCGATGATTATTTATTGTGAAGTTTGGTATCTTTTTAGTAACCTTTTGGTATTGTTTCCATATCATTCTAAATGCTGGCATTGTTCATTTCTGCGCTGAGTAGTTACTACTTCACCGCATTGAGGTAAGAGAGACGAGAGTTTGGAATATATTCCTATCACTACTTTTTGTCAATAAGAATCTCAAGGCACATCGGTGCAGCCTCTTCCAGGCTTTTAAATAACTATTAAGATTTTTTAAACAAAATTTATATGATTGGAAAAATAACTTTGTATTGTGCTTTCTTTTTTATCCAAAAGATTTATGATATCTTTTAAAAAAAAAAAAAAAAACAAACATTATAAGTTTTACTTCTTTTGTAAAACATTTGCTAAATACTTGGCAGATAGATGTAGAAGACATTCAGAAAGCGAAGATAAGTAATGTCTCATACTGCTGTTCTTTCACTAGTGAACACACTCAGAGCAGATTTTGACTCCGCTCGCTATATTCCGGCATCTGTCCCACTTCGTATATGAGTCATAACTCACATATGTTAGAAGATTCTCCTCAAAGAACCACTCAAGATGAACTGAATTTCTTGGAAATTCGAGTCAGTGATATCACATATATAGTTGAAGATGCCATTGCTATAGGAAACTATATCATGATATCAAACCATACACTAAGCTAACATGCTACTTACATACTTTCAAACATAAAAATACACTTAAAATCCCTTTTTTCCTTTTATCTTTGGGGTGATTATAATTATTAATTTGTTGAAAATTTGAAATATCGACGGATTTTAAATTTATCAAGAATGATTTGATGTTTCTTCAATAAATATAAGAGGTATGGTATGCATGATGATAATTCAAAAACTGTGGACCAATAATAATTTAACATATGATAAATACACTTAAAATTCAATTTTGATTTAATTGAGCCAACAACGACACTATGGCGATATAATTATTTTGGAAATGTATTAATCTTAAATATTGTGTTGTTAAACATGATAATATAGCCCTTTGACGTCAAGTCATATATGAATATGCTTGGTTAGTAATATCACATCAATAATACTTACTTTTTATTAAAAAAAAAAAAAAACTTTAAACTATTACCTGTTGAATTATAATATAAAAGTATAAGAAAGTACTTTTCGGGAATGGATTAAAAATCAGACATGAGATTAAAATGTATTTTTAAGAGATTTTATGCTATAATATATATCATGTTTGTATAAGATCTTCGGTTATATTGAAATATCATACGAGCTTACGCTTGGAACCAAAGCTCGCTCTCGTGTCCGATGTACTGAATTTTGGCAAATCGTGGGTATCTACGAAGACTATCGTTACAGTCAAATTTGGGGTGAACTCAACGATATTGTCACATATGGTGCTTACGGTTTAACGGTAATCATTCCCCAAGATACAACTACTATGATTTGTGATAGCAGAACTTCAAATCACAAATCCTTAAAACAAAAAAGTTTAAAGGCACTATACCAAGAACAAGAGATAAACAATATGAATATGCAGAAATTTGCTTTCAGACTTGAATTTGATCTTGCAAAAGAGTGTTTAATTAAATCATGGGGTGTTCTTTTTATAATAAATCAGAAGACATCATTAAGACACCTTATGGTAGTATTTTTCCATGAAAAAGCGCAACTATGCACAGTACACAACCCTTCAGAAAAAATCAATTTTTGGCATTTGGACAAAATTCGAGGAGCTAGGTCGCCTCCTAGCAAGCGCCCTAGCGCCTTCGTTACAAAATGGAGAGTTCTTGGTGGAGTGCCTTTAAACCTTTATGCTTTAAGGAGTACTGCTATCACAAATCATAGTCATTGTATCTTGAGAAAAGATTACCTCTATATCGTGCACACCATAACGGGATAATATCGTTTCAATGATAGAGATTAGAAATCTCGCTTGCTTCGATATTTATTCTTCAAAACCATTGTTACTTTGTTTGCTTAGGATCTAAAGATACACATCTATATAAAAATTCCTACACATTTGTCATTAGCTATATCTCTACTTGTACACGGTTATATGTTTAATCATTATTTTGTATGAATCAAAAACATTTTTATCAACGAGTAGGAGTCCTACATCGAATTCTTTTTCTCGATCCTAAATTACTTTTGTTCGATATTTCATGACACACTTGCGAACTCTAATTTTTGTTAATATAATATAAATATATATTAAATAAATACTTTTCAAACCTTTAGGATCCTGATTTTCGATTAATAGTTCGAATAGCTCGCGTTTGAATATTTCGAGCCTTGATTCGAACCAAATTCGAGTCAAAAATATTAAAATTTTCGAACTTAAAATCGAATACACTTATTCAAGCTCGAATTCGAATTATAAAATTCTCGTGATTCGTTCACACTTTAGGGCACGTCCATATCATTTAGGCAACTTATTCACACATTTTATTTGCGTATCATCAATTGCCAAAGACCAAATATGTTACCCTGATATTAAACGCTTCGACAAATTTTCCTTCGATAATAAATGTCACCTAATTATTTAAAAGAAAAAAATCTCACCTATGGACCCATTTTGATAATAATATATTGAAGTTTTGAACCACAATAATTCAACATATTTTTAAACGTGCGATATATATATAATTTCACCGGGCATAGATAACTTCAAATTATAAAACAAAAAAAAGCCCCAACCAATTTTTCTGGTTAAAAAGAACATTCGCTCGGGTCCATAATTTCTTGAATCGTCTCTTCCGTATAGGTTACAAACTTTCAGCATAAACATAGCTTCTGATACCAATTTTTAACGGATCGCGTTGAATTGCATTGAAGTAAACAAGCTTAGCAAATTGCTTTAAGAGTATTCATGAAATTTTTAAAAAATTGCTTTGGAAGCAACACTTCATGCTTTGGCATTATGTGGGTGAAATTTAACTTCTTGTTAAATTAACTACAATATATATATTAATAAGTTTGGTAATTTAGTAAAAAAACATTTGTTTTATTTACAAAGTAAAATGAGTTACGAATTTCAATTCAATTCCAAATAGTTGGCTACTTGCACCATTTTAATTTTGTAATCGAGATTGTTAGATAATAAATAATAAATTGTTAATGTTTTTAAAAGTTAGGGCTTTTAGATGAGACAATAATTCAATATGGTATCAGAGTCTCTAACTAATGCCGATGTCATATATTCAAAACTCATAAACAACTCACATATGAAATCGATGAGCCTAAAAAAGGAATAAATCGGCCAACGAGTGATTGGAATGTTAGAAAATAAATAATAAATTGTTCAAGCGTTCTAAAAGCTCGGGTTTTAAATGAGGCGACAATTCGACATCATATTAGGTTTCAGAACTCAACTATTAAAATAACAATTAACATACCAAATAATCTATATATATATATATATATATTACTCGAAGTGAGTTGGATACTTTGATACATCAGTTAAAGCCTTATGAGTACGTTATGGTTCATCATGCGACTTTTCAGAATATTGCTTCTCTTTCTGGATTATGACAAGTATTGTTTGGAACAAGAAGATTATAACACTTTTTCGGTTGGTAGATTGTTTCGATTAGTATTAACTCTTCGAGAACATTTTCATTTATATCTTGATAAGACATCACTCCACAATAAGATGGACAATTATTTCTCACAGATTGTATGATTGTTTATATTGAATGAAAGTTTACTAATTCAGTAGATGTTGAATTATAATAGATGAGTTTGACGAGAAGTCTTATAGAGTAAAACACAGTATCAATGAAGTTTTTTTAATATATTTATGGTGCATTTTATATTTGTTATCTTTTTTACTCATTCATCTATGTGTTTGGTTGAAATGTTATACATTACGATATCTAATATACACACATTAATTTTTTATCAACTATATAAAAAATTATGATTTGTGTTTAGCCCCCAAATTACAGAATCATGGTTATGCCCTTGTATGTTAATGCAAGACAAGTACTTTATGAAGAAAAATTTATAATTTATAAAAATAAAATCCTTAATTCATTTATTAAAAAGGAGAAAATATAATGGCAAAAAACAGGTTATACACGTTATACATGCCTTGATTTAGTTTTGCTCCTATTATCTTACATTTCACTCACTTTGGGAATACAGACATCAATAACTTTGTTTTTTCACAATTTCAACCTAATACACCAGAGTATCTACACAAATTTCTTGGAACCAATGTTTATATTTTGAAGCATTGATCCCCCATTCCCCTCTTTGGCTCCTCTTGTTTCTTCGTATACATAAACAATAGAGACGACGCAACTTTTGCAGACACCACCTTCCTCACGAGTAATCTCCACCAGCCATTCATTCCGTCTTGTTCGACCTTTAACTTGAATTGCCTGATTAGAATAACATACATATAACGATATAGTAATCAAGAATGATCATCAAAAATTATCTAGTAGAGTGATGTAAAATATACAGTGGCCTAATGTTGATATTTATAAGATAGTGAATTAAGGTTGTGTTTGGATGGATGCATTTCATTTTAAATGGAGAGATTCGATTTGAAATGAATTTGAAACTTGAATTTGAAATGACACATATTTTCAAATCCATCACAATTACAATTACATTTACATAATTAGTAATGAGGTGGATTTGAAATACACCTGATATAAATTCATAATCACTAAATGGATTTGAAATCGATGGCTTTAAATCCCTCGATCCAAATACACCATAAATGATCATATTTTTCTTCCGTCTTCATTTTCGGTTGTCATGTCGTTTTTAAAGGTTGTTTTGGGAGTCATACATCTCCCACTGATGTCAATCATGGAGCCTTGCCCTTTTTCCACACCTCCATCTTAGGCCAGCTCCAACCCAAAACTTCATTTTAGCGCAAATTTTTGCACCAAAATAGTGTAATTTCTGCACCAAACACAAAACACATCTCCAATCCTCTACTCTAAGCTTTACTCCAAAAGAAATATTCCTTACAATATTCCTTTTAATTTCATTATAATAATAATTTTAAAATAATCCTATTATTAGTATTATTAATTATTTTCATTTTATTATTAAATAATTAAAAAAAATTGCAAATTAAAGAGTAAACCCACTGTTTTGCATTTTAAAACCAATACACCGAATTTAATTACCACATCCACAAAAAATAACATTCATTTTAAACAAAATAAAAAACTAATTAAGAAAACAAAATAAAAACTAATTAAGAAAATACGGTAAAATTTTATTCCAAAGCTACAATGTTGCGCCATTGTTGGCGCAGCACTGTAGCGGGCGTCATCCATGACGCAGGAGATGGCGCCTTGTTGGCGCTCTGACTTGGTTGGAGATCCTATTGCCATTGATCAAGGATGATAAGACTTGGAAAATTTAATGATGGGAAACTTTATTTATCCTGAGATTCACCGAGGATGGGATGACATAGCGCTAATCCATTAAATTCTTTAATTGTTTCTTCAAACTAAATCAAGAGCAGAAAGATTTCCGCTAACCTGCAGAGAGGAACTCTGCATTCATCACGCTGGTCACAAAAGGAGGAATGCAATCGAAAGAGCTGCCACATTCGCTTACAACGAAGACATTCCCCGTTAACCCTTTTCTTACAAGTCCCGAAATGCTTGATCAGAAGCTGAACGCCACGACAAGTCGAAAATTTCGTACACGGACCTTTGTGCCGGCTCATATCCATATCTAACGGGCCAACACTGGTGCAACCTTCTGAGCATATGTGTTCAAGACATTCTGTAGCTTCACTTAGATGTATATACAAATCCTTATCCTCTCTATGCCTCCTCATCCTCTGTTTCCTCTGTCACATTCAAAACAAGTGTCACGATAACAATCAACACATTCAAATTTCATGGAAAAAATCGGGTTTTATGGTTATACGTACCGTTTCAGATTCATCGATGAAACGTAAAATCTCGAGTGCAAGATGGGGATCATGGTTTTCCAAGAACTTCCATCCCTCACCGGCCTCTACTATTTTGAAATTATTCGACAACAATTTCATGCACTTGATGTAAAGATCGGGGGCATCGCATAGTCTTGAGAGCTGAAGCACGTCCACGACGTTATCAATCGTCATCCGGTATGCCAAATCCTTTGTACACATCTGCTTTAGCTGTGGTACTATGTAAACATGCGACAATGCAAGAAGGGGAATCCCATACTTCTCCATTTGATCCTCGCTACACCTATACAAGGACATTTTGATCATTTCACAGAGCAAGAATTGGTAATTCCAAGTGAGACTTGAAAGGGAACTCACTTGGAGGAATAAAGAAACTGGATGAAGGCGGAAACAGCATCGTATGGGACGCCCAGTATGGTAATATTCATATAGTTGCTCCGGCGCTTTCGCGGCCTTTCTAATATGCTCTCCAGCACTGCCGACGCAGCAGCCTACAAGTTTTTGTTTTAATTACCAACCACAAGTGCAAAAAACCAAAAAAAAAATCAGTTGAATTGCTCAGTAAATACTCAATCACATTTCAAATTTAATCAATTAAACAATTGTCTGCGATAGTTTGAAATTCATCAATCCAAATGCTTTATAGATAATTAAGGATATATCTAGCTAAAAATACTGATACTAAACCCGAAGAATTTACGGTGATTACACAAGACAGATGAAATACCAGGATTTTAGAGTGCGCGAAGATGAGTAACCCATCGGAGGTGATGACACGGACGTCGGGTTCCTGCATGTCTCCGGCGCCGATGACAATCCTTTTCTCTTCTGCATTAACCATGAGTACTGACTAAGGAATAATATTCTTTTTTAAACTAATGTCTTGGTGAAGGAAAATTACAGAGAATGCTTGAGAATTGAGAAATGAAACAAGGAGTGGATACAGAGTTGGTGTTGAAGAGAAACTTGAATTGTGCCATCTATTTATAGCATGGTTAGTCATAGAGTCGTGGAAGATATCGTGGAGACTGCTGTTCTAGTTCTAACGATATTTTGCATAATGGTAGAGATTATTGTCAAGGAATTTTTAAATAATAATAATAATAAAATAATTTGGAAAATTGTTGACAAATTTTTAATTAAGAAATCAAAAGATTTGGTAAAATTTTAAAAGAAGTTACGTAATGACAGCAAAATCATCATTCCGCACCGTGATAGCTCTGAAATCGCCAGTATAACTCTGTTTTAGGCTAAAACTTTACCGTAACAAATATCGTTCATATTACAAAATGGTTTGTCAATCATGATTTATAGACAGTACTTGCCTCCACATATTTAAAAACATCGTCCCATTCCGCTATAACCATATGATCTCACACGAACTTTTAACGTCCCAATTTTGAGACAATGAGATTATCAGACGGGCTACATAGAGATCTCCCAAGATGCGTAATTTTACTTCTTTATATAGTGACATCGTAAAATCATATATTAAATGACAAGTTAACATGAGAAAGTGTAAAACGATGAGGAATATTTCGTCTACAAACACATAGACAATATGCCATGTACTTCCTAAGATTTACATATAACAATCCTATACACAAATATATAGGATTGCGACACGTATCACAATTTTGAGATAAAGGACATATAAACCATTTTGTGCTAATTGAGCCGAACTAATTTTATTATTTTCTCTTGTATATGAAGTTGATTATTATTAGTATTAGACTAGTAGTAGTAATGGTAATATTGTTATTGGTGTTTTCAAGCATAAATAAGCATTCTTCGCTGGATTTTTTTACCCACGCTTTGGATGATATAGCTACACATGGATTGTCCTACAGTTAAAGATGTCAAATGGGCCATGCCGATACTCTGCATGTCGTGTTGTGCCGTACCGGCACGATTTGGAAACATAGCGTGTCGTGCCGGCCCGACCTGTTTCAACGAAAGGCATGACACATAGTTAGCACGACCAATTTCAATTTATTTTTAAAAATTTTTTTTGGCTTTACCGATCGATCGATAAAGCCAAACATTGAAATAAAATGAATATATTATTTTGAATGCTACCGATAGCTCGGCACGTATATTGATGATCGATCCATAACATTAAAAAAGTAAATAGTAAAATTTGTGCCAATGTGCCGTGCCGGCCTAAACCCTTGGCGCGGCATGGGACACTCCTATCGGCTATGCCAGCACACTCCGTGGCATGTCGTGCTCGTGCTGAGCCTCTCTACCAACTGGCCTGTTTCACACCTCTATCTACCTCTATCTACGGCTACTCCGTTTTGGGGTCGATTGAAGTAACGATATAATGTGAACTAATAAACTGGACTAACCGTACAATATTTGGGCTTCGGCCCAATATATGTTCTCATTTTTTGTCCGTGTATACCAAAAACATGGTGTTATGAGTTGTTTACTTTAAAAATTTAAGTTATGTTATAAATATGTTTCATAAATGTATATGTTAATGCATATATTAATGAAAGTATTTTAAAACGTAATATTTGTTATGAAACGTATATTGAATGTCCATTTACCTTCCGTCTTCCGTCCCATGTAACTCATAATCTTAAGCCTATAAATAGTGGCTTAAAATGAAAGATATATGAAAAGCTCTCTAAATTTATCTCTCTAAATTGTTCTATTTATAATACAATACTATTATTTTATAACAAGTTATACAAATATAACGATTTATAATTTTTGATACAACGGTAACCATTCATGCATACAATTAATTCTATTGAGTTTTATGTTGGTAGAGTTATTTGTATGATAATTTTTTGGAGCATCAAATGATTCCACCGTCCATTTTTATCTAATGAAAATTAAGTTGTGATATTATCTAAGGTATTGTTTGGTATATTTGATAAAAGAGTTGTGATTATCCATCTCATATTCAACCCATACACCAAATATTATATAATAATTAATTATACTACATAAATTACTTATATATATATATATATGAATTTTTTCACTTATATTAAACATCAATATCTTTCGATCATCTAATACTTTGTTTTCATTTACCTAATATTTACTGGATGAATAATTAGTTGGTCAATGTGTGTTGCAGTTTTCTTTTTTGAATATTGTGCCTTTAGTTTTTTATATGCTTTTTATTTTTAATTACAATATAGTTTTGAACATATACCTCTATTTTATTGTGAGCGGTTTATGTCACTAAATCACTTAGATTTGATGGTTTCTAAACTCTATATTTGAGAAATCGTATCGGGTCGCATCAATGCAGGGTCGAGTCAAGTTGGATCTATTAAAACAACTCGTTCAACATCCATTTTCTTCATGTATAAGACTCGAAAGCGAGCTCACACATGTTAGTAATAGATCTCGAATTTTAAATATAAATTTGTCGACCACATTATATCGGTTGAGACGTCAAGAATCAATTAAAGCTTAATGAGTTTTGTCATATTCATTATGTATGCAGTATTATTAAAAGTGAGAGATCCAAATCTAAAAGAGGTTTATTTCAGTATACCACTGTATCGGTAGTTTATAAACTCATTAAAAAACTCTTTCAACATCCATCTTCTTCAGTTAGTAAATCTCGAATTTTAAATATAAATTTGTTGAACACATTATATCGGTTGAGACGTCAAGCATTAATTAAAACTTAAGAGAGTTGTCCACATTTATTGTAACTAATTTAATATATGAAATGACTTTTTTTTCAAAAATAATCTTGGCGTGGATTTGCCAAAGGGGGTTTTTCTTTATTATTTTTAAAAAAAAGATAATTAATGGTTCAAAGGTGAAAAGAAACTCACATGAGCGTTTTGGCCTTATCAACAAGATAGTATTGGATTCCCTTTTCCTTCATCCATGTTGCAGTCAAAATAATACTTTGATATTGCCTTTTGTTTGCTAATTTTTGGATTTTTTTACACTACCGTATCGACATGCCTTGGGAGCATCACAGTTCTTCGTATGCAATATTTCACATGGAGTGCTGAATTATCCTGAAAGATACTGTCCTTTATATCATAATTTTTCCACCCCTATAACATTTGTTTTTTCCACCCCTTAAACATTTGTTTTTTCCACAAATCTATATGGCAGGCTGGCTTGTGGATTGCGTCAATTAATTAATTTATAATAAAGTTGAATTAATTAAATAAAATATGATTTATTAATAATTTATTTAATAATTTTGATCATTAAACCCGTTTGGATTGGTGGATTGAGCTGGCCATTTTGACACATCTAGCCTTGGCATATCTCAAGGATGCTCCGTACAGGAAGGTGTAAAAAAATGCACCAATTCAACATTAAGTCTCCTTATTTTCTCCCATTCCAATTCTCTCCCTACTTTATCGCTTTGGAGCTTGACCGAATTTTTTGGTACTGATGTTGGAGACTGTGGTGGGTATTGTTTTTCCAACTGATCGGGTAGGCACGGGACGTACCGTCCAGAAATGTCCTCTGATCGGTTTTGTTGGGTGCGACCCTTCTGGGACTCTTGGCTCTATTTTTGTGGAACTTGGTAGTCGATGGTTGCTTTCGGCGGTGGTTGCACGGCAACCCCGCCACTCGTCATGAGTTGCTTTTGGTGGAATCCTCGGCGTTTGGGATACTACCAGCATTCTGTTTCCCACGAATCTGGTTTCGTGAGTTTTTTCCCTTGTTAATTATAGTATATCCTATCTACTTTTACTCTCTGTTGTTTTGTATGTTATTTTGATGTTATATCTCTGGAACTCTTGGCTTTCATGCCTTTTTTGTTTCACACTTACCTTGTTTGGCTTTATCATAGTTTTAGTTCTAGTTTGTGTGCTTTGGGTGGACACAAATTATGGCTTTTTGGAGGTGGTTCTCTTGATACTACTATTGGTGTTCGTTGTTTGGACATATTCTCTGGTCCTTTTGGTGGTGGATTAGTTGTGTTCATGTTTTACTGTTGTTAGAGTTTAGACGGATTTTGACTACTGGAGTTCTGGGTTTCGTGGCCTCTGCAGTGCTTTCATTTGGTTGGTTAATGATGATTGCGGATTTCGGATACGAGAGCTTGTGCTTTTGGTGTCTGTCATCAGTTTGTGTCTCACGATTATCCTATTGTGTACCTTCTGACATCCAGGAATAAAGCTCCCTCATTCGACCTTATAGTTACCTGCTTTGGTTGAGGGGACTCAAATGGCTCGAGTGGTCCCTGACTACTCTTGAATGCAGTCATGCGCTATGTTGCTTTGGAACTACACTACGATTACTTTTCTGATGTTTGTATTGGGCATGCTTGGCACTTGTATTGCTCGCAACTGTATTTTGTTGTGTTTTGGGTTTTGGTTTTAGCTGGACTTTCCTTGTAAACATTGTCAGTTGTGACTTAATATAAATTCTGATTATACTAAAAAAAACTAGTAATATAATTAGCTTAGAATAAATAAATAAGATAATAGAAATATTAAATTTTAATAAATTATAGATAATTAATTTGAGAACAAAGATAATTTATAAATAATTTATGTGAGATTTGTTGAATAAATGAATAAATTAAAGTAAAATGACAGATTTTTGTTATTTGTTAACATTTTTATTACAAATAACTGGATATTTGTTGTCCATATTTTTTAAAATATCACCGAGGTAGCGTCTTTGTACATGTTATACATTTGTACAAATTTTTTTTAAGTCATAATTTTAAGTTAAATCAATTAATATATAAATGATTGATAACTTATATTCAAATTAAGAATCTTAGGGGTAATTTTTTTATAATATTATATCTGATTAGTTAGAATAATTTTGTAATTGGTATCTTCAGAAAAATATATATAAGTTTGGCCTATGTCTAGGCTATTTGGCTTTGGCTTTTATCTTGTACGATCTTTCCCAACCTATCTTCAACTTTATAAATGTGCTATATTTCTTAAGTCTAGGCATTTTAGATGAATAAATTGTATGTACATTTCAATTTTCAATTAATATAAAACATCATTTATATAAGGGCGATCATTGACACAAACAGTAAAATTTATTATCATGTGACTTAAAGGTCATCAGTTCGAATCGTGGAAACAACCTCTTGCAGTAATGATATGTATGTATTCCCAAATCCAAGCATAATGTGAGTTTCGTGTAACGAGTTTACCATTATAAAATATCGTCCATATACATGTCTATAGTAAATTTTAGAAGCGAAGAGATGGGAAAATGACAACCGTCGATTGAAACTAGAAATTCACGTAAACATTATATTATAGTGTACCAACGGACACTTCAGCACTTGCTTGCCTTTTCAACAAATTACAAGTCCAACAGAACACAGAACCAACGGTCAGATCAGCAGGCCAATGTTGTCTTCTTCCACCAGGTCAAAAAATTGACCAAAGGGTAAAAGTAAGAAATGGTAAAAAATGAAAAAAGAAAAGAAGCAAACTCCCAACTGCTCCATGGACAATTTTACCCTAAAGCCTTCACTTTTGAGGAGCACAAATATTTCATGTCCCACAATGTCTAGTGAACCTTAGAACTAATTCTAACAAGACCAAACGAAATAATTAATACGGTCTTGTGAGGGTATGATAGTAATTTAACTAACAACTCGAGCCCTTTTTACAGTTTAGTGCGCCGGCTCCGGAAGTGATGGAACTTATCAAGGAAGATGGCCTAGCACCTAAACTCGAGGCCTTGGCGTAGCTCGAGGATGCTCCGGCACCGGAAGGCGTAAAAAATGCACCATTCAACATTAAGTCTCCTTCGGTTCTCCAATTCCAATTCTTCCATTCGCTCTCCGGTGCATCCTCATATTTGGTTACCTATACCAATTTAATTACACTGTGAATTAATAAATGTAACCACTTTGTACGAAGACAACTAATTAAGAATTTAATTGAAAAAGTTAGCAATAGTAGTCAAATTATTAATTATCTCATAAAGGATTGTGTACGTCCGGTTTGAGCCCAATTATACACCAACTCAATATCATAAAAATATATAATCCATTATAAATGAGGTCCAAATCACGTCTACACAAGTATTTTCTGCGTCTGTCTGAATTGTTACCTCTTTGTTGAATCTGTCATTAGGGGCTAGAAATCTGTTGCCTTGGCTATTAATGGTAGGCGCCGCACTACCTCCAATTGCGTACATCTCCCAATGGGTGTAGTCATTGTTCACCACATGGAAATAACCATGTCTACATCTGCATATAACATAAATACAAAATAAATCAAAAAAAAACTATATATTATAATATTTTGTTAACAAAATCTTGAATAAACTAGTTTATAACTTGACCTTGGCATTCTTTGAACAAGTCCTTCCCCAAAGTGATTGAAGGCAATAGTAACTTGCATACCCTTATCTTGAGTGTAGGAATCACTATGCCCCATAAGCATCACCTTATTATGATGAGTCAAGTAATTATTCGAAATGGTGATCGCGGTCGAACCATGTATGGCATCAATCAACCCATCGTTACAATTCGACAACGAGCAATGGTCGACCCAGACATGGCTCCCACCGAAGATCGACACACCGTCACCGTCCGATATGGTCCTCCACCCATAGTGCTTTGTGGAGTCCCTCACCATAGCATTCCCCCCTTGCTTACAGTCATGTATATTAATCCCATGAATGATAATATTTGTCACATATTGGATAGTGATGCAAGGGCCATTAGCAATGTGCACACTTGCACCCCTTCCATCAATGGTCTTAAATGAGTTCATTATCAATTCCTCCTTCAATTTGATGACCATGTCACGAGAAAAAATTATCCACAATGGTTCTTCTTGAATTACGGCGTAACGAAGAGTTCCAGGCTTCGGATTGACCACATCGTCGTCGCTCGAATCTGTTACGACGTAAATCTTGCCATCTCTTCCGCCAATAGCATTTTTACCAAATCCGATGGCGCAGTCGGCAAGTTTCTGACGGTTATTCTCCCAATTCTGGTCACAACGCCAGCAGTCGTCGATGGGATTGCCGGTGTTGCAAGACAAGAATCCCAAATTTCTTCTCGAATCATTCAATTTCCTACAATGTTTTTAACAAATTAATCCGACATTACATTGTCAAACAAGATAATGCCATTCCCTTGGCTAGTAGTGAAGTAAAGCTAGCTCTACAAGTTTTATCGTCCTTCGCCGATAATAGACATTTTACATGTTTTACCCCAATAATTTTCAAAATATACAACTTTACACGTGGTTTGTAGGGATTGTTTTGCACTATACTAGTATAGTGTCTATTTTCACAAATTTTCAAAACGATCGATCGAGTATAATCTGTCCTTTTGAAAAAGCACAAGGGTCCGTTACCAATAACCGCATCCCTTAACACAATAAACTAACTTTATAATTATACTTTCTATGTACTTATTGTACTAACAAGATAATGCGAGTAGGAGCTAAAGAAAACAACCAACAAGTAGTAAATTACATAATGTAAAATTTTTTAAACGAATCGATGAGCTACGAAAGATTTCCCTTCAAAAAAATCGAAATTTTACGTGTAAATTTAGTGCATTACCTATGTACTTCTTGGACCACCAATTCAGGATCTTGTACCGCTGGAGAAGAGGCAATGAGAGATGGGAGAAGGGTACAGAAGAAAAGGATAAGAAGTGGGAATGTGACTGAAGAGAAAGCCAATGCCATATCTGGGATTTTAGTTTAAGTTTTGTGAGAAAGAATGAAAGGAAATGTGGGTCTTATAAAGGTTTAAAGCCAGACAAGATAGCGTGAATTACCTATACATGTAGGCCCATTGAATTTTACTGATTACTGGGATTACGGAGATTCCATCATGTGACCGTTTTGGCCGTTAATCTTGACCAAATTTTACTGGAATAGTTATTGGTTTACTTGACCTTTTTCCTTTTGGAATGCAATAAGGCAAGCACGTATTCCTAGAAAGACGCGAACCATACGCACATGTGCCTCGCGGCGTGCGTGAAAGCCACTCAAGGAGTGCTGGTGAAACGATTTAGAACTCAAATTAATCATAACTTTTATTCATGTATATATATTTTATACCATTTTATACTTGCTTATCATTAGGCCAAAAACTATAGCTGTTATCAGATACGAGACACAAAACCCCGAAGCAATATTAGAACATGATGAGCTACATCATGTGGGTATCAATGTGCCAGACTGATTATGCCTTAGACGATAGATAATTGTACCTCCGTCCATCCATGAGAGTGCATATTTCATCCCTCTCAACACTTGATGATATTAAATTCAACAATGGGTGCTGAAGTTTTACCCTTTTTTCACACCTCTAAGCCCTTTGTATTCATAAGCTCAAATAGTTGTGTTAGTAATTTTCATTAGCTTTGTAGCTTAATTTTAGTACTTTTATTTAGCTTTCGTAATTCTCGATTGTATCTCTGAGTATTAGAGAGGATTTGGTCTAGTCTACTCCTTTTGTACACCTTTTATTATTTTCGATAATATACCGCTTATAGGAGTTGGTTAAAAACAATTACCTTTGTTTATTATTTTACCATGTAAAAAGGGTGATATATAGTCTTATGCCTAAATACTATGATATAAATAATTTTAAATAAGAAAGACTCCCTTTTTATTTATTTTTTGACGGTTTTTTTAAGCACGATATAATGTCAATATTGACCATAGCATAGGATTATTTTTTTTAATTTTTCTTTTAGAAAAGTCCATCGGTTCAATCCTAAAAGTGGAAATATTCATTATTCCTCGAGAGTTAGTATCTTGAAATATTTCATATCGATGGTAATAATGTCCCTGGCACGGCCCAAGTGGCAGCATCAACCAAGCTCTTCAAATTCCCGGATACAATTTTTTAAATTTTAAGCATATGGTAAGTTTTAAACCAGTGCTTAAAGACAAATTTTCATGAGATATATACGGAAGTTTGGAAGCAATAAATCAAATATACTGCAAGCAATTGATGAAATAATCAAACTTGAACTACCATGGCTAGTGATATTAATTTAGTATAATAAATACAAGAAAATAATGCAAATTTCATTTATTACCCACCGACAGAAATAATTATATCTCTATAATATATTTTTTTCTTTTAATTTTACTGATTAAATTGGAATGTTAAAGTTATATATGCTGAATTAAAATTTTGAGAATGCTTTATTTATAATTTATTTTTAAAAAGTCCATCCACCTATGTAATTGTTGCACACAATGCCAGCATCAAAATCTTACTTATGTATCAGCAGCAAGTTAAAAACAATCTATAATTTAATTTCCGATTATTGTCACGCCCCAAGTCCGAGTCCATGCAAACATGACTGTACAATGTGTTAATATAGTAACTATCCCAAATTGTTATAGAAGTTTATCGTAACTCTATATTAACTATATCATATATCTTTTTCCAAGCCATGTAAGAGTACTTGTTACTAAATACATGTGCAAGTAAATTAAATAAACGATTGTGACATTCCATCATACCCAAAATTTGGCAAGACATAGCACATGCTTTTGCATTAAAAATCAAACTAATTTATATGGTTCAAACTACTCCCAACCTTCCAAGCCAAATTTTCTTGGATTTCCGAGCCCAATTTAAATAAAATAATATAATTTGTAGACCGCAAACCTCGCCACAATTGCCCTACAACCAACGACCTTTAATCCATCAAGCTACAAAATATTTTCTTTGCGAGTCCACAAGAAAAATAACATGGTTATGGGGAGAGATATTATTTTATTAATCGAGTCATGTGTATATAGCATATTCATACCTAACGATTTTCCACGGAAGTGATGACAAAACATATAATTTGTATAAATCTTTCCATTTTCAAGTCGATATCATCCATTCGTTTGTGAAACTATTTATTGGATTGCAGACATTTATGGAATACCTCTTAACCCATGGACAAATAGTAACATGGCCCTAAAACAAGGTCCTAGTCTGCATCAATAAATTAATTAAAATGACTACTTACCCTCTAATTCCTCCTGAAAGCTACATACTCACATGGAGAACTGTTCCCTCACTTTTCTTTTCGATCCAACTATTATGAATTATTGGTATATATATTGTCGGGTTTAATCGGGTTGTGAACAATCGACCATTTCAATGAAAAAATATATTTTGCATTAGTCCCCGGCCCCGGTACATGATGAGTTGGTTTTAGAATCATATTCTTCATTAGTCCTAGCCCGGGTCTGGGGTCGGAATCCACAGGTCGAACCATGTAGATTTCCAACTTTGTGGTTTCGATTCCGATTCAATTTATTTTTAAATTTTTTATTTAATTTAAATAAATATTTTTAAAATTAACTTTAGAATTTTAAAATCTGAGAAAGAATCCAAGAACTTAAACTTTTGGACTTAAATATTAAAAAAATATATATAATTGAATTTAATCATATAATTATTATTTTATTTTTTTATAAGAATAAGACCTTATGAATGGGGCTTGAATTTTTAAGTTATCTAAACATTCTTTAGGGTGTAGAGAAACCAAAGTCTATGTTTCATCCAACATGTTACCTCCGGATTTAAATGGTTGTTTTGAGACCAAGAAAATTTCTACAACAGTGGAAATTTTTTTGTTGCTATATGATATCATATGATGAATCAGTTTTTTCGGTTAAAATCACATATAAATGCCGAACAAGAAATACCACGAGCACAGAACCCTGAACACCGGTTTCTCAAGGAGAGCAACACCTGCTCAATTTATTGGTCAAAGCTATAACGAAAAATCAGGGTATAACTGACAATTAACGGATGTAGACGAATATGCATTGATGGTGTCCGGATTTAACGCGCATTAACCACCAGAATCAATACTATAAATAAAAGCCTAGGATATCATTGCAAATGGTTGAACTTTTTTGGGCATGAAAAGACTCCGAAGAGAGCATAATATAGTGTCTGTCGGTCTTTTTATCCTAGTTCTTTGTTTAATCTCATTATTCAAATATCATGTCATAGTCCTGTTATCCACCAACGTCAAAAAATTTATACTGTACAAGACCCTGTGGTTTTCCTTCGTTTTGGAGGTTTTCCACGTAAAAATTTGTGGTGTCTTCTATTTATTTTCTGCACACTTACTTTACCACACAGAAAAAAATTTGGGCTCACATCATTGTCGTCGTCTGTGGAAAATCATCGAGTTAAGACGTTGAATCAGGAGAGTATTTTATAAAAGAAAAGGAACTGTTAGAAACAAAGGTCGAGGACAGAGTTCAAGGGGTATATCCCAGATCCTCATTCGCATCCATCTCCGTCACGTGAAGAATGAGATGATGATATGGAATCATCACATAATCATCCTCCTCAAGCTGATCCTCAGATATTCCTCACCATGGGAATACCATTTGAACAATTTACTGAAGTCATGGTAAAAACAAAGGGTAAGGTCACGAAGCAATTTATTATCACACCTAATCAAGGAGAAACAAGTAAAGAAGAAGATCTGACTTCTTTGGAAGGACAAGGAAAAAAACTAGAGAGGTTGATGATCTCTCCAGTCAGATAGGAAAGAAAAGTAACAAAACTCTATATCATCAGATGGAGGATCTGAAGGATGAGCTGCAACAGATGCGTAACAAAATGGAAGGTCAGATTTATTCTGTCAGGAGGAGCACACCATTTTTGCCCGAAGTCCTCGATGGTCCTTTGCCATCGAATTTCCGAACCTTAAAAAATGGAAATTACAATGGCAACGATGATCCCGAGGAGTATTTGTCACGATTTGATAATGCTTCACTCCTCCATCAACTCACGGGCGGGGTAAAGTGCAGGGTGTTCTTAACCACTTTGGCATGTGCTGCTCAGCCCTGGTTTGATCCATTACCCATTATAGGCACATTCTCAAAATCCAGTTTATTGTTTTTACATTAATTTGCGAGCATCAAGAATTACAAGAGAACATCTCTCAACTTATTCGGTCTCAAACAATTGGAAAATGAATCACTGTGGGTCTTTCTAAAAAGATTTAATCAGGTTTGTCTTGATGTCCCACATGTTACATCGAAGATACTTGTTAGTTCCTTTACTCAAGGGCTTCAAGAGGGGGACCTTTTCTGGTCATTGGCTAAAAAAACCCATCTGATTATGATGAATTGCTGTGAAGGGCTTACGTACATTAGCTTAGAAGAAGCCCAGAAAATGAAACAAAAGAAGGATGTGAAACCTGGAGGGGAGGCAAGCCGAAAAGATTAGAATCCTGAACAGCCGAAGAGAAACCTCGAGCAATATCTCCCAATGAGACCATCGAGGGAGGTAGCTATGAATCAAAGGAGTCCCGAGAGGGCCCGATGAGGATATAATCGAGGAGGATATTTCCAAGGACGAGGAGATAAAAGATTGCAGGGTAGGAAAGGACCTAATGTTCAACCACACCGACATTCATTATGTCAAAAATGATTGGGGCATAACCAATTATCCCATTATTCCCGGGTAAATTTCGACACAGTTTCATTCACTCTCTTTCAACAAATTTAACTCTACGTATGTTACTTGTTAATATAATGATATGCTTTTTCCGGTTTTAAAGGCATGAAATTGTTGGGATTATAACGAAGGTGGGCAGCAATGTGACCAATTTCCAGGTAGGGGACAGGGCTGGAGTGGGTTGCATGGCGGCTACTTGCATGAAATGTGAGTTCTGCATAAATGGGCAGGAAAATTACTGCGATCAGGTTCAGTTCACATATAATGGGATTTTCTGGGATGGAAGCATCACTTATGGTGGTTACTCCGAATTTTTGGTCGCTGATCACAGGTAAAATGTTTCGACATCCATCATCCCATGTCGATTAATTTTCTCTGATCCCACTTGTTAAGATGGATTGTTATAATTAATTAAACAATTGACACTCATACTCGAAACATTCAACCAGTTCTTAATAATCCAATTCCTCGAAATAATGCAAATCCAGGAAGAGGAGCGCCTCAGGCAGTGCCATGGGCAATTCGAGGAGAAAGACAAGAGAAGATTGATGTTCAGGCTGTAAGTGAGCCTATTCTTAATAATGTTCCAAACAGCAGATAAACTATACATATGATTTCTGGAAGGCTATCAGGAGGAGATTCTAACCGAGCAAGACAGAGTTATGCTCGAAAGTTACAGATGATGTCAATCATACCGGAGAGCACACCAACAGGACCATCCATTGCCTTTGAATCCGAAGATTTACAAAGGGTTAATTTTTCTCATGATGATGCATTGTTATCTCTGCCACGGTGGCTAACTACAATGTACAAAGAATTTTCATTGATACATGAAGCTCAGTTGATGTGCTCTTCTTAAATACACTGGCTCAAATGGAATTGGGAAGCATGGCCATGCAAAGAGTGAATACTTCTTTACATGGATTTGCTGGAGAAGTTGTTAGTCCAATTGGACAGGTATCTTTGCCGGTGACTTTAGGCGAGGAACCAATAACAAAGACAAAAATGATTAATTTTGTGGCGATAGATGCTCTCTCCTCGTACAACATAATTTTGGGACGACCAGCTCTATGTGAATTTCAAGCAGTGGCTTTTACCTATCAATCGGTGATGAAATTCCCTATGGGTGGGGAAGTCGGATAGGTATGAGGAAACCAAAGTTCCTCGATGAAGTGTTATGTTCAGGAATTGAAACAAGAAATGGCGCGAAAGCGAGATGACGAAGACCGGGGAGCGAGTGTCAAGAGGAAGAGAGAAGATGGTGATGTAGCTGAAGAACAGATAACTCCAATTGAGTAGTTTTTCACGACCGAGCTGGGCCACCCAACTAAAACTACCAATGTGGCTCCCAATTAGATCTAGAATTAAGAAGAGAGTGATTGAGTGCTTGAACACAGATGTCGATGTGTTAGCATGGGGTACTACTGATCTTATAGGAGTAAGATCGGATGTTGCCGAACACCATCTTAATGTTGATCCTGATGCTAGGGCAATTAAGCAAAAGAGGTGGCATTTTGGGCCTGAAATGGATGCAATCATCGCTCATCAAGTAGGGAATTGTTGAAAGCTGGACACATTCGGGAAATCAGCTTCCCCACTTGGCTTTCGAATGTGGTTCTTGTACCAAAATCATGAGACAAGTGCAGGATGTGTGTAGATTTCCGAGATGTGAATAAAGTCTACCCTAAAGATTGTTATCCTCTGCCAAGGATAGATCAGCTAATAGATTCCACTGCTGGACATAAACTGCTCGGTCTCATGGATGCATACCAAGGGTATTTCACAGCAGGGGAAACTTCTGTTATGTGGTTATGCCACTCTAGACTAAAGAATGCTAGAGCAGCTTACAAAAAATTGATGGATAAAATTTTCAAAGATCAAATAGGGCGCAATGTGGAAGTATATGTGATTGATGTCATTATCAAGAGTAAGAGGGCATGGGATATTTGTGTAAGGATTCCGATAGCACACACAACGAGATGAATAAATAAAATTGGATTCCACCAAGGATCTATACGAAGGAAACCATATTGGTGTTTAAGAATTATACATTTGTAGTGTGTTTGATGCAGTATCCTCGATGAAAAACATTCAAGAGTCACGAGCAAAACTTCACAGCTTTGCCTCTACGGTATCCACACGATCAGATCGCATAAAGGGACGTTGAATTATCAAGGTGCTAGCCTTGAAAATTCAATAAAGAAGGTGACGACTGCACCTTTTGTTGAAGGCACCTTTTGTTAATCGCTTGTTAATCTCAATTAACATTTACTTAACCCTAACACACATACGCACACACACACACACACACATATATATATATATACATTTATTTATTGATTAGGACTCTTCCTAATTAATTTAATTCGTCAAATGAATTTTATATTCCTTTATCGATTTAATTTTTTGTGCGACCCGTTAGGATCTTATAACGTTGGCATTGACATAAAATCTTATTTTATGTCACAAGCAATGAGTGGTATCTAGCAACACATCAAGGTTACCCAAGTTACAAGAATGTCATTGACTCGACATTACATATGGTCTGTGATATTATTCATCATGTAATTTAATCACTTTGTCCTAGGTGTTTAGATTGAACACGAGTCATGGAATATGTCATACTCGTATAGTTCAATCTTTTATTTCTTGATCCCTGAGTAGACTAGAATTAACGAATAAGCTCGATATCACATATCGACTCATTCGAGCATGGCCATGCATTTTAGTCTCACTCAATCAAGGGCCCATAACACTACTCCCTTTATATAGGAGGAACAAATTAAATCTTGATTATTCAACATCCCTCTATAATTTGTAGTATGTATAGTGACTGTCTTTGTGGTTCACCTTGTTACAAGTAACTGATGTGGCTAGAAATAGACTAATCTATTGCGCTTAACTGCCTACGATTTGGTATTTTTTTATGGATAATTGATGCATATGCTACCTAATCGTATATTTGTGTAAATATAGGTGGAATCAAAGAAATCGAGCTAATAATGATGAATACGGACCAAGAATTGCATTGGAGTTGATAAGGAATCAAAGTAGGCCAAGAAAAATGCACAAAATGTGTCGAGCTCGAGATCCATCGCAAGAGATCGATCGCCTATGGGCAGAAAGTTGGGAAACAAAATTATCGAGCCAGTGATCGATCGTTATCTTTCCAACGATCAATCGCTGAAACTCACTGTTTTAAAAGTAAAGGCTGGCGATCGATCACCAGCCATCCGCGATCAATCGTCAACAGAGTTTTGGAAAGTTTAGATTCTTGATTTCTTTCCTTCCTACATGGATTCTAACCTACCCCATCAGCCTCCTTATACATATATGGACGAAAATCGGACCTTTGGAACATCTAGGTAGAGTAGGTAGAATAGTTTAGGCTAGGTTTATAATTTTTCTTTCAAATTTGTTGAAGAACGGTACGAAGATCGAAGCGAATGCAGGATTGACGACCTCAACGAGCGGAGATCAGATTAGTCTTCTTTCTCTTCTTTTATTTTTCATTTTTCTTGTTAATTATGTTTAGCTAGTTTTAATTCTTGGTTGAGGAAGACGAATCCTTGGATATATTTATCTTGGGGAGATTCCTACGCTTTTTCTTATAGATTTTATTGAATATCATTGTTTTTCCGTTTTATTGATATGATTTGTGCTTGTTTATTGGATTGACAACCTAATAATTTGCATGTAATCTAATGCTAAATTGATAATTGTTTGATTAATCAAATTTACGAAGCAACTAAGATTGATAATTGCATGTTGTTGGTGTTATTTCTTAGGGAAAACAATTGAGTAAATTTATATCAACCGCTTGTATTTATGTTATTTAGATTCATCACTCACTAGTTTTAAATGATGTCATGATTTTATTCTTGAATATGCATATAGAGATCGATTGATTAATCAAAGTAAATTAGAACGCTTGGACTAATTGACTAGAATAAGGTGAGGGATGAATTAGATTTCCAATTGATGAATATTCAAATAAAATTGAGTCTTTTGTGAATCGATGAATTAGATTATAATATCCAAGGTAGAGTCGACCGATACCAAGAATCGTTTTTATTATTTTAATCTTTAGTTTTAATTTAATTAGTATATTTCACTCACAACCCATCTTTTAAGTTGTTTTTGTTTTGATTTTCATTAACACAAGAATTCACACCTCCTCATGGGATCGATCCCTACTCACACTACTACATTTTTTTTATCAATGTTGAGGATTGAGTGGGGTTAATTTGGGCGAACACGATAAGCGCGACCAAATTTTGGCGTCGTTGCCGGTAGGCGTTGTATATTTTTGTGTCAATATTTTCTGTTGTTTTTTCTTTCTTTCTTTTTTCTTTCCTCATAGTGCTACATTAGTTTGTTTGTGCTTATAGGTAAACATCTAATCTCAAACCACCGCGGCATACCAATTACCATCACGCAATATAGTAGCTTGGACGAATTGGATTATTTTGTGCACCAACTTGGTGTAGGGAATGGACAAAGTGCATACAACTCAACTACGCAAATCAATGGATGAACTCACCCCCACCTTACATGTCGTCCAACCTACCGCCAAACATACCACAATATCCACCATGGCCACAACAACCTCAATACAATACCCCTGATGAGTCTTTAGAGGACCTTGTTTCAAAACTTAATGATAGTACTTTACAATTTCAACAAGAATTCAGGGCTAGCACTCAGAATTTGTGTACTCAAATGGAGCAAATAGCATCATCGATCAAGAGGCTATGAGAGCAACAAGAGACCCCATGGGAGAACATGGTTGCAATAGCCTCAATGAGTGACGAAGAGGTAGAAACACAGGGGAATGTGGTACTGATGCCACCCAAGCTAGAAGAGAAGACACATGTGCCACCAGAAGAAAAGGAGTGTTAGTTCTGGATTTTAAGGATGACAAAACAGACCAGACCGATCGAACCATTATAAATCAGATCAGATCGATATAGTCTATCTCAAAACAGAAAGGATCGATGTAAACCAGTCTGACCAGATCGAAGCACATCCAGATCGAACAGACCAGACCAGCTTGATGAAGATCATATTAGAGCAGTCGAAGTTTAGTGAGCTTCGTTCTTCAGTCCGAATAATCAACGACTATTTATTGAAGCATTTAATGATGCATTTAATGCTGAAAAAGACCAAGGACTGGAGATTACCTCAAATGGTAAATAGACAAATGAGAGTCTATCTGACAAGCGCCGAAAGAACAGACCAGAAGGGAAAGTCCCTAAAGAAGAAGACTGAAGCTTGTTCAGACATTGACCAAAGAGAAGGGTTGCACAGAAAAGGAAATATTGTCGTTCGTATAAACGACTATATAAGGATGCAACTAAAATCCTCAAGACAGACTTTCACTGATCAATCAAGAGACAAAACGACACAAGCTTACAAGTAAAAACATTCATTCTTGAGCAGAACCATCGCAGAAAGATTTTATCTCACCAGTCTGCTCAAAGTTTTTAAAGCACATCCTATTGTAATATTTGATCATCTAAAGGATCAATTGTGCGTAGATTAATTCACTATGTATTGTGTATTTTGATGTAATAGAAGAGTGAGATTCAATTGTAACTGTCAGACGTATTATGTCTGAACAGATTGATAGACTAGGAGTTTCAGTCTGGTAGTGGGGTAAATCCAGCTGAATCGGGGTTGTACAAGTAGTTGTATTACTCAAAGTCTTCTAGTGAATCCTTCCTTGATTGGAAGAAGGGGAGACATAGAAGGATTTGCCTTCGAACTTTCAGAAACATATCTTGTCTATTTACACTCCGCATTGCTTTGCATTTCATAAGTCATCAACCGTTCTTACTAGCTAAGAACAGACCGTTTCCGCACTTTCATTTCAGTGGTCTGTCCTGCTTTAGTATTGATTAAGAAACAGATTTCATTCACTAACCTGAGTGAAATAAATAAGGATTATTTTTTAGAGGAGTGTTCATTCCCCCCCCCCCCCCCCCCCCCCCTAAACACTCACATGCGATCCTAACAAGTGGTATCAGAGCAGGTCTTCTTAATCATTAAAGAAACTTGGACTGATGGCATCCTTCAACAAGATTCCCATGTTTTCAAAAGAAGATTATGATGATTGGAGAATCAGAATGCAATCTCACCTAGCCGCACAGGATGACGATATGTGGTACGTCATTACAGATGGACCAATGAAAATATTAAAAGTGAATCATGCACTAGGAGGATTAAGTGGCGAAAAATGATCGAGAAAGAAAGGGCTACCTGGACAAATGAAGAAAGAAAGAAAGTCAATCTAGACAACGTAGCCAAGGACATCTTGTTCAAGACGTTGGACAAGAACATGTTCATCAAGATAAGATGTGCTCCACTGCCAAAGAAATTTGGGAGAAGATTGCACAGCTATGTGAAGGGAACGACCAGACAAAGGAAAACAAACTGACTATAGCTCTACAAAAATTTGAGAGCATAAAGATGAAGCTTGGAGAAACTCTAAACGAGTTTGATGAAAGAGTTACTGGCATCATAAATGAACTGAACGGTCTGGGCAAGGACTATTCCAACAGAGAGATTGCTCTGAAGGTAATGAGAGCATTGCCAAAGGAATGGGACGTCAAGACGATTGCAATGAGGGAATCTAAGGATCTGAACAAGGTCAAACTCCATGACTTGTTCGCAGATCTTAAGGCGTACGAGTTTGAGCTGATCACCAGAGGTGAAACAGAGCCATCCACCTCTCAACCAAACAAGGCACTTGCAGCTAGTCCAGACCAGTCCACCCCCTCCACAGACCGGTCTATCGAACAGATAAGTAATGATGCTATGTCATTATTCATCAAAAATTTTGGTAAATTCATGTCTAAGAATAAAAGGAATTTTAAGCCTTCTCATCAGTATAAATCAAGAAAAGATGATGCTGTTAACAATCAGGCTTGCTACAATTGTGGTAAGACCGAATATTTTATTGCAGACGGCACCAGACCGAAGAAAGATGAAAGAAAAGAAAGATATCGTGATGACAAGAAAAAGAAGCACTACAAAGATCGTAAAAGTCATCACGGAAAGGCTCAAAAGGTTCTGGTAGCAGAGGAAGGTAACAACAAGTGGGCTCAGACTGACTCAGAATCAGAGAGCTCAGAATGTTCATCAAGTGAAAGCGAGGAGGAAATCCAATGCCTGATGGCAGACGAGAATACGAGTCAAATAGACGAGGTATTCGACTTTGACTCAAATGAATTTACATGAGAAGAGCTTATGTCTGCACTACAAGACATGGCTAATGGTTACAGAATATTAGCTGAATCATTTGAGAAAACTAAAGCTGAAGCCAAAGATCAAACAGACAAGCATATCAAACCAAGCTGTTCTGAGCTAGGTGAATGCAACAGTCTGAAGATCGAGCTGCATAAGCTGAAAATCTCTTACGAACAGCTCCATGAAGAAAATCAGAGAATTAGCACACAAAATGCTAAACTTTCTCACATTTTCAAAACATGGACAAAATCAAGAGCCTCATTGGAAGAGTTGCAAGAGGTACAAAGAAGTGTCAGTGACATCACTGGCATATGCTTTGGCACCAATGAAAGCACCAAAGATGAATCTGAGTTGTTGCTGGAAATGAAAAAAAATCAAACAAATGACATTTGTCAGATCCAGCACAATATATGAATCCGAAGTGCCTACAGTTCAAACGAGAACCTTCTTCAAGGATCAAGGTTTGAGAAAGGGCATTGGGTACTTTAACCAGGCCAAGGAAAAGGCACCAGCAAGCTTTGTGTCCATCAGGCCAAACCCAAAGGTGCAAAATCTAAGGCAAGGAAGACCACCCAACTACCACAACTCACAACCGGTTCAACAAAGATATAGGTTGCCTAATAGGAATCAAAGGCCTCCATATCACACACATTATCACACACAACACCAAAACAGATCAGCACACACCACACCAGACACACACAAGCCAATAAAGCTGATTCAGTGTGGGTTCCCAAAGGGTTAATCCGTTCCGGACCCAAGTAGGATTGGGTACCAACATTAATTTTGTTTGATGACAGGTACTGCAGAAGCAAGTGTCTGGCTGGTACTTAGACAGCGGATGTTCTCGGCACATGACGGGAAACATCGAGCTGCTGTCTCAAATCACATAATGCACTGGTCCTAAGATTACTTTCGGGGATAACTCAAAGGGTAAGATCGTGGGCAAGGGTAAGATTGTCCATGGTAACATTATTATAAATTATGTGCTCTTAGTTGAAAATTTATGCTATAATCTGATTAGCATAAGTCAATTATGTGATAATGGTTATACTGTAGAATTTCACAAACACACGTGCACTGTCAAATCATCAGATGGTATAACCATGCTTGTAGGAATCAGAAATGGGAATACTTATAAGATTAACTGGAATTATGTTCAACCTAATAATCCTACTTGCTTCATCGCGAATAATGACAATAAACACTGGCTATGGCATAAACGCTTGAATCATCTTAACTTCAAGACTATTTCTAGCTTGTGTAAACATGATTTATTTATTGGTCTGCCCAAGATCGACTTTGCTAAGGATAAGATCTGTGAAGCTTGCCAAATGGGCAAACAGATCAGATCATCATTCAAGAACAAGAATGCCAAATCCTCCTCACGTTGCTTAAAATTATTGCATATGGACTTGTTTGGTCCTATACCAATAACAAGTTTAGGGGGAATGCAGTACACTCTTGTTGTTATTGATTATTACTCACGCTTTACATGGACTATGTTTTTAGTAGTAAAGACCAGACCGTCCCGAAATTGATCAAGCTGCTGAAGCGCGCTCAGAACGAAAGATCATCTGGTATAGACAAGATTCGAAGTGACAAGGGCACTGAATTTTCAAATCAGAATCTTGAATCCTTTCTAGAAGACCAAGGAATTAAGCATGAATTCTCAGCAGCTCGAACTCCTCAACAAAATGGAGTTGCAGAACTTCGGAACAGAACGCTTAAGGAAGCAGCAAGAACAATGCTTGCTGACTCTGGTATTTCTCAAAAGTTCTGGGCAGAGGCTATAAATACTGCATGCTATACACAAAATCAGCCCATGATTAATAAGAAGCTAAACACCATATGAAGTATGGACATGTAACAGACCGACTATCTCTTACTTTCACGTATTCGGTTACAAATGTTACGTCCATAACAATGGTAAGAATTATCTTACAGCATTCGAAGCTAAGTCAGATAATGGAATGTTCTTAGGATATTCATCTGTTAGTAAAGCATTTCGTATCTTCAATAATCAAACTTTAACTGTACAAGAATCAGTTCATGTAGTTTTTGATGAATCCTTGTGTATTAAGGACCATAAGAAATTAATTCAAAATCAGATGAAAAATATCCATCTCAAAGCTAACAGTGATGATGAGATTGCAGTTAACAAGTCAAGAGACAATCCACCAGAACCTGAAGTACCAGACAGACCAGTTCAAGGCACTGAAGTCATAACAGATCGAGCTGATATCGCTGATCCGGAGGGCATGAACTCTAATATTAAGATAGATGTTGATAATGTCAATACTGCTTCTCCATCAGGACCAGATGTCCCAGAATGAAACTACTGATGGACAAAGAGGCATCCACCTGATCTAGTGATTGGAAGTCCATCTGCCCTATAAGAACCAGAGGACAGATGATGGATGAGTTCACTCACGTTGATCTGGAACCCAAACAGATTAACGAAGATTTGACTGATTATAACTGGATAGAGGCCATGCAAGAAGAGCTCAACCAGTTTGAACAAAATCAAGTATGGAGCTTAACTCCCAGACCAAGCGATCTGCCTGTTATTGGAACCAGATGGGTCTTCAGAAACAAGCTAGATGCAGATGGTGTGGTAGTTAGGAACAAGGCCAGACTGGTTGCACAAGGTTTCAGACAAGAAGAAGGAATCGACTTTGATGAATCCTTTGCACCAATTGCCAGACTAGAAGCCATTCGAATCTTTCTTGCATATGCTGCCTTTAAAGACTTCAAAGTATATCAAATGGACGTGAAGAGTGCATTTCTTAATGGTAAACTTCAGGAGGAAGTCTACATCGAGCAACCTCCTGGATTTCAAAATCACTCGTTTCCAAATCACGTATACTTACTGAATAAAGCAGTGTATGGACTGAAACAAGCTCCAACAGCATGGTATGACACTCTGTCTCAATTTCTTCTGGATCATGATTTTTAGATCGGTTCAGTAGATAAAACTTTATTTAAATTTATTAAGGGGGAACATACTTTGTTAGTTCAATTATATGTTGATGATATTATTTTTGGGTCAAACCCCAAACTTTGCGAGAAGTTCTCTAAGTTAATGCAGGGACAGTTTGATATGAGTAAGATGGGAGAATTATCATTCTTTCTGGGTCTCCAATTCAAACAGCTCAGCAATGGTATATTCATCAATCAAACCAAGTATACCAAGGAGCTACTCAAAAGATTGGGAATGGAGACTTGCTCAACTGCTTCAACTCCAATGAGTCCATCAATCAAGCTAGATAAAGACGAAGGGGGAACGACAGTTTAGGTAACAATGTATCGAGGTCTGATTGGATCGTTGTTATATCTTACAACGAGCCGGTCTGATATTATGTTTTCAATCTGCATGTGCGCTATATTTCAATCTGATCCTAAGCAATCTCACTTTATTGCTGTTAAGCGTATTCTTAAATACTTGAAAGGATCTCAGAATGTTGGTCTCTGGTATCCCAAAGATCCAAATTTTAACTTAATTGGATATTCAGACGCTGGCTATGCAGGGTGTAAGATCGATCGCAAGAGCACCAGTGGAACTTGTCAATTTCTAGGTGAAAGATTGATCTCATGGTTTAGCAAGAAGCAAACATCATTTGCCACATCCACAGCTGAGGCAGAATATCTCGCCGCTGAAAAGTGTTGCGCTCAAATGCTCTGGGTTCAACATCAGCTCAGAGACTATGACATTCAAGCTGCTGAGTCTCCGATCTTCTGCGACAACACAAGTGCAATTGCTATAATGTATAATCCAGTCTTGCACTCTCGAACAAAGCATATTGATATCAGACATCATTTTATTCGAGATCATGTTGTCAAAAAGGAGATTCGGATCGAGTATATTTCAACAGACCAGCAAGCTGCAGACATCTTCACTAAACCACTCCCTGATGCTAAGTTTAATTATTTCGTCAAATTCTTGGGTTAATAGATTTATCTTAACTTATTTGACGTCTTAATTTTGTTTTTAAAGAATTAGTGTTAGCACAGATTGATAATACAATGGTCAGAAAGATACAGACCGGTCCGGACTTTTCAGATCGGTCTCTATCGATCTGATATTATCCTATGATATGTTTTAAAACACTATCAGTCTTTAACATAGTAACATTCTAACAGCCCAGACTGATCGTAATTTTAACCGCCTTACTATTATCTCATCTTGACCGTTAAAATTTGAATTTTAAAATATCAGTCATTGATATACAGACACGTGTCTGTCATCTCCTATTTATCAGGCTGTACATTTCATTTAGCCTTTTCACTTTTCTCATTTACTGCTGTCCGATTATCCTTCTTCAAAATCTTTCCATCTTCTCTACTTACATTGCAATCACTCAAATTGCAACTATCACTCACAACTCCTTGTCTGTTGAGTTTGATAAGATTTATAGGGACGAAGACTCGGATATGGTGTCCATATTCAAATCCCTGGAATCTTCAGGCTTGAGTAGTTTTCTGGAATGTGGAACGGTGATATACGAATCAGAGATTAGAGAGCTTTTCTCCAACGCCGTTTCCCACAAGATGTACATCTCTTCCTCCGACAAAGGAAAATCCATCGATATCTCTCAGGCGACGCTCTCAAAGACCTTTGGGCTTCCTACCATTGGAATGTCCGATTTTGGTCAGATATCTCAGGCCACTCTTGAAAACTTTCAGGGCCTAGTATCCATATTTGGACAGAATCTGCAGCCATCATTCAAGAAGATAGAGATGTTGTTCCATTTTCAGGTTCTATGTGATATTGTGGGCAAACCATTGCTAGGCAAGGCTGGCAGCTTTGATGCAACCACTTCTGAAAAGTTCAGAGCAATGGCTGATATCCATTCCGGACTGAAGGTGAATTGGTCCGCTATTCTTTTTGGAGTTCTATTGGAGACGGTCATTTTAGCAAAACATGTTGTCTGCTTTGCTGTTCCACTCAGCAAGCTTCTGGAGTCGATGAACATCGAGCTGGGAAAGCCGTCAGCACTCAATCCCTTCAAAATCCTCAACCCTAAGGGATTGGCTTTACTCAAGTCAAAGAGTGCTCCCCCCACTCCTTCTGATCTGTTGGCCGTGAAGATAGAAATTGGAAAGGAGGAGACTGCTGGAAAGAAGACAAGCGTCAAGCGCAAGCTGACAGTCCAGACTGATTCTGATGAAACTCAGTCTGCCTCCACTATTTCATCCCCAGCCAAACCTCTTCCAAAGAAACCCCGAACCCAAATCACCAAGCCACTGTCTACCTTAAACCCTAAACCCATATCCATATTTCCTTCAACCAAAGCCACCACTGCAACCCAAGCTCCACCCCCAAAATCTCAAGCTCCGCCGCAACCATCCAAAGCCCAAATATCCAAAGCTCCACCCACTGCACCCAGGGTTACTATTCAAGTCCCACCAATATTCCGACTGTCAAGGTCATTGTCATTAAGGAACTGAGTGACTACACCCAATCCGGGATTAAGCCCTCGTATGATGTTGGAAAAGGGCAAAGCTTTAATGACTGAGCATGTCTCTTCCAAGCCCAAATCAGCTGCTCAAACAACCATTGATATCGCCATGGAAGATGTATAAGACAAAGTCCAGGAGCTGACCGTCGTATTCGATGAATGGGTCGAATACAGAATGGTCAATCACTTCAATATGTTCTTTGGCAAGCTCAAGCGGCTACATAAGATGGAACAAGAGGTCCTAAAAGGGACAGAAAATGATGATGTCCTGATTGCGGTACATCGCAAAGAGCTGTTTCGGGCAAACCACAGACTGAGGCTTGCAAATTTGCTTATCCAAGCCAAGAAGGCGAACTTTGATGCCACCAGCCTGACTGCCAAGGATGACGGTGCAGTCATAGCTCAGCTGGAGATGGACATTCTCAATCTCCACATGGCTGTTCGCATGCATCGTCAGAGGCTCAACATATCTACTCTGGTTCCCAGTCCAGATCATCCAACAGCAAGCAAGACTGTGGCAGAGCCAAGCTCTGAGCCACCTACTTCTAAGACAGCGGAGCAGCCACTACCTAATGCTCCGTCTGCTGCAGAGACTGAGGCGATGGACGTATTGCTGGAATCTCCTACCACCTCCATTCCGTTTGTGTCCTCAGTCTCAGATGTTCATATCAGCACGCTAGATGCACCTCCGACAGTTGTCCCACAAGACTTTATCGATCCGGATCTAGTTGTGTCAAACATAGTTGCAGCTCTGCAGGTTGAGGAGCCTACTGAATCTATCAATCCTCCAGATCAGTCTGTTGCAGATTTGGCATTCTTGCAAGAATTGTCTACTGATTTGGTCAAACTGATCCGATCCGATACTCGCCAATCTGCTGATTCTACCATTGTACCGATTGAAGCAGACAATGATCTGACTACGTCACCTGCTGATCACTCCCCAGACCACCTCGCTGATGATGCTTCATCGCTAGTCAAGTCCCTTCACGAACTCTCTGAAAACTGTCTCTTTCTCTCTCAACGAGTAAGAGAAGTTCATCAAAGCCAGAGGACTACGCATTTGGACTTTGAATCTTTCAAAGACAAGATGACGGCAATGGACTGAATGATCTGTTCTCTCAGCAAGCATCATATAAGAACAGCCTGAGAAAAGAATAGATCGAGCTGGCTACTGAAGTAAAAACTACAGTTGCTAAATCCCTCCTTGCTCAAGACACTCGCCTGGATGCTATTTGCGCTCAGCTTACGCAGATCTTGGATTTCCTTCAAGAGATTGCTGCTGACAAAAAGGGGGAAAAGAAGAAGGAATTCAAGCGAGCACAGCAGTCCTCAGCAGCGAAGAAATAAATACTGTCTGAATTATGACATGTAAATGTATTCATCGGATATATTAATAAAATCAAAGTCTTTCAATCGAATCTCTGAGTCTTATTCATTTATTTTGAATAGTTCATTTATTTTGAACAAAAAGACTTAATCGATCTGAACTACAACTTCCAGTGTTCATTTATTTTGAACAAGAAGACTTAATCGATCTGAAAGATTATTCCTCAAAGAAATAAAAGATTTTATAAGAGGATTTAGAAGCTAGGTTTTGTCATCATCAAAAAGGAGGAATTTGTTAGTTCTGGATTTTAAGGATGACAAACAGACCAGATCGATCAAACCATTATAAATCAGATCAGACCAATATAGTCTATCTCAAAACAGAACGGATCGATGCAAACCTGTCTGACCAGATCGAAGCACATCCAGATCGAACAAAAAGATCAGACCAGACCAGCTTGATGAAGATCAGATCAGAGCAGTCGAAGTTTAGTGAGTTTCGTTCTTCAGTCCGAATAATCAACGTATATTTATTGAAGCATTTAATGATGCATTTAATGCTGAAAAAGACCAAGGACTGAAGATTACCTCAAATGGTAAATAGACAAATGAGAGTCTATCTGACAAGCGTCGAAAGAACAGACCAGAAGGGAAAGTCCCTAAAGAAGAAGACTGAAGCTTGTTCAGACATTGACCAAAGAGAAGGGTTGCACATAAAAGGAAATATTGTCGTTGGTATAAACGACTATATAAGGATGCAACTAAAATGCTCAAGACAGGCTTTCACTGATCAATCAAGAGACAAAACGACACAAGCTTACAAGTAAAAACATTCATTCTTGAGCAGAACCATCGCAGAAAGATTTTATCTCACCAGTCTGCTCAAAGTTTTTAAAGCACATCCTATTGTAATATTTTGATCATCTAAAGGATCAATTGTTCGTAGATAAATTCACTATGTATTGTGTATTTTGTTGTAATAGAATAGGGAGATTCAATTGTAACTGTCTGAACAGATTGAGAGACTAGGAGTTTCAGTCTGGTAGTGGGGTAAATCAAGCTGAATCGAAGTTGTACAAGTAGTTGTATTACTCAAAGTCTTCTAGTGAATCCTCCTTGATTGGAAGAAGGGGAGATGTAGAAGGATTTTCCTTCGAACTTCCAGAAACATATCTTGTCTATTTACATTCCGCATTGCTTTGCATTTCATAAGTCTTCAACCGTTCTTACTAGCTAAGAACAGACCATTTTCGCACTTTCTTTTAGTGGTCTGTTCTGCTTTAGTATTGATTAAGAAACAGATTTCATTCACTAACCTAAGTGAAATCAATAAGGATTAAATTTTAGAGGGGTGTTCATTCACCCACTCTCTAAACACTCACATCTGATCCTAACAAGGAGCTTGCACATCATACACCTCCACAAGGTATGTATCCCACAATCCCCTATGTTTAATGTGAACATGAACCCGTTGATGAGAAAAAGGAACCGAGAGTCGAAAATTGTGATGAAATGGACATGTTTGACGATTTTTTTTTCGACTATGAGGATGAGGAAACCCCTACTAAATGCACAGATCCATGTATGTTCACTGTCACATTCATGATTGGAAATAATAGAATTGATAAGGCCATGCTAGACTTAGGAGCAACAATAAATGTTATGCCTTATTCAATCTATACCTCTTTAGAACTAGGACCTTTGAAAAAATCTGAACCTGCTATTCAATTATCAAATAGGTCTACTATGCACCCTAGGGGAATACTTGAGGATGTTCTAGTGAAAGTTGATAAATTGGTCTTTCCTGCTGACTTCTACGTATTTGACATGGAAAATGATAATAAAAGCAGCCATATTCTGTTACAAGTGCATAATAGATGTAAGTGATGGTGCTTTTACTATGGAGCTTGATGGTGAAATAGCTACGTTCAATACTCATGGTTCCATTCTTTCTCCTTTTACTGATTACATTATTGGCATCACCAATCACTTATCACTAGAACAATCACATCTAGTCATTGAGAATTAGTTTAATCTTTAGTTTTAATTTAATTAGTATAATTCACTCACAACCCCATCTTTTAAACTGTTTTTATTTTGATTTTCATTAACACAATAAATCACACCTCCTCGTGGAATCGATCCCTACTCACACTACCACATTTTTGTTATCAATCTTGATGATTGAGTGGGGTTAATTTGGGCATACACGATAAGCGCGACCAGTAACGTTTGACAATATCAAGATATACAACTCCTTATGTTGGGATCTCTGATAATCTCAAGTCGTGAGGATTACATACATTACTATCACTATGAGAATTGCTTATGACACTTATATAACAATCCATGTAGCATTCTCATGGTGGGCCGGTCCAGTACATAGTTCTCTAACATGTACCTTTATATTGATTTAATATCTCATATCCATGACTAAAGTCATCAATCAATATATACTAGTCTTCATGCATTATTGTTATCCTAATTCACGTTAATACTTGACTATGGACTATTCAAGAATAATACATTATTATTCTAAGGGCATTATTATATATATTTATATTACGCAATGAAATAACGTACAATAATGAATTGCCAAAATAAAATATCATATACAATGTATGCCAAAATCAATCATCCAATGTCTGGTTTTTATGGCATATTCCAACAAATATCCCACTTGCCTTAAGATCATTCATACATGTATTTAATGCCTAAGGATCTAGTGTGACGATTATGCTTTTGTTGCGTTAGCGATTTCGTTAGAGGGTCGGAGATATTATTATCAGTTGGTACTTTACAGATTTTTACATCTCCTCTTTCAACGATTTCTATGATGAAATGGAACTCCGAAGTACGTGTTTGGATCGCTGGTGAGATCTGGGTTCCTTAGCCAATGCGGTGGCTCCATTCGTGTCACAATAGAGTTCAATCGGATCTAAAATGCTCGGCACTACCCCAAGATCAGAAATGAATTTCCTTATACAAACAGCCTCCTTAGCGGCATCTGAGGCAGCAATAATTCACCTTCAGTTGTAGAGTCGGCTACTGTCTCTTGCTTTGAACTTTTCCGGCTTATAGAACCGCCATTTAGGCAAAACACATATCCTGACTGCGATCGAAAGTCATCCTTGTCGGTTTGGAAGCTAGAATCAGTGTAACCCATTACATTGAGTTCTTCCTCACCTCCATAAATCAAGAATGTATCCTTAGTTCTTCTCAAGTACTTCAGGATATTCTGTTACAGCGATCCAGTGGCATTCACCTGGATCAACCTGGTATATGCTCGCCATGCTTAAAGTATACGAAACATCGGGACTAGTACATATCACGGCATACATGATAGATCCAATAGCTGACGCATATGGAATCTTACTCATGTGTTGTCTCTCATCTTGTGTTGAATGATACTGATCCTTCTAGAGATAAATCTCATATGTCATAGGCACGAACCCTTTCTTTGATTCTTACATGCTAAACCATTTTAGCACTTTGTCTATGTATGTACTTTGACTTAGGGCAAGTAATGATCTTGATCTATCTCTATAGATCTTGATATCTAACACGTAGGTGGTTTCACCCAAGTATTTCATATAAACGCAATTCCTTAGCCAACTCTTTACAGATTGCAAGGCAGAGATATCATTCTCAATGAGAAGTATGTCATCTACATACAACACTATGAAGATAATTATTCTCCCACTGACCTTCTTGTAGACACAATGTTATTCTACGTTCTTGATGAAACCAAACTCTTTGATTGCATCACCAAAATGAAGATCCAACTCCGAGAAGTTTGCTTCAATCCATAAATGGATCGTTGTAGCTTACATATCTTTTCAGCATCCTTTGGATCAACAAAACCCCCAGGTTGTGTCATGTACACATCCTCAAGTAAGTTTCCATTAAGGAAATTAGTTTTGACATCCATCTGCTAGATTTCATAATCATGAAATGCAGCTATTGCAAGTAAGATCCTGATGGATTTAACCATACCGGCTGGTTAGAATGTTTCATCATTGTGATATCCCTGAAATAATTAATTGCAATTTGGGCATTAATTGTGTTTATATGATTAATTATGATGGTAATTAATTGATTATGTGCTGGATTTAATTAATGTGTTGAAATGCTTAGTCACATGATAGAGTGACCCGGGAGAGCATTTCAGGGTGCATGTTGGGCATGTTGGGAAAATTGTTATTAGCATGATTTATTTGCCATGGCTAGCAATTAATTGGAAATCATGAGTTTAATTGATATTTTGGTGCATTTTGGATTAATGCTTTTAAAAATATCATGTTGGGGTGTTTTATACACCATGGGATTGTGGAATGCATTTTAATTAAACTCAAACCCTTATACCCCAACCCCCACCTTTACCAAATCACTTTACCTTTACCAAACCACCACCCAAACCCTTCCTTTTCTCTTCATTTTCGTTTTTGAGCTTAAGGGTGAAGAGAAATCCTTCCAAAAACCTTGCTTTGTGGAGTTTATTGGGAGATTTGAAGTCCCCAAGAGGTATGGATACCTCATTGTTGATTTTGTAATGTTTTATTTAAGTTTGGTATGGTTTTGAAGGGTTTAAAATGGGTTTGTGTTGGGTTGTTGTGGTTTTGGTTGAATGTTGGATTTATGCTTGTTTTGAGGTGCATTTTGGAGGATTATGATGATATTTTGTTGTGGGTTTTGATGGTTAAGTTTTTGGTATGGGTTGGGAAGGTTTTGGTGTGCTTTAATGGTGAAAATCGCGTGTCTGTGCGAGGCGATCGACCGCCTAAAAAGAGGCGACCGATCGCCTATGGGCAGTAGCAATTTCGCAGGGCAGGCGATCGATCGCCTGAAATGGGGCGACCGATCGCCGAGAGGCAGTAGCCAATTCATGGGTTAGGCGATCGATCGCCATGTTTGGCGCGATCGATCGCCGCGAAGGAAAAATTGAGGCGATCGATCGCCTCGGCGAAGCGATCGATCGCCAGCTGTGGAATTTTGAAAAATGATTTCTTTTGACGAATTTTTGGTATTCGACTATTATTTGGCTTCTAATATGGGGTTGTGTGATTGTGTAGAACCATCCCAGGTAGCAACGCAACCAAGGAACTGAAGCCATATCAATTCCACTTTTGGAAAGGTACGTAGAAGACGTACGGGCACCCAACGGTACATGTATCTAATATACTCATTGTTTATGCATTGTGGATGCGAGTATATATGTGATTATGCATTGTGGATGCAAATACATGTTGAATTATGCATGATGATTGAATATGCATATGATGATTATTGGTGCACATCCCATGAGTCGTGGTCATCCCTTGATGATTTTAATGCTTGCCGCTATTTGGTTTGTTTCCGCTAAATGTGAAGCGAGGGGTGGGAGCGCCGCATGTCACATTTGAGCGTGGTTATCATATAGGGCGAGGAAAGAATATTTGCCGCTCAATGTGAGGCGAGGGGTGGGAGTACCGCATGTCCATTGAAGCGAGGTTATTCTATGCCGCCTATATGTAAATAAGCGAGGGGCATTAAAATACATTGTGATGGACAGACTAGGGATTGGTGACTGGTATTTGGTATTGATGAGATGGTATTATGTCATGACATGTCTAGACCATTAAATAATCTATTGATTATACTCATGAGTTATGGTACAGGGACAACCAAACTGGAAGCGTTTTGAAATGCATGGGAAAACAGGAAGTGTTTTATTGTGATTTATGCATTTACGCTTTATATTCATATTGTGTTGAGTATGAAAGATATTATTGCTCATGTTTGGGAGTTGTCCTTGTAGGTACACTTTTGGCATGATAAGAAGGGCTAAGCGGGTTGAGGTGGTGAGCTTGTGAAGAATTCTTTTGAGAAAGGAAGGACATGATTAATTTTGTATAGTATCTACTCTAGGAGTAGTGTAAAGCTATAATTGATAACATTCATTTGATTTGGGAATGTAACTAATCCATTGATAGTCCTTATTTTTGGCATGTAATTCTTAAGGCTCATAGTCTCAACACGATTATTTCACTCTGATCATTTATATTAGCTCTAATTATGCCTTTAATCCGCACTTAAGGAACTAGGGTCCTTACATTAGTGGTATCAGAGCAGTGGTTAGAGAACCCGGGAACGAGAGAAGGGTAGCCTTAGCATGATTGGCTAGGTGCTTACATTTGAAGTATGTTTATGCATGTGGTGCATATTGATGTATATCATGTTATACTAACATGCTTATTATCCTTCCTGTTATCTAACGGCATAGCATATGTATTTGTTTTGGAATTGTTGTTAACCTTTGTGTTACAGTATGGCTGCTATGAATGCGGGGAACCTTAATGAAGAGGTCGGCGATGTTGGGAGCGTGAACGCTAGCATTGGTCAGGCAAACTCTCTACCTCCACCAGCTGTAGGCATGGAACCAGTGGCTCAGTTATTGCTACCTGGTGAGATTAGCTTGACTCAGTTTCTGTCTTACCACCCGCCCCGGTTTGAGGGAACAGAATCAGGAGAGGAAGCTGAGGAGTGGCTGGAAAGACTTGAGCAGATATTTGTATCGGCTCCTTGTGCTGTTACAGCTTGGCTGAGGCTGGCAAAGTTCCAGTTAGCAAAGAAACCTTTGATGTGGTGGAGGAGCAGGGTAATGGAACTGAGAGCACTGGGTGCTGTGATTGATTGGACGCTCTTCAGAACCCGGTTTCTGAACCGGTACTTCTCCGCAGCGGCGAGACAGACGAAGGAGGATGAGTTTGCAAGTTTGAAACAGGGGGACATGACAGTGTCAGACTATGTCATGCGGTACTCTTCGTTGCTGAGGTATGTTCCCCACATTGCCACCAATGGGCACGCAAAGATGAGGAATTTTATGAAGGGGTTACGACCGGAGCTCTTTGACCGGGTTATCACCAATAACCCCACTTCTTTTGATGATGCTCTCACAAGAGCGGAGCTTGCCGAGATTGGAGTAGGAGCTTATCCTAGTGCTGTGCCACCACAAGTACCACAACAGAGACAAGCTATTGACAGCTTGAGGCCCCGGGGAGAGCCATTTAAACCTCGTGGTGCCTCTTCATCTTCACGGTTCGGTGGGAAGAAATTCTTTGGTAAAAAACAGGAGAACAAGAAGAACAATTGGTCAGCCAACCGAGGGTCTACGCAGGGAAATAGATCGAGGGAGCCAAGGTGCGACAATTGTGGAGGGCCACATTCTTCGAATAAGTGCCCTGCCTGTTATAGCTGTGGCAAGATGGGCCACATCTCTCGGTATTGCCCCACCCGGGGAGGACAGTCAGAGTTTCAGGGCAACAGGCCGAGATTTGATGACAGGAGAGTACACCAGAGGCAGCAGTTTGTGCCTCGACCATCGGGAGGTCAGACAGTGGGACCGTCCCAGGGACAGGTGTATGCGTTGACCAGAGAGCAGGCTCAGGCAGCCCAGAGGAGGTGATCGCCGGTACGTGTCATTTATTTACGTACCCTTCTTTTATTTTGATAGATACAGGTGCCTCCCACTCTTTTGTATCTGTTGGCTTTGTGGAGAGACACCATATGCGCACGTCTTCCTTACCCACGCCTCTTTTGGTCTCGACACCCACTGGAAGAAATGTCGTTGCTGATCAGTTTATGGCAGATTGCCTCATTTATTTTGAGGGCAACGAGTTGAAGGCAGACTTGATTGTGTTGGGCATGTCAGACTTTGACTGCATTGTGGGTATTGATATTCTGAACAGATATCAGGCAGTGGTAGATTGCCGGCAGAAAACAGTGAAGTTCAGACCTGATTTGGGTAGTCGGTGGACGTTTTATGGCAACGGTTCTCGTGCGAAGATTCCGTTGATTTCAGCGATCAAGATGACTCAGCTGTTGGAACGTGGCCACACGGGCTATCTCATCTATGCCGTGGACACGTCTGGGAAGAATAAAGAACTGAGAGTTGAGGATGTGCCAGTGGTAGCAGAATTTGCTGATGTATTCCCAGAGGAGATTCCAGGATTCCCACCGGCTAGAGAAGTTGAGTTTGGGATCGAGTTGTTACCGGGGACATCCGCTGTCTCTCGTGCACCTTACAGGATGGCACCGGCAGAGTTGAGAGAATTGAAGGAGCAGTTGCAGGACCTCCTTGACAAGGGATATATACGCCCGAGCGTATCACCATGGGGCGCACCGGTTCTCTTTGTGAAGAAGAAAGACGGTTCGATGCGGTTGTGCATCGATTACAGGCAACTGAATAAGGCCACAGTAAAGAACAAGTATCCTCTCCCAAGGATCGATGACTTGTTTGATCAGTTGCAAGGTACCAGACTTTATAGCAAGATTGATTTGAGGTCCGGGTATCACCAGATTCAAGTCAGGAAGGAAGATGTTCAGAAGACAGCATTCCGGACTCGATATGGACATTATGAGTTCCTAGTGATGCCGTTCGGCGTGACGAATGCTCCAGCGGTCTTTATGAGTCTGATGAACAGAGTGTTTCAGCCGTATCTTGATCAGTTCGTCATCGTGTTCATCGACGACATTCTCATATATTCCCGGAGCGAGGAAGAGCACGTGAAACACTTGAGGACAGTGCTCCAGATTCTCCGAGATCACCAGTTGTATGCCAAGCTCAGCAAGTGCGAATTTTGGTTGAGCAGTGTAGTATTTCTGGGGCATGTCATATCGAGCAGCGGAATATCAGTGGATCCCAGGAAGATTGAAGCTGTGATGGAGTGGGCTGCACCCACTTCTGTGCCTGAGATACGGAGCTTCCTTGGTTTGGCCGGTTATTATCGACGCTTCGTCGAGGGCTTTACGAAGATTGCCAAGCCGTTGACACAGTTGACCCAGAAGGGAGTACCATTCTTTTGGTCAGAAGCTTGTGAGGAGAGCTTCCAGGAGTTGAAGCACCGTTTGGCCACGACGCCAGTGTTAGTGATCCCTACGGAAAACTCCAAATTTGTTTTGTATACCGATGCATCACTTCAGGGCCTTGGGTGTGTACTGATGCAAGATAAGCATGTGGTAGCTTATGCATCGAGGCAGTTGAAGCCGCATGAGACCAGATACCCAGTCCATGACTTGGAATTGGCAGCTATCATCTTCGCCCTGAAGATTTGGAGGCATTATTTGTATGGTACGTCGTTTACCATTTACACGGATCACAAGAGCCTCAAGTTTTTATTCACTCAGGCGGAGCTGAACATGAGGCAGAGAAGGTGGATGGACTTACTCAAGGACTATGATTGTGAGATTGAGTACCATCCTGGAAAAGCTAATTTGACAGCAGACGCTTTGAGCCGGAAAGTGAGGAGTTCTGCTGAGGACGTCATCCATTTGTCGGCCATGATGACCTCCTATTGCTATCTGGGCTATGATTTTGACGTAGATGCATCGCCTGTGCATGTATCGACCTTGTTAGCTGAGCCGGATATCTATGAGAACATCAGGAGAGCTCAGAGGTCAGATGGTGAGGTTCAGAGATGGTTATCTTTAGTACATCTTGGTCAGCCAACGAAGTTCAGAGTGGCTGAGAACGGATCTTTGAGATTGGGTAGCCGTTGGGTGGTTCCGAGTACGCCGGAGTTGCGTAGAGGGATCTTGAAGCGAGCTCATAGTAGCAGACTTAGCATCCACCCAGGCGGGAAAAAGATGTATAAAGATCTACGTGGTCAGTTTTGGTGGAAGAGGATGAAGAGTGATGTCGTCGCTCTTGTTAAGAGGTGCTTAATCTGCCAGCAAGTTAATGCAGAGAGACAGAGACCTGGCGGCGAGTTGAGAAGCTTGGAGATACCGAAGTGGAAGTGGGAACACATTTCCATGGACTTCGTGACTCACATGCCGAGGAGTACTTCAGGCTTTGATGCTATTTGGGTGATTGTGGATCGATTGACTAAGGTAGCTCATTTCATTCTCTATAGCATGACTTTTACCTTTTTGAGGATGGCGCAGTTGTATATTCGAGATGTGGTGAGATTGCATGGGATCCCCATTTCCATAGTGTCGGATCGAGATCCACGATTCACATCTCATTTTTGGGAAGGTCTTCAGTCAGCCTTGGGAACTGAAGTTAGACTGGGCACTGCTTATCATCCTCAGACGGATGGCCAGACCGAGCGTACTATCCAGACACTCGAGGACATGTTGAGAGCTTGCGTATTGGAGTTCGATGTCTCTTGGCAAGATTCAGTGGCCTTGGTAGAGTTTTCTTATAATAACAGCTACCAGGCAAGCATACAGATGGCTCCTTTTGAAGCTCTTTATGGCAGACGGTGTAGATCACCCTTGTGCTGGGATGATTTAGACCGCAAATCGGTCGGAGGACCGGAGTTGATTCGGGAAATGGAAGAGAAGATAAAGATGATAAGGCAGAAAATGAAAGCAGCCCAGGACAGACAGGCAGCTTATGCGAATAAACGGCGGAGACCGTTGGAATTTCAGTTGGGAGATAAGGTCTTTTTGAAGATCTCGCCTTTCAGAGGCGTTGTGCGATTTGGGATGCGCGGGAAACTGTCTCCGAGGTATGTTGGACCGTACGAGATTTTGCAGCGCATTGGCACCTTAGCTTACCGACTGGCTTTGCCACCTTCTTTATCTGGTATACATGATGTGTTTCATGTATCGATGCTGCGGAAGTATGAGCCGGATCCATCTCATGTGTTACAGCCTTCCGAGGTCCAGTTGGAATCCGATGTGTCTTATGTGGAACGGCCTGTTAGAATTTTGGATCGAGCAGACCGTAGACTTCGGAACAAAGTGATACCTATGATCAAGGTTCAGTGGGATCGCAGGGGTGTCGAGGAGGCTACGTGGGAGACGGAGCGGCATATGGTGCAGCACTACCCGGAACTATTCTCTGGTATGTGATTATGTTTAGTTTCTTTTGGGGGTAAGTGCATGTGATTTCGAGGACGAAATCTTATAAGTAGGGGAGTATTGTGATATCCCTGAAATAATTAATTGCAATTTGGGCATTAATTGTGTTTATATGATTAATTATGATGGTAATTAATTGATTATGTGATGGATTTATTTAATGTGTTGAAATGCTTAGTCACATGATAGAGTGACCCGGGAGAGCATTTCAGGGTGCATGTTGGGCATGTTGGGAAAATTGTTATTAACATGATTTATTTGCCATGGCTAGCAATTAATTGGAAATCATGAGTTTAATTGATATTTTGGTGCATTTTGGATTTATGCTTTTAAAAATATCATGTTGGGGTGTTTTATACACCATGGGATTGTGGAATGCATTTTAATTTGTGGGGTCTTCCCACCTTAACAGTGATTAAAAGACATAAGAAAGACTAATCATGCATTAAGGTAACATCTTAAGGTTTTGGTTGTTACACGAGCTAACAGGATTACAGGCCAAAATACAAAACTTCAAAAATAATTCATTACATTCTAAAAGAATGTCATTTAGATTTACACTACTCCTAGAGTAGATACTAATCATAACTTGAATCCTATGCATTCATGTGTCCCTAGTAGCTCACTGCCTCAACCCGACCCTTAGTCCTTTCGTCCAAAAGTGTACCTACAGGGACAACACATCATGAGCATATACAATCTTACTTATCATCGTAAAAACATCATAGCAAATGCATGAAATAATTGTTAAGCAAATATGCTGGATTTCTCATTAACTTCTTATTGTTGTCCCTGACTTATAATCATGCATATGGGGCATCTTACCCCCGTGGCATCTTACCACAATATCATCGTATGACCTCTTACCATATGGGGCATCTTACCCCGTGGCTTCTTACCACAATAACATCGCATGGCTTCTTACCATGTGGGGCATCTTACCCCGTGGTATCTTACCACAATACATCGCATGACCTCTTACCATGTGGGGCATCTTACCCCGTGGCATCTTACCACAATACATCGCATGGCCTCTTACCATGTGGGGCATCTTACCCCGTGGCTTCTTACCACAATTACATCGTGTAAACATCATCATATAAGCATCGTATAAGCATCATCATATAAACATCGTACGAACTTCATCGTATAGACATCGTATAAACATCATCGTGTAAACATCGTATAAACATCATCATTTCATCGTGAATACTCATGCAATAAAAGCATAGTTGTAGTATAAAGATGTGTGTTACCGTCCGATGCCCGTACGCCTCTTACGCACCTTTTCAAAAGGAGGAGGAGTCAACAGACTTTATCTCCTTGATGGTGCTGGTACCTGGGGTGGTTCTACAAGACCACATAATACCATATTAGATGCTTCAAAACCATCTCACATCATAAACTTAACAAAATAATACATCATTATATTTTTCAACTTTCTGCCTCTCTCGATCGATCGGCCCAAGGTCTCGATCGATCGAGACACTGTGCACAAACAGTGCCTTAGCATCCTGCCTCGCTCGATCGATCGAACATTTTACCGATCGATCGAGGAGCTTCACCGATCGATCGAGAAATCCTTCGATCGATCGACATCAAAATTTCAAAACATGCTTTAGACTTTCTGTCTCGCTCGATCGATCGGGACCAAATCTCGATCGATCGAGAGCTCTGAAAAAATCGGGATTTTCCCCAGATTTTTGAGCACCTCTTTTCATACCATCTTTTCTACTTCATAACACATCTATCATGCTGAAACAAACATGTGAAGAACTTCATAAAATATCCATGTAAGCTCTTAAATCGAAGGTTTAACAAAACCTAAGCTAACATGCATCATAACATCATCATAATCTTCATCCTCAACCAACTTTAAACAGAAACAGAGTATGCTTATCTTTTTCCAGATTTTCGAGCATATAGTTTCATAACAAGAAATCTATCACATAAATCATGTAAAAAGCTCGAACAACCATGCTAGTAGTTACTTAATACTACAATGTAAGCATTCATAACAAGGTTTCACCCAAACCTATACTTAGCATGCTTTAAAATCATCCCACCAAACCCAAACTCAGCCAAAACTCCGAAAAACAGAGTAAGACTTACCCCTCTACTTTTGCTCCTCTTTTCGCAAGGTTTTTAACACTCTTCAAACCAAGCTTTTCTTCCCTTCCCCAGCAGCTTACATGCACGATTTGGGAGAGAAATAGAGAGAGGAGGTGGAGTAAAGTTGGCCGGAGGTGGAGTGAAGAAAGGAGAAGGGAGTATGGGCTGCCAAGTGGGGGTGTAGGGTGCAATTGGGGGAGGGTGGTGACCGAGTGGGTGGGGGGTGGTGTGGGTAGGGTGGTCATGTGGTGTCTAATTGTGTCCCGGTATTTAGTACGATGTATTAAAATATCCTCACTCGATATTTTCTAACTTCATTTAATTAATACATCCCTTTAAAACACCCAACATGCCCCCTAAATCATATCATCATAACATAAATCGTGGCCCCCAATTTAAATACACCATAACCCTTAAACACATCATAATTCATCATCATAGAACATAATCATATTACATTTCGGGGGTATTACATTACTCCCCTACTTATAAGATTTCGTCCTCGAAATCCACATGCATCATCATATCGAAACTAAATATAAAAACATACCAGAGAATAGTTCCGGATAGTGCTGCACCATATGCCGTTCCGTCTCCCATGTAGCCTCCTCGACACCCCGACGATCCCACTGAACTTTGACCATCGGTAGAACTTTACTTCGTAGTCTGCGATCCTCTCGATCCAGAATTCTGATTGGTCGCTCAACGTAGGACACATCTGAGTCTAACTGCACTTCAGTAGGCTGTAAGATATGAGACGGGTCTGGCTCATACTTCCTTAACATAGAGACATGGAAAACATCGTGTATGCCAGATAAAGATGGCGGTAGAGCCAAACGATAGGCTAATGTACCGATACGCTGTAAAACTTCATATGGCCCAACATACCTCGGAGATAACTTTCCCCGCATCCCAAAACGAACCACACCCCTGAAGGGCGATATCTTTAAGAAGACCCTGTCTCCTAACTGGAATTCTAGTGGTCGTCGCCGCTTATTGGCATAGGCCGCTTGCCTATCTTGGGCCGCTTTCATCTTTTGGCGTATCATCTTAATCTTACCTTCCATATCCTTGATCATATCCGGTCCTCCGACCGCTTTGCTAGTCAAGTCCTCCCAATACAGCGGTGACCAACATCGTCGTCCATACAGAGCTTCAAAAGGGGTCATTTGAATGCTCGCTTGATAACTGTTGTTATAGGAGAACTCTACCAGCGGCACTGAATCCTGCCACGGAGTATCAAACTCCAGAATACATGCCCTCAACATGTCTTCGAGCGTCTGAATGGTACGCTCTGTTTGGCCGTCTGTCTGAGGGTGATAGGCCGTACTCAGTCTCACCTCTGTGCCCAAAGCTGTCTGAAGACCCTCCCAGAAATGTGAAGTGAACCTCGGGTCCCTGTCAGACACTATCGAGACTGGAATACCATGCAATCTCACAACATCCCGTATATACATCTGGGCCATCTTCAAGTATGTATACGACATACTGTAAGGGATGAAATGAGCCGTCTTCGTCAGCCTATCTACGACCACCCAGATCGCGTCAAATCCTGAGGCCGTCCTCGGCAAGTGGGTCACGAAGTCCATAGATATATGCTCCCACTTCCATTCAGGCACCTCTAAGCTCTTCAGCTCACCACCAGGCCTCTGCCTCTCTGCCTTTACCTGCTGGCAGATCAAACATCTTTTAACAAAAATGATTACCTCACGCTTCATGCGTCTCCACCAGAATTGATCGCATAGATCTTTGTACATCTTCTTTCCCCCTGGGTGGATACTGAAACGACTACTGTGAGCCCGCTCCAATATTCCTCTACGCAGCCCTGGTGCATCTGGGACTACCCATCGGTTGTCCAGTCTCAAAGAATCATCCTCAGCCACTCTGAACTTGGATGGCTGACCTTGAAGTACCAATGATGTCCATCTTTGAACCTCACTATCTGACTTCTGGGCCTTCCTGATCGCCTCAAATATGTCTGGCTCCGCCAATAAGGTCGACACTCGCATAGGCGACGTGTCTACATCGAAGTCATAGCCCAGATGGCAATAAGAAGTCATTAAGGCTGACAAATACATGACATCCTCTGCAGTACTCTTCACCTTCCGACTTAAGGCATCTGCTATCAGATTCGCTTTACCTGGATGGTACTCAATTTCACAATCATAGTCTTTGAGCAAATCCATCCACCTTCTTTGCCTCATATTCAACTCTGCCTGGGTGAATAAGAACTTCAGGCTCTTATGATCCGTATATATAGTGAAGGACGTGCCATACAAGTAATGCCTCCAGATTTTTAAGGCAAATATGATGGCCGCCAGTTCCAAATCATGCACTGGATACCTGGTTTCATGTGGCTTCAGTTGCCTCGATGCATAAGCCACTACATGCTTATCTTGCATCAACACACAGCCTAAACCCTGTAATGACGCATCCGTATACAAGGCGAATCTCTTATCTTCAGACGGAATCACCAACACAGGCGCTGTAGTCAAACGACGCTTCAGCTCTTGGAAGCTTTCCTCACAAGCTTCAGACCAAAAGAAGGGGACTCCTTTCCGAGTCAGCTGTGTCAGGGGTTTGGCAATCTTCGAAAAACCCTCGACGAAACGTCGGTAATATCCTGCCAAACCGAGAAAACTCCTTATCTCAGGTACAGAAGTGGGTGCAGCCCACTCCATCACAGCTTCAATCTTCCTTGGATCCACAGATATCCCGTGGCTAGATATGACATGGCCTAAGAATACCACGCTGTCCAACCAGAACTCGCACTTGCTAAGCTTTGCATACAACTGATGATCCCTAAGGATCTGAAGCACTGTCCTCAAGTGCCTTACATGCTCTTCTTCAGTCCGAGAGTAAATAAGTATGTCGTCAATGAAGACTATGACGAACTGATCCAAATATGACTGGAACACCCTGTTCATCAAACTCATGAAGACAGCTGGGGCATTCGTCACCCCAAAAGGCATGACCAGGAATTCATAGTGCCCATATCTAGTCCTGAAAGCCGTCTTCTGAACATCATCTTCTCTTACTCGAATCTGATGGTACCCCGACCTCAGATCGATCTTACTGTAGAGCCTCGTACCCTGCAACTGATCGAACAAGTCATCGATCCTCGGAAGTGGATACTTGTTCTTTACTGTAGCTTTGTTCAACTGCCTATAGTCAATGCATAGACGCATCGATCCATCTTTCTTCTTAACAAATAAGACAGGCGCACCCCATGGTGATACGCTAGGGCGTATGTAGCCTTTGTCTAGGAGCTCTTGCAATTGAATCTTTAGTTCTCTTAGCTCCGCTGGTGCCATCCTATACGGGGCACGAGAAATTGCAGGCGTCCCTGGTAGTAACTCAATCCCAAACTCAACCTCTCTCGTCGGTGGGAATCCGGGAATCTCCTCCGGAAAGACATCAGGAAACTCCGCCACTACGGGCACATCCTCAACCTTTAATTCCTTCCTCTTATCCGTCATATCAACATCATAGATAAGATATCCCGCATGACCTCGTTCCAATAGCTGTGCCATCTTGACAGCAGATATTAACGGAATCTTCGGACGGGAACCATCCCCATAAAATGTCCACTGGACTCCCAATACAGATCTAAATCGGACAGTCCTCTGCCTGCAGTCTACCACTGCCTGATACTTGTTCAGAATATCGATGCCCACAATGCAATCGAAGTCTGTCATTCCCAGCATAATCAAATCTGATCTTAGCTCATTATCCTCAAAATAAATGAGGCCATCAAAGACAATCTGATCCGTAGTCAAACTCCTTCCAGCAGGGGTCGAGACCATAAGAGGCATGGGGGACGGAGAAGTGCATATGTGGTGCCTTTCAACAAAACTCGTCGACACAAAAGAGTGTGACGCACCTGTGTCTATCAATATAAGAGCAGGGTGCGTAAATAAAAGACACGTACCCGCTATAACCTCCTCCGGAGCCGCTGAAGCCTGCTCCCTTGTCAATGCATAGACCTGTCCTTGAGGTGGCCCCATAGGCTGACCTCCATACTGTCGCGGCACAAATGGTGGTCTGTGCTGTGCTGTCCTATCCGCAGGCCTCCCCGCAGGACCCTGTTGACTTCCCCTGTTGGGACACTGTCTAGCAAAGTGGCCCTTGTCACCACAAACATAGCATCCTATACAATCTTTCGTCAGATGTGGTTGCCCACAAAGAGTGCATTGGACCTTCCCGGATCTGCCCTGAGACTGCCCCCTTCCAGATGGGGCATCACTCCTTCGGTTTCCTTTCCATCTATTGTCAGACCTCTTACCACTGAACCTGGACGCCGATGTGTTTCCTCTTGATTTGAACTGTTCACCCCTTGGCTTCAAATCATCATGAGTGGATTTCTGAGGGGGTGCTGGCGGTGGTACAACATCAGGGTATGCACCCACTCCCAGTTCGGCTAGCTCAGCCCGTGAGAGTGCATCGTCAAAGCAAGTAGGGCCATAAGTAATCACCCTATCGTACAGCTCCGGCCTCAAGCCCTTCATAAAGTTTCTCATCTTTGCTTGAGTGCTCGTGGCGATGTGAGGCACATATCTGAGTAAGAAGCAAAACTGAAGAGCATAATCTGACACTGACATATTACCTTGCTTGAGGTGAGTGAATTCATCTTCCTTAGCCTGTCGTGCAGCAGCCGAGAAATAACGATTCAGAAAGCGAGTTCGAAACATTTTCCAATTAACTTCATGACCTTGAGCCTGTTGTTCTACCACGGTGGTCTTCCACCACATTAGCGCCTTCTTGGCCAATTGGAACTCTGCTAACCGTATCCATGCTGTCTTCGCACATGGGACTGCCACAAAGATCTGCTCTATTCTTTCTAACCATTCCTCGGCTCGTTCCCCAGTTTCGGTTCCTTCAAAGGTTGGGGGTCGGTAAGCAAGAAACTGAGTTAAGCTTAGCTCCCCTGGCAACAATTGTTGTTCGGACGGTTCATCATCAAAAGCTGGCGGGGGTAGGGGATTCGTACGCCCCGCACTTGCATTAACGCTCACTGCGTCACCTACCTCCACGTTTGCTGCCATACTGCAACGCAAGGGTTAACAACAAGATCCAAAAGCAGTTCATATATACATCGTTAGAAAGGCATAACATGTTAGCATAACAGTCATATACTTCATATGTAGCTTATGCGCAAAACATGTTTAAAAGTAAGCACCTAGCCAACTTATTGCTAAGGCTACCCTTCACTCATTCCCGGGTTATCTAACCACTGCTCTGATACCACTAATGTGGGGTCTTCCCACCTTAACAGTGATTAAAAGACATAAGAAGGACTAATCATGCATTAAGGTAACATCTTAAGGTTTTGGTTGTTACACGAGCTAACAGGATTACAGGCCAAAATACAAAACTTCAAAAATAATTCATTACATTCTAAAAGAATGTCATTTAGATTTACATTACTCCTAGAGTAGATACTAATCATAACTTGAATCCTATGCATTCCTATGTCCCTAGTAGCTCACTGCCTCAACCCGACCCTTAGTCCTTTCGTCCAAAAGTGTACCTACAGGGACAACACATCATGAGCATATACAATCTTACTTATCATCGTAAAAACATCATAGCAAATGCATGAAATAATTGTTAAGCAAATATGCTGGATTTCTCATTAACTTCTTATTGTTGTCCCTGACTTATAATCATGCATATGGGGCATCTTACCCCCGTGGCATCTTACCACAATATCATCGTATGACCTCTTACCATATGGGGCATCTTACCCCGTGGCTTCTTACCACAATAACATCGCATGGCTTCTTACCATGTGGGGCATCTTACCCCGTGGCATCTTACCACAATACATCGCATGGCCTCTTACCATGTGGGGCATCTTACCCCGTGGCATCTTACCACAATACATCGCATGGCCTCTTACCATGTGGGGCATCTTACCCCGTGGCTTCTTACCACAATTACATCGTGTAAACATCATCATATAAGCATCGTATAAGCATCATCATATAAACATCGTACGAACTTCATCGTATAGACATCGTATAAACATCATCGTGTAAACATCGTATAAACATCATCATTTCATCGTGAATACTCATGCAATAAAAGCATAGTTGTAGTATAAAGATGTGTGTTACCGTCCGATGCCCGTACGCCTCTTACGCACCTTTTCAAAAGGAGGAGGAGTCAACAGACTTTATCTCCTTGATGGTGCTGGTACCTGGGGTGGTTCTACAAGACCACATAATACCATATTAGATGCTTCAAAACCATCTCACATCATAAACTTAACAAAATAATACATCATTATATTTTTCAACTTTCTGCCTCTCTCGATCGATCGGCCCAAGGTCTCGATCGATCGAGACACTGTGCACAAACAGTGCCTTAGCATCCTGCCTCGCTCGATCGATCGAACATTTTACCGATCGATCGAGGAGCTTCACCGATCGATCGAGAAATCCTTCGATCGATCGACATCAAAATTTCAAAACATGCTTTAGACTTTCTGTCTCGCTCGATCGATCGGGACCAAATCTCGATCGATCAAGAGCTCTGAAAAAATCGGGATTTTCCCCAGATTTTTGAGCACCTCTTTTCATACCATCTTTTCTACTTCATAACACATCTATCATGCTGAAACAAACATGTGAAGAACTTCATAAAATATCCATGTAAGCTCTTAAATCGAAGGTTTAACAAAACCTAAGCTAACATGCATCATAACATCATCATAATCTTCATCCTCAACCAACTTTAAACAGAAACAGAGTATGCTTATCTTTTTCCAGATTTTCGAGCATATAGTTTCATAACAAGAAATCTATCACATAAATCATGTAAAAAGCTCGAACAACCATGCTAGTAGTTACTTAATACTACCATGTAAGCATTCATAACAAGGTTTCACCCAAACCTATACTTAGCATGCTTTAAAATCATCCCACCAAACCCAAACTCAACCAAAACTCCGAAAAACAGAGTAAGACTTACCCCTCTACTTTTGCTCCTCTTTTCGCAAGGTTTTTAACACTCTTCAAACCAAGCTTTTCTTCCCTTCCCCAGCAGCTTACATGCACGATTTGGGAGAGAAATAGAGAGAGGAGGTGGAGTAAAGTTGGCTGGAGGTGGAGTGAAGAAAGGAGAAGGGAGTATGGGCTGCCAAGTGGGGGTGTAGGGTGCAATTGGGGGAGGGTGGTGACCGAGTGGGTGGGGGTGGTGTGGGTAGGGTGGTCATGTGGTGTTTAATTGTCCCGGTATTTAGTACGATGTATTAAAATATCCTCACTCGATATTTTCTAACTTCATTTAATTAATACATCCCTTTAAAACACCCAACATGCCCCCTAAATCATATCATCATAACATAAATCGTGGCCCCCAATTTAAATACACCATAACCCTTAAACACATCATAATTCATCATCATAGAACATAATCATATTACATTTCGGGGGTATTACATAATTAAACTCAAACCCTTATACCCCAACCCCCACCTTTACCAAATCACTTTACCTTTACCAAACCACCACCCAAACCCTTCCTTTTCTCTTCATTTTCGTTTTTGAGCTTAAGGGTGAAGAGAAATCCTTCCAAAAACCTTGATTTGTGGAGTTTATTGGGAGATTTGAAGTCCCCAAGAGGTATGGATACCTCATTGTTGATTTTGTAATGTTTTATTTAAGTTTGGTATGGTTTTGAAGGGTTTTAAAATGGGTTTGTGTTGGGTTGTTGTGGTTTTGGTTGAATGTTGGATTTATGCTTGTTTTGAGGTGCATTTTGGAGGATTATGATGATATTTTGTTGTGGGTTTTGATGGTTAAGTTTTTGGTATGGGTTGGGAAGGTTTTGGTGTGCTTTAATGGTGAAAATCGCGTGTCTGTGCGAGGCATCGACCGCCTAAAAAGAGGCGACCGATCGCCTATGGGCAGTAGCAATTTCGCAGGGCAGGCGATCGATCGCCTGAAATGGGGCGACCGATCGCCGAGAGGCAGTAGCCAATTCATGGGTTAGGCGATCGATCGCCATGTTTGGCGCGATCGATCGCCGCGAAGGAAAAATTGAGGCGATCGATCGCCTCAGCGAAGCGATCAATCGCCAGCTGTGGAATTTTGAAAAATGATTTCTTTTGACGAATTTTTGGTATTCGACTATTATTTGGCTTCTAATATGGGGTTGTGTGATTGTGTAGAACCATCCCAGGTAGCAACGCGACCAAGGAACTGAAGCCATATCAATTCCACTTTTGGAAAGGTACGTAGAAGACGTACGGGCACCCAACGGTACATGTATCTAATATACTCATTGTTTATGCATTGTGGATGCGAGTATATATGTGATTATGCATTGTGGATGCAAATACATGTTGAATTATGCATGATGATTGAATATGCATATGATGATTATTGGTGCACATCCCATGAGTCGTGGTCATCCCTTGATGATTTTAATGCTTGCCGCTATTTGGTTTGTTTCCGCTAAATGTGAAGCGAGGGGTGGGAGCGCCGCATGTCACATTTGAGCGTGGTTATCATATAGGGCGAGGAAAGAATATTTGCCGCTCAATGTGAGGCGAGGGGTGGGAGTACCGCATGTCCATTGAAGCGAGGTTATTCTATGCCGCCTATATGTAAATAAGCGAGGGGCATTAAAATACATTGTGATGGACAGACTAGGGATTGGTGACTGGTATTTGGTATTGATGAGATGGTATTATGTCATGACATGTCTAGACCATTAAATAATCTATTGATTATACTCATGAGTTATGGTACAGGGACAACCAAACTGGAAGCGTTTTGAAATGCATGGGAAAACAGGAAGTGTTTTATTGTGATTTATGCATTTACGCTTTATATTCATATTGTGTTGAATATGAAAGATATTATTGCTCATGTTTGGGGGTTGTCCTTGTAGGTACACTTTTGGCATGATAAGAAGGGCTAAGCGGATTGAGGTGGTGAGCTTGTGAAGAATTCTTTTGAGAAAGGAAGGACATGATTAATTTTGTATAGTATCTACTCTAGGAGTAGTGTAAAGCTATAATTGATAACATTCATTTGATTTGGGAATGTAACTAATCCATTGATAGTCCTTATTTTTGGCATGTAATTCTTAAGGCTCATAGTCTCAACACGATTATTTCACTCTGATCATTTATATTAGCTCTAATTATGCATTTAATCCGCACTTAAGGAACTAGGGTCCTTACAATCATAGTCAATACCACAATTTTTTCTGAAACCTTTAGCAACCAGACGCCCTTTAAAGGTATACACATTACCATCCATGTCAGTTTTCTTCCTGAAAATCCATTTGCACTCTATGGGTGTCACCCCTTCAGGTGGATCAACCAAAGTCCATACTTGGTTTACATACATGGATTCCATCTCAGATTTCATGGCCTCTTGCCATTTCTCAGAATCAGGGCCCATTATAGCTTCTTGGTAGGTTGAAGGCTCATCCTGATCAACGAGTAGTAAGTCACCTTGTCGAGTCACAAGAAATCCATATATCAATGGCTCATGGTGTACTCTTACAGACCAACACTGGGATTGTGTCTCTTGAGCAGGCATTACGTCCACAACAACTTGTGGTTCACGTTCCACAACAACTTGTGGTGACTGCTATGTTTCCATCTCAATATCATGTTCAGTGCTTGTTGTAGTTGTTGTACTTCATCGAGTTCTATTGGTCTCCACTGGTTCTTTTAGAAATAAATTCTCTTAAGACAGATGTCCGAGCAACAACAACTTTGTTCTCGGTGGGATACTAGAACTATTATCATTTTGTTTCATTAGGATACCCCACAAATAAGCACTTATCACATTTGGGTCCAAGTTTGTTGGAAGTATGAAGTCTTATGTAGGCTTCACAACCCCAAATCTTCATAAAAGACATGCTGCTACTTCATATCTCGTATGTCGTCTTTTCAACTGATTTAGATGGAACACGGTTCAATATACATATTGATGTTTCTAAAGCTTGTCCCCAAAAGGAAATTGGAATATCTGCATGACTCATCATTGGTCGAACCATGTCCAACAAAATTTGATTTCTCCTTTCAGATACACGATTGTATTGCGGCGTATATGGAGGAGTGAGTTATGGGATGATCCCACACTCCTTTAGATAGTCATGAAACTCGTAGCTAAAGTATTCACCTCCTCGACCTGATCGAAGAACTATGATAATTTTGCCTAGCTGGTTTTGTACTTCGTTCTTGAATTCTTGAACTTTTTAAAAGTTTCAGATTTATGTTTCATTCGGTACACATACTCATATCTACTGAAGTCATCAGTACACGTAACGAAGTATTGAAACCCTTCTCTAGCATGTGTGTTTATTGGGCCACATACATCACATGTATCAGACTTAAAAAGTCTTTTGCCCTTTCACCATGTCCCTTGAAAGGGCTTTGGTCATCTTGCCCATTAAACAAGATTCACATGTCTCATATGATTCAAAATCCAATGAGTCCCAAATTCCATCATTTCAAAGTTTGGATATGTGATTCTCATTTATATGGCCTAAGCGACAATGCGAGATGTAAGTTGGATTAGAATCATTGGTTTTAATCCTTGTAGTATTTATGTTAAAGCAGACATATCAAAATTAGAATATAAATACCATTAATCAATTGTGCATTACCATAAAACAAATCATTCAAATAAATGGAGCAACATTTATCCTTTATTAAAAATGAAAAACCCACATGTCCAAACAAGAAATATAAATTATATTTTTAGTAATGGAAGGCACAAAATAACAGTCTTGTAATTATAAAAAAGTCCAGTTAATAAATAAGTTCATATAGCTAATGCAGCAACTCTTGCTCTATTTTCCACTCGTATGTCAACTTCGCCTTTAGTCAGTGTTCTACTCCTTTTGAGTTCTTGCACATTAACACAAATGTGAGAACCACATCCAGTATCTAATATCCATGATGTATAAGTAGATAAATATATTTCTATAACAAAATTTTCTGAAGTATAAGTCACGCTTCTCTTCGTCCTTTTGAATTCACGAATTCCAACAGGGCTTCCTTCTACCATTCTGCGCCGATATAATGCTTTAGATACGCGATACCTCTCTTTTCTGGCTTGTTGTTGGTAAAGTTGCTTCAGATGTTCAATCATATTGAACACATCCATTTCCTCATGTTGCTTCTGAAGCTCAGAGGTCATGGTTGCAAGCATGAGACAACCAACATCCAGAGCGTCAATTTTTATGCTTCTTGTAAGCATCCCTAATGCCCCTTGCGGCCGTAGCATGAGGTCCCTCAGTAGGTAAGGATTCCTCTATGACATATTGTTTTTTTCTCTTGTTTGAGGACAATCCTCAGATTTCTATACCAGTCTAGAAAATTTGTCACATTCAATTTGTCCTTCTCATGGACTGATCGCAGTGAAAATGTATTAGTAACATTATAGGATGCCATGGATATCTACAATATGATATGCAAAATAAGTATTATGATTTTAGTCATTTAATAAGGTCTTTTATTAAATGAAACTCCCACTATTTTGCTAAAATCAACAACCCTCATAAGCTATTAGTGGGCTAAGATCCATATTTTCACCTAACCATGAGTTAGCTTTGGCTAATCACCCATGACTCGGTTATTTAGGTAAACAACACTTGTTAATTACATCACATGTAACTCTTGGACGATTGGGTGAACAACACTTTGTTCTAATTCATCTACTGGATTATTACCCAACCTCATGCCTCTAGATTCCCAATCCTATTGAAATAATGCTAGTTAAGTCGAACCCAATTTATAATCACATGGATATGACTTTTATCCTATCGCGCCTTACTAAGATTGTCAGGGTACTTTGCTTTGGCAAACCTACACATGTTCAATCGAAGTCTTGACGAGTACTATTCATTGGAAGGCATCAATCTTGACTTAATATTATTAGAGGGATTTTATTTAAAAGATCTCATGATTTTATTAATATTGAATATGAAACCATATTTATTATTAACAATTTACCCATATGATTTTATCATCTATCAATAGTATGCAGCATACCATGCATCTCATACATCAGCATAAAATAAACGTGACATGGTTATAGCCCGAACTACAGATTTTCTCAAGCCAATGAGAAAATCAAGTGGTCAACCTAGGGTAACTTTTCCAAGCACCATAGTGGTCTCGCATTAATGGTCACCTCGCCTTGTGCTCTTTATCCATCTCCATAGATCTCCATCAACTATTGCTAAAACTATACTACATAATAATTACATGAAGAATCCTCGAGTTACATTCGAGGGGAGCATAGGGGAGAGGGAATACAATCAGAAAATCGAGAAGGCACGACACACATGCTGTATTAAAATTACTATCATTCACAAAATTCCAATCTAACTGATCATTGGCTATAACCATGCAACATGCTCAAACAACACATAAAACATGCTAGGACATAATAATTAATGAATTAAATTATAAACCCTTTAAAATTTGAATTCTTGGCTGATAAACTGTGATTAAAACCAATAGACTTAAATGGGAAAAGATTATTGTGCTCTACAACAACGGTGTTTGTTGCCTCGGTTGCCCGCACACAGGATCTCGTCGTCCGCACAAAGGACCTCGGTCGCCCAACCATGGTGGTCGGTCGCCCGCCCAGAGTCTCAGTCCATCACCTAGACAGGGTCTCGGTCCCCCACCCATGGTGGTCGGTCCCCGCCTAGACAGGGTCTTGGTCCCCCGCCCATGGTGGTCGTCGCCCTCCCATGTGTGCTCGGTCGCCCGCCCATGATGGCTAGGTTGCCCGTATACAGTGGCTCGGTCGCTCGCAGACGGTGGCTCGGTCGCCCGCACACATATGTATCTTATACATATATCAAAACAATCGTAAATATATCATGTATACTTTACGAAGATAGTTTCCATATACATATACATATCTCATATGACCTTATAATCATATATAACATATCTCATATGTTCTTATATTTTAACTGTTACAGTTTCTCAGATTTAGCATGAATATAAAACTCAAAATATGATAATACGATTTATCACATAACCCGATATGGGGTTTCATACACGACTCTGATACCACTGTTAGGATCCGATAGCACACGCAGCGGAATAAATAAATAAAATCGATTGCACTAAGGATCTATACAAAGAAAACCATATCGGTGTCTAAGCATTATACATTTGTAGCGTGTTTGATGCAGTATCCTCGATGAAAAACGTCCAGGAGTCACGAGCAAAACTTCACAGCTTTGCCTCTACGGTATCCACACGATCAGATCGCATAAAGGAACATTGAATTATCAAGGTGCTAGCCTTGAAAATTCAACAAAGAAGGTGACGGTTGTACCTTTTGTTGAAAGCTTGTGAATCTGGTATACACCTTTTGTTAATCGCTTGTTAATCTCAATTAACCTTTACTTAACCCTAACACACACACACACACACACACACACACACATATATATATATATATATATATTATTGATTAGGACTCTTCCTAATTAATTTAATTCATCAAATGAATTTTATCTTCCTTTATCGATTTAATCTTTTGTGCGACCCGTTAGGATCTTGTAATGTTGACGGCGACATAAAATATTATTTTATGTCACAAGCAATGAGCGATATCTAGCAACACATCAAGGCTACCCAAGTTACAAGCATGTCATTGACTCGACATTACCTATGACCTGTGTTAATATTCACCATGTAATTTAATCCATTTATCCTAGGTGTTTAGATTGAACTCGAGTCATGGAATATGTCATACTCGTATAGTTCAATCTTTTATTTCTTGATCCCCGAGTAGACTAGAATTAACGAATAAGCTCGATATCACATATCGACTCATTCGAGCATGGTCATGCATTTTAGTCGCACTCAATCAAGGTCACATAACACTACTCCTGTTATATAGGAGGAACAAATCATATCTTGATTATTCAACATCCATCTACATAATTTGTAGTATGTCCAATAATTGTATTTATAGTTCACCCTGTTACAGGTAACGTTTGACAATATCAAGAGATACAACTCCTTATGTTGGGACCTTTGATAATCTCAAGTCGTAAGGATTACATACATTAGTATCACTATGAGAATTGATTATGACACTCAAATAACAATCCATGTAGCATTCTCATTGTGGGTTGGTCCAGTATATAGTTCTCTAACATGTACCCATATATTGATTTGATGTCTCATATCCATGACTAAAGTCATCAATTAATATATTCTAGTCTCCATGCATTATCGTTATCCTAATTCACGTTAATACTTGACTAGGGACTATTCAAGAATAATACATTATTATTCTAAGGATATATATATATATATATATATATATATATATATATATATATTACGCAGACAATGAAATAAAGTACAATAATGAATTGCCAAAATAAATATCATAATACAATGTATGCCAAAATCAATCATCCAATTACTGGTCTTTAGGGCATCTTCCAATAATTTGAAGACATGGAGGAAGTCTTCAGCACTTTGCTAAGATTTGGTATGAAGCTAAATCTTGCTAAGTGCACATTTGGAATACATAGTGGAAAGTTTCTCGGATACATGGTCACTGAAAGAGATGTGGAAGCTAACTCTGAAAAGATTATAGCAATCTAGGAAATTGATTCTCCTCGGACCTTGAATGAAGTACAAAGATTAGCAAGAAGAATAGTTGCGTTGATTCGATTTATATCCCGCTCAGCTGATAGGAGCTTACCTTTCTTCAAGAAATGAAGGCCATGAGTTCGATTTGAATGGAATGATCGATGTCAAAAGTCTTTCGAGAATCTAAAAAAATATCTAGCTCAATTACCATGATGAACAAACCCGAGCACAACGAGACCCTCCTCATTTATTTATATGTGACTGATGAGGTTATCAGTTCGGTATTGGTCAGAGAGAAGTCGGGGTAACAACAGCCAGTATACTATGTAAGCCGAGCAATGCAAGGAGCCGAACAATGATACACTCACGAGATTGAAAAACTGGCTTTGACACTCAAAACCACTAGATTTTGGCTATACTTTCTATCACATCCTATAATGGTGATAACCAGCAGACCGCTTGGAAAGTTATTATCCAAGGCAGAAATCTCAGAACAATGGTAAAATGGGCTACTGAACTAAGTGAATTCCACATTACTTACCAGCCTCGAACCACCATCAAGGCTCAAGCATTATCAGATTTTCTCGTAGAGGTGACCCATATTCCCAAAGAGAAGGAATGGAATCTTTACGTAGATGGATCATCTATCCAACTTGGAAGTGGTGCAGGTGTGGTTCTTATCAGTCATGAAGGAGAAGAATTACAAATAGCCATCCAGTTTGGTTTTCATTCCTCAAATAATGAAACTGAATTCGAGGCTCTCATATCGGGCCTTTGGGTATCCTTGGACGTTGGGGCTCGGAAATACTAACATTCATAGACTCCATGCTCGTGGTACAACAAGTGAATGGTATGTATAAGGTGAAAGAGGAAAATCTTAAGAGATATGTTGAAATTGCTTGGGCATTGATGAGTCAATTTCAAGAAGTAAAATTAACACAAACCCAGATAAGCAAATAGCCGAGTTGATGAGTTGGCTAAACTGGCTAGTTCAATTCATGAGTGAAAGAACAGGAATTTGTTGGTACAAGAACTCTTGATCACCCACATATCTACCAATAGCATAATGAATCTTGAACCATGCATTGTGGGGGATTGGCGAGAACATATTATTAAATTCTTGAAAACTAAGGTCATGCCCTCTGATCCGAAAGAAGCAGCTCGGGTGAAAAGAATGAAAAATTAATTTGTACTGATTGAGGAAAAAAGATTCAAAAGGGGTTTCTCGGTCCTTTTCCTACAGTGCACTTCCAATCAAGAAGGAAAATACTTGTTGAAAGAGGTTCATGAAGGTTGTTGTGGGAACCACCTCGGTGCAAATATGTTGTATCGAAAAGCGAACCGAGCTGGATATTATTGGCCTACAATGAAGATGGATGCCGAGGAAATTCTTAGAAATACAATAATTGTCAAAAGCATGCTAATTTATCTCATGTTTCCAGCAGAAATTCTTAATAGCCACATTACTTCTTATCCATTAGATCAATGGCGACTGGACATTGTAGGACATTTTCCTCCAGCAACTGGGCAAAGGAAATTTCTTCTTGTTACAGTAGAATACTTCACCAAATGGTGCGAGGCTGAGCCTCTCGCGAAAATAACTGAGGATTGAGTCAGTAAATTCTTATGGAAGAATAATGTATGTAGGTTCGAAATACTGAGGATACAGATTTTCGATAATGGGAGGAAATTTCAGGGGAAGAGAGTGCAAGACTGCTGCAAGGATATGAAATTCAGGCAAGTAATCACTTCAGTATCTTATCCTAGATCTAATGGACAAGCTGAGGTGACAAATCGGATCTTACTACATGGAATTAAAACTAGATTGGAATAAGCAAGAGGAACGTTGTTTGATGAGCTACCTGGCCTACTATGAGTATATCGAACAACACTACGTGTATCAACATGACAACCTCCAAACAGTTTAGTATTTGGTTCTGAGGCCCTTATTCCAGTTGAGGTCAATGTGGAATCTCTTTGGATACAACGCTATGATCCTGAAAAAAAAAATGAAGACATAAGAAAGTTGGATTTGGATGATGTGGACTTATTGAAGGAGAGAGCAACCACACGGAATGAAATGTACAAGATAAAGATCAATAATTCATATAATCGAATGGTTCGCCTGAGAGCTTTTCAGGTCGGAGACCTTGTGTTACAAAAAACTAATCCAGCTGGTGATGTGAAAAAGTTAGAGCCAAAATGAGAAGGTATTTACAAGGTGAAAACGGTGATTGGCCGAGGATCGTACAGGCTGGAAAATCAATAATGCCGAGAATTGGTGAGGCCTTGGGAATTTTGATAATCTCAAGAAATATTTATTTAGTTCTTTGATTGTTGTCTTTATTCAAAATTCAGTATGAATAAAGTGAATTTGTTTTTATGATTGTTCGGAATTTTATTTGTTTATTCATGGGATCGGGATGTTTGGTCCATGATAAAACCTAAAATTGCCTAAGTTATTGTGCTCGGAAGATGCGAGCTTGATCGGAATTTTATTAGTTTATTTATGGGATCAGGATGTTTGGTCAATTATTGAACCTTGCCTAATTGATTGTGCTCGAGAGATGCGAGCTTATTCGGAATTTTACTAGTTTATTGGGATCGAGATATTTAGTCCATTATTAAACCTAAAAAATTGCCTAAGTTATTGTGCTCGGGAGATGCGAGCTTGTTCAAAATTTTATTAGTTTATTCATGGGATCGGGATGTTTGGTCCATGATAAAACCTAATGTTGGGAAAACGATTTCTAAGTTTTGGTGATTACAAACACCTACTGGATATTAAAGATCAACCGGATGCTAAAGACCTACCGGATATTAAAGTCTCACCGGGTAAAGCCATCAACCGGATAGAGACATCAACCGGATAAAGACATCAACTGGAAGAAGACATCAACCGGATAAAGGCATCAACCGGATGAAGACATCAACTGGATAGATACCAACCGGACAAGCTATCAACTGATAAAGACACTAACCGGATGAAGTCATCAACTGGTATGAAGTCATCAACCGGATGAAGACATCAACTGGATAAAGTCATCAACCGGATGAAGACATCAACTGGATAGATACCAACCGGACAAGCTATCAACTGATAAAGACACTAACCGGATGAAGTCATCAACTGGTATGAAGTCATCAACCGGATGAAGACATCAACTGGATAAAATCATCAACTGAATAAAGTTATCAACTGGTAAAGACATCAACCGGATGAAGACATCAACCGGGTGAAGATATAAACTGGATAACTATCAACTGCAAAGTCTCTCACTGAACAAGGACATCAACTGGTCTTAAGAGGATGAACGACCAGTTGAACAAAGAAACCAGCAGAAGTCTAAGCAACAAGACAAAGTAAGTACAACATTCTCTGACAAAGGTACAACAGAGCGGCGCACCCTGCTATATCTCCGCCACCATTACCGTCAGAGTGAAAAGAGCCGTTGTTTTCCAAAATAGGAAAGAAGACAACAGGTATTTGGAAAGCTAATCCATTCCATATACAAAAAGGCTACCGTTGGACAACAAAACCTATAAATACGTCCAAACAGAGAATGAAGAAGAGCTGAGCAACTTTCAAACTAAGAGAAATACTTCAAAGCAAGAAAGCTATACGACTGATATTTCAAACGTTCAGCAAAGAGCAGACAAACCGCAAAACTGAATCTGTGACAGATTATTTTCAATTGAAGTCTGCTGCTTAGAAACTCTCAAAGCTAGAAAGTTTTATTCTGTAGAGAGTGTTGTAAAATCACTTGTATCCTAAAGATAAGAAGAGTGTGATTGCTAGGAGTTTAGGCCAAGTGTGTTAGTGCCTAAGGAGGTTGTATACTGTAAAGTGTAAACCAAGTCTTCTAGTGAATCCTTCCTGCAAAGGAAGAAGGGGAAACGTAGAAGCGTTGTGCTTCGAACTTCCAGAAACAACTCTCGTGTTATTCGTTTATTGCTTTATTACTTCAGTTTTATTCCTCACAAGTTTTGTAGACGTCTTCCGCACTATAATAAGTGTCTACTGACTTGCCTGTTATTGAGAAGCAACTGTAACACTTAACAGTTTACAGTTAACCAGAAAAGAAATCGAAATTATATCTAGTGTTTATTCAACCCCCCCCTTCTAAACACTACCCCGATCCTATCAAGTGGTATCAGAGCTTAGGTCTTCTCAATCTTGAGAAATTACCATTCACCAAAACTGATGGCCTCATTCAGCAAAATTCCAATGTTCAAGAAAGACGAATATGATGACTGGAGGATCCGCATGCAAGCACATCTAAGTGCTCAAGATGATGATATGTGGTATGTGATCACCGAAGGACCGTTGAAAATCATGAAAGTCAATACAGCTGCTTCTATCACAAGTGGTGATCCACAAATGGTAGAAAAGGAAAGATCTCAATGGTCAAATGAAGACAAGAAAAAAGTAAATCTAGACAATGTTGCTAAAGATATTTTGTTCAAAACTTTGGACAAAAATATGTTTAACAAAATCAAAATGTGCCCAACAACCAAAGAAATCTGGGAGAAGATTGCTCAACTCTGTGAAGGAAATGATCAAACCAAAGAGAACAAGCTTACTGTGGCTTTGCAGAAGTTTGAGCATATCAAAATGATAAATGGAGAAACTCTCAATGAGTACGATGAAAGAGTGACTGGAATAGTAAATGAACTAAGCAGTCTGGGTAAGGAGTTACCCAACAGAGAAGTCACTCTCAAAGTGATGAGAGGTCTACCAAGAGAATGGGATGTCAAGACCATTGCTATGAGAGAATCGAAGGATATCAACAAGATAGATCTACATGATTTGTTTGCTGATTTAAAAGCCTATGAATTCGAATTAGGCATTCGGGTTGAAGATGAACCAAGTTCAAGTCAACCAACAAAAGCTCTCACTGCATCTGAGTCTCTGCCTACTCCTACTGAAATGACTCCAGAGAAGATGTGTAACGATGCGATGGCAATGTTCGTAAAGAAATTTGGAAAATTCATGAAGAAGAACCAGAGACCTTATCAATCATATCCTCGAAGGCAAAGCTCCAAAGGAAATTCAGAAGAAGAAGAGCGAGTATGCTTCAACTGTCTCAAACCAGGGCACTTCATCGCAGACTGTCCTAAACCCAAAAAGGATGATCACAAAAGAGGATCCAAGGATTACAGAAAATCCAAGGAAACCAGAAGAACATCCAAACGGGACAGAGATCAAAAGGTTTTAGTGGCAGAAGATAGTAAGAGCAAATGGGCTGATTCTGAATCAGAATCAGAGGAGTCAAATAGCTCATCCAGCGAGAGTGAAGACGAAGAAGTCCACTGCTTAATGGCGAATGATGAAAATGAGGTACATGAAACCAACCTATCTGAATTTACACATCATGAACTCACCAATGCATTGCAGGACATGATAAATGAGTATCAGACGCTATACGAATCTTTTGAAAGCTATAAGACTGAGCACTCAATTCCAACTAAAATGCTTGAAAACAAACTTGATTGTGAACAATCAAGGGAGTTGAATTGCTTAAGGGAAGCAGCCAGTCGCCTAGTGAAAGAAAGAGATGAAGCCAAGTGTGCGTACCAGAAACTCAGCAAACTGGTTAGCACTTGGAATGCGTCGACTACCAGAAAGGATGAAATGCTTGAGTCTATAAGGCTTGCTGGTGATTTAACTGGCATAGGCTTTAATAGCAATGACAGCAGATCATCTGGTAATGAGCCTCAACTGTGTCTAACAAAAGGCAAGGTTCAATCAATGAACTTTGTAAGATCTAGCACAGTATATGACCCATATGAACTGGTCAAAGAACCTGTTAAAGCAACACTCATCAAAGAACAGGTACAGCACAGAGGTATCGGTTATGTAGAACCACTCAAAGAAGCTAAACCAAGGCAAAAGTTCAGAAATGAACTTAAAACCACTGGTCGAGCAGCTAGAGAGGTTAAACCCAACTGGTACTACAACTGTAAACCTGTTCAGAAGAGGTATATGCTAAATAACAGGAACTACAAACCAAAAGCGCATGCATACACATATTATCACACTCCAAAGCTAAAATCATCACCTACATGTATAAATGCACACACATTTCAGAACACACACCGACCTAAGTCATTCAGGGTCATACAAGTGTGGGTTCCGAAAGGACTAATCCTACCAGGACCCAAGTAGGATTGGGTACCAATCAATGGTTCCTAGACAGCGGGTGCTCTAGACATATGACAGGGAATGCAAGTTTATTGTCTGAACTAGTGGACTCCACTGGACCCAGAATAACGTTTGGAGATAACGCGAAAGGTAGAACCGTAGGTAAGGGTAAGATTATCTACGGTAACCTCATCATTAAAGATATTCTCTTAGTTGAAAATCTATGCTATAATTTGATTAGCATAAGTCAATTATGTGACAATGGTCATTCCATAGAATTCAATCAGCATTCATGCATAATTAAATCTACTGATGGCAATGTATTACTTATAGGAAGAAGGCATGATAACACATATAAAATTGATTGGAATCTTAATCAGCCTACTTCCTTTACTTGCTTAGCTGCCCAGAATTCTTCCAAAAATTGGCTTTGGCACAAACGGTTGAGTCACTTAAATTTTAAAACTATTGCTAGTCTGCGTAAACTTGATCTAGTTGTTGGACTGCCTCAAATTGAGTTCTCAAAGGACAAGATCTGTGCAGCATGCCAACTCGGTAAGCAAATCAGATCCTCCTTTAAGAACAAAGGGAGTAAATCTTCTTCTCGGTGCCTAGAGTTGCTGCATATGGATCTGTTTGGTCCTATACCAGTAACAAGTCTAGGGGGAATGAAGTACACCCTAGTGTTAATAGACGATTACACTCGTTTCACGTGGGTCTTGTTCCTAAGTGGTAAAGATCAGGCTACTCCAAAGCTGATCAAATTACTGAAAAGACTCCAAAATGAGAAATCGTGTGGGATAGATAAAATTCGCAGTGATAAAGGTACTGAGTTCACCAATCAATCACTCGAATCATATCTAGATGACCTTGGCATTAAACACGAATACTCTGCAGCTAGAACTCCTCAACAAAATGGAGTTGCTGAGCGTAGGAACCGCACTTTGAAAGAAGCTGCGCGAACTATGCTCGCGGAATCAGAAATATCGCAGAAATTTTGAGCAGAAGCTGTCAACACAGCATGTTATACGCAGAACAGATCGATGATTAATAAGCGAGCAAATAAAACCCCTTATGAGATCTGGAATGGCAGTAAGCCAAATATTTCTTATTTCCATGTGTTTGGTTGCAAATGTTTTATTCACAACAATGGAAAGACTCATCTCACCGCCTTTGATGCCAAATCTGATGCTGGAATATTTCTTGGCTATTCTACAGTTAGTAAGGCATTCAGAGTATTTAATAATAGAACTCTTAATGTAGAAGAATCAGTGCATGTAAAATTTGATGAACCTACTGACTGTACACTATCCGATATACAAATAAACAACTTGAGTAATCGACTGGAAAGCACTTATATTGACGAAAATGTTGATGATGAGATTGATTACAGAAGCAGGGCTGACTGCTCCTTAGAACCAGAAATCCCTGAAGCTCAAGCAGAGGAGTCTGCTGGCCAACAAGCACTGCAGCCAGCCATCAATGAAACAGTGGCATCCACCTCTACTGCAGTTGAAGGAACCAATGAGAAAGATGGGTCAATCAGAATCTCTGATTTACCTACCCACATCCAGTCAACTGAAGAACTCAACCCACTAGGACCTTCGCTCCGGTGGAAGAAGGATCATCCACCCGAGCAGGTCATCGGTAACCCTCTTGCTCCTCTACGCACCAGAGGACAAATGATTAACGAATTTCTTCATGCTGCATTCATATCTCATATAGAACCTAAGAAGATTGATGAAGCTATATTAGACCCAAGTTGGGTAGAAGCAATGCAGGAAGAACTAAACCAGTTTGAGCGAAACAGAGTATGGTATCTAGTACCACGACCACAGCATCACACTGTAATTGGCACCAAATGGGTATTTAGAAATAAATTAGACGAAAATGGAACAGTAATTAGAAATAAAGCAAGATTAGTTGCACAGGGCTACAGACAGGAAGAAGGCATTGATTTCGATGAAACCTTTGCCCCTGTAGCACGATTAGAAGCAATTCGCATATTTCTTGCATTTGCTGCATTTAAAGACTTTAAAGTCTATCAGATGGATGTTAAGAGTGCATTTCTTAACGGCAAACTCCAGGAAGAAGTTTATGTTGAACAACCTCCTGGATTTGAAAACCATCAGCAGCCATCTCATGTTTTCCGACTGAATAAAGTTATGTATGGTCTAAAGCAAGCTCCCCGTGCCTGGTATGAAACTTTATCAAAATATTTGACAGAGCACAACTTTGTTATTGGCACGGTGGACAAGACCCTTTTTAAATTTACAAAGGGAGATCATACGTTTCTAGTTCAAATATATGTTGATGATATTATCTTCGGGAGTACTAACCCAAAACTGTGCGAAAGATTTTCTAAAATCATGCAGGAACAATTCGAGATGAGCATGATGGGAGAGTTATCATTTTTCTTAGGATTGCAAGTCAAGCAATCTAGTGAAGGAATTCTGATAAATCAGTCCAAGTACACCAAAGAGCTACTGAAGAAATATGGAATGAGTACCAGCTCAGCTGCTGCTACACCAATGAGCTCATCCGCCAAACTCGACTTGAATAATTCAGGAATACCAGTCGAAGTTACAATGTATCGAGGCATGATCGGATCTTTACTATACTTGACAGCCAGCAGACCCGATATTATGTTTGCAGTATGTATGTGCGCCCGGTTTCAAGCAAATCCCAAGCAGTCGCACTTCACTGCTGTCAAGAGGATCCTAAAATACTTAAAAGGAACCGAGAATGTTGGTCTATGGTATCCAAGAGACTCAACTTTTAATCTCATTGGATACTCAGATGCTGACTATGCTGGATGTAAAATTGACAGGAAAAGCACCAGTGGATATTGTCAATTTCTTGGTGATCGGTTAATATCATGGGGATGCAAGAAACAGACATCCATCGCAACCTCCACTGCGGAGGCAGAGTACCTTGCTGCTGGAAGCTGCTGTGCCCAACTGCTCTGGATTCAGCAACAACTCAGAGACTATGGAATTGAGTCCACAGAGGCTCCTATTTTCTGTGACAATACGTCTGCCATTGCCATTACATACAATCCAGTTCTTCATACTCGTACTAAACATATTGACATTCGTCATCATTTCATCAGAGATAATGTTATGAAGAAGGAAATACGGCTGGAGTACATTTCCACAGAACAACAGGCAGCAGACATCTTCACAAAACCCCTACCGGACGCTAAGTTTTCTTACTTTCGAATTATTCTTGGTTTAATTGAAATTACTTCTTGATTATTTTGATTGGGTAATGGATTCAGGGGGAATTTGTTAGTTTAATTGCATTCATTTAGGGGGAATTTCTGTTTTAATTGTATCATGGTTATTTAAGCTAAGCTGGTAATACAAATGGTCAACTGCAGTGGGGGTATTCGTACCAGTAGGACTCTGCATCCAGTAGATGTTTTCCTACCAGTCGAACCCCACATACCAGTTGATGTTACCAAATATGCTTTGACAAAAATAACCCTCGATACTAATTAACCTAATGAACGTCGGAATTCAAAATTACTTTTGTGTAAAATAAATTATTTCACTCCCGCCTAAATCCTGTCCTTTTATTTTTGGTTAAAATCTTTCTAATCGTTAGATGATTGCCACGTATACATGTGTCCGCTCATCTACAGTACGACGTTACATATACTTCCTTTTTCACCGCCTTTAGTTTTTCTCTTCTCTTCATCTTCTCCAAACATCTTACTGCTACAATCGTTTCTTTCAGAAAATTTCCTTTAACAGATTGCTGCTGCTTCTTCACCTAAATCATTCAAAATGACGAAGACTGTTCAACCGAGTTTTATCACAAATGCTGTTCACGTCGACTTTAACTCCATATACACTTCATCTGATGAGGAAACAAAGGATTTAATTCAAAAGCTGGATTCCTCAGGGCTATTAGTGATCCTAAGCCAGGCTCCCTCATTTTACCAGGATGAACTACAAGAATTCTTTGCCACAGCAACTGTTGTGGATGACACCGTTGTGGCATCCATCTCTGGGCAGTCAGTCACCATCACTCAACCAGAGTTTGCCACTCATCTATGCCTACCCTCCACTGGACTCTCTGACTTTTCGACTATTCCGGCAGACCTGAGAGAAGAGATGCGGCTCACAGTGTCGGACTCTGACCATCGTATTCAACGACCTCCCTTCAGGAAGGTATTAATGAAGAGCCACTATCGACAACTGGCAGACATCATCTCAAAGGGGATCCTCTGTAAGGCAGGATCATTTGATATAATTACCCCTGAGAAGTTTGACGTCATGAGCGCCATATGCAAAGGGTTGGAGATCAACTGGTCAGCTGTACTATTTCAAATACTGACTAGTCTCGTCGTATCTGGCAAAGGTCAATCCGGTTTTGCTCTCCCTCTAAGCAGTCTATTTGAGAGCAAACACATCAAGACAGGAGCTCTCTCTCATCTTCATCCAGGGAGACTCATCACTCACAAGTACCTTCAGCTTCATCGCCAACGAAGTGGCAGAGAAGGTGGAGCCACAAAGCGCCGTTTGACTCAAGTCATTAGTGACTCGGAACAGACTGTCTCTGAATCCGCTGAGTCTCCTCCTCCTCCTCCTCCTCCTCCTCCTAAGAAGCCAAGGACCAGAAAAATTGCTCCTCTAGTTGCCCGTCAGAGAGACACTGCCACATCTGACACTATCTCCTCTGCCGGACCTACAGGTGTTATTTCTGACAGAGAACCCAGCCCTGTCATCCCTTCAACTGGGGAACCCACTGCTGTATTAACCATGGTGTCTGCTCCATTAATAGACACCCCTTCAGCTCAGGTGAGCTCTCAGCAGGCCCCAGGCTCCATCAGCTTCAGGACACCCAAGTCTACGTGTCCTTACTGTCATCCCAAGGCCACTCCAGCTGCCAAAGGAAAATCTCTTATTGCTCCAGTGTCCACTCCTGTTGCATTCGAGATTCAAATGGTCATGGATGCAGTTAACGCCCAACTGGAACCCCAACTGGAGATTTTTGATCGTTGGGTAAAGGCTCGAGTACAGGTTCGCTTTGATGATATCGACCCAATTCTGGCTCAGGCAAAGCAAGATGAAAACAAAATCCTGACCTATCTTCAAATCCCCGAACCTGAGAAAAGTTTGAAGCTGCGTGATGTCTTTAGGATTATGAACTATGTGGGCGGACTCCAAGCTCTTGTTACATCCCGCGTTCAAATGTTTGATGGCCATTCAAGAACAGCGAATCATGATCGAGCAGTTCTAAACGCTCTAGGCCTCAAGCTGGAAATGGCTGAGCTTGCTCTTCATGATCTTCGCATATCCACTGGGATTCATTCATGCTCCTCTTCTGAAATTATTGCAAGCCCTGATCAGCCAGATCTACAAATGGCTATTGCAAATTTAGAGGTTGTCCCTCCTACTGTGGAGCTTACTTCTACTGCTTTGGAGACCTCTCCTACTGGAGCAGACGCCACACCAACAACTTTGGAGGCAGCATCCTCTGCTCCCAGCTCTCCACATGATCAACAGCCCCACCAAATGATTGTTGATCACACCAATGTCGATTCAGTTATTCAGAATGTGGTTCAGCTGGTCACCATCTCCTCTGCAAATAATGAACCAAGTGAATCCTCTCATTCCAATGATCATACTCAAGCGTCTGCTGCTGGGATTGATCAAGACAATGCTGAACTGGATGCTCAGCATGTGGAAGAAACTGGAACTATGGATATAGCTATCTCCGCTTCAACTGCGGCCCCTCTTATTGACGCTACTACTTTGCCATCCACTGCAGTCGTCATTGCTCCTCCCAATGCGTTTGCCCCTGCTGCTGATATCCCGATGCTTGCCGGCGATCCGTCCATGGATCAGGAACTATCCGAGGGTTTCTTTGTCTTCACAAACCCTCTGGACGAGCCACCAAACATCGCTGCCCAGCTAGCTCATCTCTCCACCGCTATTACAGCACTGACCCATGATGTTCATAAGCTTAAGCAGGAAGAGAGGGCTGCAACACTTGTTTTAGGAACTCTTCAGCAGCAAACGGACTCTAAATTTCAGCAAGTCTACGCTGACCTAAGTAGTTTAACTACTACTGTCACTAGACTTCAAACCTTTGCTGAGAATGCGGTTGCAGAAGCAGTTTCTCATATTGGCCAGGCGCGTCTTCAGATCAATCAGAACAATGAATCTCTTCATACTGCCACCTCAATGGCTCTTGGAGAAAAGATTGACGACGCCAAAAAGATTTTGACTGATCAATTGGCCACCATGCAAGCAGCGTTTGCATCTCAAATTCAAGATATCTGCAACAGTCTGCCTGCTGCTCCTAAAAGTATCCGCAGGCTGCCTGAACCCAGTCGAACTGCTCCCTCTTCTCAGAGAGCGTCAAGTTCAGCTGCTCATTCATCCCCTGCAACTGGAGCACTCCCTCAGTCCAGACCCACTGCTCAACAAAGATCTCGAAGTCCGCGCCACCCGCCTACCGAAAAACGCGACTATACCAAACATTGGTTAGGGCGCAAATAGTATCACTTTCTGACTCACTCTTACTTACTCCTATTTACTTACTGTGTTAAATTGACTGTCTCTCTGTATTCACTATTTAACATAAATGCATTCACATTTATTGCTACCTTGTTTTTCCTATAAATAGAGGTTCTTGTTTGATCACATAACACACATTCACTCATCATGCTTACTTTTAAGTTATTTCTCATTCCCTGGTTTTCTGTTAGATCCTTTCCTGCTTCATGGGTTTATTACTTATCTAAATCAACCCCTCATGGGTTGATTACTTATCTAACCCAGCTCTGATAAGCTTCAGCGCTTTGATCCTGTTCTGGTGCTCCTCATCAGTCGGGAACTACTAACAGCAGATGCCTGGGTGCTGATGACAAAAAGGGGGAAGATAGAGATAGAGTATTCTCAACAGAGATAGAATATTTTTATTAGGTGATTCCATAAAAACTAAAGGAGCTGCCTGATGAATATTCATATGACTCTTCCTCTTCCCGACATTCTCTCTGAAACAAGGTGGATCGAGCTCTTCCTCTCCGCAACTAAGTGAATCGAAGCCCTCCGGTCTACTTTGTTTAATTAAAGAGATATTTGTCATGTATCATCTATTTTATGTAAAACTAGACTTGTCTTAGACTCTATTCAAAGTGTAAGAATTCATCTTATATAAAGATGAATTTCTCTCAATTGTCCAGTTTGATTACAACTTGTAATCTGCTTATATTTAATGAAAATTTCTTTTTCATGATGTCTTCAAGCATTTTCAGGACTTTTATCTTATTTACTCTAGTAGGAAATCGATTACTGCTTAGTTTTGTCATCACCAAAAAGGGGGAAATTGTTGGGAAAACGATTTCTAAGTTTTGGTGATTACAAACACCTACTGGATATTAAAGATCAACCGGATGCTAAAGACCTACCGGATATTAAAGTCTCACCGGGTAAAGCCATCAACCGGATAGAGACATCAACCGGATAAAGACATCAACTGGAAGAAGACATCAACCGGATAAAGGCATCAACCGGATGAAGACATCAACTGGATAGATACCAACCGGACAAGCTATCAACTGATAAAGACACTAACCGGATGAAGTCATCAACTGGTATGAAGTCATCAACCGGATGAAGACATCAACTGGATAAAGTCATCAACCGGATGAAGACATCAACTGGATAGATACCAACCGGACAAGCTATCAACTGATAAAGACACTAACCGGATGAAGTCATCAACTGGTATGAAGTCATCAACCGGATGAAGACATCAACTGGATAAAATCATCAACTGAATAAAGTTATCAACTGGTAAAGACATCAACCGGATGAAGACATCAACCGGGTGAAGATATAAACTGGATAACTATCAACTGCAAAGTCTCTCACTGAACAAGGACATCAACTGGTCTTAAGAGGATGAACGACCAGTTGAACAAAGAAACCAGCAGAAGTCTAAGCAACAAGACAAAGTAAGTACAACATTCTCTGACAAAGGTACAACAGAGCGGCGCACCCTGCTATATCTCCGCCACCATTACCGTCAGAGTGAAAAGAGCCGTTGTTTTCCAAAATAGGAAAGAAGACAACAGGTATTTGGAAAGCTAATCCATTCCATATACAAAAAGGCTACCGTTGGACAACAAAACCTATAAATACGTCCAAACAGAGAATGAAGAAGAGCTGAGCAACTTTCAAACTAAGAGAAATACTTCAAAGCAAGAAAGCTATACGACTGATATTTCAAACGTTCAGCAAAGAGCAGACAAACCGCAAAACTGAATCTGTGACAGATTATTTTCAATTGAAGTCTGCTGCTTAGAAACTCTCAAAGCTAGAAAGTTTTATTCTGTAGAGAGTGTTGTAAAATCACTTGTATCCTAAAGATAAGAAGAGTGTGATTGCTAGGAGTTTAGGCCAAGTGTGTTAGTGCCTAAGGAGGTTGTATACTGTAAAGTGTAAACCAAGTCTTCTAGTGAATCCTTCCTGCAAAGGAAGAAGGGGAGACGTAGAAGCGTTGTGCTTCGAACTTCCAGAAACAACTCTCGTGTTATTCGTTTATTGCTTTATTACTTCAGTTTTATTCCTCACAAGTTTTGTAGACGTCTTCCGCACTATAATAAGTGTCTACTGACTTGCCTGTTATTGAGAAGCAACTGTAACACTTAACAGTTTACAGTTAACCAGAAAAGAAATCGAAATTATATCTAGTGTTTATTCAACCCCCCCCTTCTAAACACTACCCCGATCCTATCACCTAAAATTGTCTAAGTTATTGTGCTCGGGAGATGCGAGCTTGTTCAGATTTTATTAGTTTATTCATGGAATCGCGATGTTTGGTCCATGATTAAGCCTAAAATTGCCTAAGTTATTGTGCTAGGGAGATGCGAGCTTGTTCAGAAGTTTATTAGTTTATTCATGGGATCGGGATGTTTGGTCCATGATTAAACCTAAAACTGCCTTAGTGATTATGCTGGGGAGATGCGAGTTTGTTCGGAATTGTATTAGTTTATTCATGGGATCCGGATGTTTGGTCATTAAACCTAAAATTGACAAAGTTAATATTATGCTCGGGAGATGCGAGCTTGTTCAGAATTTTATTAGTTTATTCATGAGATCGGGATGTTTGGCTCATGATTAAACCTAAAATTACCAAAGTTATTGTGCTCGGGAGATGCGGGTTTGTTTGGAATTTTATTAGTTTATTCATGTGATCGGGTTGTTTGGTCCATGATTAACCTAAAATTGTGTAAGTTATTGTGCTCACGAGTCGAGCTTGTTCGGAATTTTATTTGTTTATTCATGGGATCGTGATATTTGGTCCATGATTAAACCTAAAATTACCTAAGTTATCGCGCTCGAGAGATACGAGCTTGTTCGGGATTTTATTAGTTTATTCATGGGACCGGGATGTTTGGTCAATGATTAAACCTAAAATTGCCTAAGTGATTGTGCTCGGGAGATGCGAGTTTGTTTGGAAATTTTATTAGTTTATTCGTGTGATCATAATGTTTGGTCCATGATTAAACCTAGAACTGCGTAAGTTATATTGCACGGGAGATGCGAGTTTGTTCGGAATTTTATTAGTTTATTCATGGGATCGGGTTGTTTGGTCAATGATTAACCTAAAATTGTGTAAGTTATTGTGCTCGCGAGTCGAGCTTGTTCGGAATTTTATTTGTTTATTCATGGGATCGGGATATTTGGTCCATGATTAAACCTAAAATTACCTAATTTATCGAGCTCGAGAGATACGAGCTTGTTCGGAATTTTATTAGTTTATTCATGGGATCGGGATGTTTGGTCAATAATTAAACCTAAAATTGCCTAAGTGATTGTGCTCGGGAGATGCGAGTTTGTTTGGAAATTTTATTAGTTTATTCGTGTGATCATAATGTTTGGTCCATGATTAAACCTAGAACTGCGTAAGTTATATTGCACGGGAGATGCGAGTTTGTTCGAAATTTTATTAGTTTATTCATGGGATCGAGATGTTTGGTCCATATTGTGCTCGGGAGATGCGAACTTGTTTGGAATTTTATTAGTTCATGGGATCGGAATGTTTGATCCATGATTAAAACCTAAAAATTGCACAAATATTGGAGATCGAGATCTTTATATAAGTGTTGAGCCAGAAATAGCATGAGCACAGAACCCCGAACACAGGTTATCCGAGGAGAGCAACACCTGCTCGTTTTATTGGTCAAAGCTAAAGCGGAAAATCCAGGCATTACTGACAATTAGCCGGTCCAGACGAGTGTGTTGATGGCGCACGGATTTATCGAACACGTCGGGAACCAATAACGCCACGATCAGAGGAGATCGTATCCCGGATTTAACTCGCAATAACCACCAGCGACCAAGGGACACCACTGGATGGCACACGAAACCGAGATTCCCAATAGTCAAAGCCAAGCATAGTCCCTGAAGTGGACCAAAATCACAAAACGACCGCCATAGAAGCACAAAAGTGTTGCATAGAAAACCATAAACAGGCACCAGATGACGACTACATGCGAAAACAAAATACCTAGACAACACATAACCCAGATAAGGATAACCCAGATAAGGATAAGATAAGTACAAAGGTATATACATCAAAAGGGGAGAAAGCACACGACTAGGTGGCCACACACAATCTAATGTGCAGGAGCCTCCCAAATCCCATACAAGCCAACGCCTTCATGGCAAGCGGTGGGGTTGCCTTGCAACCACCGCCCAAACAAAAGAGTATCACACCAACGAGAGGCTCTAAGCCGCCAACATAATACACTTGGCCCAAAAAATAGAATGGGTCAGAGTAGTAAACTAAGCGCCAACCAAACCCACGGCAACACTTTCCAATAAACCAGTGAATAGCCACACCGCTTCAGGAGGTATGTGGAAGAAGGAGGGAAAAAAGGCCAGCAACCGAGTGGAAGACCATCCTAACATCCCAACAAATACAAGGCTGAAATAATTAGTCGAAGTTGGTAAATCTGAAGTCACTGTTGGGTTTCCGTACCCTGGCGCCAGATCCAAACGCAGCGGAAATAATACAATAAATAGATCTGACCCGGGGACGGTCGATCGCGCCTGATTCATATATAAACATGCAAATAAAAAATATAAATGCACGAAAAGAGATTACCGTTCACCGACGTGAATCTGATAGCGGTAGTCCCTGGAGTCCAATCAACCTGACCAGATCTACAAGCCAACACCAGTGCTAGTTTGGTGTTGGCATTTCTATGAGAGTGAATGGAATCAAAATCTCCAAACCTAGAGAATGACTGATATATTTATAGTTGTCTAGTTGGGCTAGGGTCCATTAAGCCCAACAGGCCAACCATTGGCCCATTGGCTTGAAGGGCATTGCTAACAATCTCCCACTTGCCCAAAAGCCAAAACAAAACTACATACTCGTAATCCAAGCAACTCAATCCAATTGAATAACTTGATGTACTACTAATGTACATAATTATGAGACATAAATATATAAAACGTTTTAATTTTAGAACTTTCTATAGATGAAACATTTTCAAATATAGAAACTCCACTAAAGTGAGGAGCTTTCAAAAAATTAAATGCATCTCTTCGAAATCACTCAATTTGAGCACTTAACGTTTAAGTCTCAATTCTCATCAATAGATCGGCGGCCGGTTGATTGTGACCCAGCGAGGCTCAAGTGTATCATAGCAGTAGGATCACAACCTTTGTGATTTTAGAAGTCAAACAACTTCTTTGGGCTTACCCTAAATGCCCCATTGTCAATTAAACTCTTTTAATAGACAATTACCGAAATATAATTCCAGTAACAACCTACCGATCGTGGGTAGCGCCTAACATCTGCGCTTCACGAAGACCTAGATACAAATGACTAGCAACATACGAGAACCTGTCAACCATAGTTAGCGTGCAGTACATTCCTTTCACTCAATATGTCCCGACTGAATCAAGGGCATTGGTTGATCGAGACCCTTTATGATTTCAATAACTATGCATTTGTTTCACGTTATATGATTCATTGTGTGCGTATATGAAAAACTCTTTTTTCACAAGCACCACCCACTCTGGCCAGAGATTCCTTGAATCATATACAAAAAAACACATAGGACATCCTGGTTCATCAAGACCAGTGGTGAATCCCCAACGATAATCATAGGCCTCTGACAGCATCACTGAATACCCAAAATAATGACTTTATGACCCACATGTGATCAGTCATTAAATCAAAGTACACAGCTATCTATCAAGACCTCAATGACGCCTCGGGTCATGAGGAGTAATGGTGCACAACTATGACTAGAAATTCTATACTCGACAAATATAGAAATTACACCCAACTCTTGGATGGAATTTCATATCCAAACTGCCTCTTTGCTGCATTGTATGCTGCAATGTATTCAGCTTCAGTGATGGAATCCAATGTGGTGTCTTGCTTGGAACGTTTCCAAGAGACATCACCATCATTGAGCTTAAATACAAATCCGAACATCGATATGGTATCATCTACATCCAATTTAAAAAACCAGCATCAGCTTAGCCTTCAACTTTTATTTCTCACTTAAAGATCCAAAAACCATGAGCATATCATAAGTTCTTCATAGAACTTGAGGATTATTTTCACAGTTTTCCAGTGACCTTCACCGGGATCCGTCTGATGTCTGCTCATTACTCTAAGAACATACATCAGGCCAAGTACATACCATAGCATACAGTATGTTATTAACAGTAGAAATATAAGGTACCAATGTCATCTTTTCTCTCTCCTCATCAATCTTAAGACTCATTGACTCGAGAGATGAATACTATGACATATTATGAAGTAACTCATTTTTCGACTATTCTATGCTAAACCCTTTTAGCACAGTGTTTATGTACGTAGATTGAGAGATCTCAAGCATCCTTTAGATCTATCCATATAGATCCTTATGCTAAACACTTATGACACTTCTCTCAATCTTACATGGAGAAATTAGTAGATAATCATGCTTTAATTGATTAATCCAATACCATTCATAATGAGCATGATATAATCAACTTAAAGCATCACAAATGTAACCATGCTCCCACTAACCCTTTTGCATACACATGTCACTTCCGGATTTTTAACAAAACCAAACACTTTGATGATGTTATCAAAACGGAAGCTCAAACTTCGAGATGACTTCTTAGGCCCATAAATGGACCTCTGGAGTTTGAAAGCATTTTTCTCACTCCAAGAAGTTGTAAACACATTTGGCTGCTACATTTCTACCTCAATGCCACTACTGAGAAATGTTGTGTTCACATCCATTACTCATATCTCATATTCATAATATAAAGATATAACTAATAAAATCTAAATAGACTATAGCATCATCACCGATGAAAATTTTCTCATAAACAACTCTTTGCCTATGAGAATAATCGTTTCTCACCAGTCAAGCTTTGAAGGTCACTACCTTCCCATCCACTCCAAGCTTTCACTTGTAAATCCATGCAGCCAATGAGAACAATTCCCAAAGATGATCTACTAAGGCCCATACCTTATTGGAGTACATGGAGTCCATTTTAGATTTCATGGCATCTTGCCAATGTCTCGAATCAATATCTGACATCGCCTCCTTGAAAGTCCAAGGATCATATCCATGGTCTATTTCTTGACTACTTTCAAGGAGTAGATTCATTCTATCAGGAGCTCTTGAAACATTTTCAAATATCCTTCGTGTGTGTAAATCAAAGGTTGTGATTGACTAAACTAATTTCACCGTTTTCACTTTTCTAGTGGTTTGTGGTTCTTGAACCCTTTCAAGTTATATTATTTTGTCATCCTTTCTAATAGAAACATTGTCTCTAGAAAGATTGCACTTGCGAAACAAACTCTTTGCCTGCAATTGATAATATAATTTCCACATAAGATGGATCAACTATCCAACTCATCTCCCACTGGCTGCTTCACATAAGCAGAACAATCTCAAAATAAAAATTTGGATTAATTTTCAATCCATATCGTATATGGAGTTTTGGTCACCGCATTGGTATGAATTATATTCAACAAATATGTAACTTTAGAGAGTTACTCGGAGAGAATCACATTCTCTTTAAGATAACTCAACATCATCTTGCACTAACATTTAGTGCTCCACATACGTCCATATGAATCAAATTCAGTGGACATTCAGCACATGCTAAATATATGTTGGATTTAAGTTATCATTCTTTTTATATTCTTTGAATATAATCATACTAATTATTCATAAGTTCACCAGATTCAATAAAACATACATTCTTAAAAAATACTGCAAATCACATTCGCATATTTAAAAGAATATCATTCTCTATCAAAATACGAACAATGTTCATGATTAAATCTAGAACAAATAAATAATTACTCAAACCAGTTCCTAACCATTTCAAAATTTTATATTAAATAAATATTTCAAATAGCCTTTGCAACAACTATTGCTACAATGCTTAGCCTCAGGTAGGTTTCACCTTCCTAGGGCTCTCTACTTCTTCACATCACATGCAACTCTTTGCAAAAATGCGAGCACAACTGGCATCATATACCAAAGAAGTAGAACCAATAGAAATATTTAATTTTAATATAAAACATACCCTTTCTAGAACGCTTCTAGTCTAGGTATTCCTTACAATTTTGCGCTAGTGACCAGCAGTGAAAACATAGATGCCTCTCCTTTCTTAGTTGCTACTATACATTTTCGTCTTTTGAGGTTGAGAACCATTTCTCTTCCTCTTCTTTATCCTTGAACTCTTCCTACCGTTGGTAGAAGATTCGACAAGAAGAACACGTTTCTCCTTTGAATCAAGGACTCATGAGTTTCCAACGTTTTGACTATAAGATCAAATCTACAGTCAGTTAATGAGGTATAGTCACATTCGGATTTTCCAATTGATCAACAGGAGATATTTTTCATACACCATGCTCATAGACTGAAGCCCCATCTTGCATGTGAATTGAAAATAGCTCTTTTGAAATCGCGAGTCTCAGTAATCGCGTCCGTTCACCAAACAACATTTGTAGGTGTAGGAAAATATCAGTAATGTGAACGAGTTTCTCATATCTGTGTTGAAACTCATTGGTGACATTGATGCTATCATATAGCACCTAGCTGAGAGATTATCGTCTCATCACTTCTCAAGTGTGGCGATATCTTCATGAGACGAACGTGGAGACACTTCAACAGGAGGCTCCCACCAAGGGTATATAGCACTCTTTTAGAAGCAATCACTATTTTAAAATTAATAGTCAATCAGAATAATTTGGTGCGGTTACTTTGTTTGTATCGAGATTTGATGTAATCGGATTCACGGCAATCATAATAATGAGAATAGACAGAAAATATATGCAAACCGTTTGATTATTAATTAATTCAAAAACTATGGACTTTAGTTATTGAATGCTCCCACTAAATTTTTCGAATTCATCACCCTCATGACAAATGAACGGAAAATCATATTTTCTTAGTGGGCTTGGAGTCCAACTAGCTCATTAAAACCCCGGACGTGGGCCCACCGGCTTCATGATACTAAAGGTAGATCACAATTGCATCATATGCAACCCCCAAGATATTTGTCTCGCGATTGGCATAACCCTACGTGGGCAGGACAATTATGCCTTCTCACGTCAAACTAACCCATCCCACGGATGGAAATGTCACGCCCAAAAGACCCCACGTGGGTGAGTAATCTAGAAGGTTAACATAACCACACCCTTAATTAAGTGGCAGTTAAACGCACAGCTTCCCATGCCAGATGCCCCCCACGTGGGTGAGTAAGGCAATATGACACAAGTAGCGTCTCATGGCTTAACTGTTGATGGAAGACAGGAAGCAACAAACCCTTTTGAGCTCCCCTTACAGTTTGATATTAAATTTTTTTGAATCATATTCAAAAGAGGGATTTAATAATTTTCAAATCTCATCAAGTACTTGTTTATTTGTTTGCCGGATTCAAGCAACTATGTTTTACTCATGCAGTCATATGTACAAATAAAACATACAAACAAACATTTATCATACATCATATGCATAATAAAAATAAATATGGACGATTACGGCCTTTTCCTAATTGATCCACGTGAGCCATACGTGGATCACAAGTCTGTCTAAGGTGATGTAGGTATGCAATGCAATCCTATTACATTTTTGCCTCCATTATACATGTCTTGATTCTTGGTGCTCCATCTTCAATCTCGATCTCCCACTAATTCTAATGATTTTACATTTAAATCGTGCAAACAAGAGAATAGGGATACAAATCCGGGGTGGGATACATCAGAAAATAGAGAGAGCAGGCTCGCAGGCCCGATAACCAAAAATCACAATAATAATGAAACAATAAAAAAACCTAAACATTCACCTAAACACATTGGTCAAGGCCCGTAATCATCCATCATGCATTTACAACATATGTAATTAAACATTAAACTAAACAATTACATCATATGTAATTGTACTAATTACATCACATGTAATTAGAGCACAATAATTAATTTATTCTATCGTTTCCCACTAATCACATCATTAATTAAAAATAAAATTAATAAATTAAATAAAACTATTTTATTTAATTTCTAATTAATTAAATTTCAATTAATTGGTAAAATCTCTATTTTACTTTTAAATCATATTAATCGAAAATAAAATTAACAAACTAAATGAAACACTTTCATTTAATTTCTAATTAATTAAATTATCAATTAATTGGTAAAATCACTATTTTACCTCAAATCATAATATTAGCCAAAAATAAAATTAACAAATTAAATGAAACGTTTTCATTCAATTTTCAATTAATTAAATTTTCAACTAATTGTAAAATCTCCATTTTACACTTAATAAATTAAAAATCACATTTTAATAAATTAAGTAGTATGATTTATTATTTCAAAAATAATATCCGGATAAAACATCTAAAATGACCCAAAATAATTTATGGACTCCAAACAATTTGGATCCAAAATTAGAAAATCAATTTCAACCCAAATTACCCTATTTTCGGATTTAATAAAAAAAAAATTTTTTTTTTAAAATTATTTTTCCGAAAATAACTGTTCATCATCTCCCCCAAATTCGAAATTAGGGTTTAGGGTTTGGCTAGGGTTTAGCGCCGCCCCCTTGCTCGCCAGCCCACGCCGCCGCCCTTGCTCCCTTCACGTCGCACATCATGCCTCGTTTTCGTCACCTGCAACAATTTTACAAGGGACGTTCGCGCGGCTTGCTTGCGATTTCAGGAGTCCTGCGCACGGCTGTTCGTCTGCAACAATCTGGTTGCAGAAACTCGCGCAAGTCTGGCCGAGGAACCTTTCCCCGACGAGTTGGCTGCAGATGCTCGCATGATTTTCCGTCTGCAACAAGACCCAGAAGAACACGCGCAAGCCTGGTCACGGAACCCTTCCACGATTCTTGCTCTGCGCCTGTTTCTGGTTCGCGATTTGCGCACAGAAACAACCATCTCCGCGGCGCGCACGGCGGCAGAGAACATTTCTCCACCGTGTGCCGCCGCCGGTCCGCGGCTGTCAGCCTTCCATGGTGGCGATCGGAACAGTAACCTTAGGTTTCCATTAAAACACTTTTTAATGCATTTTCTATATTTTCCGGATCATATAATTTCTGAAATTCAAACATGATTAATATCGATAGGAAACGATCTAACAAAATTAATTATCAAATATACAAATCAAAGCGCAACCTGGCTCTGATACCACTGTTGGGTTTCCGTACCCTGGCGCCAGATCCAAACGCAGCGGAAATAATACAATAAATAGATCTGACCCGGGGACGGTCGATCGCGTCTGATTCATATATAAACATGCAAATAACAAATATAAATGCACGAAAAGAGATTACCGTTCACCGACGTGAATCTGATAGCGGTAGTCCCTCGAGTCCAATCAACCTGACCAGATCTACAAGCCAACACCAGTGCTAGTTTGGTGTTGGCATTTCTATGAGAGTGAATGGAATCAAAATCTCCAAACCTAGAGAATGACTGATATATTTATAGTTGTCTAGTTGGGCTAGGGTCCATTAAGCCCAACAGGCCAACCATTGGCCCATTGGCTTGAAGGACATTGCTAACAGTCACCACAACCGAGACCCCTAGAAGAGAGAACACTGAAACCCATAGCTGAGAAAGTAAGAAACGAGCAAGAGAGGGAGTGAACCCAGCCAGATCTGGTGGCTTAAAAGCATCAGCCTTCGCCACCCAAAGGCTCAGAAAACACATGATGCCAGCAGTAAAATCATTCCGAGAAAGAACTGAACAAAACATACCAGATTAAGGGGACCATCAGATAAAGACGAAAAATTTGCAAAAGGAGAAAAAACAAAGCTTCCCAGTTACGCCTCCCATAGAGAGAATTTCTATATGATTTAAAAGATCATACAATAACTTATTTTAATATCTAAGCATCTTAATATAAATAAACATCACATGATATGCTCATACACTAGTCGACACGATACTATATTTCCGTTGCTAACTAACGGTCTCTTTGATGTTGCCCTCAGTAGTGTCTTGAGGACATCTGTAATAGTTGCCATCAAGGATTGAGGGCATTAACAACACAAGCCTAACTAGAATAGTCATATTTGAATAATCATATTTAATCCTATTTACCAGAAAATATACATATATTTGATATCCATGAATGTAAAATTTTTTTTTAAAAGGAGAAAATTAGACCAAGACCATCCAATAAAGCTATTACAACAAAGAGTTCTAGAATAAAAAACTTAGGACACCAACAATGACAGGTTACATAATTTTTGAAGAAGTGCTTATGTAAGGCAATCAATCCTATCCATTCTACAACTATCACGAGAGGTAATTGTTGAATCCGTTATCGGTCACGAGTATTGTTTTTTTTTATAAATATTTTAGGGGATGAAGGAGGACTCGAACCCAAAATCTCTTAAATTAGAAAATAGATGATAAACACTAGGTCCAGACCTTATTGTCATTATCGGTCACGAGTTGATACTCAATGTTTCGTCGGCTAAAATAACAGCTACGGTATTTCCTTCATGATAAATAAATGAATCACACATGTAGTCCATGTAGGGGTGAGCAATCGATTCAAACGAACCGACCGAACCGAATTGTCAAAAAATCGAACCGACCGAATTTTTTTCCGTCTATCCGAACCGACCGAATTTTATTCTCAAAACCGAACCGACCGAACCGATAAAAAATCGGTTATTTCGGTCGGTAACCGAATTAACCGATATTTTTAAAAAATAATAAATAAATTTTAAAAATTAGATAATGTGATTTTAAAAATTAAAATAATTAGATTATTTGATTTTAAAAATAAAAAAGTAAAATTTAAATAAAGAATGATATTAATTGATTTTAAAAAAATAAAAAACAATTTATTTTTTTAAAAAAAATTTAAAAATTAAAAATTTCGCTTTATTCGGTTAACCGATATTTTTAAAATGAAAACCGAAACCAAACCGAATTAATCGAATAAACCGATTTTTTTAAAAAAAATCAAAACTGAATTTCCGAAATAACCGAACCGATTTTCCAAAATATTTCGGTTTTTTCGGTTTAACCAAACTTTTGCTCACCCCTAAGTCCATGTATATAATCGTAACCCAAAAACCAATTTTGTTATTGAAAACGATAAATAATTCCCTCTCTAAGAGTGTCTTGTCAACTTTTTGCATGTCATGGGGACAAAACAAACGTGAACGTCGTTGTTAAGGAGGTTAGAGTATAAGTAGGTTCACATAAAAGTGGCATAGCCAACGAGGCTTGTTAGTTGAAGTGCTTTCATTACAAGATTACTGGGTCGCCTATAAATGGAGAACAAATATAAATAATTTGAAGGAAAAAAAAGATTGCTCCTGTAAATTTACAATCAAGATGTCACATGACTTGTCATTGATTATAACTTATCAGAGTGATTTTGCAGTTATTCTCTATGATTTTGATTTGAATTTATACTTAGTTTTCGAGCAGAATTATGTGTCTGATTATAATCATGAAAACTCTAAATCAATCCACGTAATTATAATCATATCCATATGTGAACCATGCACATATTCATTTATCTAAATCAATAATTCTATATATATGGCCATTTATGTTAGGATATTAGAGGTGTCAAATCAAGCAAGTCCAATTCAAAAAGGATGGTCTGCCCAACCCGTCAACCCAAATGGATTGGCCCGTTTAGGCCCGACTCCAAGTGAGTCGGAAAACCTTCAATCCAACTCGACCCAAACCCACCGTAGGTTGCGGATTAGGCAGGCCAATCCGTCAAAAAAATTTAAAAAATTAAGATTTAATGATTAAAATTATTAAATAAATTATTAATAATTCAATTTTCTTTGATGTTGGGTCAATCCATCCCTCCATATGAAATATTTCAACATGAGGAAGAATGGATGGTTGGATTACCCCTAACAATATCTCTTGAGTAGCATAAAAAAACAAAGCTTAATGTAGGGCTATAGGCTGAGTGATGTGTAAGTTACTTTTATGAACCGTTCGATGAAAACAAGAGGTGGTAAAGTTTTATGGTACATTTGGGTACATAACTTATTTTGTTGACAGAAACATGTGTAATTGAGTTTTTCTTTCATAATCTAACAAGGCTAGAAGCTACAAAAAAGTAATTTTTAATACTTGGAGAACTCATTGGTGGAGGTCCCTAATTGTATAGTGATCGAAGTGTATCGCTTGAACAACTGTACGATTAAAAGATTTGAGTTGTTTTGTTACATACAACTATAGTTTTTGGTAAACGACAATCATTCGTTCATACACATATCGTAATCTATTGTACAAATCCAGATTTTCTGTTTCAATTGCTTGTATTTTGAGGCAAAAGAAAATCGACAGGTTTTCTGCTTAATTTAGAGGTTTTAAGGTCAATTTATTTCCCATTAATTCGTTGTCTCATGTTTTTTACTGTCGTGGGCAACGCCTTATCCAATGAGACGAGCACCTGTCGGAAGCAAACAAAAGAATTTTACTCGAACGTGACAGATATAATATTATAGAATATTTCATCAAGAATTAAAGTTCAAGTTTTAAATTATTGTTACAGAAAGATATCATAAGTAAATAATATATATATATATAGATATATATACACAGATATATTAAATAATTAAACATCAACCTCTAGAATGACTAGTTTTTTGTCATTTTAAAGGAACACATAAAGATCCTTTTGTCTTATTTCAACAAAACATTTGCCAGAAAAATCATTTTAATAATTTATTTCTCACTTAAAACTGTCAATTTCCACATTTCCATTACGTTTTCGAATTTTCAAAATTTCTAGAATATTTCACCGTCATTATCTATATTTTCTAATTTATAAAAGTAGGATAAATTATATTCAAGTTTAATACTGATTAAAAATTAAAATTTATAAAAATAATTAATTCGACTTCAAAATCTATATACCACGCATATAAATTACTAGCATATCATGTTTTTTAAAAAATGAAATTAAGTTATTTATTTAAATGCTTGACAAACTGTTCGAGGTGACCAATGAGAGGGTGAGTGATTGCACTTTTCACATGCGCCTGTCGGGTCCATAAACGAAATTAATAAATAATAATGTCACGTAGTTGTAAAAAAAATTTAAAAAAACCGATATCTTGTAGCCTATCTGACAGCGATAGCAATTATGACCTAAAGATCTTTTATTCGAGTCCCCATCCCCTACCACCCAACAATTAAATAATGACGTCATACATTTTTTAATTGCTCATACTTAATTGTACCCACACGATTTAGAATTTAAGTTGATTGAGACAAAAAAATAATAACATATAAAATTAGGGAAAAATTTTTTAGAACAAAATATAATTTTAGAGGATAATAAAAAAAATTGGTCATATCTTATCTTTATTTACGTCCGCCCCTAATTGTACTAACACATTAGCTTGGCACACAGAGTCATACCATCATATAAAGACAAGTAATGAACATTACTGATATTATTATTGTTATTGTTGAGAAGCAATAACTACATTACTAAGGAAGCAATCGAAACACTGTTGCAGCTGTATGATTTAAAAGATGTGAGTTGTAACGTTAATACTAGCTATAAATTATTATAAAATTGCATGCATTTGATCATATAATTGATATCAGAACTAAAGTCCAATAGAATTGTATTGTTATCGATAGATATAACTTTTAGTAAAACGGCAAAACATGTCATTCTAGTAAATTTCAAAACTATGATTTTCATTTTTCTTCCTATGCACTTCACATGACGTCCATATTATATTTGTCATATTATTAATTTCTCCCAACTTTAATATGAATTATTTTTTATATTTATTTTGAATTTTAAATGACTATCAGTACTAGAGAGTAGAACGAAGATTAACTCACCTAATCAAAATAGGTAAACCTGATCAAGGGCCACAATGGACTCTGCACTGGTCCGAAACCAGATCGTGGTTAACGGATCGGTTAATTTGGTCAACGGTTCGACTGGTCGAACCCGTAACCGGCCCGTCTATAGGCGGATCGGTAAAGGGTCATACTTTTCTTAACCGTGAACCGACGGTTTAAGAGTTTATTTTATTTTTATTTTTTTTACATTTTTATTTAAAACATATGTTGTGGTGTAAATTTGAACTCATAACATCCAATTTGAATAATTAGCTTCAACTACTAAATATAAGAGCCTTGTTGATCTAAAAAGAGTGTTATAATTTTATATTTTTAATCAAGCAAATATATCTTTCACATTTTGATTATTTGAGCTTGAATTTATTTCATGTTAATTTATGATTAATCCATGGAGAAAAACACATTCAAATACTTTTTACATTTTTTTTCAAATTTTAATAATAATTTTAGTATTTTTTAATAAATAAGGGTCAAACCGTAATCGTAATCGGCGGTTCATGAACCGTAACCGGAGCAGTGGGACTCCTGCGGGTAATGAGAAGCTTAAAAAATGAAGCCCATTTACCGTCAAGAAAGGTTGATGTTAATGATCGATGTTTTTTTAACCGTCTAATCGACGGTTCTGAACCGTGGTCAGGTCTAAAAATAGGGACGAATAAAAAAAAATTAGTTTTATGTTTAAAAAAATTATTTTTAGTTTTAAAAACATAAAATTATATAACGAAAAATTCATCAAACGGGCCGGATTTTCGGATCTCCGTGTCCAAACAGGCACAAAATGTTAAGCCCATATGTAATCTAATCGACATGTTAGTCGAAGTTCCAGTCAAAAGGGAACAAGGCTCGGGTTCGCGGATTGTTGACCCGAAATTGCATCCATGGCCGCACAAAGCAATGGAAGCGACGCCGGGATTCGAATATTATGTCGGAAACTGGTTATATTGAAGACGGAATCGGGGCTTCAATGGCTGATCGGATCCCCATTCCTGCCTTCAATAAACATCGCATCCACAATCCGCTGCATTCGCACTCTCCCTTCTGATTCACTTTCTCCTGACTTTACTAAAGAATCAGGTAAATCCAGGTACCTATGATTGTATTTATTAACGAGGTAACAACTTTGACGCAGTAGGGAATTGGGAAATTTGGCTTTTGTAGCCTGAGTTTCGATTGTGTTTGATTTCAGTCACAAATGTTCGGGTGGCTATATGGAAAAAGTAGCGCCTTGGTGGAATTAATGTGGCCTGATTTTGCTCAATTTTGAATTGTGACTTTCTACATAGTTAGTTTTTGCAAAAAAAAATGTGTCTTTACTGGTAATTCGGAAAGTTAGAGGTAACACATGGGTTTTGAGCATGAGATAATAATGTTCAACCTTATTGTGCATACAGTTGTGGCCTTGGAGGAGACAATTATTCAATTGGGACTCGAAATTAAATTTTAGAATTGATGGTTTTCGGTGGGAATTAATGTTTCACATGTAATATTCTAGATTATAAACTATGGCTGATTTTCGGTGACCTCTACAGATGAAATAAGAAGGCTGATTCCCAGGGGTTTCGAAATAGTCGGAGCACTGATTGTTCAAGATAAGAAGGATGTGAAGGTCGAAAAAATTGCGGGTGACGCTGTTTCAGCAGTTAGAAATTTGAGGAAGACGCTCTATGGTAGTGACAATGGTGAACAAGTATTGATTGGAGCTGTGCTGGATTTGAATCTTGGAAACAGTGAGCGTGATGCACAGTTTTTCATATCCAAGAAAGGGAACTCAAAAAGTGTGGAGAAAGTAAGCCATATTGCGTACGAAGATCAGCCTGAGAAGTATATTTGGGATAGGGGTTGTATAGGACGGTGCGAACTCTCACTAAAGTTGCCTCTGTATTTTCCTATGAACAATTTGAAAGGTGACGTATCTTCTGTTTTTTCCTTCAATTTTTTTCCAATATACTTGATTTGTATTTTCATGAGACTGTAAATTTACCGTGAAAGTTCTTAAGAACTATTGTTTATTAAACGATTTGCATTGCAAGAATACTTTTGAGAGAAAAAAGAGTCTCTGCAATAAAATGTAGAAGTTATTGAGAAACAAGCTTCTTTTATATAATTTGCCACGATGTGTTTTCTTATCACTTTATTAGTTTCATGATAGATTTAGGCTTTGAGTGTAATTTTAATTTACAATGAGAACAACTTTGAACTGGTAAGTCTTGCCTTTTCAATTTCTTTTCTGTTTAGTTTTTTTTCTTTTGGGACTTGATAAACGCCTGTTATCTGTTTCGAGGTTATTTTCATGATGACGTCAGCAATCAATGGTGTTACTTGTACTTTATTTTTTTCCCTGTTGCTATTTGTCTTGCCCATCCTATAGATGTGGAGGGTGCTTATGCACGAGCTATTGAGGACGTTGAATGCAAACTTAGGGACCCACAAGTTGCATACATCATAGAAGCTGGTAATAAACCTTCATCTGGTGGACCTGAGCCTATCGTTCTTCATGGTACTGAATTGGATTTGCCTGTCGAGCTTCCAAGAAATGCTTTTTTAATTGAAACTGCTGAAGAGTCTTATGTAAATTCTCTTGCGTGTTCATACTTTCTCTCGGAAACAAAGAGGTTCACCTCCTCTAGCTCTGTAGAGAAGGTAAGTGTGTAAATAGCACCATGTGTCATTGTACTAAATTTACTAATTAACTTGAAAGTTTGGTTCTTTTTGAATAGTTATTGATGTTTTCCCCCTCAGGATGCAGATAAAATATTAGTCAATGTCATGTTTAATAGGTCAAGGAGTTCACAGAAACCTGCGGCGCCTACTGCTGAATATTATCCAGGTATAAGAACTGCACTTCAATAGAAAATTCAGTGTCATTTCGTAGCATACAAAATTAGGGGTGTTAACCAATCTGGTTTTACTGTTTGAGCTGGATACACGAAGTTACTTTTGAGAATCCATCTTACTGTTTCTTTACCTTCTTTCCAACAGCAGGAGACGCTAAACTTTTGCTCGTAAATCATAAATTAGAAGTTTTGTTCTATGCGTCAAAGGGTTTGCTGTTAAAACACATGGTTTTGAAGCTAATCATCCCTGGTCTAGTTGACCAGTTGCACTCGCTCAAGAACAAGATCCTACCTGACCTCTTAATACAGCATCCACTGGTTAGAAGATCAGCTTCATTTTTCTTTTAATGCCATACTGCTGATCGGAATGATATATATATATATATAGACAAAATGCATGGACCGGCTTAAACTCAATAAAAAATTTCAATCCATGTTTCAAGTTTGATGGTCTTGGTTTATGAAGCTTATTCATTCTCAAATTTTCCCATTTTGTAACTGTTCTGGACCTTATCATCGGCAAGGAGAGACCTAAGTGTCAATATAGGCTTTTGAAATATATGCTGGGAAACTCTTCTGCCAGTGCCAAGCACATCCATTACTTTAGGCCTCTATTTTCTCTTTGTAAAATTGCAATGTCATTCTAGTAAATACCTTTAGTGCACCACTAACTGTTTATGGAAAACGGAACTCTTATAGTAGTGACAGATTGGGAAGAGGGAACTTAGATGGTCCAAAAGAGTTATACAGACTTTCTTTTTATTGTTGCCGACATTAATGATACCTCTTTGAATTTAGGTTTAGTGTTGATTTATTATTCTATGAATTTAGTGACTGAACTCTGGCTTATATGAGTTCAATTTGTAGAAGAAATTAGTTTTTACACGAGAATAATTTTCCTATGGTATTTTGTTAATTAGAGTTCACAAAGATAAAGGGTATGCTCGAATGTAAAGGTCCTATGTTTTTAGAGAAACCTAGATGTAATTCTTATTTAATATAATGGCTCATGCAATGTCTTCTAAGAGTTTTTTTTTTATAATAAAAAAAAAGAAAATCATTTTTCCCTTTTTGGTTCACCAAGTATGCTGACAAATTTCCTCTTCTCTTCAGCTATGGCCATACCACTTCATTCCTTCAGGCTTTCTGCATCCTGTTACAGCAATATATGAACTCAGTTATGGGGAGACAGAACTGAAGCAAGGTATTGTAAAAATAAATTTCATCTAACATTATGTGGGTAGAAGGATGTATCCTGATCTTGTGATTTCCAAGTTAGCTAGATATTTGTTGTGGTTATAATCCTGTGTTTACTTCAAAATGGAGATTTTAACTTCCCACTCAATCACAAATAAGGAAGAAGAAAAGGGTGGATAACTTTAGAACTGTGTCACTGCAAGAACTGGTGGATAACTTTAGAACTATGTTACGGTCCCCAAAAGATTGTGTAAGTCATCATAAAACATTCTAATTGAGCTGTAGACTGGGAAATGTGATATAGACTTATACGCATACCAGAAGCTTAAAATCAGCTGTTAAACAAACGAAAGGCATCCAGGGAGTTGGAATGTTAAGAAACTTAAGTTTTTCATTCTACTTAAGAAATCCAAGATTCATTTTATCCATTGATTTCATGTTCATAATAATTTTTACTATCATGGCAAAATTATAAATATACAACAGTACAGTCTTCACTTGCCAGCATTGCCTTCATTGGTTTGAAGTTTATGTGTTGCAAAAAGTAAATTAAAATTAAGCTTTGTGATTATAAGTTTATGAAAATTTAAAGGCCTAACTTTTACAGTTGAAGTTCGAAGATCACTTCACCTGAGATTAGGATTGCCATTTGATCGTCCTCTCTTGAGAATTGCTAACGCTATAAACTTTTCTTTGACAAAGGAAGGCACGAAAGACAATTCATATCCGAAAGGTAATTGTTCAGCTTCAAAAGATTTTTCTCTGCTTGTATATGTTTCTATTTTGTTTATCTTTTATATATTTCATTCTTTATGATAGGCTCTTCTTTGCTCAAGGATGTTCATCGTGATATTCCAAGCAGTGGGGGTAACTGTCTTGAACCTGGGCATACACTTTGCATTTCCTACAATGTTTCTTCAATTCTATGCTTTGACTTGGCTCTGAATACACTGATTTAACATGAATGTGTAGTATCAAGTGGCAATGCCTCTCTAATTCAAGGTTCTTACGAGTATTATCATTACCTCCAAGATGGATTTGACGACTCGGTAACTCATTTCCCTCCTTCAAGTTACTTATTTTCGCTAAATTTTAACTGATCGAACATAATCTGCTATTCTGAATTTGACATTGAAAATGTTTTGTGCTGATTCCATCTGTAATGACCGAATATTCTGTTTTCAAGTCTTGTGAGGACTTGGAGTATTGTTGCTGATTCCTTGCTTTATGTTGTTTGCTTGTCATCTGATTTGTTTTTATGAGACTCTGGTGCTCAGGCTTTTATTGTTTACTGAATAAAGAAAATGAACAATGAAATCGAAAACAGGTTGCCATAAAATTAAATGCTGAAGAACTTTGGTTATTGATGCTAATAAGAAAATGAAAAGTCGGGCATTATTGTACACTGAAGCGAAATAGATGTTGGAAAAGTATGGGGAGGGAATGTTCCTGTTTGTTTTGAGAGCCCGATCTATGCTTTTTGTCAGGGCCAGTGTTGTTTTTCAGTGAATTATTACTATGAAGTATGGATGTATGGTTTTTATCAGATGCATGTGGTCATCTTGATTGTTGGTTTTTTCCATGTCGATCAACGAGTTTAACAATGATTCTCTATGCAGGGCTGGGGTTGCGCTTATCGTTCTTTGCAAACTATCGTTTCATGGTTCAGGCAGCAACACTACACGTCTATTGATGTCCCTTCTCACAGGTTTTCTTTGACGTTGTGCACTCCATTTCCACCGCAATGTCAATCATTTATGTGGATTGCGCAATATTCTCTTCTATTGACAACATTTAATTTGGTCATTTCCTTTTCCCCCCATAACTATGTGTAGGCCATTTCCATTCGTTTCTAAAAGGGGATGATTAAACGATAAACGTATCGATTAACCATCAATAATGATGGAATTTGATCGTTTGTTCTGTATTTTGTTCATCTCTAGGAAGAAAGAGTATTTATGAGAGAGAAAGTTCTTTTCTTCACAATATGTAACACTTGCGACTTGCCTAATTCATATTTCGGGATCTTTTGTGTGAAGTGATGTTTCTCTATTTACGTCGTCTTATTCACGACTTTGAAGTATGCCCCTATGATCTATATATATATTTGATATCAAATTATCCATATATTCTCAATCTTAAACCATCAATAACTTTTACGCAAGACATTCTCTTGTGTGCTAAATTCTCAATCAAATTTTTGTGTTTTCCAAAATTATTTGAAATCATTTTTAAAAAATAATTATGCACATTTTATTTTATTTTTTTTAAAAAAATTGGGTTTTACACTGTCCTGTTCTAATATGTAGTATTGTTCTTTCAGACAGATACAGCAATCACTGGTAGAGATTGGAGACAAAGACCCTTCATTTATCGCATCGCGAGAATGGATTGGAGCCATTGAGTTAAGTTTTGTTTTGGACAAGCTACTCGGTGTAAGTATTCATTCTTCTATATATTTGTTTCGCTTGATCTTGTAGCAGTTAATGTACCATATCAAGAACTTCACAGACCAATTAAAGATCTATTTCCAAACAGGTTAGCTGTAAAGTCATTAACGTGAGATCTGGCGCCGAGCTTCCAGAAAAATGTCGAGAGCTTGCATTGCATTTCGAGACTCAAGGAACTCCTATCATGATTGGTTAGAGCTCCATCGTCTATACCTCATGTTTTTTTGCTTCACATCTTCTCTTCATTAAATGTCGACTATATTTTGCATGTATTACAGGTGGGGGCGTCCTTGCATATACGCTTTTGGGAGTCGATTACAATGATGTAAGTGGCGACTGTGCATTTCTTATACTCGATCCTCATTATACCGGAAACGATGAGCTCAAGAAAATAGTGAATGGGGGATGGTGTGGGTGGAAAAAGGCTGTTGATAGCAAGGGGAAGCATTTCTTCTTGCATGATAAATTTTACAATCTTTTGCTTCCTCAAAGGCCTAACATGGTTTGATTTGTTGGAGTGAAAGCTAAGCGTTTTGATGGTACTTCGTTGGGTTTTGACTGACTTATAAATCCATAATAAGTTTTGTTGTGATCTCAATTTTATTTTTGGTAGTATAAAAAATGAATATATATTGATTGTTTTAAAAAATATATCAAAAAATATGAATCTCGGAAGATAGATTTATAGGCAAAGGGGAAGGGGGTTTTTGGGGTCTCGAACATGTAGTCATTGCCTGTTCATGCATTCGAAGCACGAGTTTACGAGCTCAAGCAGCGTATTGTATACAGACAGACTCAATCTTTCTCATTGCTAAAGCAGTAAATACTATTGTTCGTAGAATTAATATTTATACAATGTAAATTATGAACTTACCACATTGTATTCAATCACAGTTAAGAAAGACAACAGAAAAACAAAAATTGACAACGATGATTTAAGTACAGTGGCGCAAAGCATGCAACATATAAGGCAAATATATCAATATGAAAAGTCTAGTTACTTGCTTATATGTACTTAATATTGACTGAACTTGGCTAGATCAACTGTTAAATTGTGGCTGACACAGGACACGAGCCTGAAGTGTTTCGAGCTTCAGGAGTGCTGCTGTCTAGAGTTTGCTTGCCGGTATATGGGGCTTGTGCTGTTGCTCTGGATTCAGCATTAGAAATTATTCAGCTTGAAACGCATTAAGTTAAGAGTACAGAGAATTATGCAGCGATCAGTTGTTAGTAGCATGAAGAAGATAGAGAATACCTTTCCTTGCGTTTCTCTAAAAAACGAGCCAAAGATTTTCGGCGAAACTGAGGTACAGTGCCTGAACACAATGAAATTACTTCAATATGATGCTGTCAAGCATAAATAATTCAAAAAATATCATAAATATTGGAGAAAACATGAATACAAAAGAAATCCAAAATTACTTGAAAGTAAGGTAGCAGGAACAGATCTTGACGAATTGACAACTTTCATAGGCTCTATTTTATTGGAAGAGGATATAATAACTCCTCCTGGATTTACAGTAGTTCTGTTGTTGATACCAGACCCACCAGCAGACTGAGACATGCTAATAGCGGTTATGGGTATGGGGGTTGAATGGTTTGGCGTTGAGCCATATGGGTGGCTTACGACAAACCTGTCAAGAACAGAAGACCTGGGCATGGATGCTTGAACTGGAGCTACTGGAGGAGTTGTGCTAGAAGTCGCGGGAGGCACATTTCCAGCTAATAACATGATTGCCTGAGCCTACATCCATCAAATAGAAAAACTAACTCGTAGCATTCAAGACAAGTAAATGTTGAAAGTACTGAGATATCACAATAGTGCACCTTTTCGGGAGATATATTGTCATACACACACACTGAACCAGCATAGAATATGGTCAACTGAGCAGGCGCGGTTGAGAACCTGGGAACATTTCTGCGGAACAAATCCATTTTGATTCAGACATTTAGTTATTTTCCTCTTGGTAAGATTCAAATTCATAAATATCAAGGTTCTACCTTGGTGTCTTTTGTTATACCTTAAATCTGTGGTTCCCACAACAGGGCTGTTAGAAGGAATTGCTTGGATGTGATTAACCATTGAAATTCTTGCACGAGGCTGTGGGCTTGCCGAACCTATCAGATTAATGCCGACAGGCGAAACTGTTTCATTTTCTTGATTAATAATAGATCGATGAATGGGACGTGAGTCAAGGTGATTTGCAGAATATGTAGTCATCCTGTACCGAGGTCCCGCTTGCTTTTCAGGAACAATATTTTTCTGAATAGCAAAAATCGAAAAACAATAAAAAGTCTACCAACAAAAGCACAGAGGCAACCTATCTTAAAACTTGTGAGGCGGTTAAGGTAACAAAGCAAGGATAAAATTATTCATAAACATAAATAGACGATCCAAACCTGCATGACACCAGAGTTCTGTCTGTGATCTGAGTCAAAAGCTTGAGTAGTTGTTATGGACACCAGTCCAGTCGATGCCAGGGAATCGAAACCAGTCATAGGTTTTCCTTCAAGAACATCCTGAAAAGATAAGAGCTGAGGAAGAGTAGAAGCCTTGTTTGAGAATGACCACTGCATTGCTAAACTTCTCTTTGGAGCTACATAACAAAAGATACAACGGAAAAGAAACAGACACGATCAAATCTATCACCAGTATTATCCAAATACAACAACCAATATAATCAAACAAGATACAGCCTTTCTTTTGCCAAATATATGCACCTCATTTAAAGTAAATTACCAGATACTTTATGATTATTTAGCAGTAATTTATAAAGGCTAGCTTCAAAACTGCGTGAAAGATCAAAGTATTGCTACTTGTGTAACATTCAACATCAAATCACAGGGAGTATGATACATAAGCTTCATTAAATAACTCAGAGTGTGGCTTTAACTGCATTAATGAACAAAATATACCAACTTGTATAATATTTTAGTATCAATCAGGAGGAGTATAATAGATGAGTTTCATTAAATAACTCAAAATGTGGCTGTAAAAGGGAGGTGAACATGTTGATCCACTTAAAAAAATCAATGTTTAGCATCTCATGCGCAATATAATAATATTTAATTATTGTACTGATCAATGCAGAACAATACAATATGCAAATCCATCTGGTCAAAGCAGTTTTAATATACACCAGACTACCAGAGTATTTAGAATTTAAAATATCATCATCTTATTGTGGACAGTATGTAATATACTCATCTTTCTTGGTGGCAGTAGCATAAACTATTAAATACTGAGTGGTGACCTCTTCTTGAAGGTGACATCTCATTTTAAAATAAAAACATTGTTGCTTTGCAAATATATAATAATTAAATATCTTTGTAAGGTGCATGTTAGCATGGCACACTTCAACTATCACAAGAAACCCCACAAGGGAAAATAATATTAGGAATACTTTGATAGAATTATTCTCACAAAACGTGAACAATCCACCCCCATAGTATAATAAAAATGTTTTTAAATAAAGGGAGCAAACAGCTGGTGATAAGCATTGAACTTGGACATAATTACTTCATTTCGGTAATTTAAAAACCAAATACAATATGAAAAAGGAAATAATGGAGTACATGTTCCTATTTTTGGTTCTCTAAGAACTGCACAATTAATGAATTAAAAAAACCTAAAACCTTAGCAAATACCACAATCTCCCAAAATCTATTCAGAGTTTCAAACTTCAATCTTATATCCCTGAAAACAGATTCATAAACTACGCCCAAATACATGCAAAAAAACTAGAAAATTTCCTTATTTTTTTAGGTTTTAGCCCGTTCTTCTCCCTGTTGCACAGCATATTAACATGAAGAATTCGAAAAACAAGCAAAAGCGTGAGATTCGAATTACCAGAGTCGTTAATTTCATCAGGAGTTTCGTTCTTCACAGACAAGCCCATGAAATCTCTCTCTATATTCATTTCCAACAACAAGTCCTCAGTTGGCTGCGAATAATATTATCAGTGATGTTTGATTGGCTGAGAATGGAGGAAGAGGGAAACCAGTGAGCATTTGAGGAGACGATATCTAAAGTGAAGCGGAGAAAGATGAAGACTTTTCATAAGAGAAAATAATAATAATAATAATATATATTATATAATAAATAATAAGTGTCAAAATATTATTAATGATCCACTCAAATAAAAAAAATTATTAATGATGACAAATCATACATGATCCAATGTAAAAATATTTTTTAATTATATTTTTCAAAATGAAATAAGAATTGTTTTTAAGAAATGATAAAAGAATTTTTTTAAAGAAAATTTTTGATGAATTTTTGATTGACAAGAACTTTACATTTTTATTATTATATATTTTTGGTATCCAAATTCTTACCCGATCATGAACCAAAATTCGGATTTTGAGTACTCGATTATCGCGACCCGATTTGTATTTCCTGATTGGGTCCGGTTAGAATCCAAAAACCCAAACATCTTGCTCACCCCTTCACTTTTATCGTTTGTTAGACCGAACATGCTTAAGTCTCATGTTATTTGTATTACTATTATTGTAAATAAATCTATTTAATTTAATATTTTACCTAATGATAATAATATTAAACTAAGAGCTTTCCAATCTTATCAGGATGGATAAACGTTCATGCTCTCTTTGATGGACTCGAGTTCGAGTCTTTAGGACAAAAAAAATGATTTAGCTCCTCCTCCCCACTCAGAAAAATTAATATTAAACTAAGCAACAATGGTAGACAAAAAATAAAATTTTTAATAGTTGGTGTGCAGTAAATATTATATTAATTAATCGTAATCATTTTGAATAGTGATGCAATTATTTAATCTAAATGTTTTTAAAAAATTTATCCGCGTGGAAGAAGTCGTCTTATGCATTATATATTATAATAAGAACAAAAAATATTAAAGCAAAACATAAGGTCATTAAAAAATTAGGGAAATGTGAATGGTACATGATGTTGGAGACTTAGAAGATTTCATTCCAATTTTCAAAAACAAATCTCGACTCATTTACTTTATTATCATCACCAAAACTAATCACTTAGACCAGCAGACCATTTCCACATTTTACTAAACATAATTTATTGAAAATATGATTTCAGTTGCAAACCTAGCTGAAATCAAGCTCGAACAATCGTTTTACAGTGTAAGGACAATTCTATGCATATTAAGCCTAAAGTATCATGATCCCTTCCCATCGTACACAGGGTCTGCCCTTTTTATATACATACATCAAGCATCAAAGATAAAAAAAAAAAATGTTTAGTTTAAATGCTAGGATGGGACATAATTAACATTAAATTAAAAGAAATTTAATAATATATGAAACACGATTTACATTACAATGGAATATAATAATATGAAAGGATATCTATAGGTATATAATTTTTATTTGTATTTTATAGCTTTTAATATATTATAAAGCTAAGTTATAAAATACAAAGCAATGGAACCGAAAGTCAAAATCCATAAATTAATTATGAAATAGCTTTTTCTTAAGGTAATGTTTTGCTATTTAAATATCAGGATTGTTTATAATTTTCCTGTTTTGTTTAGAATTTTTCTATGTTGAGTCATTTTTTAGAATGATTGAGACGTGATAATTTTGATTTAATAAAATATATATTTTTGAAATACTCAACAACTTAGTTCTCAAAGACGCTATTTTGTTGAAAAAATGAACAAAAATAAACATTCATAGTAATAATTTTTACTAACTTTGCAACTTTAAATTTTCTGATTGATATTTATTGTTGATATTGATATTTATGTTAATATTTTTGAAATACATTATCGCCGCCTACATTTGGCGGTTAATCCTCGTTATCATCATTTATTTTGTGGTCCCTTAATTTCAGCATGTTTTATAGTGGTCCTTGAGCAATGTTTTTTTATATCTAAAGGTTTTGAAAATTTCCTTTTTAATTAGTTTATGTAATAATGATTAAAATAATATACAAAAAATATTTGTTCTCCTGTCAATGAAGGACATATTTACTTTATAATGGGTTATTGATTAGTTTTATGTAGGGATGTAACGGGACGAGTATGGGATGAGTTTGGCCAAACACAAAACCTGGCTTGCAACAATAATGATCTCAGACCCCGCCCTGCCCGCTTTTTTTTTCCTCTTTTAAAATTTTTTATTAGCTAAAATCCATTTTGAAGTACAAAAATTGAGTTTCGTGATTGAATTTCACTTTTTTCTAATAAATATTTATAATAAGCTTATGAAATAAAACCTCACATTCCTTCAAAAATCATGGATTAAAGTCACAAGCCATTGACATAGTCAAAAGGTTTTCTTCCAAAAATCACGATCAATTACATTTGTGCGTAGCCCTTTGGATACCATTTGACTTAAATCAACACAAAGCCCTTGTAGGCTGAAATGAGCCTTGATAAACTATCGTTAAGCTACCAAATCTTTATTAATTTGCTCTAATTTCCTTCACAATGTCCAACTTTCTTAATATGAATTATGAACATATCAGTTTAATATAAAATAAAACAATTGATATGTATAGTGTAGTGGGTTCGGCTAAACCTGGGACATGCCCCACTTAAAAAACTTGTTGACCGGGTCTGGACTCACCTCAAGACTCATTTGACAGGGTTTAGACCAGTCTCAGACGGGGCGGGTTAAATACGGCCCGGGCCCTTTTGACCAAGTTTAGACCCATCCAAAAGAACCCGGACGCATCTTGGTTTTTTGTACGTATATAAATAGATGTATGTATATCTGTTTTGTGTATGTATGTATGTATTATGATATGGGTCATTGTTTTGTATAGGTATATGTGTGTATATATACATAGTTTTGTGTAAATCTTTTGGAGAACTCGGTCCGATATAGGCAAACTCAAATATAATCTAACAAACGTCATAATTTTTTTGGCCCGGTAGCATCTATTATCCCAATACAAGACACGTTTTGAGTTCGAGATACGTGTACACCTTCATCTCCAAATATCAATAAAATAATATATCTTTTGTTGAGAAATTGGAAAATCTGAATGCAACGATACCTCATCAACAAGCTATAGATTTGATCTTATAGTCAAAATATTGGAAACTCACGAATTTTTGATTCAAAGTAAAAACTTGTTCTTCTTGTTGAATCTTCTACCAATGGTAGAAAGGATTCAAGGATAAAGAAGAGGAAGGAAAATGGTTCCCAATTAAATTGGATATAACAGAACTAAGATGGAGGTGCAGCTATGTTTTTCACTCCTATCATTCGCACAAAACTGAAAGGAATACCTAGATCAGAACCGTTCAAGAAATGATGTGCTTTATATTAAAGTTAATGTTTTTATTAATTCTACTTCTTGGGTATATGATACAAATTCTACAAAGAGTTGTAGATATTGAGAAATGTGAAGCTTTGGGAAGATGAAATCTACATAAGACCAAGCATTGTAGCAAGAGTTGATGCAAAAAGGCTGTTTGAGACATTTATTTGATATAAAATGTTGAACCAGTTTGGAATTGGTTTGGATAGCTGCATTCAACTCTTTGGCTTCTTTTCTGACCGAACCAAAACTTGATCGAGTCAAACTTGCAGGAGCTCGATTCTAATGTGTTTTCAAGCTGCTTGTATCTTCATTGGCTATTATAAAACACGTCCATAATTAAGATCAGGGCTCATAAGGTAACTATCTATTAAGCCAGAAAAATCAATCGACTAATTTTTACGACGAATATTATTAACGAGTCCGTCATTACGGTATCCATATCACAATTTCCAAATTTGACACTTTCAAAAACGAAAATTTATTAAAAACATGAACTCTACTAAAGCCTCCTTTTGATGATCGATTCGACCTCTGATCAAAAATACCTTAGTTATATTTCATATCTTCAATAAGTTGAGTAATGAGCATAATGGCCCTATTGAGAGAAGAAATCATATCAACTTATAAATAGCTCATAATTATTATTATATGTTTCAATATATACTTAGTCATATTAAGTTTAGTGATATCAAATTCAACATATTGAGTTTAACCTGCATGTTCAGGTAGACAGTATCAAATATTTGTGTGATCTTCATTGGGTCAGGTATAAGCTGGACACTGGAGAACACAATGCTTTATGTAATTTAGAGTCAAAATAATCTTTTAATTGTCAAGTGCCAAAGTCAATGTTTCATCCACTAAATTGTGATTAGAACCTAGCAACACCGTATCATGTCTTGCCACATTGTGCATCTTATTGAGTCGGAAAACAAGCCACGGTGCAGTACTAATTGAAAGAGCTACAATGGCGTATTGAATCATGATGGTTAATGGTGAATACTTGACTAGTATAAGTCGCTTAGAGAATATAGGACGATGTTTTGTTCAGTGAACTCATTCTTTGCACACCAAGTTATGTGTGCAGATAGCCTTGCATCAGTGTTGATGAAATATTGATCGAACAAGTTAAGATTGTTCTCATTAGGTGGTTGATCGAATAATTAAATTTAGACATTGTAGTCATTAAAAAAATATATTTTCATGATTGTCAACCATCGTGCAACTGCATTTCACATGAACTATAGTAATATCAAGATTTTTATCAATGTATAAGCACTTTCATGAGTCTACAAATAAATGTGTCAACACAATGCTAATATCTGAAGAAGAGCAGATGATAACATCATCTTGTATCTATGATCAAACCAAAGTACAATGACCAAATTATCATTCTTCAATAAAATTATTACTAAGTGCGGTCAAATCAAAGTACAATGACAAAATTATCATTCTTCAATAAAATTATTGCTAACTCGCCATAATCTCACAAAATTATTAAAAAAATAAGAAAAATATTCTACGTAAATAATTATAGCAGTTAATTATAAAATGTAAAAACAATTATTAATTTCTTATAATTTCTAAATTTTTGTATGAAAAAAATATTTAAAATTATATTTTGATCCCATAAAAACTTGTTTGTTATCGTTTTCAATATTTAACTTGCCTTGTCCCCTCGTCTGGTTTCCCAGATCAGTTCATTAGTATTTCCTATGCCTAAAATGTCTTCATTAATAAGTGCCTTATTGAATCTTACACCAATATGATTTGGATGGCTTCTTTACTATATGCGTATTTATGAAAGGGAAATAGTTGAACTTTATGGTCGATAAATTCTGTCATGAAAAGGAGACATGAAGCATCTTGAACTTGTTCTTCTGATGCACGATGTTACAAATTATTTATTTTTTTTTAAAAAAAAACCGTAGAGTTTGTAGGATCAAGCGCTTGCGTTTTTACCAATAGTTATAGCTGGTGATAACAGTGTGACTCTAATCTTTAAATCGTATAACAGCCCAAAGCGCAACGCTTCAATCGATCTCCAATGGATAATTATTGTATTCTAACAATCTCCCTCTCATTAATTGCAGTACCTTAAACTCATGGGAATCGAACACGTGACATTTGCTCTGATACCAATTATAGGATCAAGAGCTTGCCGCTTTACCAAAAGCTATAGCTGGTGGTAACGGTGCAACTCTAATCTTTAAACCTTATAGCAGCCCAAGCATCACACTTCGATCGCTCTCCAAGCAGGGATAATTAGTGTACTCAAACAGAGTGTAATTGATAAACAACGCCTAGAATTTGAATCTTTGGATTTAGGGCTACATAGTGTGTCCCGAACATTTTATATTAATGGATTCTCTCGACAGAGATCTCTCCATGTATGCAAAGCTCCTTGTATTGGTGCTTGAAAATGTGCTTAGTTTTCACCGTCTTGTCCTAACTTCATCTGCTTGTCTCAATCATGTTTTTCTTCCTTTCACGGCTGGAAATTCTATAAATCCCATGGGATCTAAATGGCCCTCCTAAACATGGGAGGATTAATCAAGGCGTGTCATGGCTAAACGATTCGAAACATATCAACTCGATGCGCTAAACACATCATTTGAAGAATCCGAACATTTGAGTAAACACAAGAAGATTGAGCTTGTGAGAGATACAGGACTGGATGTGGAGCAGATTACGAGCTGGTTCAACCGCGAACGAGCCAAAAGACGAGTCAGGGAGATGAGGGAGGACTTGAAACGAAAGAACGCCGAGCTTCAAGAGGATCTGCACGAGAGCAAAGAGAGGGAAGCTGTGCTTGAAAAGGAGCTGCAAGAAATCAAGAAGAAGAAAGCCGAGCTAGAGACCGAGAATTGGAAGCTGAAACAGCGTCTGGGATTGGATATTGGATGCAACTCCTACTGTGATCCTATTCTCATGTTTGTGAAAGGGTTTGCCTAGCCATTAAGTTCTCAAATAAAAACGTTTAAAATTTTATATATAAGTTTTTTTGAAAACTCATATTTAATCTGTCTTAATAAATTATATTGACCTCTTCTCTTTGATGGATCTTTGATAACCCTATTCCCCGGTTTCTTTGATTCCGTTGTGACCGTTCCTGATTAAATGGATTGAGATGAATTGAGATTGTCTTCGCACACGAACGAAAAGGCTACTCACCACACACTCGATGATAGGGCTAAATTCGAGGATATCCAACCTCCTAAGAATTGAGGGAGAAGAGAAGAAGTTTTTGAGCAAGAAGAAGCATTTTCATTATTCATGTTCAATACAATGACATTGGTGTAGCTATCTATTTATACTTGCAATTCTAGTAAGCACCTCTCAACGAACTCCCCTCCTATCACTCCCTTCTCTTACAAGTTGTTTACATATTCAACCTATCACATAAACTGAACTTGAGTAGCTTCCCCTTCCAACGCTTCGTTAATTGAGTCCACAGTAGTATAAATTCCTACTCGCTTGACAAACACCTGTCCTCAAGATGTAACGTGAGAGAGTAGAAATGTACTCCCAAAAGTGGCAATAACAGTCAGAGAATTTTCTGCAAATCATCATGCTGCTTCACTTTGACCTTGCTGTAGCGGGGCGAGAGCAAGGCTTTGCGACCACTGTACCGTTGAATTAATTCATTGGCATTCGCAAAAGCAGCATAGCAAAAGTCCAGCTCGACATACTTATCCATATAATTCAAACGTGTTTGAATTTCCCATATTAGTTCTCATATTTGCAGGTCGTTTCTGCTCATCTAAAATTGCAGATGTGACAATCAAATGAAGTGCAGTTCCTCGTTTTAGAAGCTGCTTCAATAAGCCAAAAATAGCATATGTGGGAATTGTCCTAGCATGAGTCCCATCAAGCCTTACTACCGAGTATTGAATTAGTTCTTCATCAATCAAAATCTCCTTAAGAAGCATGCCATCAGTCAACATAACTTTTGCCTCATCGCTCTCACTATCTGTATCAACTAAGTATGAATTCAGCACACTTAAGGGCACTGGAGATAATGAGTTGGTGATTGAATTAGAAAGGAATCTTAAAACCTCATTTGACCAGTTAGATACACATGCTTGGTGCATTGACATAACAGCAACCTTAAAGAAAGGGACACCCATCGCCTCATCTGCAACGTGTTCCGTGCAAGATTTTAAGATGAAATCCCTTGGATGTAAGGTGTATACCTCTGGAGTAGGACAGCTAGCTCTAGGAATAGATTGCACTTCAGTGGCAAGTAAAACTACGTCTGTGTCCGAAATATTTTCCTTATGATTTCTACTAGTTAAACTCTCTTTCTCGACAAGGCTCGTTAACAAAAAGTCAGAGGATTTGTCAACCACAACATCATCAACTTTGTTAAAATTATCAGGACCAAACCCGTACGGCTAAAGCCGTTAAAAATTTCGTCCAACCAAAAATGAATCCATTTTTACTCATCCACTCATACCAATCTAAAGCAAGATTATCCAAATAATATGAAGCAATGATTAGTCGTCTAGGATCCGGAGTATCGTAGAAATCGAAGTACCTTTGACCTTGAGAAATCCATGCCGATGGATTATTTCCAGAAAAGCGCGGCAGCACCAAACTCATCAAGGTAATCGGTCTTGGAGAATCTAAAGGTTGCTGCCCCATTCCATGTTCCTGCATCTAGTGAGTGCAAGTTTCTCTACCAGTGGTCTGTGTATCCATCAATTTGGGATTAGTATCATGTGATGCAATGATCTGTGCAAGAGTTGCTGCAAATTCACTTGTATAAGTGCCCTTCGCCATCATCAATTCAGGAACAACTCGTAAATTCAGAATTAATGCCTCAATAAAACCGACAAATCACTTTCAACACCTCGAGAATTTGAGAATTTCAGCATCCTGATCACTCAGTAATTCAATCGTGAAGGACAATTTTATGTAAATTGAAACACAAAATGAAAATTTGACATCAAAATTTCCTGTCTAACAACACAAATGATGCAGAAAGATCGCACAACACAATTGATTAAGAAAATATGTTGAATCGCAATTATGTAGACTTTTATTGACTTTTTTAAATAACAAACTTTTATGAAGTTCGATAGATTTTTATTGACTTTTTATAGAATTTTATGGAGTTATAAAAAGATTTGTATAAAGTCTTGTAGACTTTTTCAATAGATTTCTATAGACTTTATTGACTTTTAATAACGTTTTTAAATGATGGACTTTTATTAAATTAATAGATTTCTAATACTTTTATAAAATTACACGAAATTATAAAAAGTATTTATAGACTTTATAGATTTTATAACTTAAAATTGATTTATTTGAACTAACAATTGAACATAAATCACTTATTCAACTTATAATATTTATTTTTACTATTAATGTAAACAAATTTTATTTATTTAACAGCCAAAAAAATATGAAAAATCGATATTCAATTCTTTTGCTTGGAAAGATTGAACAACTCTTTTGTATCTTCGTGATGGTGACCTTGATGATTCAGTCTATGTTGCTATATAATTGTAATCTATAATTTTGTGCGTTAAACAAAAGTTTCCTATTAAATAAAATTTTATAAACTTAAAATATTTTTGATGATATTTGACTAGAAACTCTTAAAACATACTTTTTAAATTAAACATGATAATTTATATCGTTATAAATACCTTTTGTTTTAGAAAAATATTATTATAATTATTTATATATATAGACACATACAATCGTTTTAAAAATATATCATCTAATAAAAGCTGAGCACATTAACTTGCTATTTTATCAAAATACTTGTGCAAATATTAGTATTATATATTGGATAAAAAAATAAGATGTGAAAAAAATAATAATTTGAATATTCTTTCGATATTCATCAAATTTCATGTTTCTGTGTTGCATCTTCTATATAGTACACATAGATATACAGAAACATATTCACATCCGTACATTAGGAATTAAAGAAATGGTACATGCAGAAAACAGGGGAGAAAAAACCAATGGGGAGGTGACCGTGACAGAAATGATAATAAACGTAAAGAGAGATGAGTGTAATTATAAATTAAAAGTCATTCCAAATCTTCACTAGGAGTGGTGGAGAATTTTTAACTTTTTTGGGATGTACATGGGGCATCAAAGTTTGTACCTAAAGATTTCAACAGAAGTCATTAAAAGTCAATGAGATTTTGGATACCTATAGATTTTTATAGAGTTTTAAAAAGTCAAGTTTGAATACCACCTGACTTTTAGAAACTCTACGCTCTGTTTTGAATACCACTAGACTTTTGTGGAGTATATAAAAGTTTGGATTGAATACCTCTAGACTTTTAAACTTCATAAAAGTCAATAAAAGTCTATAACCAATACACCCCCTAACGCAAGATAACAATGCAGATTCTCAACACCTCAATACTTGAAAAAAAAATCGATTCAAACTGTAGGATTTGAAAAGAAATTTAACGAAAAAAAAAATTCGAAGCACTCCACACTGAGAAAGCACGCAACAAGAATTGGAATCAATTCACGTTGATTTGTTACATAGACATGAAATTGAAGCGAAAACTGTTGTAGCCACGATCAACAGATCGCATACAAATTAGACTCAATTCACGAACAGAATTCCACCAATCAAGCCATTGAATTTGATAAAACTAATTCACAAGATGATCGAATTCAACGAAAAGTACTAAATCAAACAAACATGAGAATCAATCAAGTGCACAATTTTCAGCGAAATTGCAGCAACAACGTCGATCATTTTTTGTTTTTGTTTTTGGGCTACGAAGAATCAAAATTGGATATAATGTCGTAAAATCGAACGAAGAACAAGATGAGAACGTAGAATGAGAGCACCAAATGATCGGGCTAAATTCCAACCTCGTAAGAATAGCAAGAAGAAACATTTTCATTATTTATTGAATAAGGTGTAGCTATCTATTTATACTTACAATTCTAGTAAGCACCTCTCAACGGACTCCCCTCCTATCACTCCCCTCATTGTTTACATATACAACCTATCACGTAAACTGAACTTCAGTAGCTTCCTCTTCCATTGCTTCATTCCGATTTCCAACCGACACAGGAAAGCAAGTTTCTTTACATATTATTTACTCTAGTTTGGGGAGTTTGAGATCCGACACAGGTGCATTTCTCCTTCCAGGAATGAAGTTCTTTAAAGCAAGCCCCGTCAAGATCTTCCTAAAGAAAGCATGTAACTTGTCAATTCTGGAGCGGAACTTTCAAGCAAGGAAGGAACTCTATGCAGTGGCAGTCAATCTAGTCTGTGCAGTCCATAACTGATTTGGATTGGATTGGATTGGCTGATCTTTGACGGACAATACTGAATTGAGTCCATAGTCGTATCCATGGTTCGTCGTCGCAGGAACGGTGCCTGGAACGTAGGTCACCGTTCCAGTTCTAATGATATTTCACGGAACGGTCACGGCACGAATTTTTAAAAATAATATTACAAAAATTAAATTTTTTTCACAAATAGTTTAATTATAAATTTATTAAAATACACATAACAATTTATTTATTAACTAAGCACAAATTAGAGTAGCCTAACAATTTTTTTTATATAAAATACTGCCAATAAAAATTATTTAGAACTATTTCCTTACATATTTTTCAAAAGAATACTTATCTTATATCTAATTTGTATTTTTATAAACACTAAAATATAGCACTAATTAATTTTTAAAATTAGTAGCCCATATTTCCAAATTATTAATATCCTTTTTTTTAAATAAAATAGACATCCTTCAAATAAAACATGAAAAAGAAAAGTACAACTCTCACTTTCTCCTTCGTTTCATCTCTCCCCAAACACATACAGGAGACATCAACAGGAAAAATTAGGGCAACTGGGTATCAGCTCTTTCTTTCCGATTACTGGCCAAATAACCGTTCCATTACGAGAAAACGGCCGTTCCAGGCCGTGCCACCGATAAATCGGCGACTTTTGGTTGTGGAACGCCTTTCCAGAACAACCCCCTTTACTATCTGGAACACCGGACAGGAGATCACCGTTCCGAAACGCCGGCCGTTCCGATCCCGTTAAGGTAAACCATGGTCGTATCACTCCTATAGGGGAATCTGATCAAGATTTCTCTCTCTTCAATCAAGAAGAGTCCGAATTGAGTCCATAGTCGTATCACTCCTATAGGGGAATCTGATCAAGATTCTCTCTCTTCAATCAACAAGAGTCGCTTTGGTGACGCTATCTTTCTATGGGCCCCAACGACAACTTAAGCTAAGCGCCTGTTCAAGGGCAAGGGTTCCAAACCTCGAAATTCCGAACATAGCTGATAGCGCGTACACTGCATCACATACACAATATTAATCATTATCGTCAAGTCCTAAACACTCTTTTTAGTCTTCTTGATGTTTTGAAGTGGCCGAAGCGATATCATGCAGTGTACCTTGAAACATAATAATGTTAAATATTTTATAATTTATATTTATAATCGACAAGAATATATGGTAGATCACAAGGTTTATAAGTATTTTCTTGTTCGTGGGATCTTGCTTGTCTTACCTCAAATTCAATATACATGGCTAGGTGTTAGATTTCGTTTCGATCCTTAATCTTTTTCTTATCGATCTTTAAGTGTAATTTTTTGAACATAGGCAGATCGATTTCAATTAATTGTTTCTAATTGATTTTTTTAAAAAAACTATATTTATTGGGTGCTTTCATTTCTTTTGATTGCCCAATTGCTGAAGCCACAAAGTTTTCGTGCACATTGATGACGTGATGTTGTCCCAAATTAATCAAATCTTGATATCGGTCATTGGCTTCTCTCATGGTGCGGGCCGTATCAGCAATGGCATCTGTTTTTGTGACGTTGCCAAAAAACGAATATGCGCATATATAATTGGGTAAAAAGCAGACAACCCCCAACGTTTACACATTTTTAGCATTTCACCCCCCAACCTTTCAAAACATGCACTTAATCCCCTGAAAAATTTTAAGTAGTGCACTTAACCCCCTAAACAATATTCAAGAATAATTTTCCCGGATATTCTGGCTGCATATTCCCTCAAATGCGTCGCACATGCCACTGTCGAGGGTGTGTGTCTTTTCATGTATTTTCCACAAGAATTTTACGAGTAAAATTCATCGACCGTTGGTATACTCTTAAAATTCCTTTTCATGTATTTTTTTATGGGAATACTCGTAAAATTTCTGCATAAAATAAATGAAAAGACATATATACCCTCGACTGTGGCTTGTGCGAAGTACGTGAGGGAATTTGCAGCCAGAATATTAGAGGAAAATTATTCCAGAATATTATTTAGAGGGTTAAATGCACTACTTCAAATTGTTCAGATAGTTAAGTGCAGGTTTTGAAAGTTAGGGAGTGAAGTGCTAAAGGGTGTAAACGTTAGGGAGTGTCCGCTATTTACCCTATATAATTTGATGAAGCCAAGAATGGTATAGTTTTTACTTTAAATTTTAAAAAAATATTCTACGGTCTCTTTTGGAAATACCAAATTTTGAATTGACGGATTTGATTGACACATGGAGACCAATAGGAAAAATTGTTATATATATCGGATGTGGGCACTAGTACATGCATCCACACACATATATACATATGTATGTATCTATGTTTGTATGTATATGTGGATGTATACATCGGGACCTATACCCGGTGCATGCAAAAAAATTCGACCAATGGTTATAAAGTTACAGGCTAACGCCTTCACTTCATCTCAATCAAGGGTGGGATCTTATTATGTTAAAATATATAAATGAGGGGTTCTGAATAAATACCACTAGTATCTCTTAATCTCAATAATTATTATAAAAATACAACGAATTTTAAGTAGTAAAGTGGTGTGGGTTGAAAAATTCGTGAACCGGCTCAAATCATTATATTATACCATATATATAAGCAAGGAAGGAGTTACTGTTCCAATGAACAGTAACCCCTTCCTCGCTTTTTCCCTTTTTTTTTTGTTATTTTCCTGCTTTCTTTTTATTTTCTTTCCTTGCTCGCTTTTTCCCTTTGTTGTTATTTTCTTTTTTTTGTTATTTTCTTTTTTTTTGTTATTTATTATTTGTTCAATCGGTTATTGTTCCTGTGAATAGGGCTAAGTATTCGGTCGGTTCGGTTACCGACCGAATCGAATTTCTGAAAATCGAACCGAACCGCTTTTTAAAACTGTAACCGAACCGATCGATTTATTTTTCGAAACCTAACCGACCGAACCGATAAAAAATCGGTTATTTCGGTCGGTAACCGAAATAACCGACATTTTTTTAAAAAAAATAAAATAAATTTTAAAAACTAGATAATGTGATTTTAAAAATTAAAATAATTAGATTATTTGATTTTAAAAATTAAAAAAGTAAAATTTAAATAAAGAATGATATTAATTGATTTTTTTAAAAATAAAAAATAATTTATTTTTTAAAAAAATATTAAAAAATTAAAAATTTCGGTTTATTCGGTTGACCGATATTTTTAAAATGAAAACCGAAACCGAACCGAATTAACCGATTTTTAAAAAAATCAAAACCGAATTTCCGAAATAACCGAACCGATTTTCCAAAATATTTCCGTTTTTTCGGTTTGCTCGGTTTAACGAACTTTTGCTCACCCCTACCTGTGAATAGTAAATGTCTGTCATATTTTCTTTTATATTCCAATGAACAGTAATCTTACATCACTTTTTATTTTTATGAATTTTTTTATTTCTTTTTTCTTTTAGTTTTTCTTTTATTTTTGTATTTTTTATAAAATATTCGGCATAATGAATTATATCATGTATATAAGCGACTGTTCCAATGAACAGTAACCTTACGTCACTTTTTTATTTTTTTAGATTTTTTTTATTTCCTTTCTCTTTTAGTTTTTCTTTTATTTTTGTATTTATTTTAAAATATTCGGCATGATGAATTTCTGATAGATTGTAGGTCGTCGATTTTGCTTGTTTTTGTACATTTTTATTTTTTTCTTACCTACGACCAATTGCTAATATGTGGTATTACCTTTGTTCTGATGTTTGGCATCAAATATTCCCTTTATGTATAAGGATATTATATCAAAATCCTTGACCCAATAGTGCATCCCTCATATCTCAATTTCTAAAATTTAAAATGTTTTCTTTTTTTTTTTTAGAAAAAAACTTGTTGATTTTATTATGAATTAAAAAAAACTGATAGTTCAAAATAGATTTTTGTCGTGGCAAACTTTAATAATAATTTTTATGTGAACTTATTTATAAAAAAAAATAGTTAAAAATAAGTTTTCGTTGTGGCAAACTTTAATAATAATTTTTTATAAAATATTCGGCATAATGAATTTTTGGTAGATTACAGGTCGTCGGTTTTGCTTGTTTGTATGCATTTTGAGTTTTGGCTTACCTACGTCTCGTTGCTAATATGTGATTATTCTCTATTATCTTTGTTATGATGTTTGGCATCAAAACCATATATATAAGCCGCAATGAACAGTAACCATACGTTTTTTTCTTTTTTTATTTTTTTATTTCCTTTTTCTTTTGTTTTTTTTCTTTTATTTTTGTTATTTATTATTTTTTTGCATCGGGTACTGTTCCTATGAACAGTAAACATCTATCCTATTTTCTTTTATTTTTGTTATTTATTATTATTTTGTATAAACACGGATTTGTTTGGAAAGATTTGATCTTTGCTCCAATAGTGCATCCTTCTTATCTCAATTTTTTTTTCTTTTGTTTTTTTCTTTTATTTTTGTTATTTATTATTTTTTTGCATCGGGTATGAACAGTAAACGTCCATCCTATTTTCTTTTATTTTTGTTATTTATTATTATTTTGTATAAATATGGATTTGTTTGGAAAGATTTGATCTTTGCCCCAATAGTGCATCCCTCTCATCTTAATTGTTTTAAATTTAAAATGTTTTCTTTTTTTTAGAAAAAACCTTGTTGATTTGGTCAAGTATGAATTGATTTTAAGAAACAAACAGAGAGTTTAAAACATGTTTTCGTCGTGGCAAACTTTAATAATAATTTTTTTATATGAGCTGACTTCAAAAAAACAGAGAGTTCAAAATATGGTTTCGTCGTGACAAACTTTAATAATAATTTTTATAAATATTCGGCATGATGAATTTTTGGTAGATTACAGGTCGTTAGTTTTGCTTGTTTGTATACATTTTGATTTTTGGCCTACCTATGACATATTGCTAATATGTGCTTGTTCTCGACTAACTATGTATTATTATAATAATAATAACTATATAATAAGTGTGTAAGAGTTTGGAATAGTGCTATTGCAAGGAATAGTAATGAATAGTATTTCACTATTTATTACAATTATTTTCTTAAAAAATGTTTTTTTTTCAAAAATTTATTTTTGTTGATGTGCGGGTTTAACCTGAACCGACATGAAAAAAATATATTAATCGATTGTTGATACGCGCAACTTCAATTTATAGTAAGATGAACATCATTTTTTTTTTAAAAAAGTTATAGTCGGTCCTTTGGTTATTTTTTTCCATTCAATTACAGTAGCTTTGTCGTTTTTTTAAAAAAATATTTGTTAAAATAAGTTATTTGAAATGTTATTTTCGATCAATTTAAGAAAAAATTGATCAACATATTGGTACCTGGCATCGCACCTTGTGCGGTGCCAATAAACTAGTATTATATATAATTTACATAAATAAATATTCCTTTCAATATAATATAAGTTCAAACTTGTCACAGGAAACATCAAGCTAGGCAAGCCTATAAGAGAATATTCTCAGTTGTTTTTTTTCTTGGACGGCGAGAATATTCTCAGTTTGCATTGGCCATGCATAAACAGAATAATAAATATAGGCCGTCGATTAATGGAGAATAATATATTATAACGTCATCACCACCCAAATTTGAAATGATTCCCGACCCCTAACAATCCATTTTCTACTACAGAAAATCGCTAGTGTTAACTTTATGGCAAAGATATTGTTCAATTATTGTCTCATCGAAAAGTCCTAACCTATAGTTAAGTTGCATAATCTATCATTTAAAACACGCCCCTCATTTGTGTTTCAATCTGTTCCTTTTTTTTTAGAGACTGATCAAGTAGATATTTTCACGGTTGTTGTTTATTAGTTTTGAATCCAAGGCCGTCGATATTAGCCAGATGCTCTAATATCATATTAAATTGTAGTTTCATCTAAAGCCCGAGAGATTGAATAATTTATCATTTATATATGCCACACGACTCTCTGTCTGTGCACTATTGGGTAAGACCCACATGGCGCAATGTATTCACCAGGGAATTCATTTACATCTATCTATATATATGTGTGTGGCTGTGGGAGTTTTTTTTATCTTGGGCCTGAGTCGGTGGAAGAACTTGTCCAGGGCTAGATATTGGAGTTGAATTTCTGTTTCTTTGAAGTTGTGAAGAAAGCAGAGGGTTTTACTCCATATCCAGTCCTGGCCGAGTTTCGTTCTACTGCTGCTCTATTTTTGCCTCAAGTTTAGTTTATTTTTTAAAGATTACTTATGTTTAATTATATGGGTTTCTTGAATCTTGATGTTCTTGAAAGGAATTTGTGGCTAACTCAATCGGTACTTAGCTGTTTCTTTTCTCAGTTTTGGTTTGGATAGACCTGACTGCTCTAAGATTGGATTTCTCTGTGGATTTTTCGACATATTTTTGTGAATAATTCACTTCCCATTTAAGGTGAGGAAACTCTTTGTGTGTTCAAACGTAGACCTTTAATGCGTACTAGCGGACCAAACACATGCATATATAATATTTTTTTTTTACGTTAAATAATTTTATGATACAGAAATTTAGATATTGTAATAATATTATTGATTTTTTTTGTACTTAGAACTAATTGATATAATTATTTACGTAGAATAAATTTTGTTTTAAATAATTTTGTGAGATTATGGTGAATTAGTAATAATTTTATTGAAGATGATAGTTTCGTCATCATACTTAGGTTTAACCACGCTTAGTATTAATTTTATTGAAGAAGAGTAATTTGATCATTCTACTTTGGTGTAACAACTGATACATGATGATATAAAATCATTGGTATTTAAAATCCAATGTTTTTTTTTTAAAATAAGACATAAAACCGCCTGCGAGGTAATTGTATTTGATTTAAAAAAAAAACAGGGTTTAAAAAGGCCTTTAAGAACTTTATAGAGTGGGTTTTATGTTTTTTCGATATTTCATAAGGGATATAATTGCAATTTGTCATACTTAAATACGACCAACAAAAGGCAATTTGAGGAATAACCCCAAGAATGGCTGATAAGAATGCTAAATCCTCGTAAATGAGATATATTGTGGCAGAAGTAGCTTTTTAGTGTAATCAATATATGAGATAGATTATGTAGTAGAAAATTTCTGGATTTGAATTTCTTGGGTAGTAGCAAGCAAAACAACAATGACTATTTATAAGAATGTTGATGCGAGATTTGGAATCTCCGTCCTTAAGAAAATATTGCCCCGTACGCTGCTAATGGTTCGAATGGTAATTTGTCTCCCAAGATACAACGACTTATGATTTGTGATAGAAGCACTTTAAATCACAGATCCTCAAACCACAAATGTTTAAAGGCAGATTTTGCTTTCATCTTGTGATTAATCTCTGGAAAAAGTGTGTATAATTCAAAATGGAGTTGTTCTATATATAGTGCATCAATAGATGCCACAAAAATACACATCTTAGATGCATTTTTCTATTAAAAAGTGCATCTATACTCTAAAGGGTATACAACCCTTCATTAAATCTGGAAAACCCCGTTTTGGACAGCCAACCGGGCATGCTGTGCCTATGTGCAATACACTCTATCTCGAATTTTTTCCAGGCAGAGGGGGCCTAGGCGCCACTAAGGAGGCGCCTACCCTGCTCCCAAGTACCTAGGCAGCTTCGGTGTCCCGTTGTCCCGTATTTTCATCGTTCCATATTTTTTGACTTTTACATACTTAAATTCAATTCATTAAGCATATTTTTACAACAATCCCCCACATGAATTAAATTTAATGTGTGAATGCAAATGAACTCCTTTAGCGAATTGTTATAGCATTTGGAGAGGTAACTTGTGGCTTTGAATCTTCTGTATTGGTATTCAATCGATTTACTTACTTAATAGTGAACTTATAGTCTTGAACTATTTAGTCGTTAGTGTAAAATGAGATAGTTAAACCCACATCATAACAATTCTAGCATTCGTTTTGGTTTTCACGGTTGTGTTCGTTTCGGCCATGAACCACGCTTGGTTTCATAAATGCTTTCCATCTTTGAAACGGACACACTTCACACTTATGTAGGTGATCTCCTCTAAGAGTATCTCGCTATACTCCAACATATTCTTATATGTCTCAGGAATCATTAAATGCATTTTTGCCCATCTTCGTACCTTTTTTGCATGCTACATCCATTATCATGGGAATGTGTTAGATATTGATCTTCAAGGTGTTTACCCATTCTCATAATTTGAATGTCCCTTTCGAACCTAGATCCTGGGATTTCCAGTCAACAAGGTTGGATATCCACTATGAGATTTTGATTATAGGGTTGTAATCACATTCCCTTTGATAAACTGCATACTTGATATCTTGGTTAACCATTTATAAGTGGAACATAATCAATTAAGATTATGCCTATAGAGATCACTGACATATGGTATTATGTCTATGACTTATATGTCGAGACTTATCATTATACATACTACATTGTGTCCTTTCTACAACATATTGTTTGTCACAATGTATTATAATTGCAAGCACATGTTCTTTACAACATGAAATTTCTTCTAAGAAACCTTGAAGCATTCGGCCTCTTCTCTGGTTTTACCCAATGCAATGAACTTGATTTCATCGTTGATCAATACACACACACACACACACACACGTTTGTTTAGGAGATTTCCACAACATGGAGTCATTTCCTATAGTAAAAACATTATCATTCATGGACTTTTAGTTCTTCATTATATCGGTTTTGCAATTACTTTGCTAACAAAAAATTTCACTTAACAAAAACATCGAATCCTTCCGGCTTCTTCTCCGCTTTATCCAACGCTATGAATTATGAATTCATAGTGGATTTGAGTTGTACACTTTTGTTTAGAGAATATTCTTTGTTTCCTTTTTCATGACACAACAACATTACCAATGATTACCACATAACCATTTTGTGTTAGATATCCAATTCATATCAGTATATCTCGAGTTTTGAATTCTAAACTTTATAGCTTACAAATTTGAAACTATAATAAATTCTTGGTTTTAATTCACAATTTAAATTTTAAGCTAAATTTTATTAGAAAATCCAAGTTCAAAATTTTATTTCTTACAAAATTGAATTTTAAGCGCAAAGCTTAAAATTTTGAAACATGAATTAGACATGAGAATTCGCATTGGAAACTTCAATTCCAATTGTAAGGCCCTCACCGCCTTTAAACCAATTCCATGATAATATAAACATGTTCATATTATTTACTATAGAGTTTAATCGATTAATTAACAAACAGTTGTATTATCTCATCACATGCCATAACGAAATACAACTAGAGTACTTCTCAAAACATTTATGTCTTCTCAGTTTCTCTAATCGACTACTCTATCGTCAATGCAGCAAAATAGATCCACAAATTTTGGCTTCCCTCGCCCAAAAGAGTCCCTACAGAACAACCCATAAAATACAATGAACACCAGTGTAATATGTATCACATATCAACAATATATACAAAACAAATATATTAATACAGTAGTTACAAAAACTCCATGTATTTCATTCATATCTCGTGTTCTTCAGGTTGTTCCTGTAGCATGCTCAATCATAATATAATTTCTATAAATTATACGCAATGCATATGTCATGACATGTCAAAAAACCTCATCTCGATCTCAAACTCATTCCAGTGAATACCATTTCCTCGTCACTTTCCATTGGCTGCGTATAATATCATTACTCCTTATATGAGTATCACATATAACATTGCTATTACGCTCCATATGATCCCATCATATGAGTAACCAATGTATATTGCAATTCGACTCCATATAAGAGTCTCAGATATTATATTATTGCACGCCTTTCATCAATACACATTCACGCCTCAAGGCGTTGGTATTCACCAAATCCCCTTCATACATAATCACAATAATGTATGAATGAAAAAACAAAAGTGTTCGTACGTCCCACGTACCTGATAATATCCAAAATAGATAGAGCTACCACCAGCAAGAAACATTCACCATGTTCGATGTCCGGTAGTATGTGATGATTATAATAACATAAAGTTCCAATAAGAAGTTTAGTGAACCCTTTTTTTTTTCACAGTAGGAAATGAAGGGCCGAATGGGCCACTAGAAATGGATCTCCAAAAAAAAATTTCGGGGGCTCTGCCCTTGAACCCCCGCAAGAGGTCTGCCGCCCCTTTGCCCCCGGCATCGCATCACCTACACTTTCAGCCCTCAATACAAAATTCCTAGCTACGTCCCTGCTTCTCTGCACAGCTTCCTCTGCCAATATGGAGTGGAGATTGGTATTTGTTTTTGGGGTCGAAAGTAAAAAGATTTATCAAATACAAGAGTGCAAAAAACAACTTATTATCTGTGTTTATATTTAAATATATATAGTATTATATTTGATTATAAGATAAAAATCAAGAGGCCACTGAGTTACTAGCCACCCCTGTTTTTGCCACGACCAAGAACACGATACTTTCCCCGAAGCTCGTCTGATGAATCACATGGTACTGATGGTAGTAACATACAGTTTTTCTGATCTTAAATGAAAAAAATAAATATATTTTGTCAATATATGTTACCTTGGATTTTGGTAGGGTAGACGTGTATTTCATCGAAGCACGAAACAATATACAAAAAGTAAATGAGACCAGATTTTTTACGTGGAAAACCTCAAAAGATGGGGAAAAACCACGGGACCTAGTCCGGTATAAATTTCACTATAAACAAGTGTGTGATTTACAGTGTCTTCTTTACAAGGAATGAGCTAAGAAATGAAAATGGTGAAGGGGGAAGACCTCGGCTGCTGCTTGTTCTTGAGGAGGAAGGAGACATGCTCTCTTTTCCCCCCAAAAAAGAGGTGTTGGCCTTCCCCATGCCCTCTCAACCCTCCTGTCTGCTCTCTCACGGAAAATCTCTCTCTTGCTTGGTGAGAGTTATCTGGTATTTATATGAGAATGGAGGAGACAACCTGTAACTACCTACCCAAGGTCTAGGGGACATTGTTTGATGCTGAAGGTAGGGGTCAGAGTCCCAATGATGGGGACCACAGACAACTATTGCACTCTTTGTACGATTTCTGCAGCTTTTAAGATATTATTCGTGTACGGAGATATGTTTTGTGCCTCTGATTTATGAGATCACTCATCAGATGTAGATCTTCGTGGAGGCCGACCTGGGGGTGGCCGAGGTGGAGGTCATCCTCGAGGCCGACCTGGGGTGGCCAAGGTGGAGGTCATCCATGTGGTCGAGCTGGGGTGGCCGAGGTGGAGATCTTCCTGAGGCAGAGCTGGGGTGGCCGAGGTGGAGATCTTCATGAGGCCGACCTTGGGGTGGCCGAGGTGGAGGTCATCCTCGAGGCCGACCTGGGGTGACCAAGGTGGAGGTCATCCACGCGGCCGAGCTGGGGTGGCCGAGATGGAGATTTTCCTGAGGCCGACCTGGGGGTGGCCATGGTAGAGGTCTTGCCCAAGTCAGGTCTTGCAGAGTCCATACTTTTACCAGGGTAACACCAGTATCCCCCCTCTAGTCGAGCTAGTGTAACGCTGTCTCGATTGTTCGGGTATTTTGGCAAGACCTGATCTGTTACTTTTGCAGGGCTGGCCTGCAATAACAACTAGAAATAATTCTAAATATAGATGAATAACAACAAGGATGACCTGTTTTCTAGGCATGTGATAGGCTTAGGTTTTAAGTGTTTTGAGCTGTAATTTCTTCCTATTTTTCATACTTTTTCCTGGATGATATTATGCTTTTTGGTGTTTATTTGTCTATTTCAGGAAAATTAGTTGGAAATGGAAGAAATGAGCTAAACTGAAGAAAAAAGGCGAAATCGAGGCGAGAAAGAGTTGAAATTGAGGAAGTTGGATTTTCGGATTCTCGATCGATCGAGAATATTTCTCGATCGATCGAGCCAGGCAGTGTGCGGAGAAGAAAATTATTGGAAGTCTCGATCGATCGAGATTAATTCTCGATCGATCGACCAAGGCAGAAACTTCAGAGCCAATTTTATCGAAGGCTCGATCGATCGGAAGGAAATCTCGATCGATGAGCGAGACAGTGAGTTTCAAAGGCTGACGTGAACAGTGCACCGATCGATCGGACGCAATTCTCGATCGATCGATGCGCAAATCCGGGAAAATCTTATCTTCCATTTTTTAATGGATTTTCGGGGGATAAAAGGAATTTTCATTTCCATACAAGAGATATATCATATCAGACGCCTCTCCTCTGAAAAATAAGGAACCCTAGCCGCCGCCTAGCGCCGCCGAAGGAGATTCAATCTCCGTTCTTCGTCCAAAGTCGAGCCAGTCCATTCCGGAGTGCAAGGAAGGAGCAAGAGAAGAGATTTCGGTGCTACGCACGGATTTATTCCGCCGTTTATCGTATTTCTAGACTCTAATCTATTTCATTTTGATTTCCAATTGATGTTTTTGAGGTCGAGAGACGATTAAACTCTTTTGTATTTGATTTGAAATATTTTTAGTTTATTCTATCGAGTTTTAGTTTCTTTGTGTTTGATTATTGATTCAATTGTGTTTGAGTGCATTGATTACTATTGTTCATAAATTAATTGTATGTGTAGATCAAAGCCTAGCTATTTGATTGAATTTGAGAGTTATAACCGAGATCGAGAGATAACGTTGTAACACACTCTATTAATTTATGATGTATGTTACGATTGAGATCGAGAGATGATATCGCATACGTGAGAACTTTGAATCGAGAGATTTAGAGTACCAAGGTTTTGATGATTTATGCAATATTGAATTAGTAAATAGGTGCACGAGAGTGACTTATTCTAATTTAATGTTAGTTTCTTTACAGCTCGAGAGAGTGTATCGAATAATAGCGAAAACCTCTCACCTTTAGAATCAATTGGTTGATAATTTGAGAATTCAGTTGAATCATTAAAGATAACATAGTTGAACGACGAGCTTGATAGATTTCTCGAGTGACTTACCTTTGCATATCCGGAACCATCCATTTTATTGTTTCTTGTTTTTATTCTTTGGTCTTTAGTTTAATTTGGCTTTAGTTAATCAACTTCGTTAATCGTAGGCTAAATATAATTTTATTAATCTTATTTGGTACTTATACGTTAGTCCCTGTGGATTCGACAACCCCTACTTAATTTTCACTATACTAAAACTTGACAACCGTGCACTTGCTGTAGAATCGCTTCACACTATTCTTTGAAAAATCTTTTGTTTAAAAATAAAGTGGTCAAGTTTTTGGCGCCGTTGCCGGGGACTAATCTGTATAATATCATACGAGATTAGTTAATTGTAATTTAGCCAATTCTTTTTTATTTCGATTTGTTTTATTTCTTTGTTTTTGTTAGTTGATTTGTTTTGATTTTTTGATTTGTGTATTTTGTTGTCTCCTTTTGTCTGTTTTGTACAGGAATCGTTTCTCTAGTGCATGCTCAGAAGAGAGGAGCCCATTCTCGAGCCTTTCGATCCGCAAATAGAAAGAACTCTACTTAGGCGATTACGAGAAGTGATAAGTGTATTTTATACACTTATATTTCTTCTTATTTTGCATGATTTAGTGTTGGTATTCGAGCAGAATTACGTCTTTTGTTGTTGTTTTGGTTGTTTTCCAGGAATCCAAGGAATTAAGCATTTTATTATTAAAAGATGGTGAAAAATACATAAATGTGACAATAATTTAAATTGGGACTCAACGGTGAAATAATCATGTGCCGGGACATGTCAAATGGCAAGATTATATTATATTATAGTATAGTATATTATAATATAATATAATATATATACATGAGATTTGGGAATAAATTATAAAAGGGAAGATGATTATTTTAAGGTAGACATTCAGATTTTAAAGGAAAGAAGATTTACGTGGAGGATTTTTCATTCTCGAAAGGAATATTGGTCTTTGAACCAAGGAAACAAAATCTACCTAAAAAAGGTTCACGTACATGAGATAAGGAAGAAGTAGACGCACAAAGGGGATTTTTTGGAACGTACAGGAGAGATTCACGTAATAAGAAGTAGACGCACGAAGGAATTAACGTGAAGATTTCAAAGAAGAGGAGGCAGAAGACCGAGAGCTAAAGAGAAGGGGAGGAGATCATTCGAGGCGGTGCGCTTACAACGAAGGGCATAGATTTTGACGACGGAGAAGAAGACGGCGACTACCGGAGACGGAGGGCCATCATCCAATTCGTTTGATTATCTATTCCCTTATGTTTATGATGATTAAAGACATGTCTATGTGTTTATTTAATGTATTCATGAACTAATTTATTATTCTAGAGTTAGACGGATCTTGACTTGAAGTTTATCTGGATTTCCGTATGGTTTATTTATGTTTTCCTGTTCTTAATGCTTTTAATCTACTGGCCATGGATTGAATGATTCCATATTCGTGATCTATCACTCGGGAGAGGGGGTTGTGAATAGGAAAGAAGGAATTCGTATCGTGGTAGTTATATTGTTCGGAAGGCCTATAACTCCATAGAAGTCGTCATAGGAATTACTGCGCTTTTACAATTGTTTGATAATTAATCTTAGATAGGGATATCAAGATTAATGTTAGATAATTACTTCTGCTTAACACCCGGGAGGGGGAGTAGAAACAAGTAAGAATTCTCGGCTAGTAAACTAGGAAAACACGACATAGTGGATAGTTGAGTGAAGTCGAACCTCTAGAATCCGTTCTCATTGATTTTCTCCACTTAAATTACCATCTTGTTAATCATTTATTTTATTTGGTAGATTAATATAATAATTATGCTCTCGATTGTCTAAATAAAGTAGAGACTATTCTAATTACAGTACTTGGTGTAACTTAATTTTCAATCCCTGTGGGTTCGACATCCGTATTTTAAAATTCTATACTAAAACTTGACACCGTACACTTGCGGTACGTTTCACACGCATCAAGTTTTTGGCGCCGTTGCCGGGGATTGATATAATTTTGTTTACTGATACTGTTACCAAGTAGTCTTGATTTTAATTTAGAATTTTTTTTTTTTTTTTCTTGTGAGGTACTTGGAGATGTTTCATCAGCAAGTTTCCACAAGCTTTGCCCAACAACCGTATGAACCATTCTATGCAGCTTGGGACAGATTCAACCACGACTTTTCAAACTACGCTCCTCTTCCATCTTTCTATATTGGATTGGATGCAGACACACAAGAATGGGTATTTAATGGAGCTTTGGCAGCTGGTAGTTCCATATATTGTAGAGATGATGACAGGGTGCACCTGTTTAACCATATGGCGAATTTCGACTATCAGTGGCACTTTGATCCTTCAATGCTGGGTTGGAGTCACCAATATCCACCAGGGCATCATTACCCTCATTTTACACACCAACCATTCGATCATCAAGCAGAGGATGAGTATAGTTCTGATAAAGTCTCTAAGTTGGAGGATAGTTTGCGCAAATTCTGGCCATCATTTGAACCAAAGATCGAAAATGCCACCAGAAGTAGCCTTGAGCAGCTGATAGAGACATTTGTTCAATTTGACATTGAGGCTTGACAAGAATGAGTCGAGGCTTGATACGATTGAGGGTCACATGAACAACATGGGTGCTACAATGAAGTCTCTTGAGGTGCAAATTGGGCAGCTTGCTAATGCCATGAACAACCAACAAAGAGAATCATTTCCTAGCAACACCGAAGTGAACCCAACCAACCAAGTTTGGGAGAGTGATCCTACTCATGCGGAAGTTTCAAGGGAATATGAGCATTTTCAAGTGGTTGAGCCTACTGTGGAAGAGTTATCTGATGAATTCCCGTGTCAAGATGAGCCTAGCGTGACGTTGGAAGATGAGCATATTTTTGGAAATAGTGAGGAGCACTCATCGATGGTGATGTCCTATATGCCATATGTGGATCCGTTCTTCCCATTGATGCCAACTTCACCATATTACGTCCTCCACGAGATGAAGCCAAGATTAGAATCTTTCTCCCATGCTTATCAATTTTCGAAGGACGTTGTTGGAGCGACGAGCGTTAACTGCCACTATCTTGCCAAGCTTGAGGGCATACACAACCAAGACCCACATGTAGTGTCATATGATACTTACTATGGGCGGAAGCCGCTATTTGATGGTTGCTTCGCATAGTCTGGCTGACGACTTTAAACAAAGCGCTTTCGGGAGGCAACCCGAATCCTGTATCCTTATTTTATTTTTATTTAAAAAAAAAAATGTCGTAGGACAGGCGTAACTACGCCTCTTTGTGGCGTAATTACGCCTGTCAAATTTCAGCAAACTGTGAGATGCCGTAGCGTAGGCGTAACTACGCCTGTATACACCGAGATTGTATACACCGAGATTGTAATCTCAGTATTAACAAAACGGTGTTTAGTGCTGAGTTAATTCAACTCAACATGGTAGATTTCGATATTATACTCGGAATGGATTGGTTATCCAAACACCATGGGGTAGTCGACTGTCGTAACAAGAATGTTAAACTACGAACCCTAGACGATGGAGAGATCGTGTACCACGGTAAAAGCAAGGAACGAAAATTCCTACTATCGGCAGCACAAACTTGGAAAGCCGTGAAGAACGGTGAAGAAGTATACCTAGCAACAATAAGCGAGGTAAAAGAAGAAGGCGAACTCAGGGTAGAGGACATAGCGATAGTACAAGAATTTCCAGATGTCTTCCCTGAAGAGCTGCCAGGTTCTGTTCCAAACCGTGAATTGGAGTTTGAAATCAATTTGGTACCAGGGTCTGCACCAATTTCAAAGGCACCATACCGTATGGCGCCAGCCGAATTGAAAGAACTCAAGGGAGTTGATGCTGTCTCCGCTCCAATGGGAGTGGTCTCCAGGGCAAGAGAAGTGATCTCCACAGTAGAATGGACAATCTCCAAATTTGCAATAGCCATTTGTAAATCCGGCTGGTCGAGGCTTGCAACATTTTCAGCAGTGGAGCATGAGTGAATTCCAGTGGATATGCGAATATCATGAAGAGCGAGCTCAGCCATTTCCAGCTTGGGTCCAAGAGCATTTAGAACGGCTCTATCATGATTCGTTGTGCCTGAATCACCATTGAAATGTTGAAGGCGGGTTTCCACAAGGGCTTGAAGTTCGCCCACATAGTTCATTAGGCGAAAAACATCCCGCGGCTTCAGGCTTTTCTCGGGGTCTGAGATTTGAAGATAGGCCAAGATTTGGTTCTCATCTTCCCTGGCCTGATCCAGAATAGGATCGAAATCATCAAATCGAACTTTTACTCGAGCCTTGACCCAACGATCAAAAATGTCTAGCTGTGGTTGTAGTTTGGCTTCAACTGTATCCATGACCATTTGGATCTCGAAGGCAACAGGAGTGGACACTGGAGCCGTAAGAGTTTTTCCTTTGCCAGCAGGGGTGGTCTTTGGATGACAGTACGGACACAATGACTTGGGTGTCCTAAAGCTGATAGAGACTGGTGCTTGTTGAGAGCTCACCAGTGCTGACGGGGGGTCAACTGGAATCATTGATGGAGCAGGCACCATGGCTAATGAAGCAGTGGGTTCCTCAGTTGGAGAATTTGCAGGGCTGGATTCTCTATCAGGAATGTTTTCTGTCGGACCAGCGGAGGAGATGGTATCAGAAGCTGCAATGTCTTTCTGTCGGACAGCTGGAGGAGCAGCTTTTCTTGTTCTGGGCTTCTTAGGAGGGGGAGGAAGAGGAGAAGACTCAGCGGATTCTGAGACGGTTTGTTCAGAGTCGCTGATGACCTGCGTCAATCGGCGCTTAGTTACCCCAACGTCTCTGCCACTTCTCTGCCTGTGAAGCTGAAGATACTTGGCAGTGATAAGTCTCCCCGGATGGAGGTTGGTGAGAGCCCCTGTCTTAATGTGTTTGCTGTCAAAAAGGCTGCTTATGGGGAGAGCAAAGCCTGATTGACCCTTGCCAGAGACTACGAGACTAGTCAGAATTTGAAATAACACAGCTGACCAGTTTATCTCCAATCCTTTGCATATTGCAGTCATAACATCAAATTTTTCAGGGGTGATCATATCAAATGATCCAGCTTTACATAGGAGCCCCTTGGAGATGATGTCCGCCAGTTGTCGATAGTGACTCTTCATTAATACTTTCCTGAAGGGAGGACGTTGAAGGCGATGAGCAGAGTCAGAAGCTGTGAGGCGCATCTCTTCTCGTAGTTCTACTGGAACAGTGGAAAAATCAGTAAGTCCGGTGGAAGGAAGGCACAGGTGTGTGGTAAATTCAGGTTGGGTGATTTTAACCAACTGTCCAGATACGGATGCCACCACGGTGTCATCAACAACTTTGGCCGTAGCAAAGAACTCGTGTAGCTCGTCCTTGTAGAATGAGGGGGCCTGGCTCAGGATTACCAAGAGTCCTGAGGTATCCAGCTTTTGAATCAGCTCCTTTGTCTCCTCATCAGATGATGTGTATATAGAGTGAAAATCTATGTGAACAGCATTGGTGATGAAGCTTGCCTGTATATTCTTTGACATTTTGGATGAATAAGAGGAAGAAACATCAGCAATCTTGTTAGAGTAAAATTTTCTGAAAGAAAAGATAATTGCAGTGAATTGTTGGAGAAGAAGAGTGGAGAAACTAATGGCGGTTAAAATGAAAGTATATGTAACGTCGTACTGTAGATGAGCGGACACATGTATACGTGGCGATCATCTAACGATTTAAAAAAAAATTAACCAATAAATAAGAGGACAAGATTTAGGCGGGAGTGAAATAATTTATTTTACACAAAAGTAATTTTGAATTCCGACGTTCATTAGGTTAATAAGTATCGAGGGTTATTTTTGTCAAAGCATATTTGGTAACATCTGCTGGTATGTAGGGTTCGACTGGTAGGAAAGCATCTACTGGATGTAGAGTCCTACTGGTACGGATACACCTACTGCAGCTGACCATTGTATTACCAGCTGAGCTTAAATAACCATGATAGGATTATCACTGAAATTCCCCCTGAATTTATTACCAAAACAAAATAATCAAGAAGAAATTTCAATTAAACCAAGAATATTTTGAAAGTAAGAAAACTTAGCGTCCGATAGGGGTTTTATGAAAATGTCTGCTGCCTGTTGTTCGGTAGAAATATACTCCAGCCGAATTTCTTTCTTCATAACATGATCTCTGATAAAGTGATGACGGATGTCAATATGTTTAGTACGAGTATGAAGAACTGGATTGTATGTTATAGCAATGGCAGACGTGTTGTCACAAAATATGGGAGCCTCTGTGGATTCAATTCCATAATCTCTGAGTTGTTGCTGAATCCAGAGCAATTGAGCACAGCAGCTTCCAGCAGCAAGGTACTCTGCCTCGGCAATGGAAGTTGCTATGGATGTCTGTTTCTTGCATCCCCATGATATCAGTCGATCTCCAAGGAATTGACAATACCCACTGGTGCTTTTTCTGTCAATTTTGCATCCAGCATAGTCAGCATCTGAGTATCCAATAAGATTAAAGGTTGAGTCTCTTGGATACCATAAACCAACATTCTCAGTGCCTTTCAAATATTTGAGGATCCTTTTGACAGCAGTGAAGTGCGACTGCTTGGGATTTGCTTGAAACTGGGCGCACATACACACTGCAAACATAATATCTGGTCGGCTGGCTGTCAAATATAATAGAGATCCAATAATGTCGTGATACATTGTAACTTCGACTGGTATTCCTGAATTATCCAAGTCGAGTTTGGCAGATGAGCTCATTGGTGTAGCAGCAGCTGAGCTGGTACTCATTCCATATTTCTTCAGCAGCTCTTTAGTGTACTTAGACTGATTTATCAAGATTCCTTCACTAGATTGCTTGGCTTGCAATCCTAAGAAGAATGATAATTCTCCCATCATGCTCATCTCAAATTGGTCCTGCATTATCTTTGAAAATCTTTCACATAATTTTGGGTTAGTACTGCCAAAAATAATGTCATCAACATATATCTGAACTAGCAGAGTATGGTCTCCCTTTGTAAATTTAAATAAAGTTTTGTCCACCGTGCCGATGGTGAAGTCACGATCAATCAAATATTTTGATAAAGTTTCATACCATGCACGGGGGGCTTGCTTCAGACCATACAAATCTTTGTTCAGATGATAAACATAAGATGGTTGCAGATGGTTTTCAAATCCAGGAGGTTGTTCAACATATACTTCTTCCTGGAGATTGCCGTTAAGAAATGCACTCTTAACATCCATCTGATAGACCTTAAAGTCTTTAAATGCAGCATATGCAAGAAATATGCGAATGGCTTCTAATCGGGCTACAGGGGCAAAGGTTTCATCAAAATCAATGCCTTCTTCCTGCCTGTATCCCTGTGCAACTAGTCTTGCTTTATTCCTAATTACTGTACCATTTTCATCTAGCTTATTTCTAAATACCCATTTAGTGCCAATAATTGTGTGATGCGGTGCACGTGGAACTAAATGCCATACTTTGTTTCGCTCAAACTGATTTAGTTCTTCCTGCATTGCTTCTACCCAACTTGGGTCTAATATAGCTTCATCAATCTTCTTAGGTTCTATATGAGATATGAATGCAGCATGAAGAAATTCATTAATCATTTGTCCTCTGGTGCGTAGAGGAGCAAGAGGGTTACCGATGACCTGCTCGGGTGGATGATCCTTCTTCCACCGGAGCGAAGGTCCATGAGGATTGAGTTCTTCACTTGGCTGGATATGAGGGGGCACATCAGAAGTTCTGATAGACTCATCTTTCTCATTTGTTCCTTCTACTGCAGCAGGGGTAGGTGCAACTGTTTCATTTGTAGCTGGCTGCAGTGCTTGTTGGCCAGCAGACTCCTCTGCTTGAGCTTCAGGAACTTCTGGTTCCAAGGAGCAGTCAGTCCTGCTTCTGTACTCTATCTCATCATCAACTTTTTCATCAATATAAGTGCTTTCAAGTCGATTACTCAAATTGTTGATTTGCAGATTAGATACAGTACAGTCAGTAGGTTCATCAAATTTTACATGCACTGATTCTTCTACAGTAAGCGTTCTATTATTAAAAACTCTGAAGGCCTTACTAACTGTAGAATAGCCAAGGAATATTCCAGCATCAGATTTGGCATCAAAAGCGGTGAGATGAGTCTTTCCATTGTTGTGAATAAAACATTTGCAACCAAACACATGGAAGTAGGAAATATTTGGCTTACTGCCATTCCAGATCTCATAAGGGGTTTTATTTGCTCGCTTATTAATCATTGATCTGTTCTACGTATAACATGCTGTGTTGACAGCTTCTGCCGAAAATTTCTGCGATATTTCTGATTCCGCGAGCATAGTTCGCGCAGCTTCTTTCAAAGTGCGGTTCCTACGCTCAGCAACTCCGTTTTGTTGAGGAGTTCTAGCAGCAGAGTATTCGTGTTTAATACCAAGGTCATCTAGATATGATTCGAGTGATTGATTGGTGAACTCAGTACCTTTATCACTGCGAATTCTATCTATCCCACACGATTTCTCATTTTGGAGTCTTTTCAGTAATTTGATCAGCTTTGGAGTAGCCTGATCTTTGCCACTTAGGAACAAGACCCATGTAAAATGAGTGTAATCGTCTATCAACACTAGAGTATACTTCATTCCCCCTAGACTTGTTACTGGTATAGGACCAAACAGCTCCATATGCAGCAACTCTAGGCACCGAGAATAAGATTTACTTCCTTTGTTCTTAAAGGAGGATCTGATTTGCTTACCAAGTTGGCATGCTGCACAGATCTTGTCTTTTGAGAACTCAATTTGGGGCAGTCCTACAACTAGATCAAGTTTACGCAGACTGGCAATAGTTTTAAAATTTAAGTGACTCAACCGTTTGTACCAAAGCCAATTTTTGGAAGAATTCAGGGCAGCTAAGCAAGTAGATGATGTATGCTGATTAAGATTCCAATCAATTTTATATGTGTTATCATGCCTTCTACCTACAAGTAATATACTGCCATCAGTAGATTTAATTGTGCATGAGTGCTGATTGAATTCTACGGAATGACCATTGTCACACAGTTGACTTATGCTAATCAAGTTATAGCATAGATTTTCAACTAAAAGAATATCGTTAATGATGATGTTACCGTAGATAATCTTACCCTTACCCACGGTTTTACCTTTCGCGTTATCTCCAAAAGTTATTCTGGGTCCGGTGGAGTCCACCAGTTCAGACAATAAGCTTGCATTTCCTGTCATATGTCTAGAGCATCCGCTGTCCAGGAACCATTCTGAGCTCCGAACTAGATGCATTCTAGTTTCCTGCAATTAAAGCGATAAAATGATTGGTACCCAATCCTATTTGGGTCCGGTTAGGATTAGTCCTTTCGGAACCCACACTTGTATGACCCTGAGTGACTTAGGTCGGTGTGTGTTCTGAAATGTGTGTGCATTTATAAATGATGGTGATGATCTTGACTGTGTAGTGTGATAATATGTGTATGCATGTGCTTTTGGTTTGTAGTTCCTGTTATTGAGCATATACCTCTTCTGGACAGGCTTACAGTTGTAGTACCAGTTGGGTTTAACCTCTCTAGCTGCTCGACCAGTGGGTTTAAGTTCATTTCTGAACTTTTGCCTCGGTTTAGCCTCTTTGAGTGGTTCTACATAACCGATACCCCTGTGCTGTGCCTGTTCCTTGATGAGTGTTGCTTTAACAGGTTCTTTAACCAGTTCATAAGGGTCATATACTGTGCTAGATCTTACAAAGTTCATTGATTGAACCTTGCTTTTTGTTATACACAGTTGAGGTTTATTACCTGATGAACTGCTTTCATTACTATTGTAGCCTATGCCGGTTAAATCACCAGCAAGCCTTATAGATTCAAGCATTTCATCTTTTCTGGTAGTGGACGCATTCCAAGTGCTAACCAGTTTGCTAAGTTTCTGGTAGGCACACTTGGCCTCATCTTTTTCTTTCACTAGAAGACTGACTGTTTCCCTTAAGCAGTCCAACTCCCTCGATTTTTCACAATCAGGTTTGTTTTTATGCGTTTCAATTTGGATTGAGTGCTCAGTCTTATAGTTTTCAAAAGATTCATATAGCGTCCGATACTCATTTATCATGTCTTGCAAAGCATTGGTAAGTTCACTATGTGTGAATTCAGATAGGTTAGACTCGTGTACCTCAATTTCATCATTTGCCATTAAGCAGTGGACTTCATCGTCTTCACTTTCGCTGGATGAGCTGGTTGATTCCTCTGATTCTGATTCAGAATCAGCCCACTTGCTCTTGCTTTCTTCTGCCATTAAAACCTTTTGATCTCTGTCCCTTTTGGATGATCTTCTGGTTTTCTTGGATTTTCTGTAATCCTTGGATCCTCTTTTGTGATCATCCTTTTTGGGTTAGGACAGTCCGCAATGAAGTGCCCTGGTTTGAGGCAGTTGAAGCATACTCGCTCTTCTTCTTCTGAATTTCCTTTGGAACTCTGCCTTCGAGGATATGATTGATAAGATCTCTGGTTCTTCTTCATGAATTTCCCAAATTTCTTTACAAACATTGCCATAGCATCATTACACATCTTTTCTGGAGTCATCTCTGTAGAAGTAGCAGAGACTCCGATGCAGTGAGAGCTTTGGTTGGTTGGCTGGTATTTGGTTCATCTTCAACCCGAATGCCTAATTAGAATTCATAGGCTTTTAAATCAGCAAACAGATCATGTAGATCTATCTTGTTGATGTCCTTCGATTCTCTCACAGCAATGGTCTTGACATCCCATTCTCTTGGGAGACCTCTCATTACTTTGAGAGTGACTTCTCTGTTGGGTAACTCCTTACCCAGACTGCTCAGTTCATTAATTATTCCAGTCACTCTTTCATCATACTCGTTGAGAGTTTCTCCATTCATCATCTTGATATGCTCAAACTTCTGTAAAGCCACAGTAAGCTTGTTTTCTTTGGTTTGATCATTTCCTTCACAGAGTTGGGCAATCTTCTCCCAGATTTCTTTGGCTGTTGAGCACATTTTTATTTTGTTGAACATATTTTTGTCCAAAGTTTTGAACAGAATGTCCTTAGCAACGTTGTCCAGATTTGCCTTTTTCTTTTCTTCGTTTGACCATTGAGATCTTTCCTTTTCTACCATTTGTGGATCACCACTTGTGATAGAAGCAGCTGTATTGATTTTCATGATCTTCATAGGTCCTTCAGTGATTACATACCACATATCATCATCTTGAGCGCTTAGATGTGCTTGCATAAGGATTCTCCAGTCATCATATTCGTCTTTCTTGAACATTGGAATCTTGCTGAATGAGGCCATCAGTTTTTGGCAATTGGTAATTTCTCAAGATTGAGAAGACCTAAGCTCTGATACCACTTGTTAGGATCGGGGTAGTGTTTAGAAGGGGGTTGAATAAACACTGGATTCAAACTCGATTTCTTTTTCTGATTAACTGTAAACTGTTAAGTATTACAGTTGCTTCTCAATATCAGGCAAGTCAGCAGACACTTATTATAGTGCGGAAGACGTCTACTGAACTTGTGAGGAACAAAAACTGAGGTAATAAAGCAATAAACAAATAACACAAGAGTTGTTTCTGGAAGTTCGAAGCACAACGCTTCTACGTCTCCCCTTCTTCCTTTGCAGGAAGGATTCACTAGAAGACTTGGTTTACACTTTACAGTATACAACCTTCTTAGGCACTAACACACTTGGCCTAAACTCCTAGCAATCACAATCTTCTTAACTTTTGATTACAAGAGATTCTATAACACTCTTTACAGAATAAACTTTCTAGCTTCGAGTGTTTTTGAGCAGCAGACTTCAATTGGAAATAATCTATCACAGATTCAGTTTCGCTGTTTGTCTTCTCTTTGCTGAACGGTTGGAATATCAGTAATATGATTTTCTTGTTTGCTTTGAAGTATATCTCTTTGTTGAAAATCGCTCAGCACCTCTTCATCCTCTGCTTGGACGTATTTATAGGTTTGGTTGTCCAACGGTAGCTTTTCTGTATATGGAAGAGATTAGCTTTCCAAATTCATATTGTCTTCTTTCCTATTTTGTTAAGCAACAGCTCTTTTCACTCTGACGGTAATGGTGGCGGAGATATAGCAGGGTGCGCCGCTCTGTTGTACCTTTGTCAGAGAATGTTGTACTTATTTTCTCTCGTTGCTTAGTGCTCTTACTGGAAGTTTAGACTTCTGCTGGTTTTCTTTGTTCAACTGGTCGTTCATCCTCTTATGACCAGTTGATGTCTTTGTTTAGTGTGAGACTATCCGGTTGATAGTTGTCCAGTAGCTGTCTGTCCAGTTGGTGGCCATCCAGTTGATGTCTTGTCCAGTTGGTGTCTATCCAGTTGGTAGCCATCCAGTTGATGTCTTGTCCAGTTGATGTCTATCACCCGGTAGGTGTCTTCATCCGGTAGATGTCTTCATCCGGTAGATGTCTTCATCCGGTAGGAGTCTTTATCCAGTTGGTCTTTGACATCCGGTAGGAGTCTTTATCCAGTTGGTCTTTGACATCGGTAGGTGTTTGTAATCACCAAAACTTAGAAATCGTTTTCTCAACACGACACCAAAAGGCCTAACGTTATAAGCTTTTAAAGTCCTGTTGATCCAAGTCTAGGGAATAATTACATTAGTGGAGAAGTGCTGGATAGTAAATTTGTAGAGTAGTTCAAAGTAATCTTGACTCGGAGTTGTTATGGCACTTTTTGATCTTAAAGATATGTACATTACTCATGTTTGACAATAGCACACACGCACGTTCCAATGTTGCGATGTATTGTTTAACTTAGGATAAATTGCTTCTTGTTAAATGTTGAATGACTTTTATTGATGTGTAAGTAGGATTTCTGAGTTTTTACGTGAGTTGTAAAGATGATTCATGCATAGTATTAAGATTAACTTTTCTTTTTGAGCTTATTGCTTGCTCGAGGACGATCAAGTCTAAGTTTGGGGGAGTTGATAGGCTTAGGTTTTAAGTGTTTTGAGCTGTAATTTCTTCCTATTTTTCATACTTTTTCCTGGATGATATTATGCTTTTTGGTGTTTATTTGTCTATTTCAGGAAAATTGGTTGGAAATGGAAGAAATGAGCTAAACTGAAGAAAAAGGGCGAAATCGAGGCGAGAAAGAGTTGAAATTGAGGAAGTTGGATTTCGGATTCTCGATCGATCGAGCCAGGCAGTGTGCTGAGAAGAAAATTATTGGAAGTCTCGATCGATCGAGATTAATTCTCGATCGATCGACCAAGGCAGAAACTTCAGAGCCAATTTTATCGAAGGCTCGATCGATCGGAAGGAAATCTCGATCGATCGAGCGAGACAGTGAGTTTCAAAGGCTGACGTGAACAGTGCACCGATCGATCAGACGCAATTCTCGATCGATCGATGCGCAAATCCAGGAAAATCTTATCTTCCATTTTTGAATGGATTTTCGGGGGATAAAATGAATTTTCATTTCCATACAAGAGATATATCATATCAGACGCCTCTCCTCTGAAAAATAAGGAACCCTAGCCGCCGCCTAGCGCCGCCGAAGGAGATTCAATCTCCGTTCTTCGTCCAAAGTCGAGCCAGTCCATTCCGGAGTGCAAGGAAGGAGCAAGAGAAGAGATTTCGGTGCTACGCACGGATTTATTCCGCGTTTATCGTATTTCTAGACTCTAATCTATTTCATTTTGATTTCCAATTGATGTTTTTGAGGTCGAGAGACGATTAAACTCTTTTGTATTTGATTTGAAATATTTTAGTTTATTCTATCGAGTTTTAGTTTCGTTGTGTTTGATTATTGATTCAATTGTGTTTGAGTGCATTGATTACTATTGTTCATAAATTAATTGTTTGTGTAGATCAAAGCCTAGCTAACTTTGATTGAATTTGAGAGTTATAACCGAGATCGAGAGATAACGTTGTAACACGCTCTATTAATTTATGATGTATGTTACGATTGAGATCGAGAGATGATATCGCATACGTGAGAACTTTGAATCGAGAGATTTAGAGTACCAAGGTTTTGATGATTTATGCAATATTGAATTAGTAAATAGGTGCACGAGAGTGACTTATTCTAATTTAATGTTAGTTTCTTTACAGCTCGAGAGAGTGTAACGAATAATAGCGAAAACCTCTCACCTTTAGAATCAATTGGTTGATAATTTGAGAATTCAGTTGAATCATTAAAGATAACATAGTTGAACGACGAGCTTGATAGATTTCTTGAGTGACTTACCTTTGCATATCCGGAACCATTCATTTTATTGTTTCTTGTTTTCATTCTTTGGTCTTTAGTTTAATTTGGCTTTAGTTAATCAACTTCGTTAATCGTAGGCAAAATATAATTTTATTAATCTTATTTGGTACTTATACGTTAGTCCCTGTGGATTCGACAACCCCTACTTAATTTTCACTATACTAAAAGTTGACAACCGTGCACTTGCGGTAGAATCGCTTCAACTATTCTTTGAAAAATCTTTTGTTTAAAAATAAAGCGGTCAGCATGACTGACCTGTAATGACAACTATAGATAATTCTAAGTATATAATTAAATCTTAAACATGGCTGACCTGTTATCTGGGCAGGGCTGATCTGTAATATTAACTCTAAAAGAGTCCTAAAATAATTCTAAATAGAGAGTTCAATACAAAATAGGGTTGACCTGTTATCTTAGCAGGACTGACCTGCAACGACAACTTGAAATAATTCTACGTATAGAATTAAATAACAACAGGGTTGGCCTGTTTTCTAGGCAGGGCTGACCTGTTTTCTTGGCAGGGCTGACCTGTAATGACAACTAGAGATAATTCTAAGTATATAATTAAATCTTCAACAGGACTGACCGGTTATCTGGGCATGGCTGACCAGCAATGACAACTAGAAATAATTCTACGTACAGAATTAAATACAAAACAGGGTTGACATGTCTGAACTCCAAAGATAATAAACCGAGCATATAATTCTTGCCCGACCTGAGCTCCTGAAATAATCTAAGTGTAAAATTGTGGTTGATTACTCTCTTACAATATTTTTACATCTATGATTTTGAAATAGGGTAGATGTGTTTCCTTATTTGTTCTTCTGCTTTTTGTTCAGAACTGGCTTTGAGGAGGACAAAAACTTTACTGTTGTTTTAAATTCAGTCATCGCTGGACGCTATCACGTTACCGAGTATCTTGGGTCAGCTGCATTCAGCAAAGCCATTCAGGTGCATGACCTCCACACTGGCATTGATGTTTGTGTAAAGATCATAAAGAACAATAAGGATTTTTTTTATCAGAGCCTTGATGAAATAAAGCTTCTCAAGTATGTGAACAAACAGGGTCCTGCTGACAAGCATCATCTTCTTCGATTGTATGACTATTTCTATTATCGAGTAAGTAAATATTTCTTTCATCCCTTTGGCACACACAACCCTTTGTGAGTCTTGAATTATTGATATTTTATTCTTCAATAGTTTTCTAAATCAACTGACATATGATAGCAAAAACAGTTGTAGACACTCACTCCCTTTTTTTTCTTCTTCTTTGAGTATGTATAATCGTTAATTTTTAAAGATTGGATCTAAGGTTGGAACTTTAAACATACTCTCTTCCTGTCGGTGAACCCCTGGTGTGACTGTATTTCCTTCTTTTCTCTAACCCTCATCATTCAAAGTATTGAAAAAAGGCAGTGCAAGATGTAAATGTCCAAAGAATTAGGTATAAAGGTTTAGCGCTGGGCCAGGTACATATTTTGTTTGGCATTGGTACAGCCATGCACAATTGGCCAAATTAGCTGTTGTTTGGTCATTAAAACGGGGGAAATAATTGGTGCATGCAGTCAAATTTGTTTCCTAATTTTTGTCGCATCTCGAGCCCACTCACCTTGTTTGAACAGAACTTGATAAAAGTGGCTCGTGGTGACTAGGGCACCAAGCACATGTCCTTTATAGCCGTTTTTACAGCTTATCCACTCAACTATACCCCACTTGATTGCCGAACAATTTCAGATCAACATAACATAGTTACTAAAAGCCCACAAGGCGGGTGTTATTGCTCAAGGCTTGTCGAGGCTCTGCTTTTGCACCTTGACACAAGCCCTTTAATGAATCCTGCACCTTAGCCATAACACGACATCTTTAAGCGTGCCTTCAGTGTAGAGAGTAATTCCACTATGAAATGCAAGATAATGAACATTTATTTTCACTTATATACTAATTAATTTTGCTTTATCGTTCTTTAGTAATTTGTACGTAATGCATTATATGTGATGAATTTTTTGTAGATAGTTAGATTCTAGCTTATCATTGCATAGAGTACTTCACTCTAATAAAGTGTGTGCTTTGCCTTGTGTTTTGCGCCTAGGCTCTACTCATGAGCCTTATTGTGCTTTCCGCCTTCTAATACCATACGGCATACCATATTTACTATGAATAACTAGCAATGCCCGATCTAGTTATGCACCTCTCTAGCTTCAGCTTTTCCAAATGGGCATAAAATAGGATAAGCTGAAACAAGACATGTGACTGCATTGATGAGGATCACTGCAAGCTTCAGAATGCCTATGGCTTCATTGTTTTTAAAATTCCACTAATAGTAGAGTAATGATTTTGAATCAAGGGATGTCTTCAGTAGCTTAAAACATAGATTAGAATAAAAATTTCAGAAACAATTTAATATATAGCTTATTATTTCTATAAAAACACAGCAGGTATAGGATATTAGTTTCAGCACTTAAAAGCATATCCTCTTGGTGTGGAATCAAAGCAGCATATGCCTGTGTCCGGATACATGTACCTGTTGCCATAAAGTGTATTTGTTGTTTTGCATGCTTGTAATTATTCATGTTTTAATGAACATTATTTATGTTATGTATGCTTAGCTAGCTACTATTGACCTTTATTATTTATGCAGGAACATTTGTTGATTGTATGTGAACTGCTTAAAGCAAACCTGTATGAGTTTCACAAATTCAATAGAGAGTCTGGAGGAGAAGTCTATTTTACAATGCCAAGACTGCAGGTTCGTGGGACGCTTGTGTGCTTGTATCTTGTTGATGTATCCCTCTTTAACTTTTACAATTTTGATTTGTGCAGTCAATTACTATTCAATGCTTGGAAGGACTTCAATTCTTGCACGGTCTTGGCCTCATACATTGTGACCTGAAACCTGAGAATATATTGGTGAAAAGTTATACTAGATGCGAGGTGAAGGTTATTGATCTTGGAAGTAGTTGTTTTGAAATAGATCACCTTTGCTCTTATGTCCAATCTAGGTCCTACCGTGCTACCGAGGTCATTTTGGGGCTTCCATATGATAAAAAAATCGATATTTGGTCACTTGGTTGCATCTTGGCTGTACTTTGCACTGGCGATGTAAGTTTTCTTATTCTTACATCTTTTGCCATCTTGATCAACTTGGTATTTTCCAGCTTTCTCCATACTAATTTTGAAATTATGAATCTTTTATTTCTTTTCTTTGGTCTAGGTTTATGCTATTTTGTCTGTTTGTACTTTGTGGTACTCCATTTGTACATGGAATGCATTTCAAATTCTTTACTGTGTCCTAGATGAATGATTACTTCTCCATGTATTCCTTATAATTCTTATCCTTGTACTAGCAAAATTCTTCTTGCTTTAACGAGTTTCTGGGAAGCTTTTCTTTCCAATAAATCCTATTTCCTTCAATTATTGTGTAAAATTGTGGTTGATTACTCTCTTGCGGTTGATGTTCCATTCCTGGTGTTTAGTGGTGCTATTCAGAACCTGAGTTTAGAGCATGGCTTGTGTTAGGCTGAAATTTGGGGAACCTAATTGGCTCTAAATTACCAACATGTTTATAAATTCTTCCATTTGTGTTATGCGCTCCATTTTGCGGTCTTCAAGTATCTCACTGTTAGAACAGTTCTGATATTGTGCTTTTAATATTATTTTTTTGACATTGCCTCTTTGGATTGTAGGTGCTCTTTCAAAATGATTCTGCTGGCACTCTGCTTGCTCGGGTAATTGGAATCATAGGCCCTATCGACCAATTGAATGATTGATGCTTGCGAAGGGACGAGACACATGCAAATAATTCACCAAAAATAACATGATTTATGAAAGGAACCAGGTAGCCTTGTTTATTCCATGTCTCGACTACATTTCACACACACACAACTTGTTATCATATGCTAATAACCAGGCTATCAAAATTGCAAAGGTTCGCATTTTAAGGTTCCCAAAGTATTTTATTGATTGAAGTCATGAATGATTCATAGTGCTGTGGTTCTCCTTTTCATCATTTCATCTCTTATCTTTTTTCAGGACACTAACAAACTGGAATGTTTGATACCCAAAAAGTCATCCTTAAGACATAGTTTGCCAATGGGAGATCAAGGCTTCATGACTTCGTTGCTCATCTGCTTGAAATAAACCCAAAGAAACGGCCTTCTGCTTCGGAGGCATTAAAACATCCATGGTTACAGTATCCTTATGAACCGATATCTTCTTGAACAGTATGAAATTCTTGGATGCATTACGAGGGTTGCCTTGGAGTGCGTCCATTCACAGGATTGGAGAAATCTCCCTCTATCCCTGTCCGCTCATAATCAACGGGGTTGTAAACTTCAAGTGGCTGCTCAACCGGTGCATGTGATTTGTTTTAACAGGCTGTTGATCTTCCTTTATCCACGGCCAACTTGTATTCTCCGTTTTCACGGCTGAAATGTAACCCGTTGAGCAGTTTTATTCCTAGGATTAATTTTCCATCTTATTTGGTGGAAAGAAAAGTCTTACACTCTTGTTGTACATGATGTGTGATAGTTTCTTTAGGTTATAATTGCTTGTGAGATAGCTGCTCCAGTTTGACAGTCTCGGTACACTCCTCCCCATTGTATTAGCATGGCAAAGCTCAGAGAAAATCTGTTTTATTTATCGAGAGAGACTCCAGAAAAATTGGTTTCTGGTGTTATTTGAATCCTTTCTTTGTACAAGTGATCTTCGTAAATTGTAATGTGCTGTGAGGCCATCTATTCTTTATGACTTTTGGCAAGATAGACTGAACTTTGAGGGGAGGTTAAGCCTTCTCTTGGTGGGAATGATGAGGGTCCGAGCCGGAATGGTCGAGTTTTCGCTCAATGGATGCTAAACTTCGTATTTTCTAGCTCAGCTAAATGTTATTTGCATTTCACGTTATGTTTTTTCATATTATTTTGTGTTTGTAGCATATAATCTATCTATTTTATTAACTATTCGAAGTATATAGTGTGTAGGTGTGTGTTTTTCTTTAATTTACTATATGAGGAGCCATCAAGTTGCCAAACAACCCTTATTCCATAAAACTATTACACATTACATAACTTTTATTTAAATAACCAACTTCAAAAATTACTCTAACTATTAATTTAAAAAAAATCTTAAACAATAACTCTATTTAAAAAAAAATATTTAGTATATTCTCTAAACCTTTTATATAATAATTTAAAATTTACATAATTGTAAAAAAAAAAAAAAAACAAGTCACAAGTAAGGAATTATGCTTCAGTACGAGGTATTGCCGATGGATGGATCATGGTCATGGGGCCTGGGGGGATTGGGCATGGAAACACTTTGTTCTGGTGTGGCTCTCATCCCACTAACTGGTCTTATTCCGGTATAACTGAATGTCAGTTATATAAATATGTAGTGCTTGCATTAAGAGTGGACATCAGTAATGACAGTTATACAAATATGTAGTGTTTTACATTAGGGGTGGACAACGGATTCGGGTTTTGGCAGTGTTAATTCTTTGCCATGACCTGAATGGGTGGTGTGAATGTAATTATTGAACTTTTCGAATATCACTTGGGAGTGATAAGGCATGGGATCTGCATGGCTAACATTCTTGATGTTCAGATAGGCAAGCTGCGCATGGGCTTGATGACCAGAAAACAAAAGGATAGGGAAATACTGATTTATTATGGAATGGTTTTTAGTAAATTTCTGATTCCGGGTGCATTTATTCTCTCTCCTGGTGCCACTTCTGCCTGTATTTGTTTATTTTGTTGTTATGTTATACTTTATTGTGTTTCCATGTATGTATTGTACTCTTTTTTATAAAATAAACTTTAACCTGAAAAAAAAAATATGTTAATAAATATAAAATGAAAGGAAGGATAAACATTATTACGGCCATTTTCAAACATGGTTTTTAACTATTGTATAGGTTGAAAGATATTGAGTTTGCGTCATTACCATAAGCTATAGTTCGATCATACAATAGATTGTGGTAAGAGCATCACATAATTAATATGACAAACTTAAGGCTCGTTCGAGTACTATATATTGGAACATCTTGCATTTTTTTTGGACAGATGCATTGAGAATCAATGCTTAGGTTTAAATTGTTGTTTGTTATTTTAATTTTCAAGACTCAAAATAACAAAATAACTGTATAGTTTGTAGAGGATTATCAAACTAATAAACTTAATTGTTCAATAATTGTATTATTAATATTTAATTTGTATTAAGAAGAAATAAGAAGGTTTAATGTACTATTTTACATCCTAACATGGATACACTTAATAGTTCGACTCTATTCGTAAAATAAGTCTATTATATTGTTAATAATTTATGGGGTTTCCAATCATAACCAATTGGTTGTGAGATGAGTAACTCGGAATCATTTAGAATGAGTAAATACAGCTTTCAATTTCCCAATGTGAGACACAACTCTCAACATATATCCATCTCAAACATTAAGATTACGAATAATTTAGGGAACTAATTTATTAAATTATTGATTAAGATTCTTGTTATGAGATAAAATCGAAAATAGATCAGATTGTTTAAGGAAATCTAACTCAATTAGTGAATAAATTTTAGACAATGGTTTTATTTTTAGAATGTTTTGTGTATATATATATAAATTTGTCAGTACATACTTAAATAAAGATTCCTAAAATATTTTAAAAAAACAAAAGAACATATACACAATTATTAGATAGAAGTGTAAAAAAAAAATAGGTCCCAAAACTTATTATCAAATAGAAAGACCCCAAGATACGTAGTCCAAAATCTTCATTTAGGATTCTTATATGATTATAAAATTCGCCGAAACGCATCGGTGAATTTACTAAAATGTTATATGTTCAGAGAAATATTTTAGCTTGACTAATATCTTTAATATACGTTTTTTTTAAGTTTTTAAATATTGACATATGCTTATATTGGAACATCAACAATATTAAATAATCAATAATTTTTTTTAATAAAATCATATATTTACTAAATGATAAAAAATGAATTGAAAAAAACACAAACAATCAATAATTTTCTTTAATTTTTTTTAACAAAATTATATAACCATCAATCAAACTGAGAAGAAAAAATACAGAAAACTATTGGGAGAGAAGACTTTTGGCGAGTCAAATACGGCAAACATAGGACACTACGTCAATCCTTAATCCTTAACTTACGTAAAAAGGTGGTCTGACTGAAATACCAGAGTTCACCTCTTCCTCTCTTTCTCTTCCTTAATTGGCAACTCGGAAAATTCCATCAGAAAATTCTTCCCCGAGTATTCTTTTCTCTGCAACGTGGGCTCATCCAGCGTTTTCATTTTTTGTCACACTTTTTTTTTTCAAAGACCGGTTGTTTTACCTGCTTGCTGGTGCTGCCCGTTCACTGGAGTTGCTGTGGTTGGTTTTCTTTTGTATTTTCTGTAATGGTTATCCGATTATGTTTGTAATGGCTGTTCTCTCTCTTTTTTCCTGGGAATTATGAGAGCTGTTCTTGTTTTTTTGTTTTGCATTGATTTTCTGTTGTTGAATTTGATTGTCTTTCGAGTTTTTGTTGTTGATTGCTGTAGTTGATGAATCATAATCTGGGGTTATTCGTGCACATTCAGTAGTGTCATCTGTAATTTGTGTGGGCATATCTAATGAAAAAAATGGAAGAGACTGGTAGAATGACAGAAACTTGAGCTTTTGAGCAATTTCTTTAGTCCATGTGCAGTATTTATACATATGTATTGGAACAGAATCAAGAAATAAACAAAGAATTTCAATTCATAGAATTTCTCAAAATAAACAAAAGAAATCGGAAGTGGAAAGAACTTAGTTATGTTAGCATGCCTATTTAGCGTAAACATGCTGCGGACTTGTATAGATGTAGGGGTGGATCTATGCCCAGGCTTTGCCAGCAGAAAATTTTCAAAATGATATCATTTTAACTACAAAAAATCATTGCTACGTCCCTATATAGTTGATGAGTGTACTGGATTCCGACCCTTTATTTCGTCGGATGAAACTGTGCAAAACTGGAAACTAGATCACTGTAGTGCCTTTTTATCATTGATTCTTGGTAAGTGTGGCTTATGTTAGTATGGACATCCAGGGATGTTCTTTTGAATTATGACCCTCCACTGATCTGAAGTAGGAAGACTTGAACTAATTGTTTGATCTGCATTATGACTCTCACTGATTGCTCAGCTGACATATCGACAGCCAAATTTTTTCCTTCATTTGTTAAATATCTTGTTAACAGGTATAATGGATTCTTCCGAAAAAGAAGAAATACCAATGCTATCAGCCACGTATTTCCATGTAGACGACCATAGCGGCTCAACAGGCAGACATTTTTCAATCAGGACAAGGAGTGCATCGATGTCTTTTCCTACAAACTCCGTCGACTCCTCTGAAAATGTGAACAGTCTCATGGGTTTCACGGGTCCTTTGAGGACGGAAAGACGGAATTCCTTAATTCAGAGGAGTGGTCCTTTATATATCAACCGTAACCACGAGGTTGTCTTTCAACCACCCCAAAGCGCATTACGACAAAAAAATCCCGAGCCTAAAATTGAAAAATGTCCTTCTTTCGATGGAATGGATAATAATAAATGGCCTTTGGACGACTATGTTGGTAAAAATGAACATCTTCTAAAGTCTGGAGAGTTGGGGATGTGTAACGATCCGTACTGCACAACCTGCCCAACTTATTACAATCTGAAAGGGCGCCAGAAGCAATCAAGAACATCAGAAATATTTGATGCCACGGTATAGTTCTTCTGCCAGCTATTCTTCTTATAAAGTGTCTCATAAACATATATTTCTTTGCAGTTTCACAATATGTTCTATGGAGAGGCAAAAGGTTGGGCAAAGAGAACATGTTCGGTTCTTCTTCCTTATATTCCTGGAGTCATGAATCCTCATTCAAAATTTGTTCAACGGTGGAACAAGTTCTTTGTGATTTCTTGCTTGTTTGCAGTATTCATAGACCCACTATTCTTCTTTCTGCTGTCTGTGCTGCAGGTATACTTCTTAGAGTTGTAAATTTTTATATCCTTGTCGGTTTTGTTATGTAATCAGTAAAAAATTTCAAGTAGATGGTTATCTTCCCTTGTACGAGAAAATATTGCTTCCAATCAAATGGTAATGTTATCAGTCAAATTCCATTTTATAATGAGTCAGTAATTGAGCAAAAGGTGCTATAAAGACTATAGTAGATAAAGAGTTAGGCATACAGGCCAATGATAATGTCCTTAACTTTTTCAGGATAACAAGTGCATAGTCTTGAATTGGCCGATGACGACAACCATTGTGGTCTTGAGGAGCCTAACTGACTTCATTTACTTGATTCATATCCTCCTTCAGGTACATATACTCTGTATTGTTAAGAAGACTTATGCTTTATTATTCGATATTGTTAGATCAACAATGTCATTTTTTTAATTGCAGTTGATAAAAATATTTTTTAATCCTCTCGTTGTAGGGTATCTTCTTGGGTTGTCAAAAGCATGTGAAGAATCATAATTTCCTATGCTTCTTTTGTTTGATGCACATGTTTTACAAGTGAAGATGCATCTTCATTTTGCAGTTTAGGTTGGCATATGTTGCTCCCGAATCTAGAGTTATGGGAGCTGGAGAATTAGTTGATGACCCTAAAATGATTGCTCGGAACTATCTTTTTGGATATTTTACAATTGATTTCTTTGTTGTACTTCCCCTTCCACAGGTACGCTTCTGTTTTCCTCGCTCTTCTGCCGAAGTTTTATACTATAACAATCTTTTTTTTTTGTCATGATCTTGTGACGATTGAGACATGGCAAGGTTATTATCAAGATTTAGTATTTGTTTCATAATTCCATTCTCATTCACTAATTATCTGACTTGTACCATTTTTCGAGTTGGGCATTTGGTCTTTAGTCCATTTATCACACGACTAAATGCATATGGCCTAGTTTTTTTTCTTCCGTTATATTTTGCCGTCGAAATGTGCAGTATCTATATGTCAGATTTGATACTGGGTTATTTTCTTTCTGTAGATCATCGTACTATTGATCTTACCAGATTCCTTAGGATCATCTGGAGCCAATTACGCAAAAAATCTTTTACGTGCAGCCATACTTGTTCAGTATGTTCCGAGGCTGTACAGATTCTTACCTTTGCTAGCTGGACAATCCCCTACGGGATTCGTTTTCGAGTCTGCATGGGCAAACTTTGTCATAAATCTTCTCATTTATATTTTAGCTAGCCATGTGGTGGGCTCATGCTGGTATCTCTTTGGTCTACAGGTTGTGTCCTGCATTACTCATATTTATTCTTCGCCATTCTATATATTTCTTCAAGATTCTTTCTTCTGAATGTTTTTGTATGAAAACATTTTTTTTGTTAAATGTTGATGTTGATTTCTGCCTGAAATGCAACATAGAGAGTGAACCAATGCCTTAGAGATGCTTGTCGCAGCACCAACATGACAAGGTGCATGGAATTCATTGACTGCGGACATGGAAATGATTATGGGGATTTTATGAGCGATCCAACATGGGAGCTGTGGAAGAGCAATGACAATTCGACTGCTTGTTTCGGGAAAGACAGTTTCAATTTCGGAATTTATCAAACTGCGGTTATTCTAACCACTGACCAAAGTGTGGTTACAAGATACGTGTACTCTTTGTTTTGGGGATTCCAGGTATTGTTTCACAACACCATCAGTTTTCTATGTCCGAGTTCCGACATAGTTTAGGAAAACACATGATAAGCTTTGGCATGTCCTTTTTTGCATTGTTGAAAGGGTCAACTAGGCCACTGACACTAATATGTTTCGGTGTTTACGAAGCAAATTAGTACCCTGGCTGGGAATCAGGTCCCGAGTTATTTCGTGTGGGAAGTTGCTTTCACCATGAGCATCATAGGGATGGGCCTCCTGCTTTTTGCTCTGTTGATTGGAAATATGCAGAATTTCCTCCAGGCACTTGGCCGCAGGTAAGACCTTCTGAGCGACTTTTGTTGCAGTGTATTTGATATCTTCTCGATCAAAAATTTAGTTTTGACTAATGGAAAGATTATATTCTTTCCCTATCAGGAGGTTAGAAATGTCTTTGAGACGCCGTGATGTTGAGCAGTGGATGAGTCATCGTCGCTTGCCAGAAGAACTAAGACGGTACCATCTTTTATTTTGCCTGTTACCATATTTATATCATCTCATTTCCCACTTCTTTTCAAATTTTATGATCATCCCTATAAACCTTTATGGCCTAGTTTTATTCTATTGAAACAGATAGCAGCACCAAATCGACTGAACCGAGTGTGGTGTCTTTTTTATGCAGGCAAGTCCGAGAAGCAGAGCGTTTCAATTGGGCTGCCACTCGGGGTGTAAACGAAGAAGTGCTAATGGAGAATCTACCTGAAGACCTTCAAAGAGAAATAAGGCACCATCTCTTTAAGTTCGTAAAGAAAGTATGTTCCCTTGAGCTCTTAACTGGTAGCTCGTAAAAATGTATTGAAGGTTTTGCATAAAACCTGAGATACAACTAGGCACTCAAGATTCTGCCATATATATATCTGATGAATTTCTTGATTATCTTCCAAATATAGGTCCGCATTTTTCAACTATTGGATGAACCTATCTTAGATGCTATATGTGAGCGGCTAAGAATAAAAACATACATCAAAAGAAGCAAAATCCTATACCGTGGCGGTCTTGTTGATAAAATGACATTTATAATTAGAGGCAAAATGGAGAGTATCGGGGAAGATCAAAATGTGGTTCCCTTGTCTGAAGGAGATGTTTGTGGAGAAGAACTCCTCACATGGTCCCTTGAACATTCTTCTGTAAATAAAGGTAAATTTGCAGCTGGTACTCCGTTTTCTGTGTATTTCTTGTGTACTTTACTTGTATCTTGTGTTATATTATAAAACTATATTAGGCCACCACCCATAAGCTCGAGATTTTGGAGCAAGTGACTTCAAATTATTTTGAAATAGGAGGTCACAAAGACTCCTGGCATGCAATCCCTGTTACAGTTGGGCCTTGTTGGTTTCGGAAATATATCTATTGAAAAGTTATCGTCTCACTTTGAGAACTTAAAAGCTATATATGCTCCTTATAAATGATTCTCATAACCAATTATTATGAGTTGAAACCCCATGAATTCTTAACATGGTATCAAATCCAAACTTTTCGACTTACACTTGTTGGAGCATGTAAGTGCACTAAATTATTGTTTGTTTACTCCTCGTAAATTCCGGTTTCTAAAATCCCAGTAAAAAAAATTTATGTTTGTTGGGAGCATGTTGTTTCTACATTTCTAGTTCTACATCCCCCTTCGAACCAAGTGAAGAATGAGGTATTTAAACATCAGGACCAACTCAATCCCCACGACGAAAGGAAGATGGATATACAAGTTTGATGGCCTTATGCATCTATTAGCCCAATTGTATAATCAAATTTTTTGAAAAAAGGAAATTATTATCCAAAATTAGGGAATATTAGTAGTATATTTATCTTCTAATTTCCAGATGGAAGAAGAATCAGGATTCCAGGACACAGACTGTTGAGTAACAGGATGGTAAGATGCATAACAAATGTAGAAGCATTCATATTGCGTGCGGCAGATCTTGAAGAAGTTACCAGTCTCTTTGCAAGATTCTTGCGAAGTCCGCGAGTTCAGGGAGCCATAAGGTAACTTTTCTTCGCGGTCACTATTTTCACATGAAATGCTTCGTATAGCATTGATAAAGAACCCTTCGTAACCCGACTATCATCTCCCTTGCAGGTACGAATCACCTTACTGGCGAGCACTTGCAGCTAGAAGAATACAAGTTGCATGGGGATATAGGAAGAAACGACGTCTCAGCCACGCCAACTCCTCCTCCATCATCCCACCGGATAATTAAATTTCTATTTCCATTCTTGAAACTAACATTAATCTGTTATAGTATATACACTCGCGCTCGCCAGCACGCACCACGGTATCTTTATACATTCCATTGATCATATTCTAGGATCCAATACTTTTCTTGAAAACACGAGAACACGGACGTAAAATTCCCTCGATGTATGGCGTATGTATCTCAGCATATATAACATATCAGGTTCTTTTTTAGTTGTTTGCTATATTTGTTCTTGACTACTATCTTACCAAGTTCAGCTCGAGCAGAAACTTGTCATTATTTTGCATGATTGTTTATGCTCTAAAATTAAGATGCAAGCTGTTTCATTACAAGGATGGGTGCATTATTGTTATTAAAGTTTCAATTTAATGGAGTTTTTTTGCTCTCAACATTAACAGGTGAGGGGCTGTAATATCTGGACGGTGGTTGGCATAAGAATTAAGGTAGTTATTGAATAATGTTCATATTCTGTCTTGCTATTTTTTCCACAATAATTTACAGGACTCTCATGTGGTTTTCCAAATACGCAAACTACATCCCTGTGGTTTTAAAATATGAGCTCCTGTGATTTCAAAATAGGTAGTTTACCCACATTTGGTGCGAAAATAGGCAGCTTACTCCCATACGGTTTGTGAAAATAGACAGTTTACTCCCCTATAGTTTGTGAATATGTGCAAAACATCCCTCCATGTATGTTATTTTTTGCAAACCACATGTGGTAAAGTGTCTATTTTGAAAACCACATGGGTAAAATGCTTATTTATAAACCACAAAAGGTGAACTATCTGTTATCGATACCACGATACCACGGGAGACTAAAATATCTATTTACAAACCATAGAATGTAAAGTGTATATTATCGATACAACATAATGTAAACTGACATTAGCTCTTATTTACATATAGTTATTTTGGTAAGGACGGTATATTTTTAAATTTTAAAGTAGTTGGATGGCAATAATAAATACTCAAGTGAGAGATTAAATGCGGAGCACGAGCAAAAGTAATTGTTCTACTATTTCTATATGTTTTGTTGTTATGAAATTTGTGTGCATATTTAATTTTTTGAATAATAATAAATGATTTTATTAGTAAATTTGTGAATACGATAGAGAAATGATACATATAATAAAAACTCTATAAATTAATAAAAACTCTATAAATTAATAGACTTTTGATAAAATCTCATTAATTTAACAAATATTAAATAAATGCTAAATTAATAATCATTAATTAATACAAGAACTTATTAATTTATCAAATTAATGTTTATTTATTAGTGAATATATTGTTTAATGATGAAGATATTCAAGTACCGTAAAATCTAATAAAAAAAAGTTAAATTATTGTAATTGAACAGATATTGAATATCTCTTGAACTATCCTGAAGAAAATAAGACAAGTGCAGAGATGAACGAACATATAATTAAGAGCGTCATATGAAATGATAAAGGTGATGTTTGAAGATGATAAGTTTATTATAAAGTCTATCTTCTCAAAATGAAGCTCTTATAACAACGATAACTTGAATAAATTTTTTTGTTGAGTTGTGACATGGTAATATTTTATGTTGTTTTAGGTTGTATTTAGATGAAAAGATTTGATTAAATGAAAATATTTGAGAATTTATAGATTTGAAATAACATGTAGTATATTATAATTTTAAATCATTCCAAAATGCAAAGAAAGATTTATTGAAGTAAAAAAACGACAAATTTGAAATAAAGTAGTTCAATTTTTTACCCAAAAATGATGGATTTTGAATGGAAAATTTGAAATCTACTAATTTTAAATCCACCAAACATAATGTTAAGGTTTTGGTTTATTCCTCGTCCTGTTATTTCTAGTTTTTAATAAACAGGTAGGGTTAATTAGATATATACCTTGGATCAAATAAATTTTTTTGTACTTATACCTTTTTTTGACATTTTTCTTGATCCAGTTATTTTCATTTGTTAAAAAAAAACATAAGTGTAAGTCGATATTTCAAAATTGGAGAGGTCATATAATCCAAAAATTGTAACAAAGAAAGGTTAAAAACCCCATTTTCTCGTATGTCTAACCCCATTTTCTTGCAGGGTTTTATTTTTAAAAAAGAAAAAGAATAGGTATTATTCATTTATTTTGATGTTTTTTTTATATAAAAAAAAAACTGTTATGTAGGTGAGAGGCAGTGTAATTTAAAGTGAAAAGACAACAAGCTCAATAAACCACCAAAGAAAAAAAGATTTACTTTTATGGATTTGGGTTGTGTTGTATTATTAACTAATTCAATATGATTGATATAAAATAAATTGGGGTACAAACTGGGTGCATACGAATCTTCGTCAAAGATGCATGGTGGGGGCTAAAGTTTGGCGGTTCGCGGTAGGGGTAATTTAGTAAATCACTTAATTTAAAATGTATTACTTGCTTTGTTCATGGCTAGAATTGTATAATTTTAAAGTCATGTCAACTTTCCATTTTTCAGAGTGGTTTTATTGTCAAATTACAACATATTCTTTGAAAAATTAATAACTTGGAAAGGTATATTATTTTATGGGTACAATAAACCAAGCCCTTTTGAATTGTGCATTCAAGAAAGAAATATATTAATATATAGTTATGTATTATATAGCTAGAACTAGGGTGGGTATAAATGGTAATTATGACTAAAATTCCTATGAAGTTCAATAGGTTTTAAATTTGAGAAATTAATTTTGATTGTTGTATATCTTTGAAGTTTGAACTCTTGCATATAATATTTCAAATGTTTTTAATTCCATTTACACACTCAATCCAAATTAATTAATTTCCATATAATCATTAATATTCAATAATTATTACCATTTCAATCAAATGACCATAATTGTTTTTTTTTTTTAAAAACAAGATTTATAGGCACTAATACTACCATCAATCCAAATATCATATTTATGATGTCCTCCTCCTCTATTGATAACTTAAATTTATAGCACCAAATTAAATATTATATACCTCCTAGATAATTTATTTTTATACATTCATATCATAATTTCTCTAACCCATGTTCTTTTATTATTGTTGGATCCATGTGACCGGTCCTTCATAAATCACATATATTTAAAAATAATTATGTTTTTACTCATATATTACTTGGTAATTTTGAAATCATTACTTTTGATATTTGGCAATCAAGATCTATTTTTAATTACTTATTACATAACAAAAGATATTATAAAAAGTAGACTCGAGCTCAAATCACGTTTAAATATAAAACAGCTTTGATTAATAAAGTATCATTCATTTATTAGTTATGGTATTATGTAGCAACGCGTGGATTTGAACAAACACATGAAAAACACAACAACAAAAAAAGTATACACAAAAATCGAAGGGGAGGACAATATTGTCATTTGCTATTTCTCCGTGAGCCGCCAAGCATTAATTTTTTTCCCGTGCCTTTACCATCGTGAATTCGATCCCGTCCTTGGGTAATGAGATACTAGTATGATGATAATAAATATTATATTATATTCGAAGATATATTATAATAAATATATATGGGCTTTCATATCCATATCGAATTTAGACTCATGATCTAAGCAATAGAGTATTGTTTTTTTATGCTAACATAACTCACATCCCACCCTCAGTGTAAATGAGAAAATTCGTGTATGGATCGGGTCCTGCAAACACAAGCATACATACATGCATATACATATATATATATATATTTATGTGTATTGATGTATGACAAGACATGTCTATACTATCGTTGTTAGAGCTTTCTTCATTCTTCACTTTGACGTATTTATAGACATAACAGTCTAACGGTACATCTGATGGTCATCATTAGTTACTTAGTCTGCTGGACTAAGGTCAACTAATGTCTTCTTAGTAGTCTGTTGGTATCTCCTACAGATTAGCACATTTCACTGAGATACTGTTGTTCCAGTAGCCGTTCATTTTCTGCATCCGGAAGATGATAACTCTTAGTCGGTAGATGTCTTTACACCCGGTAGATATCTTGTAGATTTTTCACCCGATAGATAATATCTTTGACTTTCAGTATTCGGTGGACCTTTGTAGAGTTAGCCAACATTCTCTTTATCAGTATGCTTTGATGCAGTAGATACTTCAAGCAGTATATGTTTGTTATCACCAAAACTTAGAAATGTATTCCCAACAATTTCTGTGAGACCCCGATACTTAAACATAATGTAAGGTGCAATTATGAGAACTAAGCATTTCAATATCAGAGTATTTAAGTGTGTTGACATTTTGAGCTTACAGTTCACATGTACTCATAAAATTTTCAACAGATAATAGTTACATTTCTCAAAACAATAGGAGTGACACTATAGTTCTACTCTACTACTTGTAGAGACTACGCAAAAGAACTCTGTCCTGCTATTGTAGTAGCACTCCTTACAGCTCAAAGTATCAGCCCCGACCCTAGTTCTCCTTAGCAAAAGCACCTACAAAGACAACCCCCAACACATGAGCACATAGCTATTCATATACAACACAATATGAATACGTAAGGCGTAAATGCATAATCATAAATACAAAACACTACCTGTATTTTCATCGCATTTACAACGCCTATTGGTTGTCCCTGTACCATGTACCATAATTCATAAACAACTCACTATATGAACATATGGTTTCATAAATAAATGTCATGACATATCATCTCTTTTTCTTGAGTCAGTCATCATCAGTTATTTTAATGCTTCCTCGCTTTCATAATCTCGAAACAAGCGGTATCTCATCCTCGCTTCTTCATACTAGCGGTATCTCATCCTCGCTCAGTATGGTATACCCCGCCTCCATGTGCAAGCGAGCCTCCCCCCTCCCGCTCCACATTTTTAGCGGTAAAGCGTAAGCATTAAAACCTTAACTGTGATCGCCCTGACTCGTGGAATACACCTCTTTATTCCACATCACAATATGCAACACAATGCATAATATGCAACAACAATGCATAATAACATGTATCATATCCTTAATGCATCACATTGCATTCATCATGTGCCAAAGATAAACATAAAGTACATGTTACCGTTGGGATGCCCGTACGTCGCTTACGTACCTTTCCAAAATGTAGTGTGTGGTGGGACTCTATCCCCTGCGTTGTGTAGCCGTCTGTGAAGGCTCTACACCAGTGTACAACACAATATTAGATGCCAATTTATAGTCCAAAATCAAAAATCCAACAAAATATCAATTTTTCATAACTCTGCCTCTGGTGATCGATCGCTACCACTTGGCGATCGATCGCCAGACTTCACTGTCCCATGGCGATCGATCGCGCCATTCATGGCGATCGATTGCGTGCCTTTGATTTTGGCTACTGGACGTCGGCGATCGATCGCCCCATTTGTGGCAATCGATCGCCACATGGTCTGTGCGCGACATTTTCCAGAATGCTCTAACACTGATTTTCATACCTTTCGTTCTAACATGTAAGACATACAACATGCCCAAACAAACATGCTAGTAGCTACAATACACTACCCTGAGTGTATTCATATCAAATTTACACCCTAAACATAAGCCCACATGCATAAACGTCGACCATTCACACAAGTACTCGATCAACTTTTCTGGAAACAGGGCAACATAATCATTTCCAGATTTCTTGAGTACCTCATTTCATGCTATTAAAACTACAACATATAACATAAAGCATGCTCGAACAAACATGCCAAGGGCTTCACAAAACTACCATGCATATTTTCACATCAAAGGTTTACCAAAACCTAAGCTAACGAGCGTGATATCACCTTCATAAAAACACTCCCAACTCATATTTTTCCAGAAAACAGGGCACAACCTTACCCAGATTTTCGAACACCATACTTTACATGCTTATTTCTCTACATAAAACATGTAATATACATAAGGAAAAATACTGAGAGCTTCATAACAACACCATGTAAGCATTTAAATCGAAGGTTTTAAGAAACCAAATCTAACATGCCATTTTTACACCAACAAAAAGCATGAACTCAACAACTTAATTTCAAAACCAGAACATGGTTTCTCACCCCCTTTTTGCTCCGATTTTTGGAAGCTTTCCAGGCAATAAAAATGGTGGATCTCCTCCTTTTCTACTTATCAGGTGTTGGACGAAAAATGGGAGAGAAATGGAGGAGTTTCAGCAATGCAAAGGTGGAGTGGGAGATGGGGCAAGGGGCATGGGCAAGCAGCTGGCAGCAGGGTATGGGTCAAGGGGGGTGGTTGAGTGGTGGGTTAAGTGATGTGTTATGTTTTGGTCCCGGTATTTAGCACGATGTATTAAAATATCCTCACATGATATTTTATAGTATTTTCTCAATAAAATACTTCAACTCCCATTTAAATATGCTTTACCAAAACAAACAACACACACCCCAAATAATCATGCCACAACCCCAAAATCCCAACATATAACACATGCACCCTCACATGCATTTCCTAATATTATTAATTCAACACAAGAATTAATACCATAATTTTCACAACAATGATTAATGTTTAAATAACACCTAATCATTTCGGGGATATCACAATACTCCCCTACTTATAAGATTTCGTCCTCGAAATCAGCATGCTTACCAACATGAAGTAAAACAAAACATAAACGCATACCAGAAAACAGCTCTGGATAGCGCTGCACCATGTGTCGCTCTGTCTCCCACGTGGCCTCCTCGACACCCCTACGATCCCACTGAACCTTGATCATAGGAATAACTTTGTTTCTCAGTCTGCGATCCGCCCTATCCAAAATCCTGATAGGCCGCTCAACATAGGAAACATCTGACTCAATCTGAACCTCAGAAGGCTGCAGCACATGAGAAGGATCTGGCTCGTACTTCCGCAACATAGACACATGAAATACATCGTGAATGCCAGACAGAGAGGGCGGTAAAGCTAACCGGTAAGCCAGAGTACCCACACGCTGCAAGATCTCGTACGACCCCACATATCTCGGGGATAACTTCCCCCGCATACCAAACCGTACCACACCTCTGAAAGGTGAGATCTTCAGAAAGACTCTGTCGCCCAACTGAAACTCCAACGGCCTACGCCGCTGATTGGCATACGCTGCCTGTCTGTCCTGAGCTGCCTTCATCTTTTGTCTTATCACTTTTACCTTTTCTTCCATTTCCCGGATCAAATCTGGTCCTCCGACTGATTTGCGATCCACGTCATCCCAACACAAGGGTGACCTACAACGCCTACCATAGAGGGCCTCGAAAGGAGCCATCTGTATACTTGCCTGGTAGCTATTGTTGTAAGAGAACTCCACCAAGGCTATCGAGTCCTGCCATGAAGTGTCGAACTCCAGCACACAAGCCCTCAACATATCTTCGAGCGTCTGTATCGTACGCTCGGTCTGTCCGTCCGTCTGTGGATGATAGGATGTGCTCAACCTCAACTCTGTACCTAGAGCTGACTGAAGACCCTCCCAAAAGTGAGATGTAAACCGCGGATCTCGATCAGACACAATCGAAACAGGGATCCCATGCAGTCTCACCACATCTCTGATATATAACTGTGCCATCTTCAAGTACGTGAAGGTCATACAGTAGGGAATGAAATGAGCACTCTTAGTCAATCTGTCGATGACTACCCATATAGCATCGAAACCCGAAACAGTCCTTGGTAAGTGGGTCACGAAGTCCATGGATATGTGCTCCAACTTCCACTGTGGTATCTCCAAGCTCCTTAGCTCACCTCCAGGCCTCTGCCTCTCAGCCTTCACCTGTTGACAGATTAAACATCTCTTGACGAATGAGGTGACATCTTGTTTCATACGCCTCCACCAGAACTGGCTGCGTAGATCCTTATACATCTTCTTCCCGCCCGGGTGGACACTCATCCTGCTGCAATGAGCTCGCTGTAATATACCCTGACGCAACTCGGGTGTATCTGGAACCACCCATCTGTCGCCAAGTCTCAGAGAACCATCCTCAGCCACTTTGAATCTCGATGGCTGCCCTGAATGAACCACTGACATCCATATCTGAACCTCTGCATCGGTCCCCTGAGCCTTCCTGATGTGATCATAAATAACATGCTCAGCTAACAAGGTCAAAACCTGTACTGGTGAAGTGGACACATCATAATCAAATCCCAAATGGCAGTAGGAGCCCAACATAGCTGATAGATACATGGCATTCTCTGCTGTGCTCCTCACCTTCCGACTCAAAGCGTCGGCTGTCAAGTTTGCTTTCCCGGGATGGTATAGGATTTCACAATCATAATCCTTCAGCAGATCCATCCATCTCCTCTGCCTCATGTTCAGCTCAGCCTGTGTAAACAAGAACTTCAGACTTTTGTGATCAGTGAAGATGGTGAATGAGGTACCGTATAAGTAGTGTCGCCATATCTTCAAGGCGAACACTATAGCTGCTAGCTCCAGATCATGGACCGGATACCTCGTCTCGTGTGGCTTCAACTGTCTAGAAGCATAAGCCACTACATGTCTGTCCTGCATCAGTACGCATCCTAGGCCCTGTAGCGATGCGTCGGTATAGAGAACGAACCCTTTGTTCTCCCTGGGAATCACCAAAACTGGCGCTGAAGTCAATCTGTGCTTCAACTCGTGGAAGCTCTGCTCACAAGTTTCCGACCAAAGGAATGGAACTCCCTTCTGAGTCAGCTGTGTAAGTGGCTTGGCGATCTTTGAGAAACCCTCGACGAAACGTCGGTAATAGCCAGCCAGACCAAGAAAACTTCGAATTTCACTGACTGAAGTAGGGGCAGACCAATCCATAACTGCCTCTATCTTCCTCGGGTCTACTGATATCCCCTCTCGTGATATGATATGGCCCAAAAATGATACACTGCTCAGCCAAAACTCACACTTGCTGAGTTTGGCGTACAACTGATGATCTCTGAGAATCTGAAGTACTGTCCTCAAATGATCGGTATGTTCCTCCTCACTCCTTGAGTAGACGAGGATGTCATCAATGAATACGATCACAAACTGATCGAGGTACTCCTGAAATACTCTGTTCATCAGGCTCATAAAAACTGCAGGTGCATTTGTCACTCCGAATGGCATCACTAAGAACTCGTAGTGCCCATACCGAGTTCTAAAAGCCGTCTTTTGGACATCGCCAGCTCTAACCCGCACCTGATGATAGCCTGACCTCAAGTCTATCTTCGAGTACACCTCTGTACCCTGAAGCTGATCGAACAGATCATCAATCCTCGGAAGTGGATACCTGTTCTTCACTGTGGCCTTGTTCAGTTGCCTGTAGTCAATGCACAGACGCATTGAACCATCCTTCTTTTTCACGAACAAGACTGGTGCACCCCAAGGCGATACACTAGGACGAATGTATCCCTTGTCAAGGAGCTCCTGTAACTGTACCTTCAGCTCTCTCAGCTCTGCCGGTGCCATCATGTACGGGGCACGAGAAATAGCAGAAGTCCCTGGCAGCAGCTCAATGGCGAACTCAACATCCCTGACAGGCGGAAATCTTGAGATCTCATCTGGGAACACGTCAATGAACTCCGCCACAACTGGAATGTCCTCGGCTCTCACTTCCTTTTCGTCCGATGCATCCATGGCATAAATAAGGTAGCCCGTGTGGCCGCATTCCAATAACCGCGACATCTTAACCGCTGAGATCACTGGAATCCTTGGACGAGAGCCGTCCCCATAAAAGGTCCACTGGAACCCCTGATCAGATAGAAAACGTACCATCCTCTGTCGGCAATCTACCACAGCTCGGTATCTGCTCAACACATCAATGCCGATAATGCAGTCAAAATCTGCCATCTCTAACTGAATCAGATCGGCCCTCAGATCATTGCCCTCAAAATAAATGAGGCAATCAGATAACAGTCGGTCCGCAATCACATGCTTTCCCGTGGGTGTCGAGACCATGAGAGGCGTGGGTAACAAAGACGAGCACAAGTGGTGTCTCTCCACAAAAGCAACAGATACAAAGAATGAGAAGCACCTGTATCTACCAAAATAAATGCAGGGTACGTAAATAAATGACACGTACCAGCAATGACCTCCTCCGGGGCTGCCTCAGCCTGCTCCCTAGTCAGTGCATACACTTGTTCCCTGCGGTGGTCCTGTCGCCTGACCTCCCTGTGGTCGAGGCACAAACTGCTGCCTCGGTGGTGCCGTCCTAGCATCAAATCTTGGCATATTCGGCCCTGAGTCTGCCTGACTTGCCCGATTGGGGCAATTCCGAGCTAAGTGACCCACCTTGCCACAAACATAACAGCCTCGGCAGTCACGTGACAAGTGAAATCCTCCACAGCGGTCACACCTGTCCCCTCCTGCCTTACTCCCTTGTGTAGGTTCTCGATTGCTTTGCTTCTGACCCTGAGATTTCTTCCCACTAATTTTGGAAGATGATGAGGCTCCACGAGCCTTGAACTGATCCCCTCGTGGTTTCAAACTATCAGTAACAGACCTCTGTGGTGGTACGAAAGGGGGTACAACGTCCTTATATGCTCCCACTGCAATCTCTGCCAGCTCTGCCCTAGTCAGGGCGTCATCAAAAGAGCTGGGGTTGTTGGAAACAACCCGATCAAACAATTCTGGCATCAGTCCCTTCAGGAAATGCCTCATCTTCGCATGGCTGCTCACAGCGATATGGGGGACATACCTCAACAGTGAGGAATACTGCAAAGCAAAGTCTGAAACTGACATGTTGCCCTGCTTCAAATTAGTGAACTCGTCCTCCTTTACTTGTCTGGCAGCTGCCGAGAAATACCGGTTAAGAAACCAGGTCCTGAATACAGTCCAGTCTACTACCATACTCTAAGCCCTCAGCTCCATCACAGTGGTCTTCCACCACATAGAAGGCTTCTTCGCCATCTGAAACTCGGCTAGTCGTAACCATGCGGTCCGTGCACAAGGCGCAGTCACAAGTATCTGTTCTATCCGTTCCAGCCACTCTTCGGCCCCTTCTCCAGACTCGGTCCCCTCAAACATGGGTGGACGGAAGTTCAGAAACTGTGTCAAACTGAGCTCCCCTGGTAATAACGTCTGTGCACTGGGTTCCACGCCCACAGCAGGTGGCGGTAACGGATTTGTCTGAGCAACACTAGCATTCATACTGCCCATATCCCCTACCTCTTCATTGAGGTTCTCCGGGTTAATAGCCGCCATGCTGCAACACAAGAGTTAACAACAATACCAAAAGCAGTTCATAGTATACGCCGTTAGATAACAAGAGTATCATATTCAAAGCATGTTAGTATAACACTTATACAAAAATATGCATCACATGCATAACATGCCCAACAATGAATACCTAACCAACTTGTCTCTAAAGGCTACCCTTCACTCTTCCCAGGTTATCTAACCACTGCTCTGATACCACTAAATGTGAGACCCCGATACTTAAACATAATGTAAGGTGCAATTATGAGAACTAAGCATTTCAATATCAGAGTATTTAAGCGTGTTGACATTTTGAGCTTACAGTTCACATGTACCCATAAAATTTTCAACAGATAATAGTTACATTTCTCAAAACAATAGGAGTGACACTATAGTTCTACTCTACTACTTGTAGAGACTACGCAAAAGAACTCTGTCCTGCTATTGTAGTAGCACTCCTTACAGCTCAAAGTATCAGCCCCGACCCTAGTTCTCCTTAGCAAAAGCACCTACAAAAACAACCCCAACACATGAGCACATAGTTATTCATATACAACACAATATGAATACGTAAGGCGTAAATGCATAATCATAAATACAAAACACTTCCTGTATTTTCATCGCATTTACAACGCCTATTGGTTGTCCCTGTACCATGTACCATAATTCATAAACAACTCACTATATGAACATATGGTTTCATAAATAAATGTCATGACATATCATCTCTTTTTCTTGAGTCAGTCATCATCAGTTATTTTAATGATTCCTCGCTTTCATAATCTCGAAACAAGCGGTATATCATCCTCGCTTCTTCATACTAGCGGTATCTCATCCTCGCTCAGTATGGTATACCCCGCCTCCATGTGCAAGCGAGCCTCCCCCCTCCCTCTCCACATTTTTAGCGGTAAAGCGTAAGCATTAAAACCTTAACTGTGATCGCCCTGACTCGTGGAATACACCTCTTTATTCCACATCACAATATGCAACACAATGCATAATATGCAACAACAATGCATAATAACATGTATCATATCCTTAATGCATCACATTGCATTCATCATGTGCCAAAGATAAACATAAAGTACATGTTACCGTTGGGATGCCCGTACGTCGCTTACGTACCTTTCCAAAATGTAGTGTGTGGTGGGACTCTATCCCCTGCGTTGTGTAGCCGTCTGTGAAGGCTCTACACCAGTGTACAACACAATATTAGATGCCAATTCTTACAACAATCTTATGTTTACAATCTATTCAAGAGGGTAAAACCAATTTGAGAAACATAGCCAGTATGGAATGATCCGAGCTGGCCAGTTTTGGGGTTTTTACAAGGGGTGAGAAGAAGTGCATACAAAGAAATTGTTACAAAAGAAAACCTATAAAATAAACTACGTTATCTTCAAAGTAATCATTTGTTCATTCTTTGTTCATCATAGTCTTTGTCTTCCCCATTTTTGTCATCGGCACCCAAACATCTGCTTTCCAAATTTCAGGCTGGTGAATGAACACCAAGAACTGACTGTCGAGCTAGAGCTAGCAGAGGTGTGTTAGATAAGTAATCAACCCATGTAAGGTTGATTTAGATAAGTAATAAACCCATGAAGTAGAATTGTAGAAAGGTTGCAAGAATTGTAATTTAAATGTTAAGATAAGCATGTTGTGTGTGAATATGTATATGCGGTGAGTAAGATATTTATAGCCAAAAGTTGGCATGGTTCACTCCTGTGGATTGATATGACACATCAACTTGTGGCATTCAATCCTGAATTAAATTGCAAAAGATAAGTATTGAAAAAATGTTATTTTATTGCACTAAAGACAGAAGGTAATAGATTAAGACAAAAGATGTTACTAGCGGCGTCCCAACCAATGTTTGGAGTAGTCACGATCTGAAAAAGTGTCAGTGGGTGATTGCCTTGGACTCTGTGTCCTCTGCTAGGAGGAAGATCTATGCTGGCTTGATTGACCATGTTCAACAGATGATCGCCTCTCTGGGACTTGTTCTCTTCTGCTAGGCAGTTGAGGTCTACTGGGTGTCGGTAGCCTTCGGACTGTGCGAGTAACAGTTGGTAAACTTTTTCTTAAATCTTCTAGCGTAGTGGCAAAAGCTGCTTGCATATCAGTTATCTGCTCCGAGAACTTTTTCTAAATGTTATCAATCTTTTCTCCAATCTCCAGTGAAGTAGCAGCATGAAGTGATTCATTTTGCTGGCTCAATTCGAGCTTAGCTTGGCCCAGCTTGGAGAAGGAGTCTGAGAAGGCATATACCATAAATCTTTGGAATCTTGTGACCTTCTCAGATAAGTGATTGACATCTCGATAGATGTCTCGGAACTGGGAATCAGTATGTCGCCTTAAGTTTCCAATTTTGTGAATGGCGTCTCTTTCTTCATGTTTAAGTTTTGGACTTCGCCATCAAGGTTGGAAATAACAGCAGACAACTGATTCAGCTGGTCAGCAACAGTTGGTTGCACTCTTCACCATGAAGTTCAGGGAAATCAAAGAGATCCTCAGGTGGATCACTGGCTAGAGTCTGTGCAAAAATTGAGGGATCAACTCTGTCAGACTCAGCAGCAGCAGTGACCATACTGGTAGGAATAAGATCAGCAGATACAACAGTAGTAAGAACAACAAGCGGAGCAACCTCAGCAGATACCTCGGCAGATGTAGCAACAGGTGTAGCATTCTCAACAGATACATCCATGGGTATAACAACTTCAGCAGATACATCAGTAGGTTCTATAATAGTCTGATCAATCACAGTAAATACCGTCAACTCAGCAGTCATGCAAATTGGTACTATCGCCCCAATAGGTATCTCGAGGATAGAAGACAGTGGGGATAGGTTAGTTGTGAGGATGGGAAGGTTTGTGAAGTCAAAAGGAATTGTTGGAATCGAAGAGGGGGGGTGAATGAGATTCCTTGGCTACTTTAGCTTTTTAAAATGAGTTTGTAAAATAAAAATATTTTGCGCTTTGCGGAAGCCTTTAGTCAATCGATAAATAGAAAGAATAAATAAATAAATGCGTAATGAAAAATAAAGCAATAAATAACAAAAGGATTTGTTATAGAAGTTCGGCGATGAATCGCCTACGTCTCCTCTTCCCGGTTAGATAACCTCCAACCGAGGTTCCACTAGAACAATAGATCTTGGCCTTGAGGGCTCCAAGTTAGCCACACAATAACTCTTCCCGAGTTTACAACGCTCTTCCCGAGCACACTACTCTTCCCGAGTACACAACGCTCTTCCCGAGCACAATACCCTTCACGAGTATACAAAGCTCTTCCCGAGCTACCAACACTCTTCACGAGTCTTCTTGGCCTTAAGGGCTCCAAGGATAGCCACACACTTGCACCAACAAGACTTGTTGATGACTTTACAATTCTCCAACTTGCTTTGGTGTTGGAGGACCTTTACAATAAACCAACACACACCTTCACGGTGTACCAACACGAAGTGAACAAGACTCACACACAATAAAAGAATTACAAGCTCCAATACAATAACAATGTATGGAGATTGCAAAGCTTAAATCAAATAATAATTATCAAGACTTTGGTATAAGTTGTAGGCTTGTTCCTTAGCTTTAAAATGCTCCAAAGCATCCATATTTATAGTGTAGAAGGCCTCCAAGGCTCCTACTAGCCGTTGCTTCAAATAAGGCTTGAATCACTCCAAGATCGCCTCGAACATCGCCTCGGGCGATCACCATCACCGCCCTCAACGGTCAAGAAATCCACAGATCGCCTCAGGCGATCGGTGGATCGCCTCAGGCGATCAAGAGCTAAAATTAAGGCCGTAGCTTCAGCATGTCCAAATTTTGCATCGCCTCAAACGAACTCCACATCGCCTCAGGCGTTCCAGCCCATCGCCTCAGGCGTTCGTGACATCGCCTCGGGCGAACTCCCCCGCGCATTGCCTCGGCGTCGCTTCAGTCGATGTGCGGGGGCGAAGTCCCTGTGGCTGCCATCGCCTCAGGCGTTGGTCACCATCGCCTGGGGCGATCTCCCTCGCATGCTCGCCTGGCCATCGCCTGGGTCGATGAGCGTGGCGATCCTCGCCTGGCACCCATCGCCTGGGGCGATGGCACTCATCGCCTGGGGCGATCCGTGTCTTCCAAAAGACAAATTTTCTTTGGCATTTCAATACTATTACAATCTTCAAATTTGATCATAATTTATGCTGCATACTCAATAAAAACCATTAGTACAAAATGTATAGGTTTTGTAATCATCAAAACAAAAACGATAATTTTATTTAAAATAGAGGAATGAGAGTTGTAGCGTTTTAAGGCGCAACAATCTCTCCCTTTTTGATGATCACAAAACCCGGTAAACTTGAAAGAAAATAAAACTTATAACAATGCAATGCATAGAGAGTTTAAACTCCCCCTTAATGAATGCAATGATAAACAATGTTCCAATGTGCATTTTTATCACCTTTACAAAATGTGTCACAAGTTGTAAAAACAATTTGGTTGCAAATAGCACTCCAACAATCAAGTTTACACCAAGTTTACACATACATTCTCCCCCTTTTGTGAGAATAAAAAAGGGAAAGGATTTTTAAGAAAATTGGACATAGTTCCCTTTAAAAAATGAATAAACCATAAATTCATCCAAGTAATACACAATCAACTCAAAATCCAATCAACAACTTAAAATCCATCAACATACACAATAAATTCATTCCAACATCATTTAAACCATTTAATCCTTACAAATAATTACAAAAGGATAAAATCTAAAAAAAACACTAAAACAAAGACAACTCAATCCATGCCACCATCACCATCACCATCATTCCTGTGAGTAGTATCCTCGTCCATGTGAGCACTGGAAAACTGAGAACGAAGAGCGTCCATTTCATGTCGTAAATACGACAAATCTTCTCTCGAGGAGTCTTGGTAAGCTCGAAGAGACGCAACATCATCTCGAAGGGAATGGAATTGAGAATTCATGTCGACTCTCAAGGATTGAAATTGAGAGTTCATATCCTCACGAAGGCTTTGGAATTGAGAAGTAAAGAACGCAAAGGCGTCTTGATTGAATTCAAAAGACGAAGAAGGTTGATGACTATCAGGAGCTGGAATATCCGCCCCAATATTCATCATGTCATCAAAGGTAGATGGAGATTGATGCTGAATGGGTGGCTCATCGAGATTTGGTTCAATCAAGAAAGGAAAATGAAGCCTTTGGGCACTAGTCATCCTATCAATGGGTAATGAGGGGTGATCTTTAGGATTGAAGGCAGAAAGTAGGTTCCCCGGATCATTAACCCAACAGGAAGTGAAAGGATTCCAAGAGATTTTGTTAAACAGAAAACACCTAAGATTGAAGGTGTCCTTGGACTTGATAGGGAGTTTCTCATTGTCATCGAAAGGAAGGTTGAAATGAAGAAAATTTTTTGTTAAGACACGGCCGAATGGGAGAATAACCTTTTTTGGATTATGGGCGGTGTTCCTAAAGATTTGGACAATGAATCTAGGTAGGTTGAAGGGGGTCATGGTAATGATGTAATACATCAAGTATACATCAGAGAATTTCAACCTAAGACGATCACCATCCCGAGGGATCATCGAGGTGATCACTATCTTGTGAAGGATTTGGTAGTTTGTAGGAATGGAATTCACAAGAAAGGATTGGTTTGGACATTGAGGGGTTCCGCCAAATATGAGATACAAGGCTTGGGCAGGATCACATACCCCATCATTAGGCCACGTAGCTAGAGCAAATTTAGCTGGACCATCCGAAGGAATGTGAAGAATATGTCCTAATTCAGTGCTATTGAATTCAATTGGACGATTGCAAATGATGGTTTTGATAGTTAACTCACCATCACCCTCAAACAGTTCAAGGTTGGCATAGAAAGAATAAATCATGGATGGATACAAAAAATCGTTCTTTCTAGGAGGTTTGAAAAAAATTTCCCATTGTTGGAATTGAATCCAATCAAGAATTGGGAGCTGGGAAGTCCTAAGGAAATCGAAATCAAAGACATAACCCGGAATTAATTTGCGAGTAAGATAATCTTCCGGAATTGGCTTACCATCAAGAGGAGGACCCGTATAATTCCTAGAGGATCGATTAGAGCGTCTCCTTCGGCTTGATTCTCCTTCTTCTCGGTTGCTTCGCGACATTTTGCAAGAAATTTGAGAGAATTGAGGTAAATTTTCGATTTTTTGAGAAATGGGGTTAGGGTTGCAAAATTTCGAATTGGAAGATTTGGTGTTTGGAAAGTGAAATTGATGCTTTGGAAAGGCTTAGGATGATCGATTATAACAATGATGAAGAAATCTCGAATTATGGGTGAAAAACACGAATTGTTGCTGAAAAAATGAGCAAAAGTCGTAGCCTTCTGTCTTTAAAAATCGAGATCGCCTGAGGCGATCTGGAGAACGCCTGAGGCGATCGAGAACGCCCGAGGCGATGCTTGCGATCGTTTGAGGCGATGCGAGCCACGCCCGAGACGATGCTTGCGATCGTTTGAGGCGATGCGAGCCACGGACGAGGCACTGCGCACAGAATGCTGAGGCGATGGTTTGGCCATATTTTGAGTCAATTTTTGGACCAAAAAATTATTTTTGATAATTCTAACTAACATTAAACCATCTAACAACAAAAATTAATCACATAATCTCAAAAACACAATAATTCACAATTTGTGACTTTTAAAAGGTGATTTCAAAATGCATTTTTGAAATTAAATGTGAGTAAACTTGATTCCCCCTTTACAATTGCATAGCACATACAAAATAATCAAGTAAAGCATAAAGTAAACAACTCTCCCCCTCAAACCATGCATACACAAGCTCTCCCCCTTAAACTATGCATGAAGTAAACTTCAAGATTATCACACAATTATCCCCCTTTTTGTGATAATCAAAAAGTACAAAAATTAAATAGACAAATCACAAATATATGTTGACCCATAGCCATATTTTACACATGTTCCTCATCAAGCATATAATAGCCCAAAATAAGCATAAGATTAATTCATTTTGAGGAATACAAACATGCGTTTTAAGGCGATCAACAATGAATTCAAAATGAGCAAAATGTGCATATGTTCTACCAAAATTTCATGCATTTGTGCCCAATAAACATTAGAATTCTCAAATCATCATTTGATAAATTTATTAAGATCATGATAGCATTATTTCAAAGATAGAGCATCTAAACAAATATAGCATGCTTAATCACATAATATCATATAACATATTCAAATTAGAATTCATTGCACTTACTATAAAAGAATAGGCATACAATGCAATAAAACAATTTATATGTGCACATGCTAAGGGGTTATGCATTTTACTCCAATCAATATTGAGCTTCATTATTTATTGGTCACAATTAATTTGTGCCAATTAATTTTCATTTGCTCATTTAAAATGTATAAAATAAATTTTACCTTTGATGACAAGAGTGCGTTCTTGTCATTGGTCCTATGCCTCGTGCTTCTTCTATAGTTGTGAATAATACAAACTCCTCATTTGATTTGCTTGGCCCTTCATCCTTCATTCTATTCTTGTCCCTACAAGACAAATTTACAATTGGAGGAACTTTGGTACCCATTTGATTTTTGGGTCCTAGGGGGTTAACTTTCAATGGCACTTTTGGAATCCATTTCCACCTCTTATTAGGTTGGTATTGGATTCTAGCAAACCTACACTTATTTTTAGTGTGACCACTTTTACAACAATAGTTACAAGTAGGAGAATCATGCTTGGCTTTTGCTAACAAGCTTGAAAATGATTTTGATTTGCTTGAGAAGCCTAACCCGGCTTTATCAAAGCTACAACGTTGCAAGCCAAACAACTCATTCATCTTTAGACTACTCTCACTAAATTTGCAAAAAGATAATTTTAAAGAATCTAATTCATTTTTCAATGAATTATTTTCTTCATCTTTCTTAGCAATCTCAAGTTTGAGTAGTTTGTTGCTCAACTTAGTTTTGCCAAGTACATCTATAAGCTCATTATAAGACTCTAAAAGTTCATCAAATGAAGGTACCTCATTGTCGCTATCATCTCCTTCATCTATGTCGTCTTTTGTCATGAGACAAAGATTTGTTGCTTCTTCTTCTTGATCGGAGTCGCTATCACTCCATATGGCTATAAACGCCTTCTTCTTCCCTTTGTCCTCATTCTTCTTCCTAGGACATTTATTAGCGTAATGACCTTTATCTTGACAATTATAACAAGTTACCTCATATTTGGATTCTTGTTTGGTAACACTAGAGGCCTTTGGATTGCTATGTTTGTTGAAGAACTTCTTGAACTTCCTTGTGAACAATGCCATTTCCTCATCGTCATCTTCATCCTCGGATTGATCTTTTCTTCCAACCAAGGCGATCCCCTTTCTCATTGATCTATCATCCTCCTTCATTTCTTTTCTTGTAGATACTTCAAGTTCATGGGTCACCAATGTGCCATGAAGCTCATCAAGGTCATAAGATGCATTCTCCCCTTTGTTGGACTCGATGATGGCCGTCCTCTTGGCATCCCATTCCTTTGGTAAGGCTCTTAGTGCTCTCCTCCATATTTGCTTTGGAGGATACTTCTCTCCAAGTTGGGCAAGCTCATTTATGATTTGAGTGAGCCTCCTAAACATTGAATCCACATCTTCTCCGGAATCCATCTCGAATGTCTCATATTTGAGTTGTAGGAGATCTATCTTTGTCTCCTTTACTTGGTTGGTTCCTTCATGACAAATTTGTAATTTGTCCCATATCTCCTTAGCCGTTGAGCACATCGAGATCCGGTTGTACTCCTTCATATCTAAGGCACAATGCAAAATATTAATAGCTTTAGCATTTTGTGATATTAAAATCATATCCGCTCTAGTGAAATCGTCCATTTCTTTGGGAACATTAATTCCCCCAACTTCCTTTAAAGGAATATGTGGACCTTTCACAATGATTTTCCATAGATCATAATCTACGGATTGGATGTATAGAGAAATTCGATTCTTCCAATAACCGTAGTTATCACCCGTGAAAAGCGGAGGGCGAATCGTCGATTGACCTTGAGCAAACTCATTTGCTAGATTAGCCATAAAAAGATTTTGATTTAAAAACAAAAATCAAATGGCTCTGATACCACTTGTTGGAATCGAAGAGGGGGGTGAATGAGATTCCTTGGCTACTTTAGCTTTTTAAAATGAGTTTGTAAAATAAAAATATTTTGCGCTTTGCGGAAGCCTTTAGTCAATCGATAAATAGAAAGAATAAATAAATAAATGCGTAATGAAAAATAAAGCAATAAATAACAAAAGGATTTGTTATAGAAGTTCGGCGATGAATCGCCTACGTCTCCTCTTCCCGGTTAGATAACCTCCAACCGAGGTTCCACTAGAACAATAGATCTTGGCCTTGAGGGCTCCAAGTCAGCCACACAATAACTCTTCCCGAGTTTACAACGCTTTTCCCGAGCACACTACTCTTCCCGAGTACACAACGCTCTTCCCGAGCACAATACCCTTCACGAGTATACAAAGCTCTTCCCGAGCTACCAACACTCTTCACGAGTCTTCTTGGCCTTAAGGGCTCCAAGGATAGCCACACACTTGCACCAACAAGACTTGTTGATGACTTTACAATTCTCCAACTTGCTTTGGTGTTGGAGGACCTTTACAATAAACCAACACACACCTTCACGGTGTACCAACACGAAGTGAACAAGACTCACACACAATAAAAGAATTACAAGCTCCAATACAATAACAATGTATGGAGATTGCAAAGCTTAAATCAAATAATAATTATCAAGACTTTGGTATAAGTTGTAGGCTTGTTCCTTAGCTTTAAAATGCTCCAAAGCATCCATATTTATAGTGTAGAAGGCCTCCAAGGCTCCTACTAGCCGTTGCTTCAAATAAGGCTTGAATCACTCCAAGATCGCCTCGAACATCGCCTCGGGCGATCACCATCGCCGCGCCTCAACGGTCAAGAAATCCACAGATCGCCTCAGGCGATCGGTGGATCGCCACAGGCGATCAAGAGCTAAAATTAAGGCCGTAGCTTCAGCATGTCCAAATTTTGCATCGCCTCAAACGAACTCCACATCGCCTCAGGCGTTCCAGCCCATCGCCTCGGGCGAACTCCCCGCGCATTGCCTCGGCGTCGCTTCAGTCGATGTGCGGGGGCGAAGTCCCTGTGGCTGCCATCGCCTCAGGCGTTGGTCACCATCGCCTGGGGCGATCTCCCTCGCATGCTCGCCTGGCCATCGCCTGGGTCGATGAGCGTGGCGATCCTCGCCTGGCACCCATCGCCTGGGGCGATGGCACTCATCGCCTGGGGCGATCCGTGTCTTCCAAAAGACAAATTTTCTTTGGCATTTCAATACTATTACAATCTTCAAATTTGATCATAATTTATGCTGCATACTCAATAAAAACCATTAGTACAAAATGTATAGGTTTTGTAATCATCAAAACAAAAACGATAATTTTATTTAAAATAGAGGAATGAGAGTTGTAGCGTTTTAAGGCGCAACAGGAATGATGGTTAAATGTTCTATCAGTGGGGCTGTAAAAGTTGGTTCAGTGGTCAGTTGGGTTTGTGCGGGTTGAGGAGGAGAGGGTATTATGACTAGGGCATTTGGTGAGGGAGGCATGAAATCAGTAGATTCATCATCCTCTGAGGAGAGGTTTACCTGATGTACTACTGATTTAATTATCGTATCAATATTAATAGGATCAACATCCATAGAGGTGGATGTTGATCGGATACAATAAGGGGTTTGGGAGAGGCAGTAGGTTCGGCTATAGAATCAGTAGAAGAGATACTTACAGGGGATACTTCTGCTGGAGCCACAACAGCCATCCTCCGATCAGTGACCTCTTCATGAAGTAAGCCCAACTGGCTAGAGCAGGAGTGCAATCCCAAGGTGACTTTGAGATCATGCAATATCTTCTCAGCCAAGGTAAGTCTTGCTTCCAAAGTGTGAAGGACGGCTATGTCGTGATTAGCAGTACCCGAGCTTGACTTAAACTCCTTATGTCTAGACTGGACAAGAGTGTCAAGTCCACTGACATACTTCATCAGCCGGAAGACCTCTTTCAGTATAGACCCTTTTCAACATCCTGGATCTGTAGATACTCAAGGATGATATTTTCATCAATCCTTGCCTGTTTAAGAACCAGGGTGAAGTCATTGAATATGATTTTCAGACGAGCTCTCACCCATCTGTCAAATATCTCCAGGTGTGATTGAAGTTGTGCTTCTACTTCTTCAAGCACTAAGGCTATCTCAATTGCCATTGCAGTAGAGACGAGTTCCATAACACCTTTGCCTTGTCCTTCAGGAGTATAAGGAGGCTGGCAGATGGAGCAACTGATCTTTGGTGGTCTTAGGCTGAGGGTAAATGAGTCTGCCCCTCGGTGAGGATTTAGTGATAAATCGGTGGTAGTGGAAGCTGTAGGTGCTGGCACAGCAGGGATGGTGGTCATTGGTGAGGCAATTTCAATTGCTTATTCAATTGGAATAATTTTTGAGCTAATACCCGGATCAGTAACTGTTACCCCTGCTGGGACTTCTGTGGCAGCAGCAGGGATTTGCTTCTTGGAGACAGCAGGATTCCCTTTTCTTGGTTCTTGGCTTCTTTGGTGGAGGAGGAGTTGATGACTCAGTAGACTCTGAGATAGTCTGCTCATAATCACTAACCACCTGAGGCTTCCTTCTCTTGGTGGGAACAGTTTTGGAGGGAGCGCGTTCTCCACTGAACGGCTTCCTGTGGATCAGCAAATATCTTTGACTTTCAGTATCCGATGGACATTTATAGAGTTAGTCAACATTCTCTTTATCAGTAGGCTTTGATGCAGTAGATACTTCAAGCAGTAGATGTTTATTATCACCAAAACTTAGAAATGTATTCCCAACACTGTGGCATCATGGACTTTGGATGTCAAACCCCAAAGCATAACAAATTGCTTTCTTCATTGCCAAATCCGTACAGTCCCAATAGAATCCAAGCTTATTGAGAAAGATATTGAACTGCATGTTGTTGTGCAAGAACTGAATGAACTAAATCGGAGCTTGCACTACAGAAATCCAATGGATGCTAATCACTTATTTGATTTTCCAGCTGAGCAAGAGACCTGATACACTCCAATAGAACAAGATATTGTCGATACAATTCTGAATTAATCAAAAGAAAATGTAACGGAGGTGGATGATTATGATAGTCATGAGATACCTAAAATCTTGACATCTGTCGTTATTCAAATGCTACACTCGGTTGAGATATTTTTGTTACAACAAGACATCGATCACAATGACCATTTGAAGACAATTCAGAAGATGAAGGATGATGTAAAAATTATCAAACAACCAAGCGCAGCACAAACTTGTATCTTAAAATATTTTTCAAATTTCTAAAGTATATAAAAAGATATGTATTTATCAAAATATCACTTTATATGAAAGTTAGGACCGAGATTTAGCACTAAAATTTTCTGAAAAAATATTAGTTATTACGATAGAAGGGTTATTAATTTTAAGACTAGTCCGACTTGAGACATAGACTTTTATCAATTTAGAGAAGTTATCAATTTAGATTGGATTATTTTAGAGGGGAGCTTAAATACAATTATTTGATAGAAAAAAATGTATTCCTTCATAATTACATTTTACATAAAAAAAATTAATATATTAAAAATTATACTTTATATTAAAATCTAATTTATATACACACTGCGAAAAGATACAAATACTATACATTTATTTGACTTTTCACTTCTCACAACAATTATTGGAAATTTCTTTGAAAAAGGAGAAAATATAAAGAATGGGAATTGAAATAAAGAGTAAAAAAAGCACTAAAAAAGTAAAAGAATTGTAAGGCCCAAGAATTATTAATGATAATTAAATATAATTTGGCATAAATCAGTAATTAATTTGGAATATTATGTATTTACTTGCTGCACTATGTTATGATTTTGTGCTTTTCATTTTTCTTGATATGTCTCTCGTGCACGGATGTCATATCGAAATTTTTAGAGCCACTTGTTGACAGAAGTTTTAAAAAATAAGAAATAAAAATCTTCCGCTGTTTACAATAAATAATCATTATGTGATAATTAAACAATTAATTAGGAACAGATCTCACAAGAATGGTGCCTACAATCAACATTTTATCTCATTTTTTCCTAAAAATAATTAGTTATACACGTTAAAAATATATATCAAAAATTGTTTTCATTTTATTAAAAAAAATTGTCATGATAAAATAAAATAAAATAGAAATTTGAACTCACATCCTATGGATAGCCCCCTACCCCTTCCCCCTCTCTATTAATTACTCCCTTCGTATCTATCTCACCCACCTCATCACTAACTTCGTCGGTTACAATTTATAATAGATGAAATATTTCAAAATTCAAAATTTTTTCAGAATGAAAATTTAAATTTTCCTAAAAAAATCATTTAAAAAACATTGTAATTTTCTAGAAATTTTGGAAAAAAAATAAAAAACTCTTTAAAAAATATTATATGTTACTCCACATTTGGATATCATATTTTCTAAAAAGTCCTTTAAAAAATATTTCAGAATCGAAATCGAAATTCTAGTATACTCAAAATTTATACCAAAATACACATAGAATTCATTATTACCTTTATCATATCATAATGGGGTTTGTCTTGGGGCTTATCTTCTGTCCACCTTATATTTACAAACACCAAGATACATATATATTCATATATATGAATATTTTATGTGTCTTAATTTTTGTAATCAGCAGATGCATAGAAGATATACTCGATCTATCATAATGTCAGAATAATGGATTAAAACGTAGTTTGAAAAAACGCAGGTTAAACAATTTTGATTTATGATCTTTTAAAAAAGTTTTTTTCTGAACTTCAATAAAATGTCTGGAATAAAAAAGGATATATTTCAAAATCTTAATCAAACAAAAATCATATTTTAAAATAATCCTCGAACACTAAGTGTATATTTGTAATTGTTTATTTAAAACATTTCTATGTTGCTTTTGTTTAAAGTTGAAAAAAGTTATTTTTAAGCAAAAACATTGAATGTTTGTTATTAAAATAAAACAACAGCTTAATAAATTTTAATTAATTACAAGATTGTCACCAAACAACTTAAAGCAGTCAAAAACATGTCATAATCTGCTTCTGTACTTCAGTTTTTTCTGCTTATTTTTAGAGAAGAAATAGTAGAAGTATGGGTGTTCATCGGTTCGGTTTCAAACCGCACAGAACCGAAATTTCGGTTAACCGAACCGAAATTTTGGAAATTTTGAAAACCGAAAACCGAAATTGTTCGGTTCAGTTCGGGTTCGGTTAAACCGTAGTTTTCTTTTTCTTTTTTTTGAATTTGAATTTGAATTTTGGACTTGGGTGGTTAATCGAAAGGAAATTCAACATAAATATAAATATTAATACATCATACATTGGACTCAAAATGGTTTTTAACATTTTAATTCAAAAGTTTTAATATTATTTTGAAGTTATTTATACTAAAAAGTCGAAGTTAAAATAAGCAACAAAATAAATTATATTATACTTGAAAACAATAGTTAAATTACTAGTTTTTATTCATGCGATCACGAAAGTAACCAATAAAAAATATTTATTAATCATTTAATTTTTTTTTAAAAAAGTATATTTTTTAAAAAAAATTAAAAAAGTTACATTTTTTTAAAAGTTTGGTTTTCGGTTCGGTTTGGTTAACCGAACCCTATAACCGAAAACCGAACTTTTTTTAAAAAAAAACAGAATATCGAACTGAAAAATCTCCGTTCGATTCGGCTCGGTTCGGTCGGTTAACCCAGCCGGTGCACACCCCTAAGTAGAAGTAAGAAAATAAAACACTCAAAATCTGTTTTTTTTGTCTGAAAAGCTAATAAGTAATTTGCAAAAATATTTGCATATACCAACTAAGTTTGGTCTCTCAAAACTTCACCATTTTTTCCGGTAAATATTCTCCTCAAATAGAAGAAACTTAGGGTTTTTTATTAAAAGATTCGAAAAAAATTACTAATTTACAAAATAATCGATATTTTAAAATATTTTAAACTAACCCAAAATGTCACTTTAGATAGAGACTTCAGCTGAAGTCGCCATCTGAAGTGGCGTCTTCAGTTGTGGGAAAAAAAATTTATTGAAGGCGCAGCAACGCCTTCAATAAAAAAATTAATTTTTTGCTGAAGGCGCTTAACAATAAAAGTCCGGTCGAACCCCTTCATTTTCTACACCGAAACAAAATCACGTAACATTTATAGTTTTTTTCTCTGGTTTTATCTTTGAAATTATCGAATCTCCAATCTTAATTGCCGCCATTCAAGTATTTTTCAGGTAAAAATCTTGTTATATTATTGATTTTATCATATTTTAGATTATATAAATTTGTTAAACTAAATTTATTAATTATTGGAATATTTAATTTTTTTTTTCAGAGATGTCGATTCAAATATTATTGTATTGGGCAGGTAATATATTACAAGATTCAGATACCATTAGATATGACCGTGGTCCATTAAGAGGTACCACAATATCTCGCACAAGTAATTTTATGCAGTTGTTGAATGAAATATGTAATATCACTGGCATCGACCGCAACCAGTTCCTTCTGAAAATATATGCAAGACACATGTTCAAAGATTTTTTCGTGCTACGACAGACAATTTTGCCAATAGATAATGATTATCATTTAGCATGGCTATTGGATTCAGAACATGATCATAGTTGCTTGGAAATTTACATAGCAACAGAACCACGAAACTATGATTGTATTCCAGAAAATTTATATTGTTTGCATGTAGTTGCAGAAGGACTGATTACCTCTGGTAGAGATCCAGATGACGATCCCATAGATGCTGATGTTATTGCTCCTGAGCCAATAGCAGACAATTTTGCTGAATTGGGAAATGACATTTAGTCTGAACCAGAGGATATTCTGTCTGAGGATGATGCTGATGACGATGAGGTTGACATTTGTGTCATGTCAGAAACAATTGCAGATCAAGATGAGGATATACGCAAGAAGTGTCAGTTACTGTACAGGAGACAACCATGACAAATACTCATGTCCTTTATCCAACAATTCCATTCTTCTCAATGACACATCCCGAAGTATTTTGAGACTCAGTAAACATTCCAACAGGTAGATGGAGGAGTTATTACGACTACTCCAAATGGGATATCCATCTAGATATGGTCTTAAAAAATAAAGCTCATTTGCAGGCAGCTGTAAAGGATTACTCTGTACGTGTTGCAAAACGGGAGTGCCGCGTTGTCAAGAGTACAAAAACATTGTGGAAAGTGGTGTGCAAACACAGTACAGAATATATACCTTGGAGATGGTACCTGCGGGCCTCGTTGAAGAAAAAAGTTGGATTATTCAAAATAAACAAGTATGGAGGTTCTCACACTTGCTTTTGAGTGAATTGTCGATCAATCATGCAAATTTGGACAAAAACATGATTGCTAGCTTGTTAGTGGGAATTCTTCGGCGTGATCCAACTTACGAAATAAAGTATGTAATTCAAACCGTTTAAAATAAATACGGATTTGAGATTTCCTATGCAAAAGGATGGTTTAGTTTGCGACGTGCTGTTGAGAATGTGTGCGGAACATGGGAGAGCTCCATGAAGAAATTGCCTTACTACATGGGAGCTTTGCAAAAATGGAATCCCGGCACAGTCGTTGAGTAGGTTAACCTTGACAATGCCAGACCAAGAGAAAAGACGTTGAATTACGTGTTCTAGGCCTTCCATCCATGTGTAGAAGGATTTCAACATTGCCGCCGGGTTATAAGTGTGGATGGAACACATCTATATACGAAATATCAACATAAGATGTTGATTACCGTGGCAGTGGACGCTAATAATCAAGTCTTACCTTTGGCATTTGTAATTGTTGATGAAGAAAACTTTGTGTCATGGAGATGGTTTTTGGAGATGATTAACAAGCATAATGTGAGAAAATCTGAGGGCGGTGTATGTTTTTTTTCTGACCGTCATTCGGGCCTCATTGCAACAGCCGTTTGTATTCCTGACTTCAAATCACCCTGTGGAGTACATCGATTTTGTTCGAGACATGTTTGTTCAAACTTTAATAGTCGATTCAAATCCGTTCATTTGAAAGACTTATGTTGGAGAGCAGGATCAGAAAATCAGCTCAGAAAATTTGATCGCACAATGGAAGAGATAAAACTTATAGAGCCAAGAGCTTTTGATTACTTGGGTCATATTGATAAGTGTCAATGACCTCTTGCTCATGACGGAGGCTGGCGTGGTATCATGACCACAAATATGTCAGAATGCATAAATGGAGTTATGAAAGGTGCTCGTCGACTTCCAATCACCGCCATTGTACAATTAACTTTTGATCGTTGTGTGCTATATTTTTTCGAACGGCTTAAGAAGACAGAGCGGGCGGCACGAGGCACGGCACAGGCACATTTTGCTACAGTGTTGTGCCATGCCAGGCACGGCCCGGAACATGGGCCGTGCCGGGCCAAGGGATGCCAGCTCGTGGGTTAGCACGGCACGGCACGACACTGTTTATTTATTTATTTATTTTTTAAAATTAATAAGCGATCGATCGCCAATTATGTGGCAATCGATCGCCTCTAGCCTAGAGGCAGTAGGCTATACACGGTCTTGGCGATCGATCACCAATGGCCAACGGTCAAAAAAATGCCGTTCAACGGCTTTTTTAAAAAAAAACTTTTTTTGTTGTTGTTATATATAGGTGTGTGTTGAGTAAACATTTTATCCTCTCAATCTTTAATCTCTATATGCTTGAACCGCTATACTCTCAATTTGTTCTCAAGAAGAAAGAAGTTTGTCTTACGTTTGCCAATACAAGCACAAGCAACAAAGTCAATACTCCGCCTAGCAAATATTTGGTAACTTTTATATTTGTTGCATTAGATAATTGTAGTCTATATACTTATGGCCAATTCATCTTATAATGTGAATTATGATGATTTAATCGATCAATTTCAAGAAAATGGAGAAAGCACACCAAATATTCAATCATCAAGTAGAAGAACTTCAAAAAAAAAAAAGAATATATGTCAACTATTCGATGTAGAAACTGTTGAGGGAAAGGGATCATCAATGGCAGTTTGTAAAAAATGTAAAAAAGATTATGCATATGCTTCTTCTGGTGGTACATGTCATTTACTAAGACACATGGCTAAACATGAAAGAGAACCAACTGTTGGTAACCAAACTACTCTTTCACAATCCGGTACTGATAGTAGTAGTTCAAGTTTAGGTATTTTCACTTATAATGTTGAAAGAGATATGAGAGAATTAGCTAAATACATAATATGGGCGGAGAACCTTTTTCAATGGGGCGGATGCGCACTTCACTAATTATATTCATTTAGGTTTGCAACCTCAACATAAACGATTTTCAAGGAATACTATTAAATCGGATGCATTCAGAATTTTTAATGAATATAAAGCAAATTTAATTACGTTTTTAGGTAATCTTTCATCGATAGTAGCACTAACAATTGATATTTAGACAACTTATCTTGGCAATGCATCATATCTCTGTGTTACAGGACATTGGATTGACGATAACTGGGTGTTACATAAAAAAATTTAGGTTTCACAAAAATTGATCGGCCTCATATGGGTGGAGTTATTTCTAATGTCATTATGCAAGTTACTAATGAATATAATATTAGTAATAAAATCTTCTCTATTTCATTTGATAATGCAACTAATAATACCGCTGCAATTACTATATTAAAAATTTATTTGAAACCAATTTAATGGTGATCTTTTTCATATTCGTTGGGCATGTCATATTTCAAATTTGTGTGTGCAAGATGAATTGAAACCACTTGAGCGTCATTTAGAAAAAATAAAGACTACTCTTAAATTTCTTAATGATTCAATTGCTAGAAAATAAGACTTCAAAAGTTTATGCATTTCTCATTGTATGAATTATAAAGATTTTCCTTATGATGTTCCTAATAGGTGGAATTCCACATATTTAATGTTGCAAGCATGTTTACTTTATAGAAATGTGATCACTTTATTTTTTAATGAAAGGATGACGAACATTTTCATATTGAAGAAACTGATTTGGAAATTGCTTCTAATATTTGTAATTTTTTAGAACCTTTTTATGATGCTACCAAATTATTTTCGGGCTGTTATTATCCAACTTCTTCAATATTTTTGAATAAAATTTATGAAATTAGTGAATTTTTGCATTACATAGATCCGATCCATTTTTTACAGGTATTGTTGAACCAATGGAGTATAAATTTAAAAAATATTGGAAAACTATTCCTATGTTGAATCGCTTGGCATCAATTCTGGATCCTAGATTAGAATTATATAGTGTAGAAATTATAATAGAATCTTATTACACCAACATGGCTTATGAAAATGTTAATATTAATCAAGAGAAAGAGCGTATTAATAAATGTTTGTTTGCTTTGTTTTCTTTATATGATTCGTTACATAATTCTAGATCAATTACAGTAAGAGAAAGTGGTAGTAGTGGTGCTAGTAGTAGTAAGGCTTCTGTGTGGACAATGTTAAAAAGAAGACAAGACACTACTTCCGCTTCTTCTAGTTCTAGTTCTAATGCATCTTCATTTACCGAGCTTCAGTTATATCTAAACCAAGTCATAAATTTCAGTGAACAAGAATTAGAAACTTTTGATGTTTTGGCATGGTGGAAAGACAATGCTAGACTTTGGCCAGTACTTTCCATAATGGCACGTGATCTACTAACTCCTCCTATATCCACAGTTCCATCGGAGTCTTGTTTTAGTGCAGGTGGAAGAGTCATTGATGAAAAAAGAAGTATAATGAAACCAAACACTGTGGAGATGTGTATTCTTTTAAAGGATTGGTTGGATGCTGATAGCCGCTTACAAGGTTTTAGAGAACATGATGTTTCTTCGGATGAAAATAAAGAAAACTATCATATATTTTCAAACTCTTTTGTAATTTATTATTTTGTTTTGTTAAATGTAATTTATGTTTTTCAAGTCGTAGTCAATAAATTTTTATTTTACAAGTATATTGTGCAAATCTATATTTTTATAATTAAAATTAAACAAAAAAATAATTAAAAAAACAAAAAAATATGATTCGAGCGTGCCGGGCTTGGCGAAAATGAAGATGGATCGTGCCAGGCATGGCCCGTCTGTTGCGCGGGCCATGCCGGCCCGGCACGGAACAGTGGCGGGCGGGCCCGACACGGCCCGTTTGACATCTGTAGGTAATACGCATGTTGTGCATCTAAAATCAGGGGAATGCTCTTGTGGAAAATGGAAAGAGTTCGAAATACCTTGCTCACATGTGATCCAAGTGTGTAGAAATATGGCTTAAACACTAGAACATTTGTCAACCCATTTTACAATATGAATGAATATTGGAGCACATATGAAGGACGATTCGAACCAATGTGGGGGGAGGAGTATTGGGAGACCTCATGTTTTGAGTTGTATCACAGCTCCACTCTGCGAAAAGTAAGAAGAGTAGGTCGAGATCGAACAACGCGCATTCAGAATGAGATGGACTGGCCAGAATCCCATGCAAGACGACAAGTGGCTTCAACTTCTCGAAATCAATAATTTTTTAATGCGTAATTGATTGTATGTTTATTGTGTAAATGATTGTACGTTAGTGCGAAAATTATTATATGTTTAATTATAAGATTATTGTACGTTGATTGCTCGTTTATAACACGAGTTTTCTATATATTTAATTGCTCAAAAAATAAACATTTTTCAAACTTTTTATAACTATCAAAATATTTACAAGATGAATGCAACAAATGTTATCAACGACCATGAGGCCTCATCTGTAAATGTCCTCCTGTACCACAACGAGGATGAATAATCTCTCTTCGAACTCTTTATCTCCTACCCACTTTTTCATTCCTCTGATGTACCACAAGTACACATCAGTAGGTGGGTGATATGGTGTGAACTATGGGAATACAAAAGGTGATACGTCAAAATTGAGACCCGTAGATGTGGTATATGATTGTGCAAATTCAATCCCGACATCTGTATCCTGCTGTGTGTAGATCGGAGCATATGGAGTGAATGGTGAATGATCATACGTCGGTGGCTCGGGGGCATAATAACCGGTATATACGTCTGTGCCAAAAGATGTAGATTGGCCTGCCCCATCTGTCGGTATAGGTGTATACATAGATGGACCTGCCGCATCTGTCGAGATAGGTGTATACAAAGATGGACATGCAATATCACTCTCGCTGCGCGCATGGACCGACGGTATTGGTTCTTCATCATGCTCATGAACTTCTTCGTATGGTGGGAAGTTCATGTCTCGTCGTTCACGAGCCACTTGCATCACATTTTGTGTTATTTCCCTATGATGCTCTCTCATCGTTATAACAGATTCTCCATCAGCAGGATAACGATCACAACTAACACTTAACTGCTGCTTCTGATCAATCTGAAAAGTAATAACAGTAATTAATATTTAATTTATAAATCCATATGACAGATTCTAAAAAAAGTAATGTTTAAATCTATTAACTTACCACATAATGCCACGCTCGGCCGGCACCATGTTGGTATCCAGTCTCTACAAATTGTCTTTGATGGCAATATATCTACGGGTGACTCGTTCATACCACTCACTATATCCAACCACTACAGCATAATATCGTGGTCTGCCCACACATATATCACGCACCATCTCCCATTTTCGTATATACGCAACATGGTGTGCACTCGAATCCTTATTGATACTGCCCCTTCGGTCAACTGAATGTAATTTATCATCCCGTAATCATGGATCTGTGGGATGTCTTGTAGCATTCCAAATTGAAGAAGAACTCTATAAGGACAGTGCATTTCAACAATATCATAACAAATTAATGGGCTGGCATATGCTCGTAATTGGTGGCTCAGATGTTCAGTGCACTCATCAGGGTATGGCTGCCAATTAAACTACAAATACAAAATTGCATTAAAATAATATAAACAACATTATTTATTTTTCATAACAAACACAACTAATATATTTCTTACTTGAGTTGATGGTTGCTCATCAAGAATGTCCCTAGTGATGCGTACAGAATGCCTCCTTGTTTCAGTAACCTTAAATGAAATGCTCATATGTAGAACCACAATTACAAAATCTATAAATATTTTAAAATATATAAAATAACACAAAACATAATTACATTATTACCTTGCACCATATGGAGCAGCAGGTAACATATTCTCCTCATCGATAATGATTGGACCAACGTCGAATCTAGGATCACCCATTTGAGAAGTTAAACCCGATATTTTTGACCATGCCCAAATCTAAAAAATTATCATGAATAATATTAGTTAAGTATGACGAGAAAAATATTTCAAACATTTGAAAAGCGCAAACGTAAAGTTTAACTGACGACCTGTAATGCACCACCTATCACTTTTTTTCCTCTCATTGAGGAAGTGCATAACCCACGGTACAAATATGACAACACGGCCCTACACCAACTATAATTGCCAACAGAATCAATATCCTCTAACTTCTGTAAACAAAATAACTTTAGAGTATTGCCGGAGGAATCAGGGAAGAAAATTCCACATAACATCAATAATACACAAGCCCGAGTATATATGACTACATCTTCTACCGTACTGTGCTCATTAAGAGCATTATTCACCAAATGATGATTTTTTTGCAGATAGGTACAACTTTGCACCTTTAAAGTGTGCAGTATCCGGATGTAAACCCCAAAAGCATATGGCAATATTCTTGTCACTCGGGTATACTCCTAACGTAATCAACACCAGATAATACGATATCATCTACTGGCAATGCCCATATCACTGCAATGTCTTGCAGTTTGATGGTTGCCTCTCCGAATCGGAAGTGGAAAGTATGTTGTTGGAACCAAAGAGGGGGGTAAATGAGGTTCCTTGGCTACTTTAGCTTTTTAAAATGAGTTTGCAAAAATAATGAGTTTGCGCTGCGGAAGACTTAAGTCAATCGATAAATAAATAAAATGAAGAAGTAAATAAATGCGTAATTAAAATAAAGATAAAGAACACAAGAATTTGTTATAGAAGTTCGGCGATTGCCTACGTCTCCTCTTCCCGGCTAGATAACTTCCAACCGAGGTTCCACTAGAACGAAAAAGATCTTGGCCTTAAGGGCTCCAAGTTAGCAACTACACACTCTTCCCGAGTACAAAAAGCTCTTCACGAGCACAACACTCTTCACGAGTCTTCTTGGCCTTAAGGGCTCCAAGGATAGCCACACAAAACTCTTCCCGAGTTACCAACACTCTTCACGAGTCTTCTTGGCCTTAAGGGCTCCAAGGATAGCCACAACACATGCACCAACTTTACTTGTTGATGACTTTACAATTTTCAACTTGCGTCGGTGTTGGAGGACCTTTACAAATAGATCAACAACACCTTCACGGTGTAACAACACGAAGAAACCAAGACTCTCACAAAAGAAAAGAATCACAAACTCCAATACAACACAAATGTATGGAGATTGCAATGCTATATGAAATTTGAATAAGCAAAGCTTGTTTGAAGTTTGTAGGCTTGTTTATTATCTTCAAAATGCTCTAAAGCATCCATATTTATAGTGTAGAAGGCCCACAAGGCTCCTACTAGCCGTTGCTACACTCAAGGCTTGAATCACTCCTCGATCGCCTCGGACATCGCCTCAGGCGATCACCATCGCCGCGCCCCAACGGTCACCATAATGCACGCATCGCCTCAGGCGATCTATGGATCGCCTCAGGCGATCAATCGCATAAATCAATGTCGTAGCTTCAGCTGCTCAAAATCTTCCATCGCCTCAGGCGAAGCATCGATCGCCTCAGGCGATCAAGCCAACGCCTCGGGCAAACTCCCCCTGCACGCGAGCCTCGGCGTCGCCTCTGTCGATGAGCGTGGCGATGCCCCTCCTGGCTACCATCGCCTGGGGCGATCCAGCCCAGGTTTTGCACACTTGATTTTCTTCAATCAATCCACTTTTCAACCAATAAACATGTACACTAAGTAGACACATTAGTATAATAAACACAAGTTTGTTGACTATCAAAACTCAAAAATAATCATCAGATAGATTAAAGCATAAACACAACCATGCGTTTAAGGCTCAATATATGTGTTTCACGACAACATCTCTCAACTAAAGCCATGACGAGGTGAAAGTCAAGTGCAATTTTACATAACCTATAAACACCATAAAAACCAATATTGTCCAACCGACTCACAACACGCGCATTGAGGGGACAAAGATCCCAAAAATATTTATCAGGGTTTCTGCCTCGAAGTGTAGTATCAATATCACATGCCCAAACATTCTCAGATCGATGAGATGACTGCAATGATAGCAGGTGACTGTCAATCGGGCATGGTGCTCTTTATAAATCCACCCTGAAATATTACACAACAAATATCAACATAACAAAAATATAAACATGGCTACCACCACCCCCCACCGCCGAAAAATGGCAGCCACCTCCTGACACCCCAACGACCGTAAATCATCTGGCGGTCTCTGCCACTCATATCCAAACTGTAACTATCTTTTCAATAAAAATTGCCAAAGAACAAAAACCAAACACAAACAACAAAATAATATAAATTTTACAACTTTCAAAAATTTATATTACAAAAAAAAATATCACATCAGCTACAAGAATGATAAACAACTAAGCTCCACAAATTTCAAGCCACAGCAACTTTGGAAATTTGGCAAAAAAAGTGGAAGGATTTTGAAAATTTTCGGACAAAATTTTCATTTGAGGAGAGAAAAGAAAGAAGAGAGGAAGAATAAGAAGAAAGAAAGAAGGGTCGGCGTAAAAAAATATTATTGAATGCGCCATTTGAAATGGTGCATTCAATAATATTTTTTAAAAAATATCTGAAGACGCCATCTTGGATGGTGCATTCCATAATTTTTTGTTTCAGAATTGAAGTCGCCATCTAAAGTGGCGATGGTGCCTTCCATAATTTTTTTTTTTCTGAACTGAAGACGCCACTTCAGGTGGCGACTTCAGTCGCCATCTGAAGTGGCGTTTAGGTTAGTTTAAAAATGTTTTAAAATATTGATTATTTTGTTAATTAATAATTTTTTTGAATATTTTAATAAAAACCACAAGAAACTTATCAGTTATCAATGAATTAAATTTAAAAATTAATGCAAAAATAATTCAAAAGATGAAAAATGAAAAAATATATAAATATTTACTTTACATAAAGAGATTGTATATCAGGGTTTCATTGTTGCTGTCCTTAAAGGCACTGCCTTCAGGGGCATCATCCACCATCCATTTAGAATTTTTTTTTAAAAAAAAGATTTTAAATAAATGGTGATAATGCCCCTAAGGACACTACCCTTAAGAGCATCATCAAACAAACTGTATATCAGTATATGTACACAATGCATTTTCCCCGATATTCTATTTCTCTCTCACACACAATCATCTATATCTTTCTCTCTCACATACTAACACAATCACTGTGTGATATGAGTATAAACAGTTTATATACATTGTAGTAAAGTGTGTACGTAGCAGCGTAGCGTAGGTAGCCTACGGTTACAATTAATACGGTTCGTATTATTGTGTTATTATGGGGGGCGTTGGCTATGAAGTCTGAATTCATCTCTCCTCCTTGATTTTCTTCAATGGCTCTATTACCAATCTTCTTCCTCTCCTAAAATTACTCTTCATTTCCATATTAATAACAGTATATTATTATATGTATCATCGTTTTCATCTCCACCAAACTGCAAATGCCGCCCACTCTGTGTTTTCTTTAATCGTCTTCCATATATGTGTGTGTGTGTGTGATTGATTGTTTTTCTGGACCGTTACTCGCGAAACTTCCTAAAATGAGAGCTTTGCTCGTGCCTTGACCAATGCTGATGAGAAAAATCCACTCCCAATACTTCGTGTCGTTTCCAAAATCAAATCCCATATATTTTTCTTCGTTTTCTTTTATCGTTGATATTTGTTGATTGAATTCTTGTTCTAGTTGAAGTTATTTGTTGTTATTGACAGCTTACTTATTACGTGTAACATGGGAGTTCGTTGTAATCTGGCGGGGATTCTTGAAATCGGTATATGTGCTACTCTTGATATACACCAGAGCTTTTGGTACTTCTGAGACTGCGATAGTTGAAAGAATCGATTTTTCATGGAGTTTAGCAGCGGAGTTGGCGGCGATGGCTCCAGCGGCGGCGATGGCTCCGATCCTCACAGGAGGAAGAAGCACTACCATCGCCACACAGCCCACCAAATTCAGAGGCTTGAAGCGTATGCGTTTTTTCGTTTATCTGCAACAGAACTCCACACAGTGCACACGCCATGATAACCATGAAATTAGATAAAATTTCTTATCTGGGCCCAAAAAAATTTGTTCCTTTATTTTTTTAAAATTGGAACTAGGTTTGATTTGACTGGGGTTTTTGTGCGTGATTTGTGTTCAGAATGTTCAAAGAGTGTCCCCACCCAGATGAGAAGACAAGAAATCACTTGAGCAGAGAGTTGAATTTGCATCCTCGGCAGATCAAATTTTGGTTCCAGAACAGGAGAACTCAAATGAAGGTTTTTCTTCGATTCTTTCTTTTTTAATGTGGATAAATGTTTGGTTTTCTTGATTTTGTTCCTGCTTTTCTAATATTTAATAATATGATTTATTGAAATGCACTTTGTACTTTGTCTTAGGCACAACATGAAAGAGCAGATAACTGTTCACTTAGGGCAGAAAACGATAAGATTAGATGTGAAAACATTGCAATCCGAGAGGGCCTCAGGAATGTAATCTGCCCCTCTTGTGGGGGCCCTCCTGTTTCTGAGGATTCATACTTCGACGAGCAAAAGCTGCGAATCGAAAATGCCCATTTAAAAGAAGAGGTATTTGATTCTCCATTCTTGATTGGATTCGTTATATTTCCCGAGTTTTTGAAAGTTTTTGACGCCTTACTCAATCTTCGTAGCTCGATAGAGTTTCCAGCATTGCAGCAAAATACATAGGAAGGCCTATTTCACAACTACCACCGGTGCAGCCGATTCATGTATCTTCGTTGGATTTATCGATGGCGAGTTTTGGAAGTCATGGAATTCCTGGCCCTTGTCTTGATCTTGATCTTCTTCCTGAAAGTTCGTCGAGTGTGATTCCGAATCTCGCCTTCCCTCGAGTGAGCATTTCGGATATGGATAAGTCCCTTATGGCCGATATTGCGGTCAATGCCATGGATGAATTGATTAGGCTCTTGCAAGCCAATGAGCCAATCTGGATAAAGTCAACCGCTGATGGCAGAGAAATTCTTAATCTAGAGACTTATGATAGTATTTTCCCAAGGTCTAATAATCACTTGAAAAATCCCAACATTCGGATAGAAGCATCGCGAGATTCAGGTGTCGTGATAATGAATGGTTTGGCATTGGTCGACATGTTCATGGATGCGGTTAGTTTGATTCGTTCGCTTGTTTCCCCAGAAAAAAAAATCTGATCGACTGTATTGATTTTTTTTAATAATTGTGTGCCATTTTTCAACTAAAATGCCAGAATAAGTGGGTGGAATTATTCCCTACAATTGTCTCAAGGGCAAGAACCATTGAAGTATTATCATCTGGAATGCTTGGAGGCCGAAGCGGCACATTGCAATTGGTAACAAAAAAATAATCTCATCTAAATTTGTTGTAAATTTAATACATTTTTCTTCTCAAATTTGTTCTCTTTGTTGCAGATGCATGAAGAATTGCAGGTCCTTTCAGCCTTGGTGCCGACTAGGCAATTCTATTTCCTCAGATTCTGTCAGCAGATTGAACAAGGTTCATGGGCAATTGTCGATGTTTCCACCGGTATTCCTCATCAAGGCAGCCAATTCACTTCTCCATGTAAAGTTCACAGGCTTCCTTCTGGATGCTTAATACAAGACTTGCCTAATGGTTATTCAAAGGTTGTCAAGTGTACCCTATATGCTTTTGGGGGACGTTATAATGTGGTGCGATTTTTTTTAAACGTTTTTCGTGCTTCCACTATCAGATAACATGGGTGGAACATTGGGAAGTTGAAGATAAAGCTCCAATTCATAGGCTATATAGGGAACTCATTCACAGTGGATTAGCCTTTGGAGCTGAAAGATGGCTTTCGACTCTTCAAAGAATATGCGAAAGATTTGCTTGCTTGATGGTTACTGGAAGTTCAACTCGTGATCTTGGAGGGGGTAAATCATACGAAAATTCCTTCCATTCTTGTGTTATAAGTGAGCTATGTTTGAAAAACAAGTACTGATCGTTACAAATGTCCTGTGTTGATAGTGATTCCATCGCCTGAAGGCAAACAAAGCATGATGAAACTTGCCCAGAGAATGGTGAACAACTTTTGTTCAAGTATTAACCCTGCTAATGGCCAACAATGGACCACAAATACGGGGTTGAATGAGTTTGAGGTCCGAGCAACACTCCACAAGAGCACTAGTCCTGGCCAGCCAAATGGTGTGGTACTTAGCGCAGCTGCCACTATCTGGCTCCCTATATCTCCACAAAATGTGTTCAATTTTTTCAGGGATGAAAGAACTCGACCTCAGGTGAGTTTCCTGATCTTTGTAGATCAGTTTTTAACTTTTGAATTTGAATTTGACTTTGAGCTTCTTCGTTCTATTTAATATTTAGTGGGACGTTCTATCAAATCAAAATCCAGTTCAAGAAGTTGCTCACATTGCAAATGGCTCTCATCCAGGGAATTGCATATCAGTTCTACGGGTAAAATTCTTTTCCTCCATTGACTTTCTTTATTGACTTTGTTTGATTCAAAGCAAATTCTTGCTCAAATCATTCGAAACTGACGAATCAAGCAACCCCAAAATCTCGTAACTTAGGCCTTCAACACAAGCCAAAATAACATGCTGATACTTCAAGAAAGCTGCATAGACTCATCAGGTGCACTTGTTGTGTACTGTCCTGTCGACCTTCCAGCCATCAACATAGCAATGAGTGGCGGAGATCCTTCGTATATCCCTTTACTGCCATCTGGTTTCACTATTTCACCCGATGGCCAGCCTGACGACCTCCAAACCATAGGAGGTGGCGATGATGGTGCCTCAACCAGCTCGAATCCTGGCATTGGTGCGAGGTCCTCAGGCTCACTCATTACCGTTGTTTTTCAGATAATCGTGAGCAGTTTCCCTTCAGCCCGAATGAGCCCCGAGTCAGTGACCACTGTTAATAACCTTATCAGCAACACTGTCCACCAAATTAAAGCCGCCTTGAATTGCACAACTTCTTGATGCTACATGTTCCGCTAGTTTTTGTGTGCCATCTTTAAATACGGTTACGGATCAGCAACCTCATACTATCTTTGACTATATTGAATGAAGGAGGGAACTCTCTTTGGTTAGTTGGAGAATTTGAATTCACCTTCGTCCTATCATCAATATCTGAAGCTGACCTATCAGCTGCTGCTCCTGCCAAGTCCCATCACAGTTTACAACTTTTTACTGTCAATTTTTTCTTTCTATTGTTTTTGAGGGATTTGTACTTACATTTTGTTGGTAACACTTTATTATTTTACTCGAACGAATAGTCAAGAACGCACCATTCGCGATTTTCCTGCTTACACACAGCAAGAAATGGCGCGTGGTTCGGGTATTGACTTCTGTTCGTCAACTAAATTACATTTCCTGGTGGAATTTTTATTGTCTATCTTGATTCCAAGTTAACTTTCATTTAGTTTTGTGGTCCATTAGAGGAATAAAGAGGCAGTGGGGTAATAAAAGAGAGACTGGTTAGCTAGCTTGATTGTTATTTGTTTAACTATAGTAACTTAAGCAAGTATCACAAATGAGTCGAACTCAAATGGCACATTCAAATTTTTTCAGGCTTATATCTAGACTAGTTTATTTGGCACCACGCAAGGCGTGGTGCCAGTGAACAGATGATGTGACTAATAAAATTGTTTTATGCACTGGATGATTAACTCATCATGTTTCACAATAATACATAAGGGGTTATCAATGAACTTCAAGATCTCATAACCAAGGCCTCTCATTCAACCATACTATAGTCTAGTTGCTGCAAGATTCCAGAGCTAAACTTGTATTTTTACCTGTACAAAATCTTTACGAGCAACTTGTTTATCACCTGCCAAATTCATTGGAATAAAAGATAGAATGTGCTCCACCAACTTAGCAATCAAATGACAAAATTATATTATTCTCCATATATTTCATATATTTTTATTACTGAGTTTCTCACCATTGGTACGAAAATACTGAAGTAGTTTTTAACAAATCCCTCAAAATGATGTTCGTAAATGCAACATAAATGAGTTCAAGATTCTAGAATTCATACACAAAAAAGAAAACATTATTTGAGTTCGTAACATCCAATGATTGTGATAGTGAACCTAATGCCCAGTAACTTGGCTGGCTTTTAGTTATGATTTGTGATACAAAAAATGATGTCAATGCATGAAGCGCAAAGATTGATAGTGCACCTAATTTTAATCCATTTGACAGGAATATCGGTATGATTTACACTAACAAAACATAAGTATAACAAGGTTATTAGCCATAATATAATGACATGCAAATTGTTATATGTAAATTCCCAAAAAAATTAAAACGTATACTTCACATCTTAGCCACGTCAATAATGCATTGCCGACATGTCATTTCTGAAAGCTTTAATTTTTTAATCTCCCTATCAACAAAACATGGCGGTCCAGAAGTATCACATTAGCAGATACCAATGTACTTTAATAAAATAAAGATTCTCTGGCAAAAAAACAAGTATGTCTTCATGAGAAACTTATAGGTTATTTGGGTGATGGATTATAAAAAGGAAAGAAAATCTATCAAGGAGGCTTCAATCCCATAATCCAAACAAAGCCAAAGTCATTTACATCATAGAGAAATTCACGACTTAAGAATGATTAATATAATAACCAAACAGAATACATAGCAAAAGAAGATAATGGCAAGACCTATGTTAGTACTGAATATTTTTTGTTTGGGATGCTCTAACTATACATTATTCCTTTTTTTTATTTTCAAGCTCTGAAAATAAAGTTGGTGGATCTAAGATGCAAAATAGATTGCTCATGTTTTAGCAGCTTGCGTGCCCTTTCCAATGTTAGCACCAAAGTATATGTGCATCATAGAGGTATGAAAATGATAGAAAGACATAAAGAACCAAAATATTACAAATTTAATACAAAGATAAACCGTATTCAATAATGTTAATAGACAAAAGAACATGGTACAATTATTTATAACGCATCATCGGGGAAACAAGCATCGGATGGGCTAAAACTCAGGTAGACATGATAATCAACTCTCAAATTTATATATCATGAAACAATGAGAAATTCCAGAATCTGAATCCTATTAAAATGATAACATTACGTTGAAAAAACCCCAACAAAATCTATCTTTGTTAGTCTATTGGTTCTTTGGCCACACCAATGTAGAATATCAACAAATGAATTCAATCGAACAAACACCAAACAAGAATACAAATGAAGGTATGTACTAATATTAATTGAAATAGCTGAAATAAGAAAAATAATCCCAGAGGCAATGCTCTATAACCCTGGCCTAATGTTATTAAATCCCTAGCCTAAGCTAGTTACAATACTAAAGCAAAAAAAAAAAACAGAATGAATGCATTGTCTTCTCCTTTTTCACGTTTTTATCCCTCTCCCCACTTCTGGATCATTCTACTTGGGACTCTTGGACCTAGGTCCAATTATTAGGGCCCATAGAAATATTAAAATTCCTAACAACCTCATGCTTCAAAGTAAACACAACAATTAGAGATGTAATTTATTTGACTAAGAAACAAACTCACATCTTTTCACGGAGCTCGGTCGCGTTCTTGGCAGTACCACTAGGCGTTGGAGGTGGGTCCAACAAGTCGACAACCATTTCTTCCCCAAAATAGCAACACATTTCGATCAACACAGTTAGGAAAGAAAATTGGAATGCAAATGAAAATCTATACAATCATATAACACACGATTTAACCAAGCAAAAACACAAACCCATCAAGTAAAAAAATTGATTAACAAGAATCAAAACTCACGAGCGGCATCAATGTCATGCACGCACAATAGGAAGACGAAGTGCAATGAAAATCGATACAATCTTCCGACTCAAGATGAATTAAGCTAAAAAAATAAACCAAACGAGATAAAAATCGACCAACAAAAAAAAATCGAAACTCTCAGCCCAAGCCATGGAAGCCGACAACAAGAATCCCAAAAAGATAGCAAGAAAGCAAACATAAGACCAATATGATAAAGCCAAAATATTTTACATTGATGTTTCATGCACACAAGCAAACATACACACCAAACCCTTTACATAATTTCAACACACAAGTACAACCCATATCATAAAACTATAAAGTGAAAAAATAAAGAAAATAAAACATTCCCAGACCTAAGAAATAGAGAACTTCCTCCTTCTAGGCTTGGTAGTAAAATAAATTTTTCCATCTTCAATATGCGAAGTATCCTTCGATCGATGCTTGAAGGATATCAATTTTCCAAGAGTCTTTGATCTTTTCTCTGGATCTTCGAGCAGAAACTAACACCACGGATGTGTAAAGAAACAAAAGCGTAAACAAGAAGATGGGAAAGAAGCTTGAAAAGTCGGTCAATATCAAATCGGGAGCAGTGTGTAATATAATAAATAATAAATAAATACAAAATACAAAATAATAAATAGATAATAGATAAAAAAAGGAAAAAAAAATAAATGAGGGCAGTAGCTCTACCACACTTATATAATAATAAATAAATAAGAAATAAATACAAAATATAAAATAATTTAAATAATAGATAAAAAAAGGGAAAAAAATAAATGTGGTAGAGTTACTGTTCATTATATAATAGTTGTAATAATAAATAAATAAAAAAACAAATACAAAATATAAAATAAATAATAGATAAAAAAGGGGGAAAAAATAAATGTGGTAGAGTTACTGTTCATAGGAACAGTAACTCTACCACACTTATATAATAGTTGTAATTCATAAATTGTAGTCAATCTCCACTCATTCATTTAGTTAGTTTTATTTTATAGTTGATGCGATTCAAAATCAAGGACACATAAGGATAATATACATTGTGTGATGAAGAAATGTTTGATAAATCTTTTAATGAATCGAGAGCAAGTTATTGCATCAATCAATCCAAACTTTATCTAAGTAAGGTCCGCGATATGGATTCTCCCGATTTATATATATTTTTGGGCTCGGGTTTCTGTAAACCACCGGCCCGCGGCTTGAGGTCACATTTCAAGTAAAAAAAATCTACATCTTAGGTTCGGTACTTGAAAGTGACAGGTTTGTTAAAAGGACACATATATGCTTATTACTCTACTGGGACATGCATTTACTCAATTTGCTACAATAACCACGACTTCAAATCACATTTATTTAACAATTAATTGGAGATGGATTTTTGTTAGGATTTCTCTTTTTTTCTTCATGCATGATGTCCTTTCACAATCTATAGGTGTGCTTACAAGAATATCTAGCAATTTAATCTACCGCTGTTGCGAGTTAATCTTTTTTGTTTCCCCTGGATTCGCTCTTAAGAATGCTCTAGTTAGCTACTAAGTGGGTGTTTGCAAATGCTTTTGCAAACTGCTTATCAGTTTTTTAGATTAAAAAAATAGATTTTGAGTGTTTTATTTCCTTGCTTCTGTTATTGCTTCTCTAAAAATAAGCAGAAAAAAACAGAAGCAGAGAAGCTGGTCATGGCATGCTTTTGACTGTTTTAAGTTGTTTGATAGCAATCTTGTAATTAATTGAAGTTTATTAAGCTGTTTTTTTTTAATAACAAACACTCCATACTTTTGCTTAAAAGCAACATTTTACAACTTTAAGCAAAAGCAACATAGAAGTGCTTTTAATAAGCAATTGCAAATACACCTTAAATCAGAGATCGAAATTTTAAAAAATTGCCATGCAATTTAACACATGTAATATCGCTAATATATATTTTATCTAATGTGGTTTGTAAATAGGCATTTACTCTCTCTGGTATCCTGAAAAGACATTTTAAACGTTATTGTTTGCAAAACATACACATTGTCCCCTCACACAGAGATGGTGTTTTGCACGTATTTACACACCATAATGGGTAAACTGTCAATTTTCATATTAGTCAGATTTGTCATTTTCGATCTAGTTCTATATTTGTTTGTCGGGCTAAATCAATTTTTTTTTTAATGATTGCAACTCTTGATATTGATTTTAATGATAATGATCGTGAGACATTTGTTGGTTGATACTAAGATCATTCTCCCTCTTTCACAAAGAAAGTCAATTTTCTTATTGCATATGATGAGTTCATGGAACGATACTTAATCCTAAAATCTACGAGTTGTTCTCACTAGTCAAATAGAAAACTTGAGTTATTGTATCATCGATGTTCATGACTCAAGACACTGGTATATCTCTATATCATTAGCATTGCAAATACAAATTGTTTTCCGCTTTCAAGCCACGAAGTGACAAATTCGGTGTCATAATTCGGATAGCGGTTTGTGGGAGTTACAGATGACCCAATACACTATTTTAGCTCTATTTGATGAGCACTTCGGCGTGACGTATTTTCACTTAACGAATGTCACATAGTGGCAAGTTTAGTATTATTATAATTGGATATGAGTTTGTGTATTATAGCATAGGATTCACCATTGTGTGTGTATGTCAATATATTTCGTCAAATGAATAATCTATTAATAGAGTGAGATGTGTGTTTTTTATTAAAAAAACAAAAAGTTACAGAGTTGGGGCATTTTGGAACAAACACATCAATATTGAGGTTTCAATGAGTCAATGTTGAACGTCTTATCCGGACATATAAAAAGATCGTATTGCACACTAACTATAACTGAAAATACTTATATACATAGTGGATAATTTTCAGTGCTATTTCAACAAATAATTTGATGGTTGTACGAACAGCAAGCCTTCTCATCTTCAATTTAGTTTAATGGAATCAATTAAATATGATTTGTGGCCAAAACAAATTTGGTTGGAATTAATAAAAAAACACCTTTTTCGAACTTTGCCATATTAGTCCAATTTGTCATTTTCAATCTACTTCTACATTTCTTGTCAAGCTGACTCGGCTCTTGATAGTGATTTTAATGATATTAATGGGCATGACACATTTGTTCGTTGATTCCAAAACAATAACCACTTTTTTTTATTTTATTTTACAGGGAAATTCACCCCGTGTCTTTTCTTTTGTATCGTTCATTTCAGTTTACATCAATATAGTTCGTATTTTATTCAATCCAGTTGTCTTTTAGTTTATTGTTTGAGCTTGCTAATTCAAAACACAACACGCATCATTACCCAATTTCCGAAAGTATTATGGGAAGATCGAGATATTTCAAATTCCTCCTACTTTTTTAAATGAATTTCATTTGCATTTTTGGATAGATTGAAATGACAAAAACTACATGTCATTTCAAATCCATGAATTTCAAATAATTAGATTTCAAATTATTTTCTCTAATATCAAATCCTTCCGTCCGAATGCAACCTTATAGATATCTACAACAACTTGGATTGGTGGAAAAAAAATGATTTCTTAGGAAAAATATACATCACGGTTGGTGGGATTTGCTTGTTTCTTGCTATAGCTTTCATCCTTGTGTATCTCCTCAAACCAAGGTGACTAATTAATGTGCATATTCAGTTAAAGTTTTCTCGTTGGAGGTTGTGAAAATGAAGTGAAGCTAATTAATTAAACTTTTGAGAGCTGTGCAGGCGTTTAGGGGATCCAACATGCTTGTCTTGGAACAAAGATCCTGCTTCTTACTAAGTTTTTTGTTTTAATCTTTACCACATAATTATTAACTATCTTGTCAAAAATTGTAATAAGATCAATAAGAAGTCTTTCGACTGGGCTGTTGATATAATTTTTAAATTCGTCTATAACACGAAGATTATGAACTTTCACTGTGCTATACCGAGAGATCTTTTTTTATCCTCCCTTTTCTTCTTGGATCGGGGTGGAAGGTAGGATCTTCCTCCGAATAGGTGAATCAAATTCATCCAAGAGTGAGGGGTCTGGAAGAAGTGTGTGATGTTAGATTGAGTCTTTAGAATCCTATAAGTTAGGAAACAAAATCTCCTAGGTAAGTAATTAGAATCTGTTGCATATAATGTGGGATTAGATTTGATCTCAAAAGATTGTATTTTTACTTTTAACATGGTATGAGAGCAGCATGGTTGTGGGTTCCTTGTAATCTAACAAAGAAAACACATAGAACCATGGCTGATTCTGATGATTTAGTACAACAAACAACGAAATACACAGACTCAACTTTAGATAGCCCCACGACCGGGATAACAGAGGCCTTAAACAAACCCAAACCCCACCACAACCTTCTGATTCTCCCGATGTGCCATTCACATCAAGTTGGACGGATCCAACTATGCTCTCTGGCCCCAGGTGAAGGAAATGTACATCTCAGGCAAGGACAAACTGTGACATATCAATGGTGATCTTCCCCCACCATCTGAGACGGAACCTGGTTTTCGCAAATGGCGCACCGAAAATGCCATAGTGAAAGGATGGTTGATCAATTCGATGGACTCTTCCCTGATCCCCAACTTCATTCGGTTTCCAATAGCCCAACAGGTCTGGGACTCCATTGCTACTACCTACTTTGATGGCACTGATATATCTCAAGTGTATGAACTCAAACGCAAAGTCACACGAATGCGACAAGGGAGTGGATCAATTGAAAAATATTATAATGAGTTGCAAGGATTATGGCGTGAGATTGACTTCTGCCATCCTAACCCTATGTAGTGCGCAATTGATATAAAAAAATTAAATGCATTGGTACAAGAACAACGAGTTTACATATTCTTAGATGGACTGGATGATAGACTTGATCGCATCAAAAGTGATGTACTCAACTAACACCTTTTTCCCACGGTAGAACAAGCATATGCACATGTTCGAAGGGAAGATACCCGTCAGGCGGTAATGGCCTCCGGAGGAGAAATCATGTCCGAAGGTGTGGTTATGTCCACAAAAGGATCGAACCCTGGACAACAACTCACGTTTGTGGCTGGAAAGAATAGCTCATTTGTAAAATCAAAGAACCCATCCACTGGAAACAAATGTGCGCACTGTGGAAGTCCCCAAACACACTTGCGATACATGTTTTAAACTACATGGATATCCCGAATGGTGGCATGAGCTACAAGCCAAGAAGAAAAAGGACCCAACAAGATTCGAGGCGATACTGGGAAGGCTGCAGTAGCCACATCGGAGCCTCACCTATCACTGATTCTACTGGATGAATTGCCCACATTTGTGGACCAAGGTACCTCTGGTCATGCCTTTTTTAACTCAACATCTCACAGTGCAGGTGGTTGGATTATTGACTCTGGGACCACAGATCACATGACGTTTGATCCAAGTAATCTCTCTAATAACACTCCACCACGGCGAACAAGTATTGCAAATGCAAATGGAATAGCGTATCCAGTCACGGGGCTGGCACAGCACCTTTATCTCCTTATATATCACTCAACATACCCTGCTTGTTCCCTCATTGTCCAATAAACTAATCTTTGTGAGCCAACTGACAGAAGAACTTAATTGCATTGTATTAATCTACCTATCATTTTGTCTGCTTCAGGATGCTCTCAGCAAGAAGATTATTGGGCGTGGAACTTGTAAGGAATCCAACATGCATAATACACAGTGGGATAAAATAAATTTCGGATTCCCAACCAAGGACCTATACGGAGTGTTCATATCGGGTGTCAAGAGTTATACCTTTGTAGCGTGTTTGATGCAGAAACCTCAAAGCTGGACGTCCACGAGTCACGAGCAAAGCTATGCAACTTTGTCTCTACGGTATCCACGATCAAATCGAAAAGAGATGTTGAAGAACAAGTTGCTAGACTTGATCTTCAACCGTGAAGGGATGAGTGACACCGAAAACGAAGTGGCAACCATCCCTCTTGCTAGGTTTTAGCTTTTTCCTTTTCGTTTACGTTAATCTTATTAACGTCAGAAACTCTTATTCAGCTTTAACCTAATACCCATACATATATATACTGGTAAGATTATGTGGCTTAATTAATCAGATTAAGGCTTTCTGAAAACCCTAAGCCCATACCAATCTAATACACGTATATATATATATATATATATATAATATATATGTTCGACCCATTCTATAATATCATATATTATTATTATTATTATTATAATATGATTAGGACTATTCCTAATCAACTTAATTCATCCAATGAATTATATCACCCTTTATCGATTTAATCTTTTGTGCCACCCGTTAGGATCTTGCAACGTTGGCAGTGACATAAAATCTAATTTTATGCCACAATCAATGAGCGGTATCTAACAACACATCAATGATATCCAAGTTACAAGAATGTCATTGACTCGACATAACATATGGCATGTTATAATATTCACCATGTAGCTTAATCCCTTTGTCCTATGTGTTTAGATTAAACACGAGTCATGAAAGAGTTATACTCGTATAGTTCAATCTTTTATTTCTTGATCACCAAGTAGACTAGAATAAACGAATAAGCTCGATATCACATATCGACTCATTCGAGCATGGCCATGCATTTTAGTCTCACTTGATCAAGGGCCCAAACACTTCTCCTGTTATATAGGAGGGACAAATCTTATCTTAATCATTGAACATCCCTCTACATAATTTGTGGTGTATCCAATGATTGTCTTTATAGTTTACCATGTTACATGTAACGTTTGACAATATCAAGATACACGACTCCTTATGTTGGGATCTCTGGTGATCTCAAGTCGTAAGGATTACATACATTATTATCACTATGAGAATTGCTTATGACATTTATATAATTATTCATGTAGCATTCTCATGGTGGGTTTGTCTAGTACATTGTTCTCTAACATGTACCCCTGCGTTGATTTGATATCTCATATCCATGATCAATCAATACATATTAGTCTCAATGCATTATTATTATCATAATTCATGATAATACTTGACTAGGGACAATCATTAAGAATAATACAATATTATTCTAAGGACATTAACACATATATATATTCATATTACACAGATACTGGAATAATATATTATAATGAATTGCCTTTATTAAAATCATATTACATTGTATGCCAAAATCAATCATCTAATGAGTTGTCTTAGGGCATATCCCAACAGAACTAAGAGGGGGGCTATACAACCTGGACGATTCCTGCCAAGGCACCACCCATAACACACAACATCGAATTAGTGGCAAAGAAGAGGAGATCTTGCTGTGGCACCACCGCCTAAGACATCCATCGTTTAGTTATTTACGACATCTATTTCCGAACCCTTTTTTTTAATCTTTACAACATGTTCAGTTTGTAAGGCCCTCGTACCGTATTATCGAAAATCAGGTTGAGCTTCTCAACAATTATGTGATTCATCTTATGTCAATCATATGGTTGAGAATAAACATGAGGAATATTAGCTTTGATAATAACTTGATATCATATTTAACATTTTATAAATGTGATGTCCCGATATTTGATAATGAGAATTAAGTACAATTTGTACATTATTTTGTTAATTAGTTAGAAATTAATTAACGAGAATATAATCTAATTAATGAGAATGGAAATTGATCTTGTATATGTCAATTGACAGTCGGGTCTGAACATGATGAATGAAAAATATATTTTTGGAATATTCGGATTAACACCGAAATTTTATTAAAATGATTTAATAAATATAAAATTTGTATTAAATCGAAAGATTTCATTTTTGTGATTCAAAGAAGGACACGAAGTCAGGTGTGGACTGTACATGTGATATACATGCACCAGTACACCGGTGACACCCCGATGTTCATAATTGGTCGGGAATTAATATATATTGGTGTAGGGTGTAAAACACATAACAAAACGTGCAAAAACACACAATGAATCGCGGACACCTACTAAAAGGTGCGAAAACACACACTGCTGGTGCGATTCACGGACCACCTTGTACTTATCCGCTCCGTTCGCCGCCGTCCGACCACCTCTAGATGAGACCGATATACCACCGTGTTCCTTACTCAGAGGCGCTTCTTTCAATACCAAATAATTGAAATATGGTGTTCGAAAAGTTGTTCGATTTGGTCTGAAACGAACGAAGTCGCGACAGTGAGGGTTTCTGCACTTTTGGTTCGATTTCTTCGAATCTACTACGAATTGGACGACACCAAGGCATTGTATCTCTTCCTTGCACCTGTACGAAGGTTTCTACACCGGTATCCGCCTCTACCGCCGCCGGAGCTCGTCGGAATCGGCTGATATGCGTGCGTGAACTGCGTGTGCGATTTTGGGTAAATTTGATATCCGATTTTTCCGACTTTGCTTCGATTATTACCAGTTAATTTGGACTATAATTGTTGAATAATAATTTGAATTGGTGAAAAATAATTTAGCAAATTAAATTATGATGTAATCGCATCAATTTAATTAACCTAAATCGGTTAAGCTGTGACTAAAATTGATAACCCATTTTGAATTATTGGTTTATTGAATTGTGAATTTCTATTGATATACAGTGACTACTTCGACCCTACAAGCTCAAGTACCCTTGTAGATCGAGAAAGAAAGGTATGTTGCGATCGGGTAACATACGACAGATATCTGTATCATTTGATATATGATTTGTTGTTGAATTATGTGAGTTACGTGACTACGTGATTTTATTTAAAATTATGTGGCATTCATGACATTCATAATTGCACATCGGTGTATGAAAAATAAATATTTTGTTAACACACATCATTTTTATACATACATTGATGCATGACATACACGTTGAGATATATCCTTGAATACCCTGATATTTCTTGGATTCTGATATCGAACATTGGGGATTGGTACTGCGATACTATGTTGGCATTACATGGTCCGATATGCATAGGGAATCGTGGTCCCCATTGATTGGTATGATTTGTTGAGACGGGGATTGGTGGCACCTTGCTGATGTCATCCGTCTGGATATCCCTATATGATTATGTGATGTCAGGACCTGGGGTTGGTGGCGCTTTGCCGACGTCCATCCGTCTGGATACCCTATAGGCTTGACATGCTCGAGCTATTCTGATATGGTTGGACTTTCGTTTATTGATTCAGATATACCCAGTGGATGGGTGTACGATATGATACCGACATGACATGACATGGCATGCATTGCATTGCATTGCATCATATATCACATTTTATAGATATATGACGTATATTCTATGATCATTTCATATTGGGCTTTTGCTCACCCCAAGGGGGGTTGTTGTTGTCTTTGTCTGTGGACAATGACAGGTTATACAGGTGGCTAGGACCCAGAGAAGGCATGTCTGGTGGAAGCCACACTTGAGGGGTTTATTCTTTTGTTTATCCCAGTATTATATGTATATGTTTACCAAGGGTTTAACCCTGTGGTGTGTGAGGAGTTCATGCATTTTAGTTTATTTCACCCAATGTGGATATCTGTTTAGCAGTTTAACTGGTGTATGCTGGATATGAACTGATGATATATATTTTCAGTATATGTTGATTTGTGTTGGTAGTATGTTCCTCGTGCGATGAGGTCATGCCGAAATTTTTAGGGCCACATGGTCATATATATTAAACAAATCTTCCGATGTTTACACTATAATTATCATTGTGTGATCATTAATCACATGATTAGGATTGGCCCTCACAGAGTTTAAATGCGAGACTTGTATTTTGGCAAAAAACCATAGAGTTCCTTATCTTATTAGTTCGAATAAATGTACGGATCCATTTGTTTTTTATACATTTTGATTTTTGGGGACCCTCCCCTGGTATTTCTCTTTCTGCTCATCGTTGGTTTGTAACTTTATTGACGATGACACTCACATGACATGGCTATATCCTATGAAAACCAAAGATGAGGTGTTTCTCATATTTCAAAACTTTCATGCAACGGTCCGAATTTAATATTTGACTAACATCAAAGTCCTTAGGTCCGATAATGGAGGGGAATATGTCAACCATAGATTGCAGTCATACTTCCGGCAACATGGTCTCCTCCATGAAACATCATGCTCACAAATGCCACAACAGAACGGCATTGTAGAACGAAGGAATAGACACATATTAGAGACTGCCCGAGCACTCCTTTTGGGCACTCATATTCCCAATCATCATTGGCATGATGCAGTTGCTGCTGCAGTATATCTGCTTAATCGCATGCCCTCCAGAACCTTACATTTCAAGACCCCATTGGAAGTCATCTCCTATCATGTTCCCATCCTACAATGCGTATGCTTCCACCTAAAGTTTTTGGTTGCAGTGTATTCATCCATATTCATAGAAACCATCGAACCAAACTTGATCCCTGTGCTGTGTGATGTATATTCCTGGGTTATGGGGTACGAAAAAAGGGCTATAAATATTTTGATCCTACCACCTACCAAACCTACATCACCATGGCTGCCACGTTCCTTGTGTCGGAACCATATTTTTCACCCACGAAACCCAACTCAGATTCTCGGGGGGAATTTACGGGTGAGGAACTGAATTGGTTTATGAGAAGATCGGTCATAGATTCAGTGGAAGAACATACATGTGAAGGATCTGTGGAAGATATTACACTTAATGAATCTACTTCTACTGCTAGTCAAGAAACCACGGTCAATGAAGAAAATCATGATCAAAATCAAGAACCCCCTCTCCCCACGGATCCAGTGACTTCCCTTGAGAACACTCCTGAGGTAAGTTACTCTACTACTCCTTCACACTTTACAAACCAACTTATCCATGTAGAACATGTACTGCCTTTCAGGAAAAACCATGGAAAACCACTATGTCGATACTGTCCTGATGAAGAAACAAGAAAATCTAAATATCCTATTGCCAGTTATGTATCCACAAAACACTTAACTGGACCGTTGAAGACCTTCACCGATACACTGTCATCCCACCACATTCCAACCAATGTGGAACAAGCCATGGCCGACCCCAAGTGGGCACAAGAAATTCAGGAAGAACTATTAGCCTTGCAAAAGAATAACACATGAAAATTGATACCAAGGCCCGAAGGGAAGAAAATTGTAGGTTGCAAACGGTTGTTATCAATTAAATACAACACAGATGGATCCATTGACAGATACAAAGCAAGACTTGTAGCAAAAGGGTTTACACAAACCTATGGTATAGATTATATTGAAACATTCTCACCGGTTGCCAAACTAAATACTGTGAGAGTATTGTTATCTCTTACATCAAACTTGGATTGGCCATTGATAAAACTTGACGTGAAGAATGCATTTTTCCACGGAGATCTCGAAGAAGAAGTTTATATGGATGTCCCACCAGGCTATACATCCTCATCCAGAGCCAAAGTGATATGTAAATTGGAAAAGGCCTTGTATCGGTAGAAGCAATCTCGAAGGGCGTGGTTTGGAAGATTTAGCTCGGCCATGAAAGGGTACGACTTTGATCAAAGTAATGTGGATCATGCACTATTCATGAAACACCAAAAAGGGAAGGTGACGACCCTTATCCAATGCTGAAGCCGAGTTTAAGGGCATGGCAAAAGGAATGTGCGAGCTGTTACTGACAGAATCCAATCCAGAAATTGACTGACATTTAATTAAACAGAATATTGAGGGAAGAAACATGTGGTTCCCCTTCGTCAAGTATGAAGACCAACTCGCGCATATACTCACAAAGGCAGCGTCGAGCAAAGACTTCCATGACTCTCTCAACAAGTTGGGTATTAAAGATATCTACTTACCTTGAGAGGGGTGTTAGATTGAGTCACTAGAATCCTGTAAGTTAGAAAAAAAAATTATATCAAATCTCATAGGTTAAGTAATTAGAATCTGTTGCATATATTGTGGGATTAGATTTGATCTCAAAAGATTGTATTTTGTAGCTATATAACTTGCAAACATTCTGATATGAAATATACAGAAATTATGAACCAACAAATCTTATTTTTAACATGTGACGGGGAAGCAAGAAACTCATCTATCTTTGCAAAAGAATTTTTTATTTTTTATATCATGATAATAAAGAAAAATAAGTTCAAATTGTTTTTGAATAAATGTAGTATTTTTTCCCAAAACAATGGGCCCCTATGCTAGTTGTATAATGATCATATATTAATAAACTATTCGTAAATTATTTCTGGATAGAACTCACTTTGGGATATGTATGTATTGAAAGTTTTAATGTGCGCTCGTGAACGAATGTGCGGTCATCTGTTGCTTATTGGCTTAACAGTTTGGCCCATTGACATCTTTAGAACGCAGTCTCTCATCTCTACATATTGCTTTGTACAAGGGTATGTGCTGTCACTATAAGGAAATAAAGTTGTGCATTTGCTATCAGCTATAGCTTTAAGCTTAGTGGTAATCGATTAATCCTACAATTGGTATTAGATCAAGCTCATGGGTTCGAACCGCCCAGGAAGCACTTTCTAATGGGGTTGTTGGGTTGTGTATACCAAGAAGTTCTTCTGTGCGCTCGTGGACGAATATTCAGTCATCTGTCGTCTATTGGCTTAACATCCTACCACATTGGCACCTTTATGATGCAACCTCTCATATCCACATGTCACTTAACACGAGGCTTTATGCAACCACTATAAAGAAACAAAGTTGTGTCTCCACTATCAGCTATAACTTTTAGCTTATTGGTAAGCGTTTGATCCTAACAAACCTCTTTTTTTTTTATAAGATTACATTTAATTATTTAAACTACTATACTATATTATAATCTATGACGAAAGAGTAAATTGAGTAACCACTTGTGTCTTGGTTTAATCATTAAATTTTTTTTATTATCTCGGATCTAAAATATAAAAATTAAAATAAAGTAATATTAGTTTTAAAAAAATAAAAAGATATCATATTTCATTAATTATTCTTGTTAGTGAGAAACAATATTATGAAATATCATTTTTAAATTCTTAATTTTAGTACAATCCTTAATTTATTAAAAAAACTACTAAACAACAAAGAATACCATGAATAAAAAAACTAATGTATGCGCTTCATTAATATGTGAAGCATTTTAAATTTTAAAAATACAATTCAACCTGTTAAAAACTTAAAATATAATATATAATAGTAAATTGTTTTTGGGGAATGATTTTAAAAAATAACGATCATATACATATTTGGACAATGTAGAGTTTGTATGGGAGTGTATTAAACTACAAAATTAGTTTGAAAAAGATTTATTACATCTCAAAAGCTAAAATTGAAAAATAAATTAACAATTATCACCTCAGATTACAAAGAAAAAAAATACTGATTATTCACGCAATGTGCAAAGGGGAACTAGTTATTAATAATCCATATATTATGTATAAGATTTAGCCAAATAGTTTAACAATCAATATCATTAATATAACAAAACTAAAAATGCATAAAGTTTAACAAAACTAAATAAATAATACAAAGTTCTTCAAAATTAATCAACCATTAATATTTTATTATTTCATCTTTCTCCTACCATTTCCTCTTTATTTTCATCAATAATATGTAAATATTTGATCCCTTCATTGGATAAAGTTGTTTTAATATTTGTATCATTTTTATTATCAACATATAAAATATTATATCTAACTTTTAATCTTAATCTGTAGGATAACCCGAACCAACCCATAACCTAAACAGGATCACCCATTTTGACCTAATTTCAATGGAGTTTGAAAAATATTAACCTATTGTGAAACCCAATTTGGCAGCACCAAGTCACCAACTATCGTAGATGATAGGTAACTCAGAAGTGGTGATTCAAATTCTCCAGAGTTTGAAAACATCCCGCCAAAATTCCAATTTCGAACAGAGACTGCAGTTTCAGGTATCTCTTTAGCTACTCGTTCATCTCTTTCTCCCTAGCTTCTTGCGGCTCCTATTTGCTTTTGTGTTCTTGTTACACGACGGAAAATCTAGTCTATGGATGGGGATCCGCCGACCGCCAGTAAAGTTGATATTTTCTGTCAGCACTACTTGCGCTCTGTTGTTTTTTTTTAAATAATAATCTGAAAGCATTAGACTTAGGAGATACGGAAAAAGTCTCGATTTCTTTATATTCTTTTTTGCCATGTAATGGATTTGGTAGAAAAAATTTATTGTTACTGAATTTGCTTATTTCTTGTCTTGTTGTTTGTTTTGATTTTAGATGGAGGCGCTTTATTGGAAGCTCCACAACAAATACACCGAGCTCAAGGTCTTTCTTTCTACCAATATACTTTATGTGTTGGAAATTCGGGAAGAGGGGTAGTCTTGTGTGTAAGGATAGCATTTCTGGTCGAACCCGCCCAACCCAACTAAGATTTTGACATGTGTGAATGAAAACTGTGGCTTTAATACATAAGAATAAGAATGGTTTGAAATTCAATTGAGGAATAAATCATGGGCCGATTTGAACTTCATGATTGGCTATAATTAGAAATTCTGTGTAATTGACCCTTTTATCTCCTCATATTTGCCACGTTGATGGCCGGTGAAGTATTGAGCTCTTAATGACCAGTAATGGAATAGCGAGCTTTAAGTGACAAAGAATGGAACTAGTTGCATACTGAATGCATACTGAATTTTGATTTTTTCCTTCAATTTCTCTTTGAATTCCAGCTTATTGTTGTTTCTTTAGTCTTTGTTCGTTCCAAGTGATGACATTCAGGTACTTATTTTGTTTATATTGCTTCTAAGTATGCCATGGAAATGCATGGTCATTGATTCTCAAAGCACAAGTGTGAGATGGTGAATTTCTATTAGGCAAATTGTTAGTTTCCCGGGCCTGAAAGTGTCTATTCCATTTTTACAAACAAAAATCAGAACTCTGTCTCTCCCAAATAGGGTTTCCGTGACAACAACCTGAGCATTTGTCGTTGCTGAATCGAAGTTAAAATATCTTACACTGGAGTATACTATGTTCCGTACCAGTCATTCGGAGTTTCACCTCGGTTGGTTGAGGGAATTAGTTATGCAGATGTGCTTGAGAGTTACAACTTCAGTAATGATTCCTTGCCTCTATGCTGATCTTTCACTAGAGTACTAGGTCTACCAGAAAAAGCTCTCACCATTGCTAAGCTTCGTTGCTGAACCGCTGCTGTGCTAATTTTGTTTCTCATTTCAATTAAGCAACATTAGAATTATTGTAATTTTATACAATAATGTCTAACATTCTATACATGCGATCCTACGGAATTGAGTTTTATTATTATGTTTGAGCTATGTTCTCTTATTTTGGCAGAAAGAAAAAGATTCCCCATTCGTTTTATTATGTTTTATTATTATGTTTGAGCTATGTTCTCTTATTTTGGCAGAAAGAAAAAGAATCCCCATTCGTCGAGCTAAATCGTGAGCTAGAACTAAAATTCATGAATTATAAAGCAGGTATAACATCAACTTATTCTGTTTTTTCCTCCTGTTTTAAAGCTTATGCTGCCTTTGCTGTATAGTTTCTTGTTGGTCATTTCATAGTTTAAAAACAGTACATGCATTCTTCAATATTGTAAGTTAATTTTTGCACTTTATATTTACTCAGGATTAGGATTTGTCTTATATGTTCAGTACTTCTGTTAAATGCAGCTACGGATGAAATGATTGGAAACTTGAAAAGTGAAAATGTCAAGTTTCGTGGACAAGTAGATGACTTGAAAAGTGAACTGGCTGCTACAAGGCATGCATTTATTCATTATCACTCGGTAATCTTTAAAGTATTACCAGATCTCTTTAAATTTGTGTACATATTTTTGGCTGCAGATCGTCTAGCAATGAACAACATATTCAGTGCCAAAAGCTTTTGATGGAAGAAAATCAGAAAAGTTAGAATTCGTCGTCTTTCTCTTTTGATTCATGAAAGCAATAGTTGTGACCATGATCTTTCTGCCCTTCTTTCCGCACTATCATTGCATCATATATTTGGAGCAGTTGTGTAGATTTTGAGAATTTCTTTTTAATTGCTGACTGAATTAGTGAAAAAATTGTTATTGAACCCACTAATACCGATACTTACCCCGGAAACTTTGTCTAATCTGACTATGCTTGGATATTTCAAAAGCATTGGGGAATAAGTCCATGGTTTATCAGTATCACAACCAATTTTGGTTCACAAAGTTGAATCACCTCACTGTCATGCTTGTTACTTGGGTAGAATGCTCGTTATATCATCACGCTTTTCACTAGGATAGAATACTCTTCTGTTATCGCGCTTGTCACTTGGTTAGAACACTCTTTGAGTCTTTATTGTAGCTTAAAAAAATCTTTATGGTACCCTACCATTTTATTGTTACCTGCTTAATTTCATAAAGTTCCTCAATACACTTGCCTCATAGCAAAGGAACTCTCAGAAGAAATTTCAAAGCTTCGGAAACTTGAACCACAAGAATGCTCAACCTGTGCTGCACATCAGGAAATTGAAAGTGAGGAGCGAACTTCACATCAAGATTCTCCAGCTAGAGGAGTACCTCGTAAATCTGTGCTTAGATCAGCAAAAAAACGTAAACCTGTGGATATAACTGAAGGCTCAGCTAACGCTCATGTTGATGGGGAGCATGGGCGTCCAACAGATTATATCCGGCAGGTATACACATCGCATACAGTGTAGATGAAGTGTGACTTTCTACTTTAGCCTAACTATTGAGATGTTATTATCCAGCCTGCTTGCTGTCAAATAAAGATCAACAGTCCAGGTACGTTCCAAAAGGCAAACGCACTCTTTATCTCTACAATGCCCGCCAACCTTGAGATTTACCAACTGTTTTGATGGTAGGTGGTGATGCAACAGACTGTAATGTTGTTTACTGCATGTTTCAATGTCTCGCTGAGTTAGTACTTGGCATGAAATTCTCCCCTCATAGTCAAAGTAGTAAACCATGTATACAGGCGCTGCACCAATCAAGTGGTAATCTTCAACTATGCTGGACTAGATACTAAGATTATTGAGGCCTTTTTGTTTTGTTTAGGTAAATTTACATGACAAAAATATCTTATTCTTTTATCCAACTCAGTAGAATTTTTCCCCTTGTAGGTTATTCTTTCACTTTGACATGGGTAACTAATACGCGCGGAGAAACAGAACTCCTATACCGTGTGCTATCGTTGGGGACGTTCGAAAAAGCTGCACCAGAGTGGATGAGGGAGATGCTGATGTTCAGCACAAGCATGTGCAGAATCTTTTTCGAGAGGCTTTCCCGTGTTTTCAAATGTTAATAATTAGTTCTATGAGTTCATCTTTTTTACTTAGTATCATCCTGTTCAGTATGATTCTATTTGTTATTGTCGTTGTCTCAGTTGGAATAATTCAAGATTGTCACGACCAACAAATTTGCACTGCTTTGATTTCAAATCCCCTGCCTAAACGGGATCCTTGTCTGTGCGCATGGATATCCATTTTTTTCCCGGAGAAACATTTTGTGAGACAAATATGTATTAGATAATTGGGATTCAGAGATATGCCCCGCGGGCATGTCCAACAGCCTCAATACATTTGGGTTCGTTGATCATGGAATATCTTGACTTCGACATCTCATTTCCCTATATAGTTTTAGTTTAGCGAAATTGAATGCTATAACATGTTGCTCTTTAGAAAAATTAGTTCGTTGTGTTTATTTGATATAAATATTCTAGCATTTTATATTATGGTATAGGATTTATTGTTTTCTATTATTATGTTTTTTAGTCAACTATATATACACCGACTTTTTGTAAGTTTTTAAACTATCGCAAATTTGTTTAAAATCAATTGAAATTTAAAATATATTTCAATCATTGAATGATATATAATTTAATAAATAATTTTTGGACATTTTGCCTTCAAGTCCTGTAGAGGACATGATACTTAATTATAATTATATTTGTTTTAAATTTACAAGGCATATATAACAACTAAAGATTCTTTATTCTAAACTAATGTATTTAAAATCTACATTAGGATATTGATTTCCATCCGATAAAGAATCTCATAAAATTAGAAATCAAATCTAAGGATTCAAATACCTTATTTATTATGAAAAATATTTCTCACATAATATATATTGAATTTATATATATAGAAAGGTTTTAAGAATAATATTTTGAGAGGCTTATCTGAGCTATTTAAAGAAATTATTTCAGGTTGTGTTTGGAAGTATTTGAAACCAATAGCCCAAATCCACTGTTCTATTTGGCAAGATAAATAGATTGGATGATTTGAAGTCCACTTCATTTGAAATCACTCCTGAGTTGTACCGTTTCTTCACGTCGCAGATATAAAAGCCAATGATTTTAGATCTCTTCTTTGGCGTCTTGATACACATCACTGCCACCCAAGACCCTGTCACCGTAACTCAATGTATCTCCAACCCAAACCCGATCATAGCTACCCCCTGATATGTGTCAACCGTGTCGTGCAGTGCCGACAAGGCCCGCTGTTGAGCCTTAAACGCATGGTTGCGTTTAATGCGTTAATTTATCCCCGGTTTATCTTTGAGTTTTGATGATCAACAAAACTTGTGTTTGTTGTACTAATGTCTACTTAGTGTATATGGTAAAATTGATAAATTGGTTGGGAAGACCAATGGAAGAGAACCCAAGTTATACAATAACATATGCGAGTTCATAAGACAAGCGGTGATTTTTATCAAGGAATCTATTGAGCTTGGACGAGAAGGAATGACATCTATGAACAACCAATTTAAGTGTTCAACATGTGTGGAATGATGTTGGAACAATTTCTTATGATGGGATGAAGACCCACAAACCAATGGTCCGTTGGTGGGCAAATTCGTATAGAAGCCAATTGGAGCGCAGTGTAATGTTTTGATTATATCTCTTGGATCGATGCTCCGAATAATGTGAATCCAAAGAGGATGGAAAGCCAACCCAATATGCTATATTTCATATTCAAACATCTCAGTCCAATTCGGATTGCATCATGGAGCAAAATGGCATGGAAGTCATAACAAATGCAGATTGTAGCAAGGTTTGAGCGGCTATAGCATTTTGGGCGTAACTTCTTCATACCTTAATGAAATGCAATGAAATGTTGTCCACACCTAGATAAGAGGAAGGGCTACAACTTTTATATTTACCACGTTTCCCAGAAATGAGCTTAAGATGGTCGAATAGTGCAAAGTTTGAGAGTGTTGAAATCTGGCAGATCACCTCAGGCGATCCGGGCCATCACCTCAGGCGATCCGAGCCATGCGTGCACGCTGCGCGCACCATCGACCCAGGCGATGGCACGCTGCGCGCCAGGCGATGGCATGATCGCCCCAGGCGATCCAAAAACTTACCTACAGCATTTTTTCAAAGGATGATCGCCCGAGGCGATGGGGACATCGCCTGAGGCGATCTGGGCCAGATTTGACCGTTGGGGCGCGGCGATGGCGATCGCCCGAGGCAATTTCCGAGGCGATCGAGGAGTGATTCAAGCCTTTTGTTTAGCAACGGCTAGTAGGAGCCTAGAGGGCCTCCTACACTATAAATATGGATGCTTTGAAGCATTTTGGAGCTAAGGAACAAGCCTACAACTTATACAAAGTCTCGATCAATTATTATTTCAAATTGTATTGCAATCTCCATACATTGTTGTTGTATTGGAGTTTGTAATTCTCTTCTTTGTTAGAGTCTTGTTTTCTTCGTGTGAGTACACCGTGAAGGTGTTTTTGATTTGATCTATTGTAAACGTCCTCCAACACTAAAGCAAGTTGGAAAATTGTAAAGTCATCAACAAGTCTAGTTGGTGCAAGTGTGTGGCTATCCTTGGAGCCCTTAAGGCCAAGAAGACTCGTGAAGAGTGTTGGTAGCTCGTGAAGAGCTTTGTATACTCGTGAAGGGTATTGTGCTCGGGAAGAGCGTTGTGTACTCGGGAAGAGTAGTGTGCTCGGGAAGAGCTTTGTAAACTCGGGAAGAGTTGTTGTGTGGCTAACTTGGAGCCCTCAAGGCCAAGATCTATTGTTCTAGTGGAACCTCGGTTGGAGGTTATCTAACCGGGAAGAGGAGACGTAGGCGATTCATCGCCGAACTTCTATAACAAATTCTTGTCTCTTTTATTGCTTTAATTCCTTTACGCATTTATTTATTTTGTTCTTTTTATTTATCGATTGACTCAAGGCTTCCGCAAAGCGCAAAACTCTTTTATTTTTCAAACTCATTTTAAAACGCTAAAGTAACCAATGAATCTCATTCAACCCCCCCCCCCCCCCCCCCCCCTCTTCGATTCCAACAAGTGGTATCAGAGCCATTTGATTTTTGTTTTTAAATCAAAAATTTTATATGGCTAATCTAGCAAATGAGTTTGCTCAAGGTCAATCGACAAATCGCCCTCCGCTTTTCACGGGTGATAACTACGGTTATTGGAAGAATAGAATTTCTCTATACATCCAATCCGTAGATTATGATCTATGAAAAATCATTGTGAAAGGTCCACATACTCCTTTAAAGGATGTGGGGGAATAAGTGTTCCCAAAGAAATGGACGACTTCACAAAAGCGGATATGATGTTAATTTCTCAAAATGCTATAGCTATTAATATTATGCATTGTGCTTTAGATATGAAGGAGTACAACCGGATCTCAATGTGCTCAACCGCTAAGGAAATATGGGACAAATTAAAAATTTGTCATGAGGGCACTAATCAAGTGAAGGAGACCAAGATTGATCTATTGCAACTCAAGTATGAAACTTTTGAGATGGAGTCCGGAGAAGAAGTTGATTCGATGTTTAGGAGGCTCACCCAAATTATCAATGAGCTTGCTCAACTTGGAGAGAAGTACCCTCCAAAGCAAATATGGAGGAGAGCCTTAAGAGCCTTACCAAAGGAATGGGATGCAAAGAGGACGGCTATCATCGAGTCAAACAAAGGAGAAAATGCTTCCTATGATCTTGATGAGCTCCATGGCACATTGGTGACCCATGAGCTTGAAGTGTCAACAAGAAGAGAAATAAAGGAGGATGATAGATCCATGAGGAAGGAAATCGCATTGGTTGGAAAAAAAGACCATTCCGATGATGAAGAAGATGATGATGATGAAGAGATGATCTTGTTCACAAAGAAGTTCAAGAAGCACTTCAACAAACATAGCAAGTCAAAGACCTCTAATGCAACCAAACATGAATCCAAAAATGAGGTAACTTGTTATAATTGTCAAGAAATAGGCCATTATGCTAACAAATGTCCTAGGAAGAAGAATGGGGACAAAGGGAAGAAGAAGGCGTTCATAGCCACATGGAGTGATAGCGACTCCGATGAAGAAGAAGCCAAAAATCTTTGTCTAATGGCTCTTGGAGATGAATATGAAGAGGATGATGATGAGGTACCATCTTATGATGAATTATTAGATGCTTATAATGAACTCATTGATTGTCTTGGTAAAACCAAGAAGAGCAACAAAGTGCTTAAGCTAGACTTGGCTAAGAAGGAAGAAGAAAATATTATTTTGAAAAACCAAGTGCTTGATTTAAAGACATCTTTTGCCAAGTTTAGTGATAGTAGTTTAAAGATGAATGAATTGCTTGGCTTGCAACGTTGTAGCTTTGATAAAGCCGGGTTAGGCTACTCAAGCAAATCAAAAACTTTTTCTAGCTTGTTGGCCAAAGCAAAGCATGATTCTCCTACTTGTAACTATTGTTGTAAAAATGGTCATACCAAGAACAAATGTAGATTTGCTAGAATCCAATACCAACCTAACAAAATGTGGAAATGGATTCCAAAGGTGCCTAAGGAAGCTAACCATCAAGGACCCAAAAATCAAATGGGTACCAAAGATCCTCCTATTGTTAATTTGTTTTGTAGGGACACCAAAGGAATGGATGAAGGCACAAGCAATTCAAAGGAAGAGTTCATCTTATTCACCTCAATAGAAGAGGCGCGAGTCATTGGACCAATGACAAGAACGAACTCTTGTCATCGAGGGTAAAATTTACTTTATTCATTTTTAGAAGAGCAATTCAAATTTCATTGGCACAAATTAATTGTGATCAATAAATATTGAAGCTCAATATTCATTGTAGTAAAATGGAATACCCCTTAGCATATGCACATATAAATTATCTTGATGCATGATGTATGCTTATCTTTTTATAGTAAGTATCTTAATATGCCTTGCATTCAAATTTGAATTTGCTATGTGAAAATGTGCAATTATATGATTTGCTATAATGCTTTGATCATTTTATTGTTTATTGGGCATGAATGCATGAACATATGCACACATCGCAACATTTAGAATTTATTGTTGAGTGCCTTAAACACATGGTTGTGATTCATCTCTATGATTTAATCTTAGGCTTGTTATGCCTATTATATGCTTGATGATGGACATGTGAAAATTGTTATATTATGCTATGTTTATTTGAATTTTATGCTTTTTGATTATCACAAAAAATGGGAGAATTTTGTGATAAACTTGAAACTTAATACAAGCATAGTTTAAGGGGGAGAGCTTGTGTATGCATTGTTTGAGGGGGAGAATTATTTGTTTAATGCTTTACTTATTTAACTTGTATGTGTTATGCAATTGTTAAGGGGGAGTCATTTTTACTCACATTACATGCATATTACTTATTCAAGTTTATCAAGTTTTGTGATCATCAAAAAGGGGGAGATTGTTGAGCCTTAAACGCATGGTTGCGTTTAATGCGTTAATTTATCCCCGGTTTATCTTTGAGTTTTGATGATCAACAAAACTTGTGTTTGTTGTACTAATGTCTACTTAGTGTACAGGGTTAGATTGATAAATTGGTTGGGAAGACCAATGGAAGAGAACCCAAGTTATACAATAACATATGCGAGTTCATAGGACAAGCGATGATTTTTATCAAGGAATCTATTGAGCTTGGACGAGAAGGAATGACATCTATGAACAACCAATTTAAGTGTTCAACATGTGTGGAATGATGTTGGAACAATTTTTTATGATGGGATGAAGACCCACAAACCAATGGTCCGTTGGTGGGCAAATTCGTATAGAAGCCAATTGGAGCGCAGTGTAATGTTTTGATTATATCTCTTGTATCGATGCTCCGAATAATGTGAATCCAAAAAGGTTAGAAATCCAACCCAATATTCTATATTTCATATTCAAACATCTCAGTCCAATTCGGATTGCATCATGGAGCAAACTGGCATGGAAGTCATAACAAGTGCAGATTGTAGCAAGGTTTGAGAGGCTGTAGCATTTTGGGCGTAACTTCTTCATACCTTAATGAAATGCAATGAAATGTTGTACACACCTAGATAAGAGGAAGGGCTACAACTTTCATGTTTACGACGTTTCCCAGAAATGAGCTTAAGATGGTCGAATAGTGCAAAGTTTGAGAGTGTTGAAATCTGGCAGATCACCTCAGGCGATCCGGGCCATCACCTCAGGCGATCCGAGCCATGCGTGCACGCTGCGCGTACCATCGACCCAGGTGATGGCACGCTGCGCGCCAGGTGATGGCATGATCACCCCAGGTGATCCAGAAACTTACCTACATCATTTTTTCAAAGGATGATCGCCCGAGGCGATGGGGACATCGCCTAAGGCAATCTGGGCCAGATTTGACCGTTGAGGCGCGGCGATGGTGATCGCCCGAGGCGATTTCCGAGGCGATCGAGGAGTGATTCAAGCCTTTTGTTTAGCAACGGCTAGTAGGAGCCTAGGGGGCCTCCTACACTATAAATATGGATGCTTTGGAGCATTTTGGAGCTAAGGAACAAGCCTACAACTTATACAAAGTCTTGATCAATTATTATTTCAAATTGTATTGCAATCTCCATACATTGTTGTTGTATTGGAGTTTGTAATTCTCTTCTTTGTTAGAGTCTTGTTTTCTTCGTGTGAGTACACCGTGAAGGTGTTTTTGATTTGATCTATTGTAAAGGTCCTCCAACACCAAAGCAAGTTGAAAAATTGTAAAGTCATCAACAAGTCTAGTTGGTGCAAGTGTGTGGCTATCCTTGGAGCCCTTAAGGCCAAGAAGACTCGTGAAGAGTGTTGGTAGCTCGTGAAGAGCTTTGTATACTCGTGAAGGGTATTGTGCTCGGGAAGAGCGTTGTGTACTCGGGAAGAGTAGTGTGCTCGGGAAGAGCTTTGTAAACTCGGGAAGAGTTGTTGTGTGGCTAACTTGGAGCCTTCAAGGCCAAGATCTATTGTTCTAGTGGAACCTCGGTTGGAGGTTATCTAACCGGGAAGGGAGACGTAGGCGATTCATCGCCGAACTTGTATAACAAATTCTTGTCTCTTTTATTGCTTTAATTCCTTTACGCATTTATTTATTTTGTTCTTTTTATTATCGATTGACTCAAGGCTTCCGCAAAGCGCAAAACTCTTTTATTTTTCAAACTCATTTTAAAACGCTAAAGTAACCAATGAATCTCATTCACCCCCCCTCTTCGATTCCAACAAGTGGTATCAGAGCCATTTGATTTTTGTTTTTAAATCAAAATTTTTATATGGCTAATCTAGCAAATGAGTTTGCTCAAGGTCAATCGACAAATCGCCCTCCGCTTTTCACGGGTGATAACTACGGTTATTGGAAGAATAGAATTTCTCTATACATCCAATCCGTAGATTATGATCTATGAAAAATCATTGTGAAAGGTCCACATACTCCTTTAAAGGATGTTGGGGGAATAAGTGTTCCCAAAGAAATGGACGACTTCACAAAAGCGGATATGATGTTAATTTCTCAAAATGCTAAAGCTATTAATATTTTGCATTGTGCTTTAGATATGAAGGAGTACAATCGGATCTCAATGTGCTCAACCGCTAAGGAAATATTGGACAAATTAAAAATTTGTCATGAGGGCACTAATCAAGTGAAGGAGACCAAGATTGATCTATTGCAACTCAAGTATGAAACTTTTGAGATGGAGTCCGGAGAAGAAGTTGATTCGATGTTTAGGAGGCTCACCCAAATTATCAATGAGCTTGCTCAACTTGGAGAGAAGTACCCTCCAAAGCAAATATGGAGGAGAGCCTTAAGAGCCTTACCAAAGGAATGGGATGCAAAGAGGACGGCTATCATCGAGTCAAACAAAGGAGAAAATGCTTCCTATGATCTTGATGAGCTCCATGGCACATTGGTGACCCATGAGCTTGAAGTGTCAACAAGAAGAGAAATAAAGGAGGATGATAGATCCATGAGGAAGGGAATCGCCTTGGTTGGAAAAAAAGACCATTCCGATGATGAAGAAGATGATGATGACGAAGAGATGATCTTGTTCACAAAGAAGTTCAAGAAGCACTTCAACAAACATAGCAAGTCAAAGACCTCTAATGCAACCAAACATGAATCCAAAAATGAGGTAACTTGTTATAATTGTCAAGAAATAGGCCATTATGCTAACAAATGTCATAGGAAGAAGAATGGGGACAAAAGGGAAGAAGAAGGTGTTCATAGCCACATGGAGTGATAGCGACTCCGATGAAGAAGAAGCCAAAAATCTTTGTCTAATGGCTCTTGGAGATGAATATGAAGAGGATGATGATGAGGTACCATCTTATGATGAATTATTAGATGCTTATAATGAACTCATTGATTGTCTTGGTAAAACCAAGAAGAGCAACAAAGTGCTTAAGCTAGACTTGGCTAAGAAGGAAGAAGAAAATATTATTTTGAAAACCAAGTGCTTGATTTAAAGACATCTTTTGCCAAGTTTAGTGATAGTAGTTTAAAGATGAATGAATTGCTTGGCTTGCAACGTTGTAGCTTTGATAAAGCCGGGTTAGGCTACTCAAGCAAATCAAAAACTTTTTCTAGCTTGTTGGCCAAAGCAAAGCATGATTCTCCTACTTGTAACTATTGTTGAAAAAATGGTCATACCAAGAACAAATGTAGATTTTCTAGAATCCAATACCAACCTAACAAAAGGTGGAAATGGATTCCAAAGGTGCCTAAGGAAGCTAACCATCAAGGACCCAAAAATCAAATGGGTACCAAAGATCCTCCTATTGTTAATTTGTTTTGTAGGGACACCAAAGGAATGGATGAAGGCACAAGCAATTCAAAGGAAGAGTTCATCTTATTCACCTCAATAGAAGAGGCGCGAGTCATTGGACCAATGACAAGAACGAACTCTTGTCATCGAGGGTAAAATTTACTTTATTCATTTTTAGAAGAGCAATTCAAATTTCATTGGCACAAATTAATTGTGATCAATAAATATTGAAGCTCAATATTCATTGTAGTAAAATGGAATACCCCTTAGCATATGCACATATAAATTATCTTGATGCATGATGTATGCTTATCTTTTTATAGTAAGTATCTTAATATGCCTTGCATTCAAATTTGAATTTGCTATGTGAAAATGTGCAATTATATGATTTGCTATAATGCTTTGATCATTTTATTGTTTATTGGGCATGAATGCATGAACATATGCACACATCGCAACTTTTAGAATTTATTGTTGAATGCCTTAAACACATGGTTGTGATTCATCTCTATGATTTAATCTTAGGCTTGTTATGCCTATTATATGCTTGATGATGGACATGTGAAAATTGTTATATTATGCTATGTTTATTTGAATTTTATGCTTTTTGATTATCACAAAAAGGGGGAGAATTTTGTGATAAACTTGAAACTTAATACAAACATAGTTTAAGGGGGAGAGCTTGTGTATGCATTGTTTGAGGGGGAGAATTATTTGTTTAATGCTTTACTTATTTAACTTGTATGTGTTATGCAATTGTTAAGGGGGAGTCATTTTTACTCACATTACATGCATATTACTTATTCAAGTTTATCAAGTTTTGTGATCATCAAAAATGGGGAGATTGTTGAGCCTTAAACGCATGGTTGCGTTTAATGCGTTAATTTATCCCCGGTTTATCTTTGAGTTTTGATGATCAACAAAACATGTGTTTGTTGTACTAATGTCTACTTAGTGTACATGGTTAGATTGAAAAATTGGTTGGGAAGACCAATGGAAGAGAACCCAAGTTATATAATAACATATGCGAGTTCATAGGACAAGCGGTGATTTTTATCAAGGAATCTATTGAGCTTGGACGAGAAGGAATGACATCTATGAACAACCAATTTAAGTGTTCAACATGTGTGGAATGATGTTGGAACAATTTTTTATGATGGGATGAAGACCCACAAACCAATGGTCCGTTGGTGGGCAAATTCGTATAGAAGCCAATTGAAGCGCAGTGTAATGTTTTGATTATATCTCTTGGATCGATGCTCCGAATAATGTGAATCCAAAGAGGTTAGAAAGCCAACCCAATATGCTATATTTCATATTCAAACATCTCAGTCCAATTCGGATTGCATCATGGAGCAAAATGGCATGGAAGTCATAACAATTGCAGATTGTAGCAAGGTTTGAGAGGCTGAAGCGTTTTTGGCGTAACTTCTTCATACCTTAATGAAATGCAATGAAATGTTGTCCACACCTAGATAAGAAAGAGGGCTACAACTTTCATGTTTACCACGTTTCCCAGAAATGAGTTAAGATGGTCGAATAGTGCAAAGTTTGAGAGTGTTGAAATCTGGCAGATCACCTCAGGCGATCCGGGCCATCACCTCAGGCGATCCGAGCCATGCGTGCACGCTGCGCGTACCATCGACCCAGGCGATGGCACGCTGCGCGCCAGGTGATGGCATGATCGCCCCAGGCGATCCAGAAACTTACCTACATCATTTTTTCAAAGGATGATCGCCCGAGGCGATGGGGACATCGCCTGAGGCGATCTGGGCCAGATTTGACCGTTGGGGCGCGGCGATGGCGATCGCCCGAGACGATTTCCGAGGCGATCGAGGAGTGATTCAAGCCTTTTGTTTAGCAACGGCTAGTAGGAGCCTAGGGGGCCTCCTACACTATAAATATGGATGCTTTGGAGCATTTTGGAGCTAAGGAACAAGCCTACAACTTATACAAAGTCTTGATCAATTATTATTTCAAATTGTATTGCAATCTCAATACATTGTTGTTGTATTGGAGTTTGTAATTCTCTTCTTTGTTAGAGTCTTGTTTTCTTCGTGTGAGTACACCGTGAAGGTGTTTTTGATTTGACTTATTGTAAAGGTCCTCCAACACCAAAGCAAGTTGGAAAATTGTAAAGTCATCAACAAGTCTAGTTGGTGCAAGTGTGTGGCTATCCTTGGAGCCCTTAAGGCCAAGAAGACTCGTGAAGAGTGTTGGTAGCTCGTGAAGAGCTTTGTATACTCGTGAAGGGTATTGTGCTCGGGAAGAGCGTTGTGTACTCGGGAAGAGTAGTGTGCTCGGGAAGAGCGTTGTAAACTCGGGAAGAGTTGTTGTGTGGCTAACTTGGAGCCCTCAAGGCCAAGATCTATTGTTCTAGTGGAACCTCGGTTGGAGGTTATCTAACCGGGAAGAGGAGACGTAGGCGATTCATCGCCGAACTTCTATAACAAAATATTGTCTCTTTTATTGCTTTAATTCCTTTACGCATTTATTTATTTTGTTCTTTTTATTTATCGATTGACTCAAGGCTTCCGTAAAGCGCAAAACTCTTTTATTTTTCAAACTCATTTTAAAACGCTAAAGTAGTCAAGGAATCTCATTCACCCCCCCTCTTCGATTCCAACACCCGCTTTCCGGCACGGTCTGTTTAATCGTGCCGGGACGATTTGGAAACTGGTCGTGTCGTGCCGGCGCGTTTCCACAATAGGCATGTCCCGACACGGTCCATTTCAAGTTTTTTTTTTTACCAGTAGCGATCCATCGGCACATGACTGCCGATCGTTTCGCTACACTTTAAAAAAAATAAAAAATTCTACTGTTCGTGCCGTGCCGGCCCACGGGCTGGCACCCTATGGCCCGGCACGGCACGGCACGACACTGTAGCAAAACAAGTTGTGTTGTGCCGCTCGATGACGTGTCGTGCTCGTGTCGTCCGCTCCGTTTGACATCTCTTACAACTCGAGTGGCATCCCTAATTCAAGCACAACAACTACCACCCAACCACCATCCTCTACCTATGCATCACTAGTTGCTCCCCATCTTTTTACTCCTTTACTTCCTGAGTTTTCCATCCGCTCTAATCGGTTTCTCTCAGATTCTAACTATACTTTTTGTGTGGTGGGTATCAGGTTCGAGTTAAATTGCAATATAATTGTGAGGGCCCGGTCCTAATCATGCGTTTAATTATAACACAATGATTAATTTTGCGTAAACAACAGAAGATTATTTAAAATTTATCAACAAGTGACCCAAATTTTTTTCGCTTTTAGGTGATACATATATAATGATACTGAAAAATATGTAATTCCGATTTCACAATTTAACATGTTATTCTTCACATATGCATCACATGTAAACTTTTAAAGTAATACTTAAAATACAGATACTCGGGGCATACCCCAGTAAATTGAATCGTATTTAAAAATACTCTAACAACTACTGAGATTCAAAACATAAAATGTATACCTGAGCTCGCTCTCAAGGAGCCCCGGTATTCATCGATGCTTCATCTCGAGCATCCACAGCATGTCTACCTATACCACCTATCATGCACATATAACAAAGACATGACAGCCCCCCGCGAAGGGGGTAAGAACCCAGTACGAGAGACAGGTAAACTCACAATGTATGACAAAGTAACATGTGATGCATGCCGTGCATGAATGTAAATGCATATGAGGGGTATCAAATCTCTGATATCAAGAACTCAGGAGTCCAGTGGAAGGATCATCAATCAAATCATCAAGCTCGAGCAGGGCGTCGACACGCTTGTCGCTACGACATCTCTCTCAGTCGAGCCATCGACGGTCCATCATCCCTCGTGTCTGGGCGACTTCGGTACACTCGTCGCTACGGCATCACTCAACTCACTCTCTCCGCCGAGCCATCGGCGTGCCCATCATCCCTAGACACGCATCACATATACCAACGAAAGGATATAGGTATCAACAAAAGAATCGATAGGATCAACATGACATGCTCAATGCCATGCGTGTCAATGCCTCATGCAATATCATAATCTCATGTGATGCATCTCAATGTATCATGTCATCATATATCATGCAGTCAATGTATCATGTAATTCACATACTGCAGTTCAACATGTCATATAGTCACATAAATAGCAAGTAATGACAAGTAAATCATGCCCCGTGAACATCACATGTCTTGCCAGACATCGTGATAGAATCGGTTTTCTACGTACCTCGACCAGGACTAACTTTACCGAGTGCTCCTCAACAACCCCGAAATTATTAAACCTGGTCATATACTACAAAATTATATTTAATTAACATTAATCAATCTCGGGCCCTTACAATATTAGATTTGAAGGGTTTGGCGTCAGATGCATGTTGTAAAAGTTAATTGAATATGGTGAAGGGTTTGGCAAAAATTGTGTTGGAGAAGGATGCAAGGAAGCTGATGAGCATAATCTTTTTTGGAAATATTGGATGTGAACTTTGTTGGAACTTTTTGAAATAAATTAAAGAAAAAAAAATATCACTCGATCGATCGTGCCCAAGGTCTCGATCGATCGAGAACGGCAGTAAAATTCAGTTTGTTGGACTAAGGTGCTCGATCGATCGAGCACCAGGCACCGATTGATCGAGACCTGTGTCTGTTGACATAAATGGTGTGTCCATTCACATTGGGGTGTGTTGTTTCCTTGATAGGGTGCATCTAAATAAGACATTCCCCAATTGTTTAAACACGATATTTCGAAATCTGCATCAGATAAAAATTGAAAATTGAGAGCATTTTATTTGTTCATCAAATTTCTTCTTATTGAGTGCTTTAAACCTTTATGGTTTGAGGACTTGTGATTTGGAGTGCTTCTATCACAAGTCTTAGTCGTTGTATCTTGGGAGACAAATTGCCATAACAAACCGTTAACACCAATGCGTGACAATATTGTCTTAAGAACGGAGATTACAAATCTCGCATCGACATAAACTTTTAAGTCATTGTTATTTTGTTACTGCATTCATAAGATACACATTGATTAGAGAAAATTCTTATAACGAACTTCATCGAATTACTTTCTCAAGTCACGACTCACTTCTTTCAATCCACTAAATTTTTACGAATTTTCTTACCTTGAGTTTTTGCATAACTCTTTTGCTGCGTAGCTTATGTTGACTGTTTCTAAGTTTTCTCAAATCCAAATCCAAATCTATATCCATCAATCAAAATGCACCCTTAGGTCCATCTTTCTTTCTTTAATACCGTTGGGTTAAAAAAATGATTATTGTATACCTACTTGAAAAACTATGATTATTGTTGGACTAAATTTCGGATTGAGTTTCTGCTACCGTTGGCTCCAAAAATTTTATATGGGATGGGTCAAGCATTGATCCCATTTGATTTGGCCAATGGTTGTTACTGGTTTTGCAGCAGGGAAATTATCCCAATATAGCATGGTTCAACTCTTTATTTTTTGAAGTACGTGATTTTAGTTTGAAGAATTGCCTTGATTAAACATATTTTTGTTAATTTTATCTGATTTTTCAAAACTTTTCATCATTTTCTCAAGGCATAGTTTGAAAAATAAAATTGGTCAAACTTTTTTTTTAGTTGTGACCTTTTGTATATATATATATTTTAAATTACCTTCTAACATATACAACAAAGAAATGTCAAATAAAGATACAAAAGGAGATCGTGGACTTAGTCCACATGGTTATAGCAGCGACTCAAGTTCGAATCCCGTAAAGCGTGGAAAAAAAATATATGCCCCTCCCCCCACTAAAAATAAATAAATAAATAAAGATACAAAAAACTAAAAAGCTTATATTCCGCTTGTCACCTCATTATTCATGTTCTAGGTCACTATTTAAATGAAAAGACGATAAATTTCAAGATCGCCCTCGAAAAATTACATATTTATACCCTATAGCATTTTGTAACTGTTTATATAAATTTACGGATTGAATCAGTTTAAACAATCGATGATTGATAATATAAATGACACTGAAATACAGAAACAATAGAACTTACAGTACAGTTTATAAACTGTAAAAGCACAACAAGAAACTGGAAATGGTTCTGGACGATTCCACAACAAGCCGTGTAGTCGTAAACTCAAATTTGTCCGCCTAAGCTTCTGGCCTCTTGGACAAGTGGGTTCCAAGGTACAACGTCCAATCACATCTGCTCGGATTAAAGCAGAATTCCGAGCAGACTCTTTCGAACACTAGTAGTGTGCAGTACTCTCAAACAGTATGAAATGCATGAATGAAGAATTATTTCGGAATGATGAAACAATAGAGATGGAGCAGCTTATATAGCTGATCAGCAAGCCACCCAAATGTCTCGAAAATTAAGTGTAATGCTTAGTTGGGTAGATGAAAAGTCTCAACACTTAACATCAGATATTAAGTCTCACACTTAATACGGATTTAAGTCTCAGACTTAAATCTGATATCAATTCTACAGGAGCTGAAAAGTCTCAAACTTAATACTCAGCAGAATGTGAAAAGTTAGGTAGGTGAAAAATTATTTCAGAAATCCAAGTAGTAAAAAGATAGGGCTGCCTTCACGCGGCGTGGCGAGACGAGTGGACGGACGACGCGCGAGGGGCACATATCTTTTCTATTTAACTACACTCTATTGATTTGTTTCTCAATATAAACAAACCATAATTGTCTCAAAATTCCAATGTGGGATATCTTTAGCCAATTGACTATTCAAAATTAACTTACCAAATTTTGTTCTCCAAAATTATAGGACTTTTAACTTATTAATCCCAACATAGTAATCATCCTGCTTTAAAAAAATTAAATTAATAGCATAACAAAGATGCATGAGCAACTATCAATCGTCCTTCAAGGTAGCATCAAATAAACCGCATTGCATGAGCAACTACCAACCCTACTTCTACCACGTTTGATATTTAACTAAATTTGAGAACAAGTAGCAACTATAAGATTAGGAAAGATAATAACGTTTTTGGGTCTAATCGCACGAAACTAGAATGCAATTAACAGAACATTCATTTTCCCAATCACCGCAACCACTGCAGCGTACGGCATCCTTTGGTCTTCCATTTTCCTTCATCCGAATTCATCTCCCCAAAATCTTCCTCATCCGAGAAATTCATTCTCTCTGTACACAATCGGAAAACGTAGCTTCATCTATATACTCGCAGCGGACAGAATTATTATGTCTTCGGCGGGAACTATCGGCGCCGCCGCCGCTCCACTGCTGTATTTCTGCTACCAATGCGAAAGGGAAGTCAGCATCACACCGCCACCGTCTCCAGACGCCGAGCTTGTTTGCCCGATTTGTCAAGGCGGATTTTTGGAGGAATCGAACACCGCGCCTCCATCAAACCCTAATAACGCCGGCGCTGACCACTTTTTTGACGATAATTTCCCCTTTATCTTCTCCTCTTCCTCCGGCCGAGGCGGACTCGAAGCATTTGACGAAATCTCTGCACTTTTCGGGGACCGATCCACCGACGACTTCAATCCATATGCTTTTCTTAATAATTACATCAATAATTTACAGGCGAGGGGGGCAAATATTCAGCTTGTGTTCGAAACACCTGGAGGAGGTGGAACAGGTGGTGGAGAGGTCGACTTTAGGCTTCCAACGAATTTGGGGGATTATTTCATGGGGCCTGGTTTGGAGCAATTGATACTGCAGCTTGCGGAGAATGATCCGAATCGGTATGGGACACCTCCTGCATCGAAATCCGTGGTGGAGGGATTACCTGATATAAAAATCCGCGAGGAGATGTTGGCATCGGATTCATCTCAATGTGCTGTTTGTAAAGATAGTTTTGAGTTGAATGAGGAGGCTAAACAGATGCCTTGCAAGCATATTTACCACAGGGATTGTATAGTGCCTTGGCTTGAGTTACATAACTCTTGTCCCGTTTGTCGATTTGAGTTGCCTACTGATGACCAAGATTATGAGAACCGGAAAACAGGGCAGTTGAATGATAATGGTAGAAGGAACAGTGATAGTAGTAGTAACATAGGTTTAGGGTCTGGTGGTGGAAGTCTGGAAAGCATTTATGATGACGATAACACTAATCCACAGACACCAAGGACAGTGGAAAGGAGGTTTAGGATATCGTTCCCATGGCTTTTTAGAGGATCTGGTTCAGCAGCAGAGACAAGCAACAGTGGGGGTGGAGGAGCTGGAAGTAGCGAAGGTGGGAACACCAACATCAACACCAACAATAGTAACAGCAGAGCATCCAATCCTGACTCGGGAGGAGGAGGGCAGGCTAATGAGGAGGACCTCGACTGAAGTATGTTTGTGCGGTGGTTATGTGTTCTATTTTTTTTCCATTTACTCTTGTGTTGACTTTATGTACTGTTTTTTTATCATGTTCTAGTGTATAAATGCAATGCATTATTGCTTGAATGTTTTAAGACAAACGTGCTAAAGATTTGTTTTTCCATGTTAGTTGGTTCAACTTTGTTGGAGTAAAGATGTAACCAGGCGCAGCCCATTATCCCGATTGGGCACTGGTTGCTTAGAACTTATTACTCAGGCTAGGGTTTCGGGTACCTCGGGTGTGAGAATTAAAGATTAATATATTAGAGGAAATAAGAGTAAAGACTGGAACAAGAAAACGACCTTGGTATGTATAAAGTTAGAAAACAGAAGATATTTATGAGTAATACTCCAAAATTTATATTTCTGATCTTGAGGCATATCTGGTGTTAAAGAAACAAATTGAATTAATGTACATGTTGAAGTCTCGCTTTTGTGGCTGAAAAATGTTTGGTGATGGAATAATTTTGTGAATTGCTCCAGTTAGGAAATACATGTTGACGAATGACAAAGGACCGTTAATAACAAAAACGAGTACCACTATAATAGCTGTTAGTTTTGAAAGTTTTTGCGCAATGTAAAAGATTTTTCTTTGCCAAAAACATTGATAGCTTGTACCACGTGACTTTATTATCATTTTGAATTGTATCCTAATGTTCTGAATGATCAACTGTTTGAAGTTGAACGCATTTGTGCACAGGTACTCATGGAAACATGAAAGTGATTTAACTTATTTTCAACATCTTTCTAAAACCCTGCTTCCTCATGGCTCATTCCAGGGTCCAGCTTCGGCTACTACAAGAAAAATTTATTAGAATCAAATAAAGTTATCTGTACTGTGTTGTCATGGCCTCATTCATCTAGGTGGCATTTACCTGATAAGAGTGGTGCTTACAGAGTAGCTCAACTTAAACTGTTGGCATTGATGTTGGGTATCCTATTGTAATAAACTTAATTAAAGTATGAATAACCAAGCTTAATGTGTATTTAGATAAAGCAGTGGCTTAAATTATAGAATTTACGGCATACATTGGTAGTTATTTAACTATTAAAACACTAAATTCTCACTGCTAGGATCCAAGGTCAATTCCAAACTTTTTCTTATTCATTTGGTTCAGGCACTCCCTTTCTGTAGCCTCTATTTACATCAATAGTTTTTGCTACATCGTTTGTATGAGTTCTGCCTGCTTACCATAAGTGTGATTGCTTCTCTTCATTGTTGATTCTCGAATATAATTAATGTCAAATTATGTGTCAGTCTGTTGACTATTTTGAGTCGAAATGGGTAGTTTGGCAGTTTCCATGACAACTTAACTGTTAACACACAATTGATAACAATTGGCTGTAGTTTTATCTCACGAGCTCTTAACATTCGGGAACATACACATATATGGTTTTTGACAGAATGGGCATAGTGTGTATTACATATCAGATCTTAAACAGCTATCATTTGTTTGGAGGCTTCAACCTCACAATTTATCTGAGCTTCTTGCATTTAAAGAACTAGTGCAGGGGATGAGAAAAGGAAAAGTAGTGCTTCTTCCTTCGTGTTACTCTATAATTATGATATCTTGTTTTGGCAGCAGCTATATTGGCACTGTACCTTGATATCCTGTCTTCTGAATAATGAAGGATCAAAGAATTTAATGTTATGTTTGCATTTGCTGAGGATGTGCATTATGAAAACAAGTAATAGATTTTGTTCAATGGATGTTGCTGAACCCAAATTTCATTCTTATCCTTTCCTTTATTCTTCCTCTTTCTTAACAATACACATAGGAAACTGGTGTGAAAGTGATGGCATTGTCATTTGTAGCGAGGAATTGAGGCTCGAACCTGGCATTTGAAATAGTTGTTTTCCCAAATGTGGATCAAACTCTGCAAATCGATACTGTTTACTACAACACTACCAATTAATACTTAGTAAAACCTTTCCCAGTTAACCTGTTAAATTGCAATAAGGATTATTACTGCGAGGAGCAATGCAAGTGTGCTCGACTACAGAGCTGCGAATACGTATATCTTCATTAATGTGTGATGTAATTGCTTTCTGTGATTGTTCAAGTTTCAGATGGGTCGCTTTTGAGATATATTATGAGTTTGTTTGTTCAACCTCGTGTTTTTCTGTCGACTGAATGTTTTATTTTATTTTTTTCTAGGTAGACGGAGTTACCAAACTGAAGAAACAAAAAGGGTGTTTGTATTCGAAATCGAGTAATTATGGAGCATTTTTCTGGTAGCTTGTGGACAAGAAAATAGGTAGTCATTCCTTCAGTTTTCAAACTTGCGCTACTTAGATTTGTTTAAATGTATGATATGTGACAGACTCACCATTTTGTTTGATGATTTCTTCCTTGCGCTCTTCAAACATGGGTTAAAAAATAGATAATAAAGTAATTTCTTGTTTGTTTTATTTCATTGACTTTCAATAATCTCGTATACTTTCTAGATTTCTTGGCCATAGGCTACTTGACTTGGGATTTGGTTTTGCTGATTTTCTATAATGCACGGACACTGAGACATCGATACGAATTTCAAAATTTTCACGATACGACACGGTTGAGATATATATATATATATATATATATATATATATATATATATATATATATATATATATATATGTTGTTACCAAATTTAAGAAGCATATAAATAAAAGATAACACCAAAAAATTAACATAAAGTTTAACAAACACGCCTAAATAAAATATTAACACAAAAAATATTCTTATCAAATTCAATATAAATAAATGATGTCGGTGAAATCATCATAGCGTCACTCATACTAAAATCAAATATATTATTTCAACTAACATAAAATTTAACTGACATGTACAAATTTCGTTTTAGCCAAAAAAATTTAAATTGTACAATTAATCGACAAAAAACGTTCTTACTGTGTCGGACACGTCAACTGATCGTGTTCGACACGGGTGTCCGATTTTGATTGGAGTGTCCGGGTGTCCGATCTTATTTTTTTATAAAATTTCGGACACGCCACGTGGCGTGTCCGACATGTTTCCGATGAGTGTAGTGTGTCCGACAGTGCATCGAGTGGTTTTTAGACGTGGCGTGTCCGACATGTTTGCGATGAGTGTAGTGTGTCCGACAGTGCATCGAGTGGTTTTTAGAGTGTCCGTGGATCATAGCTGATTTTTAAACGATCGTTTCTAGTCGTTCGCCTCTCCATTTCTACCAAAATTCATCATAAGTAATGTATAATTACTAATTTTCCTAACCCATTGAGCACAACAAATAAATTAGTTGTCAGAAGTCGCTTTTCGCACCAAGAGTAGTAAGTTTGAGCACAGTAGCTAGTGACTTTACAAGGCCTCGTCCACCAAATTTTTATATTGTCGTGCCTGATATTTCAACAAAATATTTAAGATTAATATGGATATTGGAATTGAAAGGAATCAATATAGGCGGGATGCCAACTTGCTATTACATGGTTGTTGCTTCTGTTGGCCTGGAGTTAACCAAATGCTCCACATTTCCAGGTTCACTCCTAGTACCATTAATCGCCCAAGTCAGTATGGCTTACAAGGAAAAAAACAGGGCAAAATAACAACCAATTTCTTAGCTGAAGATACACACCAATTTTTGTACCGACAACCCCTTTCTTTCTTTTTAATCAATACCTTGTACATGCAGGTTCTGCCCCCTTCTTCTGAAGGAGGTAGTCTCACTCCGCCGTTGTTTACAGCTTGGTCTATGCTATTCTAGATTGTTTCTCGCCAAGACATGGATAAATCTGGTCCTTTGAATTCCTAACACATTGGGGGCAAGGGGTGGGGTTGGGGGAATACTCCAGCATACATGGTTCGCGGTCGGTATCGGAACAGCCGGAATGACAGCTCTGGAACCGGAACGGCCCCTACCTGTCCGGAGTTCCAGCATGTAAATGTGGATGTCATGGAAATGCCTTTTGCACTCGGAAATCGCCGAGGTAAATGTTACCATAACTAATGACAGCACATTTACAGCAGCACAATTACAGCAATCATGATTATTTCATGCCATTATTCTTGTATATAGTTACTTAAATTAGTTTATTATTCTCCTGATTTTCCTCTAGCATTAACTTCATATTGTAATATATATATTGTAGCAAATCTCTCAATAAAAGATAGATTATATACTGCAATACTCTCTGAATTGATATGGTATCAGAGCCAATTCTCTGAATTTTTTTTTCCTTTCGATTTTTTTTTTTGAGCAACATCGTCTCTTGATGTGTATGCGTTAATTCGAAATTTTGTACCTTTGCATTTCGGATCTCCTTTGTCTGTGGTTTTCCTGTCGCAAATCTCTCGTTGATCGATTTTGCTTGGTATCGTAATCTGGTTTTCTAGGGTTTGCACGGTGACACGCGATCTCCGGCTTCTTCCCTTGACGATCGCGGTTTCGCTGTACATCCAGAAAGCTTGCGTTGCTCTCTGTGCTTGTGGCCTTCGAATTTCTTGCAGGATTTTGTGGGTTTTGACTTGCGAGATATCGTTTCTTTGTGTATCAGTAAATCGATACATTCCAGACAGCAACTTTTCAGTTTGTTTTTGGATTTTGGCTGAGGACGATTTTAGTGTTCTGATTCTCGATTGCTCATATTGTGTCAGTGAGTTAGTGGATACTTTTGGTTTCCCATTTCAATTTTTTAATTATCGTAGCATTTGATCCAGTTGTCACTCATACTGTATCATGACTACCGATATCTTTCCTACTAAATTCAATGGGAAAAACTATGCTGCCTAGGAATTTCAGTTTCGTATGTTCCTCAAGGGTAAGGAACTTTGGGGCCACATTACTGGCTCTACTGATGCGCCTACCACAGATAAAGAATTAGCCAAATGGGAGACTAATGATGCTCGCATCATCTCTTGGATTCTTGGCTCGCTCGATGCCCACATGGTGAACAACCTGCGCTGTTTTACTACCTCCAAGGCAATGTGGGACTATCTTAAACGGGTATATTATCAAGACAATACAGCACGCCGATTTCAACTTGAATTGGAGATTGCTCATTATTCACATGGCAATCTGACTATCGAACAATATTACTCTGGGTTTCTCAATCTCTGGACTGAATATACAGACATTATCTATGCTCATCTGTCCAAAGAGGCTCTTTCTGCCATTCATGAGGTTCATGCAATTAGCCAACGTGATCAATTCCTAATGAAACTTCGCCCCGAATACGAGACTACTAGGGCTGGTTTATTGAATCGAAATCCTGTTCCATCCATGGATGTGTGTTTTGGAGAGCTTGTACGCGAAGAACAACGTTTGGCCACTCATGCTGCTCTCGCATCCTCTCTGCCAAATTCTGAGATTGTCAACATCGCTTATGCTGCCCATGGAAAACCACAAGGAAAGAGTTCTCCTCAGTTTACAGCTGCAAGGGTTTCGGCCATATTGCTAGGAATTGCAATAAGAAATTTTGCAATTACTGTAAACAAAAAGATCACATCATTGCTGACTGTCCTACACGTCCTCAGAATCGGCGTGTTAAAGCCTTTCACGCGGCTGCTGCCCCGTCTGCTTCAGATTCTTCTTCTGCCAGCACGCCACCTCTTACACCTGACATGGTCCAGCAGATGATTATTTCCGCATTCTCTGCTCTTGGGTTTCAAGGCAGCGGTAAGAATATTTCATCTCCTTGGTTTGTAGATTCTGGTGCATCGAATCATATGACTGGTTCCTCTAATTATTTGAGCAAAATTCGCAAATATATTGGTAATCAACAGATTCAGATAGCGAATGGCCATAATCTTCCGATTACACATGTCGGTGATGTTAACTCTTCGTTTCATGATGTATTTATATCTCCTTGGTTATCTACGAGTTTGATCTCTGTTGGTCAATTGGTTGACAAGAATTACAATGTGCATTTCTCACATGATGGTTGTCTTGTGCATGATCAGGTATCGGGGAAGGTGATAGCGAGGGGGCCTAAAGTTGGACGCTTGTTTCTTTTACAGTTTACTATTTCACCTACTTTGTCTCTGTCTTGCTTTACTGTTTCAAATAAGCCTTCTAGTTGGCATAAACGTTTGGGACATCCCAATAATGTTGTTTTATTACATTTAATGAAACATGGCTTTCTGTGGAACACACCTTCGATTTCTCATCCCTCATTATTACTTGATTGCTCTACTTGCAAACTTGGGAAAAGTAAGATTTTACCATTTCCACATCATGGTAGTCGTGCTCATGCTTCTTTTGACCTCATTCATAGTGATATTTGGGGTATTGCTCATGTTCATTCTCATGCTAATTATAAGTATTTTGTGACTTTCATTGATGACTTTAGTCGCTTTACTTGGGTGTATTTCCTTCGTTCTAAGGCTGATCTTCTTAATATCTTTGGGACTTTTGTAGCATATATTGAAACACAGTTTTCCACCACCATTAAATGCCTTCGTTCTGACAACGGCAGTGAATATATGTCTCATGCTTTTCAAACATTCTTACAACAAAAAGGCATTATTTCTCAACGCTCATGTCCCTATACTCCTCAACAAAATGGCGTGGCTGAACGTAAAAACCGTCACTTGTTAGATATGGTTCGTACTTTGCTCTTAGAATCCTCGGTGCCACCTACCTTTTGGGTTGAGGCTTTATCGACAGCCGTCTATCTTATTAATCGTCTACCATCTCAGCCCTTGAACTTTGAGTCTCCGTACTTCCGCTTGCATGGCACCCATCCAAACTATTATCCTCTACGTACCTTTGGTAGTACATGTTTTGTTCACCTACCTTCTCACGAACGTCACAAACTCTCTGCTCAGTCGGTTAGGTGTGCTTTTATGGGCTATAATACTACTCACAAGGGATATGTGTGTTATGATGTGAGTTCTAAACGAATGCGTATTTCCCGAAATGTAACTTTCTTTGAAAATCAGTATTATTTTCAGCATCATGCTCCTTCCTCTGTTCCTATGCTACTTCCTAACTTTGATGATCTTGTGTCTTCTACTGACCGTTTCAAACCAGGACTTGTCTATCAGAGACGACGGCCCCCCTCATCCCCACTTCCTCCCGATCCTGATCCATCACTGAGACAAGTTGCTCTTCGCCGTTCCTCGCGTAATATCCGTCCTCCTGCTAGGTATGGTCTATCTGCCACTTTAGCGGATATTGTTGTTCCTAACTCTTATTCTCAGGCTGCTAAGCAAGCTTGTTGGGTGAAAGCAATGGATGAGGAACTTCAAGCTCTGTTGGAAAATAACACTTGGGATCTCGTTCCTTGTCCTACGGGAGTTAAGCCGATTGGTTCTAAGTGGGTATACTCGGTGAAGTTGCGGTCTGATGGGTCTCTTGAACGCTATAAAGCTCGATTAGTGGCCAAAGGAAATCATCAAGAGTATGGGGTAGATTATGATGAAACCTTTGCACCGGTTGCTAAAATGACTACTGTTCGTCTTCTTCTCGCGATTGCATCTTCTCAAAACTGGCCCTTACATCAGATGGATGTCAAAAATGCATTTTTACATGGTGATCTTAAGGAGGACATTTATATGACTGCTCCACCAGGGATGTTTTCTACACCGTCCTCGACTGTCTGTAAGCTTAGGCGCTCTCTATATGGTTTGAAGCAAGCTCCCCGTGCTTGGTTTGATAAATTTCGGACAACCATTCTTAGCCTCTCCTTTATCCAAAGTCAGTATGATTCGTCATTATTTTTCTGCAAGACATCTAATGGAATTGTTCTTCTTTTGGTGTATGTGGACGACATTGTTATCACAGGAACAGACTCGGTCTTGATATCGGAGTTACAGAAGAATCTTCAAAGTTTGTTCCATATGAAGGATTTGGGACGATTGCAATATTTTTTGGGTCTTGAGGTGTTGTCTACTCCTATTGGCACGACCTTGCACCAACATAAGTACGCCCAAGAGTTGATATCTTTGGCGGGTCTTCAGCATGGCCGCATTGCTGACACTCCTTTAGAAGTCAACGTGAAATATTATAATGATGAGGGCGAGTTTCTGTCAGATCCTTCCATGTATCGTCAACTACTTGGGAGTCTCAACTATTTGACAATTACTCGTCCTGACATCTCTTTTGCTGTTCAACAAGTTAGTCAGTTTATGCAAGCTCCCCGGCACCTTCATCTCACAGCTGTTCATCGCATTCTCCGCTACTTAAATGGTACCTCTACTCGGGGACTCTTCTTTCCAGTCAACTCTCCAGTTGAGCTCACTGCATACAGTGATGCAGATTGGGCAGGGTGTCCGAACAATCGAAGATCGGTTTCTGGTTGGTGTATATTCCTTGGATCTGCGCTTATCTCCTGGAAAAGTAAGAAACAAGATCGGGTGTCAAAATCTTCCACGGAATCTGAATATAGATCAATGTCCTCGGCATGTTCTGAGATTGTATGGCTACGTCGTTTACTGGCTGAACTTGGCTTCCATCAACTTATTCCTACTCCTCTTAATGTTGACAATACAAGTGCTGTTCGAATCACCGCTAATCCGGTGTACCACGAGCGGACTAAGCATATTGAGGTTGACTGCCACTATATACGTGAAGCTTATGAAGATAATGTTATCACTCTTCCACATATTCCGTCGCTTCTGCAGACCGTTGATATATTCACCAAAGCTCTTTCGCGCCAACATCATGACTTTCTCGTTGACAAATTGATGCTTTCTAATATCCCAGCATCAATTTGAGGGGGGATGTTACCATAACTAATGACAGCACATTTACAGCAGCACAATTACAGCAATCATGATTATTTCATGCCATTATTCTTGTATATAGTTACTTAAATTAGTTTATTATTCTCCTGATTTTCCTCTAGCATTAACTTCATATTGTAATATATATATTGTAGCAAATCTCTCAATAAAAGATAGATTATATACTGCAATACTCTCTGAATTGATAGTAAAGGTTTTATTGCTCTGGAACGACGGAATGGCCATTTTGGGGTCATCCAATAAATGGAGGCCTCTGTTTCGGGCTCCGCGACCGCGACAGCGAACCATGCCAGCATATAGTTGTCCACAAATACACGTACTACGGTAGGACCATGAATTTTCTGGTAATGAGACCTATTTTAAATAGATTTGGAGAAAAGCTCATAAATTTTAATTTCCTGAAATGGAAGCTATATCAGAGTCCCTAAATCGCATTACCAGCTGCGATTCGAGATTGTCTTCTTAAGGCCATTTTGTTACAAATAGATGTAAGGTATGGATTATGGTTTTTTTTTTAGTGGGGAATGGACAAATATTTTTTTCCGCGCTCGACGGGACTCGAGTCGCTCTCAAAGAGAGAGATGGGCACTAACCATGTGGACGTAGCCCACAAACTCTTATGGATTATGGTTTTGAGTATCAAATAAAACCTCAATTATCCTAAATATATAAAATATAATTCCTCCAAAAGTCATGAAATCATTAAACCAAAACAAGAAGACCCCCAAAAAGCTAACTAAATATATCTCAACGTCTCAACAACACCTTAACCCGCATAAGGTTTATTTTCATTTGATTTTCCTTATGATAACAATCAACTCTTCGCCAAAATTTGGGAAAATTATAATTTTGGTACCGTAAGTTGTCTATTTTTCATTTTTAGCGCCGTACATTTTTAAATTGCAATTTTAGTTCAGTAAATTGTTATTGTTTTCACTTTCAATCTTTTTTTACCGGAGTGTTAACGTGACGTCGGATATATTTACAGTACTAGAAATTGAATATGGTCAAATTAAAGGACCAAAATTATAATTTCCCCCCTAAATTCTCACCTAATTCTATCATGAACATCTTAAGTTAGCAATAGCTTATGTTCTTGTTGAACTTCACAGCAGCTGTCAGCTCTAGGTTGATTGATGCTCCCTACCGTGCTCTTCCTCCCCATTCTCACGGCTTCACCACGCCCTTAACATGATGAACTAAGTTGGAAATGTTAAACATAGGATCAAAATGAAGCTGGTTAAACCAGGAACAGCACTCAGTTTTATAAGTCGAAGTATTTGGCTTTCCCCTCTTCAGTCACTCCCACCCTCTGGTTCTTCATGATGGATTATAAATAAATATATTAAAAATTGAAAATACATCTACAATTTGTTTTAGATGATCAAATTGTTCATACACACATCCGTTGTGTATAAATGAGGCCAAATCGGATGCATACAGGTGTTTCACGAGACAATGCAAGGAGATTTCGGAGCATTCTTAGAGTATTTTTTGAATTAGTGGATTTCTCAAGAACACATTCGTAAATTATTTATAATCTTTGTTTGAAGAAGCCTCTAGAATTATGTACAGTTAGCATATCTCTAGATCGTTCAGTGAATATTCTTTTGATGGTTCTGGAGATTTCTTAGTGGGTATATTTTGGATATTGTTACGTGCTTTTAACAAAAGTTAGAATTTGTTTTAAGTAAAAATATTGATTGTTTGATATTAAATAAAAAATAGCTTAATCAATTTCAATTATAAATTGTCATCGTATAACTTAAAGCAACCAGAAACATCTCATTACTTGATTATGTGTTTCAACTTTTACCTGTTTTTTATACAACTGATAAAGATGTAAGAAAACCGAATACTCAAAACAATGATCACAAATGCGACCGAACATACACTCAACTCAATATCTCACCCCACATTTTATGGTTGAAATATGTGCAACTTGTCATGAAAAATGTTTTGAAATTGTATCTTTTGTGCAAGCATCTTTTCAACAAGTCATTCACCTTTTGAATATAGTTGTAATTTTTCGTGAAGAAATACGTCAAAATGATGTTTTTGGTGATGTTTATCTACTATATAAATAACTCCTGACTTGAATTCTAAACACACCATTTCCAGATTTACAAGCAAAGTCTGAATCATATACATAATTTTTTTTTTATTTTTAAGGATGAGTGCTTTAAATCTTTGTAGTTTATTGAAGTCGTGATTTGTTGTGCTACTTGATATATGCGGTGTGTCTTGGAAAAAAAATTGTCATTGAAACCGTAAGCACTATAGCCAGACAATATTGTTTTGAGGATAAAGAGTTAAACTCTTACTCGACAATCCAGCCATTTTAATTATTTGCCTTCAAAGTCCCACATATACTTATATTATCCAAGTATAGCAACAATTTGATAATTGTGCTTTTATGAGATACAATCTATTAGAATTGAATTAGATAAAATTTAAAAATTTGTGGATTGGTAGTCATTCGAAGATACCCACATAGAAACCAAATTCTTTTCTAGTTAATTTTACCATGTGTTATTTGGTCACAAAATTTAACTATAAATTATGAAATTCATGCAACTAATAACTCAAATTTTATTGGAAAACATATTACAATATAAACTGAGTCTTGGCTTTAAGCATGACCTTCATCTAATGAAGTTTAGTTTACTTTACCAATACAAAAGAATGTATGTAAGTCTAACTCATGCTTATCAATTTCACTATCAAAAAATATAACCATAATCTTTACAATCAATGATTTAATATCTTATATCATAGATTATGGCAAATCTTTTTTTACTTTTGTTATTTTTTAAAGAATTTATGAAGCTGAATTTTAAATTTCGATTTTGTTTTATATATAAAAATAATATTTTAAAAAAATTGAGTGAGACAGAGGATAGTGGAATTTCATGTGTAGGAATGAAATCTGGAGATCCTAGGGACCTTCACTCGACTGATCTTTTCACATTACTTACGCTAAATATGATAATAAGACGTTCTTTCGTAAAACGATTATCACCAAAAAAACAACTTAGTAGTATTATTATCCCTAGCACGACTCTCGAAAGAGGAAGATAAGTCAAATTTGGATAAATGAATGTTTCTTGCTCAACTCAATATTAACACACAACATATAATATATTTGGAAAAGAAGACTAAAATCGACATGACTATAATTTTTAGTGTTTTGCTTAATATTTTTCTGAAAAGAATCTTTTTTTCAAATTTTTATTTGGTGACTTTAATTTCATAAAATACAAACTTTTTTTGAAGAGAAACGAATGAAAACTATTTCAGAGTTAGGGGTTTGTCTGGTACTTGGTAGTTTCTTCTACTGCCAATCTATGATCTACAGACACTGATTCGACGATACTAACACGGATATAACATTAATTTCAAAAATTTTAGGATACGACACGGCTATATATATATATATATATATATATATATTACACAATACTAAAATTCACATTTTTTTTTAATTCTAAAACCATGTAAAAACAACAAAATATTCTTACCAAATCTAATAAGTATATAAATAAACGCATGCTAGTATCACTCCTACTAATACGAACTATATATTACTCTAATTAACATAAAGTTGACAAATACGTCCAAATAAAAAATAACACCCAAAATATTCTTACCAAAATCAAAAAGCATTTATATCAATGTGTACCACTGAAATCATCATAGTATCACGCATACTAACATCAAATTTATATTACTTCAATTAACATAAAGTTTAACAAACACGTCCAAATTTTATTTTAAAAAACATTTTTAAATTGTACAATTAACCCTGAAAGTGTCATTTCTGTGTCGGACATGCACATCGGTAGTGTCCGACACAGGCATCCGATTATGAGAGAAGTGTCCGATTTAATTTTTAAAAAATTAAGGACACGCCACGTGGCATGTCTAACACGTATCCGAATAGTGTGCGAAGAGTGTTGGTGTCTTAGAATTGTCCGACCCTGCACCGATAGGTTTTTAACAGTGTCCGTGTGTATCATAGCTGCCAATAATTAAAAAATAAGTATGTTTCATTATTTCTTTAGACACTTTATCCACTTCGCCGACCCAGAGTTGATTTGGCGAGGAACGGCGGCGGGTGCACGGTGGCCGCGGCGGAGAGTAGATAACTTTTGCCTAGAGATTGAATCTAACTGTTTTAATTTTCTGCTTCATGTATTAATTCAAAATCCATGGAAGGATCAGCTTTATTGAGGTGTGTCGCCACTTTTCGTTTGCCATCAACAAAAACAATCGCCTTTAAAACTTCACTTCCTACTGGAATTCATCTGGGATCCCTTTTCCAAAAGTGTTGCTGTATAAATCCTGGGAAAATTAATCCCAGAAATGGCACCTCTGTAGCTATTTATGCTTTGGATTGTATTGAAGATGATGACAACGGCGCTAATAGTATGAAAAAAGGAAAGGGCATTAGTTCTTCTAGTACTGCAGATTGGGAGGCGGAGTTTCTTGGTGAGATAGACCCGTATGCATATTTGCCACCTAAGAAGAGGAAAACTCAGCCCAAGTCTAGCTCTTTGCAAGAAAATGCTCAGATGGACTGGTGTATGAGAGCCAGGAAGATTGCTCTGAAATCCATTGAATCCAGAGGATTGACTGCAAAATTGGAGGACATGCTTTCTGGTGAAAAGAAGAGGAAGAAAAAGAAGGAGATAAAGAGATTCAAGAATGATAGTATAAGCCTACCGAGTGATGAGGAAGAGGATCTTGATATTGGTATTGATGATACAGATTTTGATGTGGAATCTTTGGAAAGAACTAGCCATCTTAGGAGGACTGTGAGTATGATCTCTGGTGGAATGTTTGAAGAAAGAAAGGCGAAAAACATGGAAACATTTGTTCAAAGGCTGTCGCACTTTTCGGGGCCTTCGGACCGTAGGAAAGAAATTAACTTGAATAAAGTGATTGTGGAAGCGCAGACTGCTGAAGAAGTTTTGGAGGCTACAGCAGATGTCATCACAGCCATTGCGAAAGGGCTCAGCCCTTCGCCTCTTTCGCCATTGAATATTGCTACAGCATTGCATAGGATAGCCAAAAACATGGAGAAAGTTTCAATGGTAAGGACTCGTAGATTGACATTTGCTCGGCAAAGAGAGATGTGTATTCTTGTTGGGATGGCAATGGCTGCCTTGCCTGAGTGCTCGGCACAGGGAATTTCAAATATAGCTTACGCATTGTCCAAGATTGGAGGCGAGCTTCTTTATTTGTCTGAAATGGACAGGGTTGCAGAGGTGGCATTGACTAAGGTTGCTGAATTCAATTCGCAAAACATAGCGAACCTAGCAGGGGCTTTTGCTTCTATGCAGCATTCTGCACCGGAACTCTTTTCAAAATTATCAAGGAGAGCCTCGCACATCGTTCACACTTTTAAGCCACAAGAAATTGCTCAAGTATTGTGGGCTTTTGCTTCTCTCTATGGACCTGCAGACCCTTTACTGGATTCTCTTGATAACGTGTTTAAGGATGTTAAACAGCTTAAGTGCATCTCGGCAGATAAAACATCTGATATTGATGAAGATAGTGGAGCACGTAGCATTGGTGATGATGTATCTGAGGAACTTTCACGGCCTCCAACACTTACATTTGTTAGAGATCAGCTCGGTAATATGTGTTGGTCGTATGCGGTTCTTGGACAACTGAATCGTGTTTTCTTTTCCCATATTTGGAGAGCTTTGAGCCATTTGGAGGAGCAACAAATTTCTGAGCAGTTTCGAGAAGATATTATATTTGCTTCTCAGGTTCATCTGGTGAACCAGTGCTTAAAACTGGAGTATCCTCAGTTATGTCTTCTAAATGAGATGGAGGAGACATTCCATCGTGCTGGAAAAACTAAGAGGTTTAATCAGAAGGTGACCTCGTCATTTCAAAAGGAGGTGGCTCGTCTTCTTGTTAGCACTGGCCTAGATTGGATCAAAGAATATGACGTGAATGGCTACACTTTGGATGCAGCCTTGGTTGATCAGAAAGTTGCTCTGGAAATCGATGGACCGACTCATTTCTCAAGAAATTCTGGTGTGTATACCAATATTCGCGTAATAGACTTGGATATTGTATCTTATGTGCTTATAAAATACTATGATGAATTATTATGCCTCTTCTTTTCAGGGGTCCCTCTAGGACATACAATGTTAAAAAGGCGCTATGTCACTGCGGCCGGGTGGAAGCTTATCTCTGTGTCTCATCAAGAAGTAATTTCGTGTTTTCAATGTCAAATCTGATGCATCTTTTGTCAATCTGGAATTTACGCTTGTGATCTCATGTTAACAAGACATAGATACTAGACTAGATGGTTATAACATTGCTAACTAATCTTATACTGCACTTAAATTAGTAGAAGTAAACACTTTTCCCCGAACAAACTCGATAATGCTTTCTTGCACTTCTCTTAATAAACAAGTGACTGAACACGTTTACATTTCGCGATATGAATTTGCTATTCAATGATTTTCTCTCTCTGTTGCATTCCTGCAGTGGGAAGAACTTCAAGGCGAGTTCGAGCAGCTGGAGTATCTCAAAAGAATACTCTACGATACCGGAGACAAGGTAAGAACCAACACTGTAGCATAGTCTTTGAATTGTTGGTAGTTGTTCCATGTCATAATCATGGGTATAAATTGTAATCTTATCAATCTGTTTAGCTTTGGGGTTACAATTAATATATTTTTTTATTGTTTTCGAGTTGAATGAGTTTTTTTTGTAATGATTTTGATTAACATTATGAAGTATGGTAATATTGTTATTAATAATGTTAGTAGGATTAATAAGGTAACTTGACAGTTTTGGCGTACCATCGGACCAAAATATCGATCTGATGGGCTATTTAGGTATAGATACAGAAATTGTGTAAGTATAACATAGCCAGAGATAAAATGCTTTTGCTACTTAAAGAGTCTTCACTCATCAGTTCTTTACATTGAAAAATGATGATCAAAGTGTGAGATAACACCATATAAGAATGGTGATTCAAACCTGAAACAAACACAGATAAGAATGCATCATCACAATCTAAATTTAAGTGCCATCTGTTGTGGTTTGTGGTTTCATGAATGCATCAAACCTGTGCGAAAAATTGCCAGATTTAAATGAAAAATTTGTTGATTGAGTAGCAGGGGAGTCAAATTTTTACCTGTTATTCCTGAAACTCGAGCTAATTTTAGATTCTGATACTTTAGCAGTAAAATCAATTGTTGGTCCAGGGCTTTTTTGTCTGTTAGTATTCGTAGGTCATGGGAGGTTAAACCGAATTAACCGACCGAATCGAATTTTAATTCGGTTTGACTTTTAAAAATATCGGTTAAATTGGTTCGGTTTCGATTTTCATTTAAAAATTATCGATTAACCGATTTTTAATATATTTTTTAATCTTATTAAAAAATAATTTTTATAAAATATTAATTAGGCTTATTCTGTTATTTACTTATTTTTAAAATCAAATTATCATACTTTTTAATTTTTTTAAAAAAAATATCGGTTAATTCGGTTACCAACCGAATTAACCGATATTTTTCTCAGTTCGGTTAAATGTTTTTCATAAAAAAATCGGTCGGCTCGGTTATCGTTTTGACAATTCGTTTCGGTCGGTGACCAAATAAAGCGAATGCACAGCCCTAGTAGCAAGTTTTTCAAAATATTGGCTACTCGATGCTTATATATATTGTCTATTTGATGTTTGACAACCTCCCAATTTGATAGAATTTGGTGGGATTTTGGAAGATGTGGCAAAAGGATCGGTCGCATGTGACTCGGCTGGGCGTATTCGTCATGTGCCTTGTCGGCAGGGCCTGTCTTGCCACATTAACAGGCCATGCCGGACTTAGGTTTTGGCCATCGACCCATAATATTTTTTTAAATTGTTTGAACCAATAATATATAAAAAGTAAAAAAGAAAATCAATGTGGGTCGTGGGCCATGAACTTAGGGGTCATGTCGGGCCAGCTTCGGAATCAAATTGATTGTGCTGGCACGGTCCACTACAATGCCGGGCGGCACATTTTCGTCCCACCCTATATTTTGGATTAGAGATATATTTTTAAATTTTAAAATGGTTTGGTAGAAATTGACGAAACTTCGAAATCCCCATAAAATTGGATGATTTCATGAATTTTGGTCACGGATAAAATAAAACTTATGTTTACATTAAATTTCATGGCTTATTCATAAATATTTGCCTACTTTTCAATTTTTATGAAGTGTCATATTCCAAAAATCTATATCCTAATTAACCACTTTAATATATATTTTTTAGACTTTTAAAATCAATTAAAAATATGGGTGAAATATATATATATATATATATATATATATATATATATAATTTTCATAATTGTTGTTTTAGCCCTCCTAGTTTAAAAAATAACGTATATTTCCATTGATATATATTTTTATGTCAAATCGTATGAGACATGTAATTTGTCATTCATATGCTACAAACTAGATTTAGGGAATTCGTAATATGGTTATTGCGTAGGGACCATTTGTTATTATTCGAACTAGATTTGTAAATTTTTTATATAACTATTATACAGGGAAGACGTCCCAAAATTTTCCTAAATATTCTATCAATTATTTTTTCCTCATGTGTCTAAAAATATTTTTTTCTTCTATGTTTTGATAACCTATAGATATGAGCATGTACATAATGTTAATAAACAATGGGTGTTTGAAAAATAATTAAATTTTTTTTAATATAAAAAATATAATTTTTTGCCTTCAAATCAAATTGATAAATAATATTTTATTTATTTTATCAAACAAGAAAATAAATTCTAAATCCATGAATTTTATGATCCGGATCCAATACAAATTCCAAATCTCATCTTATACTGGGCTTTTGTAAATAAATTTCGGGCTATAAAAATACATTTGCAATTTTAAATTTATATTATCAAAACTTTCTAATTTAAACTATAAATAATATTAAATTCAAATATATTTACTTTTTATTTATTAAAAGAGAATGTTTCGTAAAAAATAAATTTAAAACTTCAAACCTAAAATTTAAAAACATTCAGATTTTCATTAAAATAAAAAAAACATATAAAAGGTCGTTTTTGAATTTCACTACCATGCAAAAATTACCAAGAAGAAGCACTAGTCTACTTCCAAATTTTTTTAGTTTTCAGAAAATATTTTAATTGTGGAGATCGGATTTTAATTTAAAATAAAAAAACATATAGAAGGTCGATTGTGAATATTACAACTGTGCAAAAGGTATCAATAATTAATATTTTACTCTAGAATTTTTAAATATTTGCAGAAAATATTTTTTTTCCCCGCAATTTTTTTAAAAAATTATAGAAAATAATCACATTAATTATTTGAGTATTTTCACTTAAATTTGTTTATGCACACGTAAGCGTAAGGTGCTCATTTTAAAATGATGATGGAGATATGTTGGTTCAGCAATCTCATTCTACAATAAAGTTAGACGAACTTATAAAAAATTATATTATTGATACAAATTAAATTATTATAGAATTAATCAAAATAAGCTATAGCGATTATCTCATCGAACTAATTGAATATTTCATTACATAATATCTATATAACGATTTACCGTTTACCAAAATTATAACTAATTTTTAATAGTGAAGTTCAAATATTTAAACTGTATAGCAACCAAAGCGTCATTTTCGATTGTTCCACAATTGTTGCGTACTAAGAATCCCAATGAACTTGAGTTCATTGCAATCAATGATAATCGAACATGTTACGTTGACTTTGATAAAAATTGTAAGATCAAACATTTTTCTTGTTACCAAAAATTATAATAAGTTGTAAATATAAAACTCACTCAAATCTTTAAAAATATATAACATCTACAATTATTGCTTACAAACATTTTACTATATCTTTTAATATATTATTAAGTTTGTGTACCTTATACTGACTAACTTTTATTTCGTAATATACCTCATAAAACCTTTTATAAAAAAAACCAAAACTGGATTTCCAATTAACTGATTCGAATCGTTTTATTCGGTTTAACCATTTGAGTTTTGATCATCAAAATATCTTCTTATTGGAAACATTGTTGCTGTTCTGAATGGCACTGTCCTCAGAGGCATCATCCATCATCCACGTTGAATCTTTTTTTCTTTTTTTTAAAAAAAGATTCTAAATAAATGGTGATTATGTCTCTAAGGGCACTATCCTTAATGACATAATCAAACAAATCCTTCTTATTGTTCCAAATTAGGGGACCAGAGTCAGACATGGATGTAGGAGGGCACCCCCCGTCTAATCAACCTCCAAACTCCACGTGTCTCACCCAAATTAAAATATCATTTACTTGAAAAACAATCGAGAGCTTTGCTGACACGTGGGGTGGCAAAAAATGGACAATCTTCGTGACACACTCCATAATATCTGTGGCTATTTTTTATATTGATTAATATAGGAGATATAGTTTTTATATAATCTTTATTATTAATATATCTTATTATATATATATCTTAAAATATAAGGGTGTTACAGGAACCAACTTGATGAAATTTTTTTCATTACCCCAAAATTACTATTCAAACTCCATCTTTTTCCACTTTTGTATTCCACTTTTTTAAACTTCAAGTTTAGTCCAACCTCTAAATTTTCATGATTTTCACGCTCATCCTAACAAATATGTAAATGTGTTAAATGACCAAGATAACAAAACAACATCTGACAAAATATTAAACTACAAAATCAATTTGGGAAAAAATTATTACATCCCAAAAGCCTAAATTAAAAAATGAATTTACAATTATCACATCACTTTACCCAAAAATTAATATATTTGTGTGCAACGCGTCCAGAGGAGGACTAGTAATGTATAATACATTAGCACGTTCATATAATTTAGGTTCATTTCAATTCAGTCCCTAAAGTTTTCAGTAATTCAATCCCTAATTTTTTTAAAAAGAATTACATGCTCAGTCACAAATGTTAACTGATTCGAAAATAGTTTTGAAATTTTATTGACTAAACCGGATGGTTTGTTTCTAATCAAGTCCCTAAAATTTTAAAAAAACTCTCGACATAATCTCTCTCTATTTGCTTCTTATGAAGACATAAAATCGGGATTGAATTGAGAAATTTTTTAAAATTTTAGGTATTAAATCTTGTTAGAAAAAATTTTAATGACTAAATCAAGAATGAATCCAAACGATGTGTGTGGATGTTTGAATGTATTTCTTTACATTATCATAACCAGCACCTAGTATTCACTTGCTGCCACATTACCTAACTTTTTATAAAGTCAGACAGTTGGAAAAAATACGTGTCAGCCAATGATTCATTGTGCTACTTGAAATCTATAACGAGATTTAGATATTATTTTATCTTATTTTAACAAATAGTATCACAAGATTGAACTGAGTGGTTTCGCAAAATTTTTAACTGTTGGAGCTAAATAAACTTCAAGTAAAAATTATTTCTTATCTTCATATTATAAAGCAAAATCAATAATTTTAGTAATATTTATGATTAGGGATGGAAAAAATTGTATTTTACCCTTTCAAATTAAATTTCGTCCACCCTAAAAGTATATTTTGATCATTTAAAAAAATACTTTATATTTTATATGTTATTTTTTCGTCCTTTCTAAACTAAAATTCTTAATTCGCCCCCCGTTTGAGATACGTAATATATTTTCTAATCTCGACCAACTTCACTTCAATAATTATCCAACTAATATAGATCTTCAACCCACAAAACGAACAGGTAAATTAGGTGTCGGGATTCATCCTGCAGAAACCACTTCAACATTCAAATCTGGTATACATGAAAAACGGATGTCTTTGGGTGCCCATAAACTACTTGAGGGTAGCATCAAAAATTCGTAAAAAAATGAGAAAAATTTGAATTTTGTTTATCTACGTTATATTGGATATTTATTAATATATAAGGGTCTTTGTCTTTGTCATCGAGTAGCAAATTGCCATCTCAATGGGATTTGAATTGATTTCCCAGAAGAAGTAGTTTTTCTTTTTTAGTTTCGAGTTAATTCTGAGTCGATCGAGTTTAAACTCAAATATAAAAATAGGGATAATACATGATATAGTCCTCATTGTTTTCTCTTGTTCCTGATTTAGTCCCTCTTGTTTGCACCAACCCGATTTAGTCCCTTTAGTTTGTAATTGTTTCCCAAATCAGTCCTATATGTTAATTCAATGTTAAACTTAACAGATTAAGAATTTTTGAATTTCATTAAACACCCAAATAAGTCCCAAAACTCCTATTTTAGCCCCATATTTATTTTTAACCACAAAATCACCTCATATTATGGGCAAAAAACAAACTCATGTCCCAACTATTTTTTTCTCCCCCATTTTTGATTTTTTTAGCATCGAGATTCAATTTTTTTATGGGGACCGACCAAATGGAAAAACCAAAACAAGAACCAAGAAAACATCAGTATGTTTCTTCACTTCGTCCTCTATGCATATTTAACGCATATTTATCTCTTATCGATGGAAGTCTGCATTCAGGGTGTGACGCAGAAGATTGGAAAATCTGCAGGAGGAAAGCCAAATAAGAAAATGAAAAAGAAACCTCTATTCCCCGAACAACGAAAAACCAAGAAGTGGGAGATTAAGACGTACCTTGATTTTGCCTTAACCATTATCTTAATTTTGTCAATTATCATTTCATACCAGGAAGTGAAGAAACATACTGATGTTTTCTTGGTTCTTGTTTTGGTTTTTCCATTTGGTCGGTCCCCATAAAAAATTGAATCTCGATGCTAAAAAAATCGAAAATGGAGGAGAAAAAAATAGTTGGGACATGAGTTTGTTTTTTCCCTTTATTATGGGGTGATTTTGTGGTTAAAAATAAATATGGGGCTAAAATAGGAGTTTTGGGACTTATTTGGGTGTTTAATGAAGTTCGAAAATTCTTAATCTGTTAAGTTTAACATTGAATTAACATATAGGACTAATTTGGGAAACAATTACAAACTAAAGGGACTAAATCGGGTTGGTGCAAACAAGATGGACTAAATCAGGAATAAGAGAAAACAATGAGGACTATATCATGTATTATCCCTATAAAAATATATATAAATATTATATCATCTATACTATATATAATGTTTGATGATGTTAGTGATATGACCTAAAGTGAATTTATCATAATACCCTCACATGTATTATCAAATAACAAAGATATCCAATATTCTAAATGACGGCAAGACTCCTGTTAATTTGGATAACCACCATAATATCAAAAAATACATGGGAGAGTATTAAACTAAAAAAATCATTTGAAAAAATTTATTACATCCCGAAAGCCAAATTTAAAAATACATTTACAATTATAACATCATTTTACAAAAAAATATTGTAAACTTTATTACATCCTGAAAGCCAAATTAAAAAATTAATTTACAATTATCACATCAGTTTATAAAAAAATTATAGTATATGCATATAACGTATGCAAATGATGATTAGTTCATATAATGTATCAATTGGAATTGTGAGGTTCTAAATGTTAATTATTGAAATATGAAATAATAATTATCATATGAAACTCAAAGAGAGAGAGAGAGAGAGACTTAGCATAAAATAACTTTATAATAATTAGTTGTGCAAATGATATAGGTTGGGATATATTGGGATGTGGATTGGTCCTTAAATTTAGGAGTGATTTCTCATGCAAACGTGTCTTCAACCAATTTTTTTATGCAATCTCATGAGATAGTGCTCTATAGATTACAGTTATGTCTTAAATTAATCCAACATATATCCTAAATGTTGGGTCAAAAAACCATTAACATAGATTTATTCAATTGGATACTAATACTCCATGGGTAGCATAGAAGTGATCGTCTTCAACGCATGCCTTGTCGTATTTCAAAACCTTTACTCTCCACAAAGGCATTTCCATTTTAATACATTTCACTGTGTAAATAATGACCTTTTTATGTTTGCATGCGTAAAAAAAGTAAGGACTGTGTCTGAGGATAAATTTGGAGGGACATGATTAAAATTGTGTGGATATATATTTAGATGCCCAATAATGATTAAGTTAGGCGATGCGAGGCTATGACACCATACAAATTAATCGATAAAGATGGAGACCCGATAAGACTTGAGTAATAACGATAAAGCATGATAAAATTCATTTAAACATAGATGATGATTTAGACATTATTTGCAAATATTTTTAAAAAGTACTTATATGTTTTTCAGATTAAAAATATATATTTTTGGTGTTTGATTTCCTTGCTTCTGCTATTGATTTCTACAAAAAAAAACAAGTAACCGCCAGAAGCAGATAAATAAGTTATGAGATGCTTCTGGATGCTTTGAGTTGAGCGGTGATAAGTTTGTCATAAAGTTGAAGTTCAAACGGTTAATGCTTTTGTTTAAATACAACTTTTACCCAATTTAATCAAAAATAACATAAAAATACTTTGAACAAGACAATTGGTTCAAATATATATATATATAATGAAAATATTACAAATTATAAGATAATTGGTTCAATTTTTAATAATATGACTAATTACACACAATGAAAATTCAATTTTTTTACAACATCAAATTTTCATATACTCATAGTTTAAACAATTTGATATATCATTAGCTGGAGTAACTATTGCTTTTGATAGAAGGACGATTGAAACAGCTCTGCTATGTTAAAACTATAAGACATAATTTGGTACACGTGATAAAAGTGTGATAAATCATAATTTTTAACTACTCATCCCACACTTATCTAATCAAATCCATATTATCAAATGATGCCTTAAAATATTACTTCTATTTTTTGGGGGAAATATATGGTGTATGTAGTATACTTACTTTTAAACTGAAAAAAATATTTATAAGTACAGTATTCTTTTAACTCCAGAAAATTTGATAGTAATATTATTCCATTCCATGCCATTAATTCTAGATAAAATTATTATAAAAAATCAGATGAAATGATGGGAATTTCTTTATTTCATTATTTTAATGTGGCCTAAAAGCTTTTTGACATTTAAAAATACAGGTGATGAATGCGACCTTCAAAAGGTAATATTCGGTGCATTTAAAAGCTACTTATTCTCTTTGTCCTTCTTGTTTAGGCATTATTGTGCTTTTAATTGATTTTTCTAATTATAAATTTAAATATATACCATGAATATCGACAAAAAAACACTAAATTTAAAATAATTTGTTACGCACAGTGTGTATTAAGTTGCTATTATTAAATAAATAAGATTGTAAATGTATAACATTTCTACAATACAACATCGTATGTCTAATGCCCAAGTCCGCATTTTGGTCCACTTGAGTCAGCTCAAAGGTTAGCTTGGATGAATAAGCTTACATGTCGATGCTTCATGTGGTGCAGACCTCCCGAGCATAATCCACATGTCGGCCCATGAGGACCAAGACCAAGATGATAACCCTCTTCCTATAAATATCAGATTTGCTGGTCTTGTCGAGGGATCTATTCATATATTTCTTTTGTCTAAGATTATTCTCTTTTCCTTGCTTCATATATCTAACTTAAACGTAGAATGTACCTCATCAACTAGCCTCAAGTTCGCTCAAGCACGACTGTATAATGAGTTTATATAGCAAATACTTCGTACTCATTATCACTCTATTGAAATGGTTAACAAAAGTTGCTACAGTAGTTCGTTGTGCAGTCGCGTTTGTGTGAGCTTATGCATGTGGCATGACAAAATGCTATTATAACCGGTCACCAGCAGGAACACCGAGAGATAAGTGGTATGTGGGGGCAAAATGTTACGTACGTGGGCAACCATTTCTTGAGCATAAGGGGCAAAATGATACATGTGTGAGAGCCATCTTTTGAACATGCTCAGCAAAGTGCTACATTTATGAGAGTAACAATTTGAACCTGTAGGAGTCACCTTTAGATTCCCGACGCTGGTGGTTCGATGTATTAGACCGCGACGTCTACGTCGCGTTCTGAAGGAGGGGTGATTGTAGTAGCCTTCTCTTACATAAGTAAAAATTGAAAGTTTAAAACGATTTATGAAGGCTTACATAACTACTACAGTAACTTGAGTTGACCATTTTTGTAGAGCGGTGATAGATACAAACTAGTTGCCATAGAAGCTCATTATACAGTCGTGCTTGCGTGAATATGGGTCCTGGGCGTGACAAAGACTCACCACCCAAAGAAGCTTAGATCATGTGATGGAGGGGTGCTTATTGGCTTGACCCGGTCCGATCCAGACCGGAACTGGCCGGTTTCGGGTCCGTTAAGGACGGAATCGGTCCGATCGGTTTCGGTTTCGGTTCCGGTTCCAATCGGTTCCGGTCCGATTTATTTATTTATTTATTTATTGCGTATTTTTTTAAAAAAAAAATTCAAAATGTTTTATTTATTTATTATTTAATGTTGTAAATGTTTCCCCAATATTCATCACAAATTCAATATATTTATTCTTCATTTCATAATATAGATGCATACAAATAATTGTAAAGAGATGGCAATTAAAAAATCAAAATAAAAAAATATTGGTGTTTAGCACTCTTCATAATTGATAAATATTGTTTTTGCGTTCTCTTCTTCTTGCTCGTCATAATGGTTTACGAATTCGTCAACCGCCCCATCTCTTCTATTCTTACATTCTGCTTCAAACCAATCTTTAAGTAACGTGAGCATGCATAACGAATCAGCAGAGAGACTACTTCTGTATTCTCCAATAATTCGGCCACATGTTGAGAATGCAGATTCAGAAGCGATGCTTGAAACTTGTACCGCATACACGTCTCTAGCCATTTTGGCTAAGATGGAGAATTGTGCCGCATTTGACTTCCACTATTGTAACACGTCGAAGTTGTCTTCCGTTACAAATTGATAATTCAGATAAATTTACAACTCAGTCGACGTGCTAGTAGAATGTCCTTTTTCCTTAAGTTTTTTCCTGCCCAACAGCCTAAGCAAATTGATGCCCCCACCTTTAGTTTGAGCTTGTGGTTGTTCTTCAGCAGACCTTTGTTGCGATGATTCACTCGCCTGTTGATTATAATACAATTGAAACATATTTTGGAGAGATTGCATTGTAGACGTCTATTCGTCAACAACCTTCCCCAAAAATTTAGCATAATATTCAAAAAATATCTCAAATGAAGATAAAGATTGACTAGGATCTAACAACGTTGCGATGCTGCTGTAGTGCCTCCGGATGACTCCACTTGTTGTCTCTCTTGGGCTTGGGCAGCAGGAGGTTCGACAGGTTGTTCGGGTTGTTGCGGTTCGACATTCATAAAGGAACCACCAACATTGAGGTCAGCAAAAAAATCATAACTTTCATTTAATTCAGGTATTGGTACATGCAAATTCATTGCCGAAGATGAACTCAGTAATAGACGATCCGGGACGAGACCCCGACTACGACCAGCGCCGCTGCTAGATGAAAATGCCATTATTATATATAAATTGTAGATAACACAATTGAGAGAAAAATATGAGATTGAAGTATAGAATTGTGAGAAGAATGAATTGTGAGAAGAATGAATTGTGAGAAGAATGAATTGTGAGGAAAAGAATGAAAAAATGCACATATTTATAGATTTCAAAAAAAAAAAAAATTAAAATTAAAAAAATAAATAAACTGAACGTTGGCAACGGCTTTATAGCCGTTGCCAACGTTCAGCATGGCAACGACTTTATAGCCGTTGCCATGCTGAATAAAAAAAATATATATTTTTATTATTATTATTTTTTAAAATCTAATCGCTTCCGATTTCGGAATCGGTTCCAAATCGGTAGCACCGGAACCGGTGGTGCTACCAGTTTGGATTAAAGGAACCGCCCCGGACCGATTTGATACCGGTTCCGGGGCGGACCGAAACCGGTTAGTCCGGTTTCGGTTTCGGATCGGACTAACCGGTCTGGTTTCGGACCGGGTCTGGACCAACCCGGTCTGGATCGATTCGGTCCGATAAGCACCTCTAGATAGAGGTAACTCGTTTTTCTTTTATTTTATCAGCATAATCTGCATAACATCTTTTATTGATAAAATTTTAAGCGTTTGAAATAATCGGAGATGTGATGTCGATAGAATTTTAATGAACTTTCTAATGATCCAATTTTGTAGTTCATTTAAACTTATATGATTTATGAAAATACCGATGAAAATCATTTATTCACAACACCACATTTGTCACAAAAATTCTCACTAAATAACTCCAAGCCCCTCTAATAATTACAATATAGAGTACTCTTGGATTAAAAAACAATCAACCGAAAATATTTTTATATAGGAAAATATGATTTTTGAGCTTCTGTGCTACCTTTTCTTTTTGAATATAAGAATTATTTTTGTTTTTGTTTTTTGTTTTTTTTCTATTAGAAAGAAACGAAATAAATTTACGTGCTCAATGCGACTCGAACTCAAATCAAGTCTAAAAAAAAACATAAGCCTAAGCTCCTTTTTTGTTTTTACAAGAACGTTTAAAAACCAAAACTATACTTTTTTTTTTTTTAAATTGTAACTCAATCAAAGTTACCAAAACTAAATTATATATATATATATATACATATATATAGATATATATACATAGATATATATATACATATATATATATATATACATATATATATATATATGACCTTCAAACAACAAATCCCTCTCTCCAAAGTCCAAAGTAATTATGATTAACACGAAAGCAAGCTTTTTTAGATTTTCCTTCTCTTCTCTTTGTTTACTTGCTACGTTTGCTTAACATTTTCACTCTACGTTCGAGCTTCAAATTCCCAATTGCTTCATTCATCTCTATCGTGCCTTTTCCATTGAATTGTCCATTTTTCTGTAATTGATGTTCATGTTGGATGGACATTTTGAGTGAAAATTTCAATATTTATCGACTTTGTGATGATCTCAACATTTTTTACCGAACACCCCACAGAATCGATTCCACAAACCTTTAAGATCGCATCTTTATTTTCTCCACTCGTTCATGTTTCCGAGTTTGATGGGATTCAACAGCGTTGTTTTGTTTCAGGTGAAATTTTTTATTCCTCGTGTATGGTTTTCTGTATACTGATGAAGTCGATTGATCCCCTGGTTTTGGCTTGCATTAAATGAAGAGGGTTTCTTTCCTTTTTGAGTTTTTTGGGGTTGAGTTTAATTTGCTGCTGTGAAGACAAATGATTGCTTTATCGTGTTCTTACCTAGCTTGATGACGTCTGATTTTTGTGATCCTTTACTCATAATGCTCCTAATTTCAAAGTTTCTATGAAGAGGGAACATAAAATGTGATTTTTTTGTTCAACTGAATAAACGAGAGACCAATAAAGGGCTACTAGCATTAGAAAAAGGAAACACGAGAGGGTTGTTTGTCATGCCTTTCTTGTGACATTGATGTAATCAATTTTTTCTAAAATTTTTGCTTCCATTTTAATCTTGATATGTATTTCATTTCTTATTGTTGTAATGCAGAGTGCTAGAGAAATTTACCCAACTATTTATCTTTTGATCTTTAAAGACGCTTGGTAAGCACATTTACCACTCAATATTTATACAGTTTAACATTATCTAGTTACCACCCCTGACTTGCCGATTACTTTGTTAGTTGTGTATTTTTATTGATTTCACCACTTTATTCTTCACCCGTGTACTCAGTTATCATATTTTCTTGTGAATGTCGTGTGCATCATTTTAACCTTTATCAGGGTCGTAAAATTGGAAACCACTCCTCGATGTGTATTTGTACCATCGGAAATTATCATATTGCATTTTCAATGAGTTTTGGTGGTCAATCTCCTGAGTGGCACTTGTAGTGAATTGTGCTTTTGCTGGCAGATCAAGACATGGGATGCCTAGTATCAACTCCTAATGATACAGGTGGAAACAGGAGGAGGCCAGCAAATATTGGAGAGGTCTCTGTATTTGTTCCAGGTTTACGGATCCCTAAGACTGTTGATTTCTCTCAGTCATTAGGTGATCACATCTCTAAAAGATTAGTTGAACGCCTTTCTGCTCTGAGAACCAGAATAGTAGTTATGGCAGGGCAAGAAGCTCCGACAATTACAAGAACTAGACGGAAAAGTGCTACCCAACATGGTTGGTCGAGGAGATGGCCTAGATATTTTGTGGTATCTAAAATTGTCGGATATTGATGTTGGATCATCTGTTCCTTGCAGGAGGTTCGACTCTGGGTGATCTTCTTCATGCTCTGGAAGACTATTTACCAGTTATTTTGGGATTGGTTAAAAATGGTAAGCATATCCAACACCAATCGAGATGCCAAAACTTTCTATGAAAATCATACTTTTGAGAGACACTCCTTTGCGTTGTGCAGGGAGACCATTGCAATACAAAGTACAGTTTGTTTGGGTCAATCAAGAGGACGAGGCAGAGGTCCTTCTAAGATTTTACCTTCAAATGCATAATTATTTTCACCTGTTCTCTTGCGTTCAAACTTCAAAGCACTGTTAATACCATCATCATTATCAATATCTCCAGGAAACAGAAATGTTTAGTGCTTGGTATGAAATATTATCCGTTTTGCACTTGATGGCTGTGCTATCATTATCACAAGCCAATCTATTACTTCTTCCAAGAACATCCATTGATGGCTATCAGCCCAAGCTATCAGAAGGTAAACAAGCTAATTTAATATATTGAATTTTAGTACCTAATCCGTTGTCATTGTACATGTGATCTTTCTCACAATTTTGTCTGTATATCATCGTATTATTTTCCTATTTTCAGACACTCAATGAAACCAAATTATCACATTATTTGTCTGTTAGGTGAATCAATGTTAGTAGTTTTTATTGGCATATTTGATAAAGATCTGGAATATGCTCATTCCTCGACTGTGAGCATGCTAGTGAGTCATCAATAATAGTTGCTACGATCATAATCAAATTAGGTACAACTTTTTTTCTTACTGAGACATTCAGTTGTTAAATCAGATTTGAGTATGAATGAGATGTTGCAAAAATGAATAAGTGATTTCATACTCTAATTAAGTTGAAGTGTTTGGCCTAGAATTCATTTTCCAAGAATTTTGAGAGATCATTGTGGGCATGCTTGCAGTCAGGAATGATGTAAGATGTTTCAATAGAAATTAGATGAGATGGTTATCAACAATATTTATCCTTGAATTTAAACTCATCTGTTTCACTGAAAACATAATGAAAACTGATTTAGATATTATGCATCCAGCTGGAAGTTAATCGTATAATGGCTAACACACATGATAGAAAAAAATAAAAATTCTACCTTTTCACCTTGAACTTTTCAACTTGTTTAGGGATGTGCCGCATGTTCCCTTTTTGTTATTTTAGTAAATTTGGCACTTCTGGCTGGGCTTATTACATTTTTCAACAGAGAATCGGCGATCTTCTGTTGATGTTTTCTTGAAGGCTGCCGGTTACCTTGATTGTGCTGTCCAACATGTCCTTCCACAGTTACCCAATGAACTAAGGTAACTTGTTAAGGGCTGTGTATGATCAACTAGAAGAATCTTATGTGCAATTAATTCACTTTCTTCCCCCAATTAATGAATTTCTTTAGGAGAAATCTTCCTGTGGATCTTACTGAAGGAGTTCTACGAGCACTTTGCCTCCAAGCACTAGGGCAGGTATATTGGTTCATGTAATTTCCCGCCTTAGTCCTTATCATGTTGCGCACTGGTTGGACTTATTTAGCTATTGAAAATGCTGCAATTTTACATTTCTTAGTTTGTTAGTCGTGATACTGTTGCTGAGTTTTGGGCCATGAAGCTGCATGATTAATACAATTGCACGATCATGGTAAGGTGGCATTTGAGCTAATGAAACATCTAAGGTTTTTTTTCCAGTTTATAGAAATTTCAATGAAACATTTAAAATTGATATAATGTAACATTCTTCACATTTTCTTCATGAATGGATTGCAAAGGTAACGCTATGGCTTTACTGGGTTATTAAGCAAGTAATGTTTGCTAGATACAGTCATTTTATGTTTCTCATTCTTGTTAGCACTTGATATTTGCTTTACAGCCATCACTTATGCTGGTTGGGTTTTCTTCAAGAACTTTGCTGTAGATTTCATATATCCGCATCATTGAATGTTTTATTCTGTTGAGGTTCAATGAAGCTGATAAGACTTGTAATTTTGGGATGGTTTATCCTGTAGTTGTCCTAGAACTATTTGTTGATGCATGGTTAACTACCACTTGGCAATATGCTTCTAAATCTGGGTGCTTTGTTTTAGTTTGACCTTATAGCCTGGCTGAGACATGATTCTCGCAAGTTAGTTGTCATCGCTATATGTCTAATTTATTCATGCAATTTAATTAATTCCTTATGTTGCATAAGTTTTATCAAGTTATGTTTCTCTGGGCCCTTACTCCCTGGAATAGGGTGTTGATATTCAGCTTGGACTTGCAATCGACAGTACCAAGGCCACCCTAGCTGTGAAAAGAAGACTTGCTTGTGAGATGGTAAAATACTGGCAGCAGGTATTACTGGATTTTGTTCTCCTTTTTATCCACTGTAAAACGACCTAGTCAATTGTTTTTTCTATGATTTGGCTCGTTAGGGTCAACTGTACCAATATTACAACTTTGGGGCTTTTTTATTAATATATTGTGCCGTACCTCATTGGGCATTTTTTTTTTATATTTTTGGCGAGCAATTTCCTTAAGGATCTTCATTTTACCTTCTCGTCTAACTTTATTCTCCTCTTTTCCATCAGCCTCTTTTTTGCTAATTATTTATCTTGCATATTCTGGATAACTTTATGTTATCGAATTTTTGTTGTTTTATTATTGTCCTATTTATGCATAATGTTAATTTAAGTCAACATTTGTAAAGAATAACTAATTCAAGTTATTGTGGATCGGTGCGACATATGTATCATTATAATAAGCTAATTAGAGCACAAAGGGGGCTTTGAAACTCATCACTTCTGGTTTTTGCTAGTAGACATCCTCGATGTTTCGTTCATTTGGTTCCATCTTTGCACATTTAGGTTCATGGTTTAAAGAATAATAAATTCATTGCAGTAGTGGGGGGTTGAATCCAACTTTCACGGTTGCATTTTGTTTCTTCATACTCAAAACTTGAACTGAGTTTATCCGTGTTTTCCTTCATTAGCTTTCTGGGATTATAACTTTTTACAATTTTAGGAAGAATTAAGTTAGCGATATTGCAACTTTGTAGGCCCAAGATAACATCACGAACCTTCCACTGGCCAACGGTTGGGGAGAAAAACATTCTCTGTTCGTGAAGTGGAAACACATTGAAGCTAAGGTATTGTTTAATATCCCAAAATTGCTGCTAAACACTTTTTATTATCATGATGTTGCTCTGGAAAATATCTGGCCTATCGTTATCAGACTATCCGATTGTATATACTATAAGGTACCGTTTGGTTTGAAGGATGTGATAAGTAATGTAAAGATTAAAAAAGTATGAAATGATTGTAAAAATAATGTGTGATAAGTTATATGATGTTTGGTTTGAGGATAAGATTGTTGATAAAATTTATTATTTGGTATAATTACTAAAATGTCCTTAACATAATAATAATAATAATAATAATAATAACTATTATTATTCTTATTATATAATTAAAATAATAATAATTATTATTATATTATAAAATAGTACTAATAAAATAATCCTAATAATCCTAATCATAATATCTCTATAATTCTTCTTACGATATGAATAATAATTATTCTTATTATCTCCTTATCCTAAAATAATCCTCCTTCTTCTCTTACCCCCTCGTCCTAAAAATAACTCCTAATATCTCCTATCTAATATCTCTCTCTCTAGATTCTTCTCCCTATATTCCTCCTTCTTCTCTTCTTCTCTCTCCCTTCTCTCTCTCCGTCTCTCTTCTTCTTTTCTCCCTCTCCTCCTCTCTCCTCCTCTCTCTCTTCTCTTCTCTCTCTCTCCTCTCTCTCCTTCTTCTTCTTTTTCTCTCTCCTCTCTCCTCTCTCTCCTCCCCAAAAATCTCTGTCTATCTCTATCCTCCTCCCCCTCCCCTCCTCCTCCTCTCCTCCCCCTCTCTCTCCTCTCTCCTCCTTTCTTTTTATTCTCCCCTCCTCTCTCTCTCCCTCTCTGTCTCCTCCTCCTCCCCCTAATATAATCTCCTCTCTCTTATTTTTATTTTTCTTCTCTCTCGATTCCTCTTCTTCTTTTCTCTCTATCTCCTCCTCGTCTCTCTAACTCTCTCCCTCCTCCTCCCCCCTTTATCTCTCTCCTCCTCTCCTCTCTCTTCTCCTCCTCCTCTTTTCTGTCTCTCCTCCTCCTCTCCTCTCCTCCCCCTCCTCTCCTCTCTCTCTCTCTCCCTATCTCTCCTCCTCCTTTTTTTTCTTCTCCCCTCCTCTCTCTTCATATCTGTATCCTAATCCTAACCATAATATAATATATCTATATCTATTATATTTCTTTTTCTTATATGTCGATTAATATTATTATCTCTATATATAATAATAATAACAATAATAATATAAATTAAAATAATCCCAATACAATAAATAATAATAATGGTGTAGGAAATAAGTTGTACTTTTTGGAGGGAATTTCAAGTTTTGAAATAGTAAAAATTATGGGAAAAGGGTAAATATGTCTTTTTATTATAAAGTGGGATTAGAATGTGATAAAAATGGTGGGATAAAATTTTTTTATACAACAAAGTAAACATGGGATAAATAAGTAATCTAAAGATTAATAATCCCTATCACTTAATCCAAACGGAGCCTAAAGGAACTTGAAATGTTTTACAGTCACATACTTCCTCTGTTCACTGGCACCTTAACCTCTTGACACCGGACTTCTACTCAAATGTGAAATTTAACATGCCTCAAAGATCAATTAGGTGGAGATTCTGATTCTGATTATACTAACCAGTTGATTTATCATTTGGGATATAGCTTTCTGTATGAAATAATGTACGTTTGGGTTGCTGCATAAAAATGAAGTAGAATTGAAATAATGTGTTGTGACTGTTCCAAGTGATCAGCTGTTGCATTGAATAATATAAGAGTGAATTTTTCCTCAGAATTTTACAAAATTATCTCTTTTGAAGTTTTGGTGTCTATATGCTGTTAAAATAAGGTGCCCTTTATTATTATCATCCAATTTTCAGAACCTTTCATAATCTTTAACTTATGTTTTAACATAAGATTTTGATATTATCATAGGCTGCAGCATACTACTACCATGGTTTAATTCTTGACGAGGGGAATACAGAGAAGTCCCATGGGGTGGCCGTTGCTGCTCTGCAAGCAGCAGACGAGTATCTCAAAGAGAGCAAGAAGGCAGGTGAAGCTTTTAATGCATCAGTTCCTATCTCTAGGTAATCTTGGTACCCTTTTTATCATCTGATCACATTTATGAGGAATATATACAATTAAACCTCCTATTCATATCATACACGTGAGGATTCTGGTTTGCACTCCGTCCAGAGAGTTTACAATTCAAATTTCATGGAAATGTACTGCCACTCTCCCAACACTAGGATTTCGGAAAATTATGAAATTTATCATTGGTTCAAGGAACTTTTTTTCTTTATTCACTGGATATGAAAAGCTACTCCTCTCTCCATGCTTAAGTTATGAAGCTTTTGTCCAGTTCCCCACATCTCCTCTCTTTCAGCTTGATTTTCATTTGTGATAACAGCATGTCTTTGAATAGGCTTCACATATCCGCCTCCAGTTCTAGTAATCAGTCTCTGAGGTGCCTTTTAGTTATTTAAGGTTCAATTTCTTTTGAAACACTATATTTAGTTTTTTCAGTGTGCAATGAGATATACTGCGCATGTTAATTTACAAAGATTTATCCTTTTGAAAGAAAAAAAAAAGAACTGCAAAGATTTAAGCTTTTAATGCTTTATTTGTTGGGTGTTCTTAGCCTTCTTGTTTTCTACCTAAATTATGATCTTGAAATCAGATCCTATAGAATGATACACAACATCACACTGTTAAATGACATAGGTGGGACCTTCTTCCAATTTTTGGTGCAGGACCACACCACTTTGGGGAACCATGAAGTATCTGTCTGAAAAGATTCCCAAGGACACTTCTAGCAAGGTGCGAATCAACAAGGATCTATACTCTTATGAAAAGTAAGTATCAACGAACAAATCTAAGCATCTAATTATTTTCTTACACAGAAATTGTAATTATTTATTATCTTAGTAAGCAGAACTTAATGCTTAAGTTGGCTGATTCGCAAGTTTGATGCCTATATTCTGTAGTTCGGTTGAGTTGTTGGACTCTACTTAGGAGCTCGCAGCAGACATCTATTGTTTATGTCAATGTTCACTAATTAGTGTGAATATCTTTTAGACTGTTTGCCATTTAGTGATGTCACCTAAATATGAGTTCTTTGCCAGAGAATTGATACAGAATATGTTATTTACTAGCATTTTACAAAATTTGGGTGTAGAATAGTGGAGACAGCACCTACATTACCAGACTTTGCTTTGGCTCTGAAACCTGATGAGTACCAGCTTCCTCTTATGGACGCCTCTTGGAATGATGAAGAAGCTAAAGAGTCTACTAAAGTGTAAGCTATCCAATCCATGATCCAGTTCAAATTTTTTGGACACATCAAGTATCTGGCTGTCGAGGGCTCCAGAAGAGTAGTTAAAAAATTTGTCAAGAAATTTTTTGGGTTTGGACCCCATTCGTTCTTTTTTATTGTTGTTGATTGCATGTTGCTTCGACGCTCCATTCCCCGAAGGACATAGTTGTTCTTCAGCCGAGTATACCTTGTATGATTGAGATTTGTGTGGACTTAGACAAACGAATGTATTATATATACCCTCTTCATGGTAGGTTGTAACATAATATTGTGTATACTTTTCTCACAAGGTAAATTTTTAGAATTTTATGTAATGGTAGCATAAAGCATTTAGGAATTGCTACTTCACATTGTAAAAGCCAAAAATGCTTTGTTAAAACAACTGTTATTTTAGTTTTACAAATTTATGGGCGAACTCAAGAACTCGGCACAATCTAAGTCACGTAAAATGTGGGTGTGGGTGTGTGAGTATGCCAATTTAAAAAAAATTTGAGTGCCGATGTGTCACGCCCCGGGCCTGGGCCCGGGGTGTTGTCCCACATGGGTTGTGAATGAAAATTTAAAGTGGTTTATAAAGGCTTACAATGGACTATTATAGCAACTTGGGTTAACCATTTTCGTAGAGCGATGATGGATACGAAGTAGTTGCTATAGGAGCCTATTGTGCAGTCGCGCTTGCGCGGGCCTGGGCCCGGGGCGTGACACGATGTGCCTTATATATATATATATACATATCATATTTGACAAATTTACACCAATCTTATATTATTTACAGATTTATAATATAAAATTATTACAAAATTGACGTTTGCTGCTTTATCATTCTTAAAAGAAGTATTAAAGTTAGATCATATGTGTATGATCTAACGTTGGCTGCTTTACAAAAAGTTAAAATCAGTTGTAGACAATGCAATTCAAATATTTATTTGATTGCTCTCTTAATAGGGTTGCTTTATCATTCTTAAAAAAAAAACATTAAAATTAGATCATATGTGTATGATCTAACACTGGCTGCTTTACAAAAAATTAAAACCAGTTGGAGACAATGCAATTCAAATATTTTATTGATTGCTTTCATAGTAGAGACAAATATTGTAATCCGAACTATATGTTAGAGATAAAATTAAAAATGAAGTATTAATATTTATTTTATTTTAAGACATAAGATAATGAATTCGAAAAATAAAATCAAACATTACCCTCTGTGTTTCGAATTGTTTGGTAATAGTATGAATTTATTAACAATTTCTCATATTTTCGAATATTTATATTGTTACCTTATGGAATGCTAATACAAGCAATTAAATTGACTCAATAAAAAAAAAAGTTCTATCTATAAAACTCTTTTTATTAATTCCCATACAAAAAAAACTCATGATATCAAAATTATTATTATTTGCTCCCTAAAATGTTATAAAATCACATATTTTCATACTTTCTTTTATACAATATTTTAGTATTTTATATATTATTATGTCTTTAATGAAGTCATTACATAATAGTGTTTATTATGTATCCATCTAGAATTCTCATACCAAATCAGAGCAACGCGAAAACATAAAAATTCATCCGAGCTTTAAAAATTTGAGAATTAAGAAGGTTTAACAATAAATCGCGACCTTGTAAAACCTAAATCGAGATTTAGTAGATCTTGGTACGTGACTTATTAAAACACGGTACACGGCTTAGTAAAACTTGGTGCTTGACTTGGTAAAAGTTGATGCTCGTGCGAAACTTAGTAAAATTTATTACGTCTTAAAGCGTCGTACACACACTTAATACGAGAGATCACGACCGGAGCGTCAATGCGCGAATGTGGGTAGAAGGTAATGTGACTTAGGGGGCTCAACATGCATTTTTGTTATGATAACTTTTAAGTTCATAAATCTGAAAATGTGTGCATTTGTGTACCTGAGATTGTACAAATTCTAGACAAAAGCATCATCAACAACCGAAATGAAGGAAAAGAAACAAACATCTTCACACCAACACTTGGGAAATAATAAAAGGACGTCTCCAACTAAACTACATGGAGCTTAATCTAATCTAAATCTAAAGTCGCGAGGATATTTTCATTTTAAATCCCTTCTTTCTCCACCATTCATGCCATGCCGTTATCTTCTACAGCTCTCCTTTTTTCTTCCTCGCGTTCTGCACAAGAGAATCTAAATCAAGGACCAATATTGACATGCAACTTTAAAAGTAATATACATCAAGTACGTTGTAAGATGCTTGAGTAACCAGGTAAATCTATTAAGAGAATGTTACATCCTGGAAAGAAGCACCAGTAGAACTTCGATGTGATTCTACTCATTGAAATAAAGACAATAAGAAAGCCAGCTATCTCCATAAAAATTGCTTTAATATTTTCCCTTATATTTCGTTTAGAGGAGAAAGCCAAATTAACAGGGAAAACATAATGCTAGAAATAGATTTCATCACTTATTTTCTCAAACTTGTGGCCCTTATAGGGCTAACAGAAAGGGTTCTCATTAGCCCCCAAGCACTATAAATGAGCTTCATGCACGAGAACGAAGGGTATCCTGTTTTATTCACAAACTAAAAAGGCTCCAGTACTTAATTTCATTTCGTAGTAAACAAGAAACATCAACAGCAAAAATTTAGAACCTTCTGAAAGAAGAAATGAATAGATAGATCTACAAGTTATATAATAATCCCTAATGGGGTCGTCAAAGCATTTTCTTAAGAAATTTTTCAAGAAGCAGGGATCATATTTTGCTTGAAATATGTCTACCTTGACTCCAAGACACAAATGGAATGCAAGTACTAAATTGGCAAAATTAGCAATCTTTTTAGACAGTAATAAACTAATGTTCAATATAGGATTAACCATATATGTGGCTGAGGCATATTATGATCGGATGTCTTGGACAGATTTCTTTTCCAGACAAAGAAAACAAATGTCATGAATAGTTGTTGACATATTGAATTATGAGTTCTGAACTGCTTGCCTGGAGACCAAGATGAGAATAAATAATCCAAAGTTAAAGGTAACATTCAACATATTTTCCACAAAGGCAATTGCTTTGTAAGTAATAAAATATAACTTCAAGATGCTGGTATCGTCAAGGGTCCTTACAGTAATCCAATGTTTTCAGTAACTTGTCACTTTTTAACCACAAATATGTTGTTACAGCAATTCCGCAACTGCCCAGCGGCATTGGACATGGAGTAAAGTGCCAAATAATGGTTAGTTTCAGGCTGGAGACTACCGTTGTTGGTTATTTAGGATACAGTGAGCAAAACTAGTAAATGTTAGGATGCGTACATCAAGTAAATTACTGTCAAGGGAAAAGGATAAAATACCCATGAGTATAAGCATTGCCTTCTGAGTGCGTCTTTCGAGCTTGTCCAGTCTCTTCTGCACATCTCTTCTCAGGTCCCAATTTGGTTTCTTGGGTGCAATATTTAAAAATGGATCCTGAAATTTGTTCAAAACACATCGAATCACATAAGTAATGCAGGGGAGGGTGAGAGGGGGGGTGGGGGGTAGGACGAGATAATAGAACTTGATAAAAGACCTCTGCTTTTTCCTCTGGAGGAGGTGCTGCCAGAATTGGGTCTTCAAATTTAGGCAGCACAGGCGGGATGAGTTTGCCTTCTTGAAGCTGCTTGTCATGAGGAAGGTAGTTACGAAATTTCATATTGACATTGCTGCAAGAAATAAACACCAGTTAACATAAAAAGTAAATCCGTAAGCACACCACATCGAAAAATCAAACAATTCCATGATCAGCACAAGTATTCAACCAATAATGAAAATGTGGAACTGGAGACGAAATTAAATTAATCTTTTGCTGTAATCGAATAATGCCCGAAGTAGTGACCCATAAACTCTAATCGGTCAACCTATAGGAAGGAAAAAACTTCAAATTCATACAAATTAACACCCAGGCTCGTTTTGCCAAGGAAAAACCAAAAGAAGGGGGAAAATACGGAAATTTACTCCTCTCCAGCATCTTCTTCTAATCCTTCTTCCTCGGATTGATCTTGAAGTTGATTTTCATGAGTATCCTCATCGTCTCGATCTCTATCTGTACTAACATGTTGATGTTTGACAGCAGTAGCATCATCATCGGGAGTATTGAGTAGTTCCTGAGCGGCTTTAAGCGCTCTGAGCCTCTCTCGCCGCGCGGCTGCCGCCGCCTCGATCGATTCCTCTTCTCCACCTGCCATTCAGTTGCTACGACTGGAAATTTTGCAGACTGAAATCAAATACCGCCGACGGAGAGAAGCAACAGGGAAGATGGGTATCACTTGACTGGCCCATTATGGTTCATTTGTCTGGCCCAATGTATATGGGCTAGTCCAATTGTCCAATCATGCTTACATTGCTGGACCAAAATAATAACACGAGCCCATTTTCTAATACATTTGCTCGGGTATAAACGAATCAATAAGCCTTAGTTCTTTCTAAAAAAAAATAAAAAATAAAAATAAATAAGGCTTAATTTTCCGAACTCACTCGAAAAATATCTGATTCATATTTAAATTATCAAAATTTTCAGTATTTTTCCGAGCCACATTTAAATTATTAACAGCTCGCAAGTTTCAATTATTAATATAATATAATTATATATTAAATAAATATATTTTAAGTTTATGAATAATGGTTCGAATGATTATAAGTAAAAGTTTAGAGCAAGTCTCAAACATTTTTGAATTTTGAACTCGAGCTCTAATTCGATTTCGAGCGGTTACATAAAATCAATAAAGTGCGATTAACCTCTGGATTCGAAATCGCTGCTTATATACCCTAAGTCACATAATCCTCCTACCCCACTCCATGCACTGACGTTCTGGCCGCGAACTGGCGAACTCGGTGCGCGTGTGGTGCATTAAGGCGACTTAAGAATTTCTAGTTCGCGCTTTAAGAATTTCTAGTTCGCGCACTAACATTTTATAATTCGCGCACTAAGATTTCCTAATTCGCGCATTAAGATTACTAAGTCGCGCACTAAGTTACTAAGTCTTGTTAATCCTCCTTATTTCTCCGATTTTTCTTTTTTTTTTGTAGTAATAAAAAAAATTCTTGGATTTTGGGTTTAGATGAATTTTTATGGTTTCTAGGTATTTCGGGTTGGTAAGAAAATTATATTATATGATAAATAGATAGATAATGAATTATGAAAAGACATAATAATATATGAAAGATTAAAATATGTGATAAAAGAAAGTATGATAAATCTGTGATTTTGTAACATTTTTGCGGAGTAAATATTAATAAATTTGATATCTTAGTTTTTTGCATGAAAATTAATAGAATGAACTTTATAAATAAAACTTTTATTTTTATTGAGTTAATTTAAATGTTTATATTAGTCATTTCATAAAGTAATAATATAAGTCTCCGGAAATAATATGAGTCATTTTTAATAAATTCATACTATTACCAAACATGTTGAAATAAATATGAACAATTTGGTTTCATTTTTCAAATTTTATTTTATATTTTAAAATAAAACAAAACTTTAATACTTCATTTCTATTTCTACAATATATTTTTCGGAGAATTCTTACTAGACGAACGATAAAATACAAGATTCAAATTACTTTGTATAACTGGCTATAACATTTTTGGAAAGCTGCAAATGTTAGATTCTTCAATAAAATCTAATTTTAATGTTTTTTTAAGAATGATAAAGCTGCAAACACCAAAGTTGTTAAGAACTTCATATTGTAAATTTGTAAATAATACAATAATGATGTGAGTTTGTTAAATATGATGTATATTATGTATGTTTAACTTCATTTCATCAGTGTGTATGTATATATATATATATATATATATATATATTTATTAATTTTTAATAAGCGCATTAAGGCGCACCCGCACTCAATTTTTTTGCAAATTGGCGCACTCACGCATCCGCATTCGCATCCGTATCCGCTCCCGCATCAGACTTATGTGACTTAGTATATACCTCGATATTGATCAGAATTCACGATAACCTTCTTTAGTCACAATAATAGGGGGAAGGGTATGATTTCTTTCGCATCTAAATCCGAAATCCCAAACAATTAGATTAGGTGTAAGGGGCACAAAGGTTTAAGGTCACTTGTTCAAATTGATCTGAGTAAAACAAATAATATTTAGCTGTGAAGCTCGACCCAGAATTTTTTTCACACTTTCGAGTCTTTTCTTAATACTCGACTCAATTCGATTAGCTTGGCTCCTAATTCTTCCCCAGCCCGCTTGAGCTCTCGGCCGGAGAAGATGGAGGAGCCGGAAACTGCCGCCTCTGCGGTGGAGGATGCTAAGAGAAGGTGCGTTGCACTCAGGGATCGGATACTTGGCGCCACAATTAGACCCAAAGACACGCTCCTTCGACTAATCGACTCTGAGCTCTCCTTTCTCCACCGCATCTCCTCCTCCAGTCCCTTTCCTTCTCCTCGCAGGTTCTCATTGTTTTTGTCTTTTTTTTTTTTCCCGTTTGTTATCAATTATACATGTTTAATTAGTTAAAGAAACTTTATCTTGAGTATATGTTTAGATCTTAGCAACTTCTTCACGTTGCAGTTTCAATATTGGGCACTTAGAGGCCGTGCTTCACGTTCTTCAGCTACCATCTATAACTGGGGTATCTCGCGTTTGCAAGTCCATTCCTTTATTCCCTTCCCACAGCATTTACGTTGATATAGTTTGTTCTCTAAATGGGAATCCGGTGTGGTTCGTTGTATCTGATAGAAACCCTCGATATATTTCATGGGAGGGCGGACATTCTAATAAAGACAAGGGATTGAAGTTTAAAATAAAACAAGTTGTTGATGCAGCTAGCCAAGCGCCTGTAACGCTAAGGCCGTCTTCCGTTGTGCTTTTCTTCTCAAATGGGATTGATGAGAATATTTATCAGATGATTCACAGAGAATATGAAAGCATTGATTTGGAAATGGACCCATTTTCCTATGAAGAGCTTGAACTGGAGCATGGATGGACAAATGTGGTCTTTGGGAGATCATTCACACGTGCTCGTGTTGTTGAAATAAAGGTTGACCAAAACAGTTGTGAGATAAACGAGAAAAATCTGTTGAATTCTTCAAGGATGGATAAACTTGTCTCATGCACCAAGATTGACGAATGCTCTGATTTGAATCTAGGGAAGTCTTTCAAAACTCTAATATCTGGGATGAAGTGTTGGTGCTGCTCTTTGGACGACACAGTACCTGAGGTTGGATTAGCAAAGGTTTCTTTGGGCGATGCAGATACCAAGCTGGTTAATTTTGACACAACTGCAATGATTGCGATTGTTTCAGGGATCAGTAATGGAGGAACAGAGAGGCTTTTGGCTACATCAGAGAGTGAGTTGATAGGTCGTTTTAAAGGAAACTATGAGTTTGTGATTGCCCAGGTAACATTCTGAGGCTAAATATTTGTTCATGATTATGAAGCTCATCTCTCATCTTCATTTGTGACATTTTAGTAATTTCTCCTCCTTAAACAAAAACATCATGTTTATCCGAAAAAGACTGTTTTATGGAATATTTATGGGCAATATTTATCAACCTTCAAAAAGCTTTTCTTCAGGATAATTCGGTCACGGTTGTGCGCTAAATATTACCATCTTATGCTCCATAGTTCCACCATGATCATGCTTTTAATCAAAGCTAAGCAAATCAATCACGGTTTTCATCTTAACTGTCTGAAACATCATGAAAATACTTTGCCTTGACTAGATTTGTTGGTTTTAGGTGATGCATGGCTTGTTTATCGAATTCATTTGCCAACCAAGCATGCTCGGCATGTTTGTTTCCTGGAAATCAATGTAAAGTTTCCCCATATTTCATGGGTCTCTTTCTAATTGGGGAAGTAAGGGCAGTACCAGTCCTAATCAGGTCAATTTGAAACTAGGATTGTGTTTCTTAATTTCCAGTTAATGGTGTTAAGTTATGAGATCAAGCAGCTAAAAAGTGTAAGTTTTTTATATCGCTCGATTTTCTGTTTCCTTTGTGATTTTTAATGTTGTATCTTGGATGTTGGTCACCTGATAATACACAAGCATATTTGGGCTATCCAATCTCGTTTAATTTATTGGTACTTTAGGAATCTCCATAATATTCCATCCATGCAACAAAATCTTGTTAAATAAGGAAGTCAGCGTTGAGGAATTGTGTTTTCCTCTGAAGTCTGAACAAATCATTGCAACTTTCAGTTCCATAATTCACTTTGCCTATGCATTGTAACTAAAAGATGCAAGACAACATCTAAAGGATGTATTGATACCCTAATATTGCTGTTAAATAATCACTCTCCGCCTCCATTTTCTGAGTACTTACCTTTCATCTCATGCCAGGTCAATTCTGAAATTCAAAGCCCAATCCACTGTAACCTGTCTGCTGTAATATCAGGAAAAAGAGGAATTATATGTGAAAGTGTTTATTCAGAGTTCCAGGAGCTTATTTCAATGTATGGCGGACCTAATGAAAAATTAAGGGCCAAATGCTTTCTGAAGTTGCTCAAGTGAGTTTTCAGCACCATAACTGTGTTTGTTTGTTTTTTTTTCCCCATAAAAATTTGTTGCATGACAAACAATTCAAATTGCCCAGGGTAGTGCGCGATTGTCCATCAACACGTCTGTCTAGCCTTAAAACAACTAGAAAACTGGCTTTGAAAAACAAGGTGGCCTTTGGCACCGGTGATTATTGGTATGCTCTTACTTTAACGGCAAACATGGCTTTTGTCAGAGCTGTTTTGCAGACAGGAATGTCTTTATATGTTATGGAGCATAGCCCACGGGCACTAATTGGTGACTAGCATGTACTGATTGCCTGAATGAATGATTCTACTCAACCAAAAGAAAAGGAATTCCATCCTATTTTGCGTTCTTGGCTGGTAGGTTAGGAATTATTTTCTGGTGTTGAAGATATTTATCTTCTTCTTGATTCTTGCTTTAGTGAATGTGATATTCACCTTTTGAATTGGATGTAGGGGTATAAAAGAATCGAATCGAATCGAATCGAGCCGAACTTTTAAGAAAATTTTAGAGTTCAAGCTCGAATTCGAATAGAATATCATATTCGAAGCTCGATTCGAATAGACAAAAAAGCCTCGAATTCGATCTATTCGAAATTTTCGAGCTTGAATTCGAGTTTTTTTACCACTACTAGATTTTGATTTGAAAATGAAAGTCAATTCTGGCTCGAAAATATCGATCCAAAATATAGATGCATCACCGCATCGGCCACTGCCATTTCTCTTCACCTCGGTAACCACCATCTTTCTCAGTGAATCCTAAACCCGATAACCCAAAAGATCATCGAAATTAGCAAAAGCCCATATGCCAAAAAACATAAAAAACTACTAGTAAATGTGATAATCTTCCGGAAAATATTTGCGAGATGGATATTGGGTCTCATACTCTGATTCCAAAATTGTACAGATCTAAGCAAGTATGATTTTTTGGAATTCTTCTCATTAACATTCGTCCCATCTATGGAAACCACTTTCAGAACCTGCAACGATTCCCCCATTCTTTCAGCAGCGACGTGGAAGATGAGCGGCAGCGGCAGCGTGGGGTGAAGATGAGAGAAAAATTAGGTTAGGGTTTTGTTTTGAAAAATTAGGTTAAGGTTCGCGAATAGTTCTTGAACAATCGAACAACATAATTTGAGTTCGAGTTCGGCTCAAATTCGAAAATTTCGAATACGAATCAATTTTTTGTCGAGCCGGCTAGATTGATTTACACCCTAATTGGATGTTTAGGTTAAAGCAGCATTTAGGGAAGTATACTGGTTATTGGTTGCCACATGGTACACATAGTTGGAGAACATTTATATACCTTTTTATGACCTTGCTACCTTCACAACTAGCATAAGTGTGTGTGATTTATTAATTTCCTTTCTATGGGTAAGAGGGAAAGTTTTAGCAGCTGTTTGGTTGGATTTCCACCTACTTTCAATTCGAATTTTGCAAAAAGTTTTGTGCTAGTTTTGAAAAAAATGAAATAATGTTTAGATTTTTTGTGATGAGTAGCACCATCTTATGTACTTTTCTCATGTCGTTGTATAATGGTTGGGTCCATGCCGAATACACTTGTCAAGCAAAGATGAAATTTTTTAATAAAAATAAAAAAGGTGCTTTGATTGATTTTTTATTAGAAGGAACGAAAATATTTTCTATAAATTTTGAGTCTGAACATGTGTTGGGTAGTGGAGATGGAGTGCATTATGTGAGTGATTGTTTTCTTTTACTTAGAAAAGCCCCCTTGCCTTTCACCTTCTCCTATAGTATTTCTGCCTTCACCTTTTGTTTATGAATGCTAATATGAAGAAGCCTTGCTGTCGAAGAACTTTCTTGACGAAACAAACACCGTTAGAACAAAGTGCTACTATGAAATGTGATAAATTATTTACGTTTTATATACCATAAGAAAGAATAAGCCCTAGCTATACCAAGATAATTATGGATTGGGATGGTTGGGGTGGGGCAGGGGGTAGTGGGGGAGGGAGATAAGACTATCTAGGAGGATGAGAGTTGTTATTGTCCAACACAAGCATTTGCACCAACAATTTGCCCTTTTCTTCACCGGAACATTACGTCCCAATGGATACACCTTTAACGGTGTAAACGGATCTTGAGGAGGACGTGCAGGCGGTACCACGACTGGATGAATTCTTTGATGGTCTGCCATTCATGTATGCGCCACTAATATCAATATTTTGAATGATGATACCAGGTCTGCTCACGAATCTTTTACTTATTCAAATTGTTCAATGTAATAAATATTGGTTGAATGGAGACAATTGGTATTGATTGTAGTGCGTGTCATGTATTGCAGTTGGAAGAGTGCTATTTATGTTCCTAAAGTTGTTCACCTTTCTTGACATCTAGTAGAGCGAACTGCTACGTCAAAACCTTGCTTGTAAGGTTGCCATGGAATTTGGGTACTCATCAATACTGAATTCCTCGGAAACCAAACACACATTGTGGATATGCAATCATAATTTGGAGCTAGTGTCTGTGTGTTTGTTAACCTAGAACAACATTATTTTCAAATTATTTATAATATATATTTCCAACTCAATTTCACTTTCTTGAAATAATAGTTTTTTGAAATCAAACTATCTTTTTTCTCAACAAGAAAAGGTTGTATTAGCTCACACTGAGGATTCCAAAGATACAAAGTCCTTCAAAAGCAACGGGCACGATTCTAAAGAATCTGGAATCGGTCCTACAGTAACAGCTCTAGAGGCCAAAATATGTGCAATAGTGTTGGCTGTGCGTCGACAGTGAGATAGAAAAACCCCGAGTCATTGTTGCAAAAGTTTCGAGTAGACGAGATGATAGGGGCCTCCAGATGACAAGGAGATCAACATCTGACTCTACAATCCCTTGAGTCCAATGGTTATGCCTTGCAATCAGGATACCTTCATGGACCGAAAGTAATTCAACTAAGTGGGCTGAAAATAACCCAGAAATCCTTGTTGCAGACACTAATAGGACCATACCCTGGGCCTCCCTAGTGACGACACCGATTCCGATGAAGTCTACATATGGTGAAATTGCATCATCTACATTGACGTTAATGGTTCCAGACGGGGGTGGTACCCAAACTCGAATTGCAAATAGTGTCTGAATCAGTGGAAGTATGAGAGGGAAAACATCCCAATGAGTTGAGACCCCTCAAACAATGATGCGCGGGCAACTATATTAAGCATTGGATCGAACCGTCCATTGAAAACAAAATTGTTCCTATCATACCATAAACTCCACGAGAGAATAACAAAATTTTGTAATTCCAGAAGTGAACTACATTGAATCACGCAACACCACAGATCAGAAAGAGAAGCCCCTTGAATTTCTGAAGAATTGTCCACAATGCAGATGTTTGCCAGACGATTTGTGCTCTTTGCAGTGCCAGAGTGCATGGAAGGCATTTTCAGGAAATTCATGAAACCTTGGGCAGAGATGTCCATTCGAATGCCACGTTTATAGCCAAATTGGAGCATGTTGGTAAAGCTTCATGAAACGCCCTCCAACAATGATTTTTGATCTTGCTGGGTGTCCGCAAATTCCAAAGCCGATTGTATATGATGGAAGAGGAAGAGCCTGAAGCGCTCCTGCTCAAGTTTCTCGAAGCAATTAAATAGCCAGATTTAACATTGTATTCCCCAGAAGGTGTAAAGTGCCAAAGCAACTTGTCATGTCCTGAGAAAAATTTAATCGGAATGCAACGTATAGCTCTAAAAAATAAATCAATGAATCGTGTTAGGCTATAGTTCAAAATGCTGTACTTTATAGTTTTAGAAAGCCAACTTATTATTATACTTAAAAGACTTGTAAATTCTGAAATGATATAATATCTATTTATAAATATCAATGAAAACTATAACCAAACATATTTTACATTTTCAAATCCAAACTTGAAAAAAAAAATTTCTTAAAAATATTTTCTATGAATAGAGTTGAAAAGTGAAAACATAACGAAGTATTACAAATTATTTAGTAACTTTTAGAGCTCCAACTTATTTCTCATTGTATTAACTACACTTGCAACTCAGTTTGTCTCAACATATGGTGATTATACAAGATGTACAAAAGAAAGTCCAAAATAAGCCTGCCTAAAGGGTGGGAGTGGCCTTACACGAAGATTTATTATGTCCAGGCTCCTTGCACCTCGAACAAGTGACCGTTCGTTTATCAGGATCCACTATTTTATCCTGCTACTCCTTCTGTTGGTTCAGGACAGGAGGAAGCACCTGCACCAAACTTGAATCACCCTCTTTTTCTACGATTTGTGTACCAATGCCAGGAATAGGATTAATGGCTTCTAGATATGTCATCCTGTAGCTCTCAACGGTGAAGGGTCTAGATATGTCATCCCCGCATAGTTGAAAACAGCAATAGCGCGGCGACAAGGCAGCCCCCTTTGTGTCCATTCTAAGCATGTACATTCCCATTTCGCAATATTGACGACATGGTAGAATCATCATGAACCTCGAATAGTATATTGGAGGAGATAAACACTCTCAGACCATGAGCTCTTAAGGGTGCTTCTTGTATCCTTCCCTCTTTGGATGGTGTTAGTCTCGTTGCCCATGTACTGATGTACTCGACTCTTTTTGACGAGTATTTATCAATTTAACCATCAAGTCCAATTGTCCATCAGTGCTCCTATCTTTTGCATGCATTATTGTTGATTCTCTTACTTCACCGACCAACTTAGTGTATGGTTCCGCCACATTGTGAATAATATGGTTGTACGCTTCTCCTTTAAACGACAAACTAGTAAAATGCTCTGGCTCACTCTGAATAATACAGTCATAAGCGTTCAAAGAAATCTGTCTGATTTCCTCAGTGAACTTTTTGGAACAGCTGAGTCGAAGTGAATGTGCTGCAGCCAAAAAATTTTCCAGGTAAAACACCTCTTCCTTGTCCATGAAATGGACCCCTCAAGTTCCTCTTATGAGATGATACATGGAGTAACCATGGTGGGTAGACTCATATATGATATACCGCTTGTACCAACTTATTTAGTCCCTTTTCCCTCTCTGAGACGAAAGTTTGGGGTAGGGACGTCGATAGTGCAGATTTCAGTTGCTCTAGAAACCAATGCCAGTTGTCATCGTTTTCGCTGTCATCAATTATGGCAAATGTAACTAGAAAGAATCCATCAACTGCAGTAGCTGTCAAACAAACTTTCTTGGTACTTGGATGTCCAAGATGCGGAATTGAGAAAAAGAATGGGACGGCAAAAATTCAGGAAGCTCCGTGTACAGGAATGACAAAGAAACAAAAAGGCGAAGTAGTTGTTTATCATCACTAGTCACCATCTTGACAAAACTACCAGGATTTGTCTCCACCTTTTCGCAGAATCAAGGGTGATTATATGACTCTCTATATGAACCTTGAAGTTCCATCCCGCGCCTTACATGTGTATACTTTAGTTTGATCCCGAAAGTCCTGAGAAATGCTTTAGCAATATCATATGGTTTGTCATGTGGGGAATCTCTTAACTACCCAACCTAACCGAATTAATATCATATGGTTTTTCCGGTCGATCGATAACTGAATTAATCGATTGCTCACCTTACCTATAATTTAAAATTATTTTATCACAAATTATTGAAACTAATCGTCCTAGAGAGTAAACTTTATGGCACAGACAAATGAAAGTGTACAAGTTCAAATATTAAGCAAATAATGATAATTCAAACAGGCAATACTGATAACTGATAATCATCATATTCTATCTGTATATGCTGTGGTACCATTTCTTCTGCTTCGACACCACTCCTCCTAATTTCTTCTTCACTTAGTCCAGCGGCTTCAACCGTTCTGTCAATCCATTCTTTTAAAGGCTCTTCGTTTAAAGCGAGCCTCAGAAGCCCCGCAAATATCCCTCCCACGACACCTACGAGCTCCTATCACATCAACAACATAAAAAAATATCTAGTACAGACGACGTATTAACATTCTAGTGTGGGTGACTGAAAAAACGTTCTTCACAGGGTTATAAAGAGATCAAACTTGCAAGCCAAATGGAATGTAATTTAAAGGATAAACGGCTTGGTTCAAGCATGCCTCCCAAGTCGAAGCTAGAATATGCTAGACCAAAGTACATAATTCAGAACTTGCACATCAACAAAAAACTTGATTTACACTTTCAGTACTTGAAAAAATGATTGCCGCATGCAAGAAACTTCATTCCATCTGTACAGTTATAGCTGCAAATTCGTACCTGATCAAATAAGCTCCGAGGACGGTAAGTGCAAGGACTTTTAGATCTGCATCAAGAGTATATACATCTTAGAGACAGCCAAGGTTTCTAGATGAAAAACATCTGGAAAGCAAGCAATCCTTTTAAGATACTGACTTAGTAGAATGATCGTGCACTACATTCTCTGGTTTTCTGATAAATGTGACAAGATTTAGGAAATAGTAAATCTGCAGATTCCTACTGGGAGAAATGAAGGCTCCAAGAACATAGAGTACGAGGACTTTCTGCTCTACATGTGTTTGATATCTAGGATATAACACAAACATATGTTGCATAAGCAATCGTGTTTTAAGATGCTGGCTAAGCCCGTTGACCAACTGATATATTTTGTTTGATTTAGGGTTCATTCAACTCTATTGAACTAACTCCAGATGGATTTTTGTCGTCTGCCTTTTGCATCCTCAATCTTGTGTTTGAAACATTTCCCCAATCTCCAGAAGCAACATATATGTTTGACGACATAGACAAATTTACTGTGTCAGTTGGCTCTAGTTTTATCAACTCATTGATTACCTTCTCAGCAAAGAATGCATCTTTGTGCATTTCGCAAGCGCCTAAGAGAGAACCCCAAATAATAACATTTGGTTCAAATGGCATATCATGCACAAGCCGAAAAGCTTCACTTAGACGTCCACTACGACCTAAAAGGTCAATGACGCAACCATAATGCTTAATCTCGGGAACAATCCTATAATCTTTTTCCATGCCATAAAAATAACAAATACCCTCCTTGACCATACCAGCGTGACTACAAGCAGATAAGACACCGACAAATGTTACTTCATCCGGTGCACATCCCTCTTGTGTCATCCTAGCAAAAAGCTGAAGAGCCTTTCTTCCATATCCATGCATTGCCAGTCCATGGATCATGGCGTTCCAGGATACTAAATCTTTTCTTTCCATTGCATTAAGAACCCTCCATGCCTTGTTCAATCTGCCACACTTTCCATACATGTCAATCAGGGCATTACTCACCAGGATACTGCACTTACGCCTACTCTTTATTATAGACTGATGAACCCTCTTCCCTAAAACTATTGATCCAGATTCTGCACTTGCAGATAAAATACTAACAAAAGTTCCATCATCCAGATTGAATCCTGCCCCCTCCATTTTATCATACAACTGTATTGCCTCCTTCATAAGCCCCATTTCAGCATATCCAGATATAATTATTGTCCATGGAACCAAATTTTTTTCTGGCATTTTATCAAACAATACCCTAGCCATTTCGATGTCACCCAGTTTTGCATAACCTGACATAACGGTAGACCATGAGACTACATCCCTCGATGGCATTCTCTCAAACAGCGCAAATGCCTCACTCATCTTTCCAGCCTTCACATAGCCATCCAATATTGTGTTCCAACTCACCTTATCTCTCTGTGGCATTTCATCAAACATGTTCCTAGCTTCACTCAACCTATCTGACCTAACAAGCCCATTAATCATTGAATTATATGTAACAACATCTTTCTCATCCATTGCATCGAACACATCCTTGGCGGCTTTAATACCTACTATCCCACACTTCGAGTATGCATCAATCAACGAATTACATACAAACAAATCCAAATAAAGATTGAATTTTTCCACATGGGCGTGAATCATTCTCACGCATTCAAACCCTGAACATGCGTTCAGAAGGAAAAGATAAGTCATGTTATCTGGGGATATTCCAGATCTCAGCATTTCACAGAAAACATCAAAAGCTTTCAATGGATCGGAATTTCGAACATGAGCTTTGATTAATGTGTTATACAAATGAGCATCTGGGCAAGGAACTTGATTGAATACATTGATGGCCGCCGCCGTTTGGCAGCAAATCGATAAGGCTGAGATGAGTTTCGGTGCCACAAAGGGATCTACATGAAGATTATATTTGTAAATGAGAGTATGGAGTTGTTTTAGTTTGTTGAAGTTTGTGCATTTGTGGAGGTCTGCGAGTTTTTGCTCGAAAAACCTCCGTTTGGAGAAAAATTCCGGCGCTTGAACTGCAGCAGGCATCTGCATTTTATAGCGTTCAGTGAGCAAACTTGCACAAAGAATGGAAATAGACACAGAAAAACGCAGCAGGGGATTGGGTTTCTGAGAACACAACTCCATTAAGTTATTTAATGATCATTCTCACAATATTTTTCAAATCACATAACTCGGTCTTTTTTCTTATTACCTATCGTTCATTGCATTTTGCCTTACTATGTAACAGAAAAATACAACTAACATATTATGTTTGAAGTCTTTTGAAAAGAGGCAAGATTCGATTGGTTTCTATTTGCAATTTGTTTTACCAATATCAGAGTGCTCTCTCAAAACTTAAGCCCCACAACTGCAACCCTACTAGTGTCAACCTGAGATATGAAGCTCAAATCTAAATTAACACTGCCCAGTGACTAGCTATTCGGGTAATCTACTGAAAGGTGAAATCATTGGCATAATATAGGACTAAAATATTCCTTTAAATATAGTAGGAAACAAATCTGACCACCTAATTATATAAATTAAACTCATATATACGCTTCAAATTCAATTAATAAGTTAATGAGTGGATCTAGAGCAATACAGAACATCTGAACTTGTAACAAGCCTGAAACTGTTTTACAAGTCAAACCATATTAAAGAAAAAGAATTCAGAGAAGCAAAAAAAAAAGAAGGAAAGAAAGAAAGAAAGAAAAAGAATATGATGTAACTGATACCAAATTATGAGTGGCCATAAAAATTGATATGAAAGATAAGAATAACGTTTACCTTGAGTGCTTCATTGAGAATGGGAGGTTGAATGGTACTGGTATTGACGAAACACGTCATAACACTAAACCCAAGACACCTAGCCAAGGAAGTACTCCTCGAATATTGCTGAATGGAGGTGCAAATCAAATGTTTTCCAGGTACAAAAACCTGGGAATTGCACCGGCAGATATAAACATTGACATAGCAGCATTTTGCAACAACTAAAATGGAGTAGATTACAAACAAAAAAGGGTAGGTAAGGGGTATCGGTCATACTTATGCTGCAAAAAGGGGGAGGAAAAGTAAGGTGAATTAGACTCATGGGGGAAGAGCATACAGATGGCGCCATAAGCAAAGCCATTCCCTTCCCTATTCTGCTAGCAACATCATACACTATCAGTTAGCCTCTAATTTTTGTTTTTTTATTTTTATTTTTATAATAATACAATAATGTTACAATGACGGGTTGTTTATTGTGATGTTACAATGATGTTAAGCTAAACTGGAGCCTGTTTTCCGGGCAGCCAAACTAAGCAAATCATTAGTACCTCAACAAATATTTCACAGGATATTTATAGCTAAAGTGGAGCCTGTTTTCCGGGCAGCCAAACTAAGCAAATCATTAGTACCTCAACAAATATTTCACAGGAAATTTATACCCGACAAAGCAATTTTGGAAGTAAAGAAATTTAGGAAACACATTCAATTGCAACGCCTTCAACATACAACATAAACAGGGGCGGAGGGAAGGGGTGGTGTTTGGTGCGGGGGGCTGCAGTTGCACCCCCAAAATTTTTTTCCGCTGCTGAACATAAATACACAAAACAAGCAACTTCTCCTTTCTTATCAAAAAAGGTCGAAATTGTTCAATTAGTTTATAATTACTATCCATTTATGGAGAGGGTGGAGATCTCAGGACGGAACCCCCGATTGCCAAGACCAAAAAACAGGCACCAACTAAACCAAATACCAACTTAAATGATGTCACTTAAAAGTAATATCAGAAACACCTTAAATTCTACTTCAAGATAGTAAAAGCCAAGGAGATTACAATTAGCAGCAGGAATATGCGGGGCCATAACATACAAACATGAAATGCAGGTAAATAAAACTGGTGAATCCACCACATCAATCAGTGGTCGACCAAACAAAATAGAAAAACGGAATTGGAACTGAAAAATTACCTGATTGTGTGTAGACAGCAACGTGAGGAGGTTTGCAGAAAAGGGCGATGGGAGAAAATCGAGGCCGATTCTGAATTTGCTGCGAGGATGACGAGAATGGAAGATCGGCGTCTCCTAGTACAGAAAGCTGAAGTGTTTAATCAGAAACATGTTTCTCTGTTTGGTTCTACTACAACATCATGGAAGCGTCTCTTATCCGATTTTATTATTTGTTTTGCCATTTATTTTGGATAGCTTATTTTTAAAGGGTTTTTTTAACTAATTAATCCAAAAAATATATATATTTAATAAAATAACCTAATTTTTTTTATATCAAAGTAACTGAAGTTGTCATCTCAGATGGCGATTTCAGTATAATTTTTTTTTATTAAAGTCGCCATCTGAGATGTCGACTCCAATATAAAATAATTTTTTTATTGAAGTTGCCATCTCAGATGGCGACTTCAATATACAAATATTTTTTTTATTAAAGTCGTCATCTTAGATGGCGACTTCAATATAAATTTTTTTTATACGAAAGTCGACATCTGAGATGACGACTTTCATATACATACGGTTTTCATAAATATAATCATATTAATTATAATAATTAATTTATAATATACGATTTCCATAAATAAGATTTTCATAAATATAATCACATTAATTATAGTAATTAATTTATAATATACGGTTTTCATAAATATAATCATATTAATTATAGTAATTTCATATATGACAGCTTCCATCCTCGTGCAACATATGCCTTCCAAATTCCCCCAATTTTGACCAAAACTTTGAATTTTTGAAAATTCAAAATTTTGACCTATCAATTTTTATATATTCAATTATGAAAGAGAAAATTATTATCTCTCACTCAGATTGTGTCAATCACGATTTTTTCCCTAATCTAAATCTTCAAATTTAATTCTCACTCCTCATCAAAAAAAAATTTCTATTATCGCGGACTCGATTATTAAAATATAAAGGAAGACATATAATAAAATAGTAAAAATATAAAATGAAACATACTTGATTCAATTAGATAGTAATTTTTTTAATTTATAAAATAATAACACTTAGATTTTATACAAAAATTAAAATGGCTTATATTTATGTTAAATATAAACTTAATTTTTGTATAAATTCGAAATGTTATTATTTTATAAATTAAAAACGTTACTATCTAATTGAATCAAGTATGTTTCGTTTTTATATTTTAGTACATGTCTTCCTTTATATTTTAATAATCGAGTCCACGTTAATAGAAAAAAATTTATGATATGGTTGACATTACACCCTACGTACATCTGTGCATTCGCGCATGCATGGATGCAAGTTTATGATGTACCGGTGCATGTAAACGTACGTGTGAACTTGATCAAGCACTGGTGCATGCTTGTGATATACCCGTGCCGTAAACCCTACGTGCAGCTGTTGTCGAATTTGAACGTTCACCTGTGCTTCCACATCCTACTGGTCGAGTTTGAGTGGCTGTCGATTTTCTTTCTTTTTGCTGTTGAGTCATCCAAATCTTTCCTTTGTTGGTCCTGAAATGATGTGGCTCCACCCATAGGTTGTTGGTTTTTCTACTCGAATCTACCCTCAATTCTTATCGTATACCATAAATGTGGACTGGTGTAAGGTTGTTACAACTATCTCATCGTGGTTGTGAAAATTGTGAGAGAATGACGACAGTTATTGCGGTAATAAAACCAGTTTTCCAGAATTTCAAAAGCAAACATGAGTTTAAGATAGATGTGATGAATTTACATTTATGGACTTCCAATATTCGTTCAATGGCAGTGAAATCTACATTATTGGAAAGAGATATTTGCGTGCACAGGTGAACTTATTCAAATGCTAGGTGTCACTCATAGCAACTGCACACTTGCAATTGCATGGTAGCTGCAAGTGCATCGGTTCACTTGCTTAAATGTATTGGTGTATGTAACGCTATTATTTACCCTTTCATCAGAATAATTTTGAATTTCAAAGGCAAAAAAAAAAAGTTGACGTAAAAATGAATATGTAAATTTCTTAAAGGTGCATGTAAAAAATTCAAAGGTATACGCAAAAATTAGGGTGCACTTAAAAATTCAAAGTCACAAAACACTATATAGTAATCGGTGCACGTGTACAATAGCCGATGCACGTTCTACAGTAACAGGTGCATGTAGCAAGTTCATCTCATACACCGATATACGTGCTACAGTAACCCCCGATGGTTATTATTATACTTCTATCAGGAAATAGACCTAAGTGAATTGATGTTTTTTTGATGGACTAGAACAAATTAATGTTTTACATTTGGATCTGTCCAGTCTCCCTTCATTTTATACGATAGTAGTGTACTGTTTGGCAAAAAAAACAAATTACAAATGAATAAATAAAAAAATATCAATCAAATTAAAACATATTTATAAAAATTTAATCCATAATTTTAATAAGAGAATAATTTAATTAAACCGAAGTTCGGTACAAATACACTATTTGTACCATATTATTAACCATGTACACCCTAAAATAATCTTCGTTCTTTTAAATAAACATACAAAACTACCTCTTCTCTTTAATAAATATTATATAAAAATCTAACTTTTAGTAATTTATTTATAATAAATTTGTAATCTACCAGTAACCACCCTTCCTTCTATTCATCAAAACTTCTACAATTACAAAAATGTTTTCGTATCATTATCTATAAATTTGAATTTATAAACAAACAGAATAAATTATTTTACATTTAATCATGATTAACAATTTAAATTACTAGTGTATATAAAATAAAACTATATAGAATATCTTTTTTAGTTAGAAATTGTTTTGTTTCAGAAAAGTATTTTTACTAAATAAACAGTTGCTGGATGATTTTCTTTGAATATATTTCAAAAATTTAAAAAATTGTGTCTTTTAGATTTAATAATTTTCTAATCCCTCCATATATATATATTTTTGGCTCTTTAATACGAATAAACTCTTATAAACATTTTAAAGTGAAGCCATAATTTGATTTATATTATTAATCATATATTTTATAATCAAATTGCCATTAAAATTGAAATTTTAAATATAATATATTAAAGCAAACAATCATAATCCCATAACTGAGGTGTGAATGCCCAGTGATAAATTTGACACTTTGATCATTCTATCTGTATCTGCTGTGGTACCGTTTCTTCAGCTTCAACACTACCACTACTCTCAATTTCTTCTACACTTAGTCCAGCGGCTTCCACTGTTCTGCTCAGCCATTCCTTTAAAGGATCTTCATTTAAATCGAGCCTTAGAGACCCCGCAACTATCCCTCCCGCGAAAGCTACGTGCTCCTGCAAATTATTCAACAACATGAAACAAGAAAGAAAGAACAGAAAAATACTCAATGGAAGCAAACACTAGGAAAAAAAGAACTCAATACTCATCAACAGAGATCCAGGAATGGTAAATCTACCAGTTTTAGCAATCAAGCTTCAGAACAAGAAGCAGAGAGAAGGAATATTATGCCCAGTAACCGTTTACGAGGTTTTATTACAGTACATTCTACAGTGGGTGGCAGAAGACACACTCCTCATGGGGTGCTGCACAAAGAGATATAGTTTGCAAGAAGGTATTGTAAAGAATAAAGAGCTCGGTGCTAGAATATGCTAAATACCTTACATGCAGCGAAGTACATTGATTACGAACTTTCTAATTGAAAAAAACTCAATTTACATTTTCAATTCTTGATTATATGTTTTCCATGTGCGAAACTTCTTCCGTTGTCATAACACAGAACGTCTGCTCCATAGCTACAAATTCATACCCGATCAAATGTCCCCTGCGGACACTGATTACAAGGACTCTCAGAGCTACATCAAGAGTATACATCTTAGGGACAGCCAAAGTTTATCGATAAAAACGTCTGGAATGCAAGCAAATCCTATTTAAGATGCTAATAGTCTCTGGTTTTGCGAGAAATCCCACAAGATTTTGGGAGCGGAAAAACAGCCAATTCTCACTGGGAAGAAATGAAGGCTGAGGCATCAGACTCACGGACTTTCTTCCCTCCATGCGTTGTAATGGTCATATCAGGGAAATTATCCCATTTTTCATTCTATGATTCATTTGGACAGGAAGAAATGATGCTAAACACCAATCTGTTAGATACTCGTCATCCCTAGGAATCTCTCGAATTCGACATTATATCTTTCTTGGCCGCTGATCTATTTGAGGGATTTCTCATTATTGCCTCTAGTTGGAACATCCGTATAAAAATGTGAGAAGTTGAACAAATAAGATTCATACAATGGCGAAAACCACCTTATGGGCATTTCAAACTAAACATTGATGGTTCTTCGAAAGGCAACCCAGGTGAATCTGGAATTGGAGGAGTTATTTGAGATCACGTAGGGAAATTCGTTTTGGGTTTCTATGGCTATGTGGGTTCAGGATCCAATATTTGTGCGGAACTCTTGGGGATTTTAAAAAGGCATTGAAATATGCAAACATAACAACTTCTTCCCCTTGTTGTTGGAAACTGACTCTTTGGTAGCTATATTGATAATTCAATCTGGGAAGACTAAGTGGGATCTCTGCCATATCTTGTGTGAAATTCGAACAATCAGACGAAATTATCCCATCCACCTCCTTTCACATGTGCTTAGGGAGGGAAACTCGGTGGCTGATGAGCTCTCCAATATGGCTATTTATCGTCAACTCCAGATCATTCAAGTGGATGTATTAACCAATAAAATTAGAGGTTTATGTAAGCTTGATAGAAGTTGCTTGCCGTATGTGAGGTTTAAGAAAAATTTCTTTGTAATTGCTTTATTTGGGAGATTTTGGTCTTGTCTACCTATCTTGTATTGTCCTAGTTTCTCGTTTTGAATAAACGGGTAGGGGCCCGCTAACCCCCCCGCCAACGCACCGGCGGTTTCCTTAAAAAAGAAAAAAAAATTACGCAACCACGCTGAATGTCGGGAACAACCCTATAATCCTTGTCCATCCCATAAAAATAACAAATTCCCTCTTTACCACACTGGCATGACTACAAGCGGATAAGACACCCACAAAAGTCACTTCACCTGGTGAATAGCCTTCTTGTTTCATCCTAGAAAAAAACTGAAGACTATCCATATCCATGCATTGCCAGTTCATGGATCATGCTTCGTTCAAGCATTAAAAACACTCCATGCTTCGTTTAAGTATTCCATTTTTTCCGCAAATGTCAATCAAAGCATTTCTCCCCAGAGTACTACATTATGCCTACTCTTTTGTTATGGACCGATGCAACCTCTACCCTAAACCTACCGAAACAGGTTCTGCACTTACAGATAAAATACTAACACAAAAAGTTCTATCATCTAGCCTAAACCCCACCTCCTCATTTGATCATACAAACCAATTGCCTCCTTCACATGCCCATCTTCACCATATCCGGCTCAAATTATTATCCAAGGAATCAAATTCTTCACAGCATCTTGTCAAACAATACTCAAGCCATTTCATTGTCACTCAATTTCGCATAACTTGACATAACATTAGACCACAAGAATACACCCCTCAACGAAATAATCTAAACAGCACGAACACCTCAATAATCTTTCCAGCATTCACACCCTTTAAACAGCAAAATGCCTCACTCATCTTTCCAGCAATGGCATCCCTCTCAACAGCGTAAACGCCTCACTCATCTTTCCAGCAATGGCATCTTCTCAACAGTTCAAAGACCACACTTATCTGTCCAACCTCCATATACCCATCCAATATTGTGCTCCAACTCTCCTTAACTTGACTCAACCTACCTGTCCTCTCAAGCCACTAATCTTTTAATTATACGTAACACATCCTTCTCATTTATGGCATCAAACACATTCCTGGCCACTCTAACTACCAACTATCCCACACTTCGAGTCTGCATCAATCAACACATTACATATGAAAAAATCCCAATAAAGATTGATTTTTTTGCATGGGCATGATGCATTCTCACGCATTCAAAGCTGAACATGCCTTCAGAAGAAAAGGACACAGTTTTTGGTGAACTTCCAGATCTCAGAATTTCCCTGAAAGCATCAGAAGATTTCAGTGGCTCGGGATTTTGGACATGGGTTTTGGTTAACATACACAAATGAGTATTTGGGCTAGTAACTTGATCGAACCCATATGGCAGCAAACTGATAAAGCTGAGATGAGTTTCGGTTCCCCAAAGGATCACTATGCAGATTAGATTGTAAATTAACACTGCTCGGTGATTAGATTTTTTTGGGTAACTGTAATGAGCCAAAGCCTTAATGATGAAATGGGCCGCGAAATCAGGAGTAAAGACAAGCCCATTATTAAATGTGTATATTCTAAAAGGGAAAGGGTGAAACACATGATAATGCACATGCACGTGAGTGAGCAATAAAAGTGTGAGTGGGGGGAAGGAGTGAGGTATTCCGTATATTGTTGAGAATTGGTTACTAGCATCTTGCTAGGGAATTTACAGGAGATTCCTGGGTTTTGCATTGTTTCTTTCTTCAATTCAATCAATACAAATAGCATTTCATTTCTGTTCTTCGTTTGGAATTACTGTTCCGTTGTTTAAATTCATAAACACAAACACAAATTACTTCAAAATCATTACATTGGTCCGACCAGCCGGATCTTCCCTGAGAGAGACGACGCAAACATGGCAGCAACTCGCGCGGAAACTAAAGTAGAAGCTCTTGAAAAGGTGGTCTCAACCATGCAAGAAAAAACGAACGAGATGCAAATTAAGAACACAGTGGTGGCATCTATAACTGAATGTCAAACCAGAATGGCAGACTCACAATCACGACTAGAACAATTCCTTATGGGTGGTAAAAGAGGAGCGGAATTTGAAAGCCCAAAGGAAGATGAGGCATCGAAGGTGAACAATGAAGAAAGGCGAACTGATGAAGAGCGTGAACCATGCAAGGAGGAGAGAAATGGCGGAGATGATGAAATGAGGCAGGCTTTGCGACGAATTGAGTTGCCAAATTTCGATGGAGAGGATCCATTGGGTTGGATGGGAAAAATAGAACAATACTTTGACATTCACTCTACGCCGTTTGAGAACAGAGTTAAACTGGCCTGTATCTGTATGCAGGGAATGACGATGCATTGGTTTAGGTGGATAAAATTAAGAATCCCTAGATTGTCACGGGATAGGTTTGCGGAGGAATTGCTTATGAGGTACTCTGGGCATGATGCTGATCCATATGAATAAATCGCATCATTGAAACAAGGCCAGAGACCAGTTGGGGGATAAATTGAGAAGTTCGAAATGCTAATTTCACAAGTTGGTGGTATCCCAAAGGACCAATGTCTGGGATATTTCTTGAGTGGGTTGAGGGGAGAGAAGGTGGAAGATGTTCGTTCACAAGCCACAATCGGTGGATCAGGCAATGTCCTTCGCGAGGGGGCTAGAGCTGGAGTTATATGGAAAGGTGTTGGATAGAGGTAGAAGCACAACAAATATGGGTTGGGGGTGGGAGAGTAAGTCTGGGCTACAACAAACCCAGTCTTATGAAAAAGATAGGAGTAAGTTTAGTACAGCAATGGGGAACGGTGAGAAAGGGTTCCCTTAGCCATAGGAAACTATTCATTCAGTTGTCCTTTCAAGGGTCGCGGAATACTGGGGAGAAGACAAAGGAAATGGGTTGAGAACACAATGGTTCAAAAGAAGAGAATGGAAGATTTTATCTAATCATGAGTTCATGCGTAGGAGAGAGAAGGGATTGTGTTTCAGGTGTGGGGAACCTTACGGCCCCACGCATCAATGTGCACATAAGGTGCTAAGGGTGACCATCTAGCTGAAGATGAGAGTGAAGGAGAAGAAATGGTGAGTGAGAAGGTAGGAGTAGAGTCGGGAAAGGAGGAAACCAAAGTATAAGTGGAAGAATGTATCACTAACACCGAGTATAATACTCTGGAATTACACCATTATACTCGGTGAAAGGAATCAATCAGCCACAAACACTGAAATGAAGGCGGGGATACGAAATTGAAGGGTACCTATTTGAGTTGGGGGAATTGATTTGATTTTAGGATTGGCTTGGCTGCGAACCCTTGGAGATGTGATGATTAACTGGGCTAAAATGCAAATGACCTTTAATTGGGAGGGTGAGGCCGTGACTCTTCATGGGGACCCATCTTTGACAAGATCGATGGTGACCTTGAAAAGCATGGCCAAAGTCAAGAAAATAGAGTTCTGTGGGGCAGTTTTGGTAAAGTGGAATCAAGATGTTGACAAAGGAAAACAGGATGATGAGAAAGGGGGAAATGTCAAGGAGATCAATGTCTTACTTAAAAAGTATGAAAGAGTGTTCCGAGAGAACAATGGGTTGCCCCCAAAGCGGGTACAAGACCATGCCATAGTGGTCAAAGAATGCAGTGTACCAGTTTATGTACGACCCTACAGATATGCTTATAACAAAATGATGAGATTGAACGTATGGTTACTGAGATGTTGCAAACAGGAGTCATACAACCAAGTAACAGCCCATATTCAAGCCTTGTAATCTTGGTAAAAAAAAAAGGTGGAAGTTGGAGATTTTGCATGGATTACCGAGCTCTGAATAACACCATGGTGGCGGATAAATACCCTATACCAATACTGGAGGAATTGTTCGATGAATTGCATGGAGCAAGGCATTTTTCCAAACTGGTTTTGAGATCTGGATACCACCAGATTCGAGTCCGTGAAGAAGATGTCCATAAAACCGCATTTAGAACTCATGAGGGCCATTATGAGTTCTTGCGGATGCCGTTCGGACTCAAAAATGCTCCTCCCGCCACACTCCAATCCACTATGAAAGATGTATTCCGCCCTTATTTACGCAAGTTTGTATTAGTTTTCTTTGATGATATACTAATATACAACAAAGATTGGGGTGAGCATTTGGATCATTTAAGGGTTGTGTTAGAAGCATTAGTAAAAAACAGGTTGGTTCTAAACAAAAAGAAGTGCCAATTTGGATTGGGGGCATATAGATTATTTGGGACATATCATAACTGGCAATGGGGTGGAAATGGATAATAAGAAGATTGAGAGCGTAGAACAATGGCCAATTAGGCATATTTAATTAAATATAATAAAATTGAAATTTTTTTCAGGAAATAGCGTGATTTGTAAACATTTACAATACTATGGTAATTCGCATACCGGGTATGCGAATTTAACTAAATTCGCATACCCGGTATGCGAATTATAAACTTTTTTTTTTTTTTTGAGAATTATAATTTTTTTTTTTTAAAAAAAAAAAATTTATAATTCGCATACCGGGAATGCGAATTTAAAGAGAATTCGCACTCCCGGTATGCGAATTCTCTTCAATTCTGACAGCCTGGCTTTTGATGTGATATATTTACTTTTTTGTACAGGGTTGATGTGGCAAACTTCGTCATATGGGAACTTGTCGTTTTAGCATTCCTTGTTTTCTCAGCAGTTTCATTATATTTTAGGCATGCATCACCCTGCTCTTGCTTCTATGCATGAAAATTACGAAGCAAGTGAGACTTTCTCGAAAGAAGTGGCAAATGATGCTTCTTCCATTATCTACGTGGAGGGAAAAACACAACAGTTAAGTTCTTTAATCAACTATATTTAATTGAATTTACAAAAGGAGACTGAGAAAAAGTAAAAAAGAAAAGAAATGGAAGACCGAAAGGAATGGTCAAGAGTTCTCACGATCTACTACATTAATGGAAGAAGCATCCTTCGCCACTTCTTTCGAGAAACTCTCACTTGCTTCGTAATTTTCATGCATAGAAGCAAGAGCAGGGCGATGCATAACAAAATAACAGTTAGTATCAAATGCCTAAAATATAATGAAACTGCTGAGAAAACAAGGAATGCTAAAACGACAAGTTCCCATATGACGAAGATTGCCACATCAATCCTGTACAAAAAAGTAAATATATCACATCAAAAGCCAGGCTGTCAGAATTGAAGAGAATTCGCATACCGGGAGTGCGAATTCTCTTTAAATTCACATTCTCGGTATGCGAATTTAAATTTTTTTTTTTAAAAAAAAAAAATTTATAATTCGCAAAAAAAAAAAAAGTTTATAATTCGCATACCCGGTATGCGAATTTAGTTAAATTCGCATACCCGGTATGCGAATTACCATAGTATTGTAAATGTTTACAGATCACGCTATTTCCTGAAATTTTTTTCAATTTTATTATATTTAATTAAATATGCCGGCCAATTACCCAAAAATGTGAAAGGGCTGAGAGGTTTTTTGGGATTGACGGGTTACTATCAGGAAATTCATTAAAGATTATGGCAAGATCGCTCGTCCACTGACTGATCAATTAAAAAAGAATAGTGTTGAGTTGGATGAAGGGGCACAAACGGCTTTTATACTACTGAAAAAGGCTCTGAGTAATGCACCAGTCTTGAGAATGCCAGTTTTTTGTAAAAACTTTACGATCGAGTGTGATGCTTCAGGGGTGGGCTTGGGGGCAGTTCTGTCTCAAGAAGGAAGGCTAGTTGCATTTTTCAGCAAAGCACTCACTGTTAGGGCAGTAGCCAAGTATACGTATGGGAAGGAGTTAATGGCCCCTAGCACTATCTGTTCAACACTGGAGACATTATCTACTGGGACGGAAATTTGTGGTCCTCACGGATCACAAACCCTTAAAGAATTTGTTGCATCAAAGAGTTTCGACGCCTGACCAACAATATTGGTTAGACAAGCTACTAGGTTTTGAATTTGACACTAAGCATAAAGCTGGGACAGAGAATGGAGCTACAGATGCATTATCTAGGAGAGAGGAAGGTTGGATATACCAAAAGTGATTTTTATTGGCCCGGAACAAAAAAAGATGTGGTGCAATTTGTGGCTGAATGTTTGGTTTGCCAAAAACAGAAGAGTGAGGCTGCACATCCCCCCGGGTTGCTACAACCATTGGATATACCAGAAGTGATTTGGGAAGATGTAGCAATGTACTTCATTGTGCGATTACCCAAGCCGAAGGGATATGAAGTGATATTGGTGGTGGTAGATAGACCATCTAAATATGGTCATTTTCTGCTAATCAAACACCTTTACACTGCTATTTCAGTGGCAGAGGTGTTTGTAGAGGAAATAGTGAAGTTGCATGGGATTCCTAAGAGCATTGTGAGTGACAGGAACTCGGTATTTATGAGTATATTCTGGTCCGAGCTGTTCAGATTACAGGGGACAAAATTAAGGATGAGCATAGCTCTATCACCCTGAGACGGATGGACAAAGCGATGTGCTAAATAAATGTCTTGAGACCTATTTGAGGTTTTTTCATCAGAACAACCAAAATCTCACGATATTTACCAGGTGAGACCATGGTAGGTGATGTATCTCTGGTGGAATAGGGACGAGCTCCTTATACAATTGAAATACAACCTTGATCGAGCACAACAACAAATGATCAAGTACGCAAACAAAAAGAGAAGAGATGTTTCACTTCAAGAAGGAGAGATGTTGTTGTCAAAGTAAAAAATGGGAATCAACGTGCACGAGTACTTGTGAGTTGGAAGGGGAGGCCAAGTGAAGATGCAACATGGGAAGATAGCCAGGAACTTGAAGCACAATTTCCAGATTTCCAACTTGAGGACAAGTCGGTTATTGAAGGAGCAGGGAATGTGATGAGCCCAAGCCTTTATGATGAAATGGGCCGAGAAATCAGAAGTAAAGACAAGCCATTAAATGTGTATATTCTAGAAAGGGGAAGGGTGAAACACATGCTAATGCACATGCACGTGAGTGAGCGATAAAAGTGTGAGTGTGAGTGGGGTAAAGAGTGACTTATTCAGTATATTGTTGAGAATTAGTTACTAGCATCTTGCTAGGGAATTTACAGGAGATTTCTCCTGGGTTTTGCATTGTTTCTTTCTTCAATTCAATCAATACAAATAGCATTTCATTTCTGTTCTTTGTTTGGAATTATTGTTCCGTTGTCTAAATTCATAAACACAAACACAAATTACTTCAAATCATTACAGTGACTGACTCAAAGATGAAATCATTGGCATATGATCGAACTAAAAGACCTCCCTAAATACAACTGCAAACAAATTTAAACACATAATGAATATAAATAAACTAACATATACACTTCAAATTCAATTAATAAGCACCATAATCAGCCGAGCACGAGAAAGACGGAGCCGTGTATACTAGTAGCAAGCATAAAACTGTCTTACGAGAAATCAAATTCTGCAAAGCCACAAACAGGCTTGCTCTATTAAAGAGAAACCAAATAACTACTAAAGACTTGACAGCAGAAAGCAGCATTAAAGTAAAAAAAAAAAAAATAACGAAGAAAGCAAGAATGACATACATCAGATAGAGACTTATGAGCAGCCCTAAAAATTGAAAAAGATAAGAACAGAGAGTTGACCTTGAGAGCTTCCTTGAGAATGGGTGGCTGACTGGCTGGATAATATTGGGATTGAAGAAACACGCCCTAACACTAAACCCACCACACCTTCTCGAATATCGCTGATTGGATGTGAATATCAACCGTTTTCCAGAAACAAAAACATGGGAATTCCACTGCCACATATTACATATTAGCATTTTGACATCTTCAATAAAGATAATAAAAACAAGAAAATGGAAAATTTTACAAACAAAGGGTAGCTAAGGGGTATTGAAGATAATCGTGCTTCAAATATAGGTAGGAAGAGGAAGGTGAACTGAACCCACTGGGGGCAGAGTACACTGATGGCACCATAAGCAAAGCCATTCCCTTCCCCACTCTCCTAAGCAATATTGGGCCTATCTACCTTCTTACTTCTTCCCACGAGAGACTCTTACTAGTGTTGGATTTTATTTGTAAATTATCGAAATAAATTTACTTTTTTTCAAAATTAATATTATAGAATTAAGAAATTAATTTTCGAAAATCTAATATTAAAATGTGAATTGTTGGAATTTTGTGAAGTTTCACACTTAACTCGAATTGCCATTTTTAGTTTGTAAATAGGTGATGAGCGAAAACATCATCTCACATGAAAATGACGCGTATATTTGCTCAAAAATGATCCGACCCCACATATAGCATGAACAAACTAATTTTTTACTCGGTTTGATTTGATTTAAGTTTTGAGACATGGTGTGACTTGAGTTTGAGCTATGGCATAACTTGAGGTTTGTAGCCTAAAAACAGAAAGACCATATTTAGTGCATATTTGGCTAGTTTTGGGATATGAATCATAACAAAAATAATTTTTTACTACAATTTATGTTCAAGATGAAAGATCACTAAATATATCTTTTGTTCAACTAATCTCCACAATAATCTTCCCCGATTATACCACCATACACGCCCTTATGAATTTATGGAACAATTCGATTTCCAAATGGCTGCTCACCAGTGGCCTTTTTGGTTAATTTGATGTTACCCCTAAGAACATAATTTTTAGTATCATTATCATCGTAGATGTGAAATATTCCACATTAACTATAAATCAATGATGAATCTACAACATGAAACAAGCTTGATACATAACATTTAAATTCCCGGCCTCTTTTCGTCACCATAATAACTTTGCCTAAATATAGGACACGTGTTAAAAACTTAGAATATCATATATCTAAATGTTAGTCAATCAAAGGATTAACTAAATTTTAGCCGATGGCATCTTGTCCCCCCTGGCATCACTCGTTATTACGAGTGCGAAGATTCGGGTTCATGTCTCTCGCCTCCTCCCTTGTAATTGTAATAGTGCCTAAAAAATAACTAAATTTTATAATTTTCTCTAGGCATCTTGATAATTTATGTGTCCCCCCTATTGATGAGATCAATTTAGCGAATACTTCTTGGCTACTCATGATATTAATCAATGTCCCAAATTTATCAATGTATTGGGTTAAACATAAAAAAAAATTGAGGCATTGTTAAATCTTATCATTGATCCACACTTATGGTATTACCCTATTGGTAGTCAAGAAGTAGTTCAATTTAGCATGTGATTAATGCGCAATCTATCATAACATATTGCTCGGTATGATAACTTGCATCAATGCTTATCAGTTTTATTTCGATCACTTATTCAAAAATTGGACCAAACTGAGATCGTTGTTCTATCAGATACATTCTTTTCAAATATAAATTTCTCTTTTAAACGGATAATATGGATTTAAATAATATAGATCATGAAAAAATTATTAAAATAAAAGAAATAAATACCCATATTTTTTCATAACATGTAAAATTAACTCCTCAATAACATTCAAATTAGGGGTGCTTAATGGGCCGGGTCCGGAACCGGACCGGTTAGCCCGGTTCGGAACAAGAACCGGGCTAACCGATTCCGAACCTGTCCGAAACCGAGCTAACCGGTTCAGAACCTGTCCGGAATCGGTAAGATACCGGTCCAGATAGGTTCTACCGTTCCGGAATCGGCATCTTACCGGTTCCAGACTAAACGAATCCGGTTCCGGATTGAACCGGAACCGGATCCATTTTTTTATTTATTTTTTTAATTTAAGCTAATATAAGTTAGATTTTTTGAAAAAAAAAATAAAAAATTCAAACAAACCGGTTCCGGGTTGGAACCGGTCCAATCGGTTGGACCGGAAGCGGATCCGATCCGGTTCCTTAACGGATCGGACCGGTTCAGGGATTATCGGATCCAGAACTGACCGATTTCGGACAGGTCCGGACCAATCCGTTAACCACCCCTAACTCAAATACATAATAAACTATGTGGATTTTCATTAAATTATCAATTAATTAGACCCACATTTGCTTATACACGTACTTTTACATTAATTAAACCCATGCATTTTTATTTTACATACTACTATTAGCGCATGGCATTCCTTCTATATGATACTACTAAGTACTTAGTTATTAGTTGGTTTATTTTCCTTGAAGGCTTTGGCCTCTTGAGCACTGTGGCAACATCGGCAACCCCAGCCTCCACCTCCACCGCCGCCCAACATCCCCTGTCCATGTCCACCGCAGCATTGCCCCCATTTGCAAGATCCCCATCCTCCACTGCCGCCACCACCGCCACCATAGCCACCACCTTGTCCTCCACTCTGTCCACCACCGCCATAGCCTACACCTTGTCCACCACCCTGTCCACCGTAGCCACCACCTTGTCCACCACCGCCCCCGTAGCCGCCACCCTGTCCACCACCTCCTTGTCCGCCACCACCATAGCTGCCACCTTGTCCTCCGCCGCCGTAACCTCCACCTTGTCCACCACCATAACCTCCACCTTGTCCGCCACCCTGCCCACCACTACCATCATAGCCTCCACCTTGTCCTCCACCTTGTCCTCCACCCTGTCCATCACCGCTGTTAACTACATAGTTTGCTGGACCGCCTTCATTTCCTGCATCACATAAACAATCAAAATGAACCAAAAAGCATGCCTGCTAGGCTGCTACATGACTGCTTCTATTAATCTCAGCTCTCACCTGAACTACAACAGTAACGATAACATCGGCCATAGCGCCACCCACCGCAGCACCACCGATTCCGGCAGTAACCTCCACCACCTTGATTGGTTTGCTTTGGTTCTTCATCAACTACAAAATTTAATCAAAGTTCGATCATTTCCAATGAATAAACCACACATAGTTAATAGTATTAATTGAGAATTAAATCAGAACAAACCCTTTTCTTGATCTTTTAGGGCTGCTTCCCCATTCTCATGTTGAGATTTTTCCTCTGCCAAAGCTGAACAAACAAGGAGAAGAACGAGTCCAAACAAGATAAGAGCTAATTTAGACTTCATTTTTTATCTCTTTGATCAATATTTTACGTAAACAAGAGATACATGTTGCAATATGCATCGACCCTTATTATTTATAGGTGTACCGAACCAGTAAAAGACATGAAAGATGGTGAGATCATGGCAGGAGATGCATTAATGGCGGATAGTTAGCAGTTTAATTAATTTCACCGATACGATGTAGGTAAGGTCAAAGCATTCGTTGAATTTTGTGTAGATTCAGGGTTCTTATCTAGTTGATTACGATTCAATATGAAGAAAAAATGTGAACGAATACATCAGTAGTTTGAAAGTGGGACATTGCATGGCTGTCGGATCATGAAACCTATGTGTGAATACCAGGTTCCAACATAGATGAAGAGTTGTGGGTTCCCACATGAGATGAAGAGTTGTGGTTCGATGAAGAGTTGTGGACATATTGTAATGTTAATGGACATAACGGAATGTTAATTATGGATAGATGAAGAGTTGAAACTCCCATTAAAACATTCCTATAAATATTAGTTCGTTCAATCAAGTTATAATCACTGTAAGTCGACTTTTTATATTACTATCATTCATTATTTAAAGTATGATATATATTTTGAACTTCAATCGAACACCTTCCATATTTGAAAGTATGAGTTTTCTGAAAATCTAGAGATTTTAAGAAAGTATGATTTTTAAAGTGTTGATAAACTGAAGGATTTACTGTGCATGTTCGAATGGTTTAAAAAGATGCAAAATATGATATTGTAAAGATCAGTTCTGATGTGGGGTACCAGATCTGTTCTGTTGAGGTCAATTCCGATGTTGTTCCGATTTTGTTATGGTTATAGGTGAACCAATATGTTATGACTATATGTGAGTCAATCTATTCAACTCCAGGTGAGCTGATCAGTTTAAGCTCTAGGTGAGCAAATCTATTTAGACTTTAATGATAGCAATATATACATATATATTCAGTTCTGTTCTTGTGTGAACAGATCAGTTTTGCTTCAATATCAGTTATGAAATCAATTCTATTTACGTTGTAATTATCTGCTTGAAATTACACGAATGCATATATCTGTTTTGTATGTTCGATCGGCCTCCATTTGCTGATTGTTTCCCAAGACACTCACATTTACATTCCCTCCCCAGATATAAATGAGACAGATGCTGAAGAAGAAGAACAAAACCAGTTTTGGGGATGGTATAATAACTGCTGCTATTTTGGAACATGAAAACTGATTATGTATCAATTCTATCTTATCAACGTTAATAATTTACACTTCCGCAATATTATATTAAAGTTGTAAACCAGTTTTAAATGTTTTATCAGTTCGAGTTGTAAGAACATTTTCTAATGTTTTGGAATAAAAAGACTGGTTTATTTGAGATCTGTATCCGGTGCTTGTTATTTTGGAATTTTTAATTTGGGGAGAACGCCGGTGTCATCGGTCCTGGTTTCGAGCGTGACATTTAAGTGGTATCATAGCAACAATGTTTCCATAATCCTGCTGGGAAGACTGGACATATTGATGATCTGTAGAGCAGATCAGTCCAGTACAACTGATTATTAGATTAAGGTCTAGCTAAAAACCAACTGAGTAATCGATCTGTAGAACCGATCCAACCGAACCAATCAATCTACTTGTACCAGTTTCCTGAGCTGGTCCGCCTTATGCCAATCAGTTCTGATCAATTGACCATACATCAGTTCTGTAGAGCTGATCAGTTTAAACCTATCAGTTCTAACCCTTCATCAGTTTTGGTTTCCAAAATTTAATCATGTTGTTTGATCGCCAAACTTCAATTTTTGAGATTCGTGTTCTTTACTTGGAGAAATTTTAGGAAAGTTTTCACTCAATTTTGAGATAATTTATTTTCGAGCGAAAATTTAGACTATTCATATGCCTACCTTGATCAGATTATTGATTCTTAGAACTTAAGCTTATATGAATCGATTTAATCATATTTTCTTGTTTGGTATGTAGGCTATGATGACTCGTGGCCAATATAGCACGACCCTCCAGTTTGAGCATAGGATTGAGGAACTTGAGGAGTCATTAGCCAAATAGAAACAGGAGAAGACCGAGCCCTTAGAAGTTAGAGACAACCTGCATGATAACGTCCATCGAATTCTCCTACTATTATAGCCGTGCCGAGGAAGAACTTGTGGAAGCTAGAAAGAGCAATGCAGAACTCATAAAGATTCTTAAAGAATCGAGCTCTAATGCAACAGTTGGAGCACCTCCAACACGAGTATGAACAAAATGAGGCACAAGTTCAGGCTCATACCACAGATAACGCGGAGATGGCGCTCGAGATTGAGCATTTGCAAAATCTCATCATCAACCTGCAAGTGGAAGAGGAAGAAGACCGAGGTGGATTCAAGGAAATCGAGGAGGAATTAGGAGATGGAGAGATTATAGACTAGTTTTTAAGTACTCTTTGTAATAAGGATATTAGTAATCCATTTCAATCCTTCAGTGTGACCGCTCGTTCAACTATCAATGAAACTATTTGTTTTCTTTTCAAAACTTTTCTCCGATATTTTTTCAAAAAATTATTAATTTTGCATATATGCAACAACCTTAGAATCTTACGACTTTGTAGGATATATCTGGACGTACTCCTCGCAACAACTGTAACACGTGTTATGCCTTCCCTCGCAACATGATGAAGGTGGGGGAAGCCAGAATCCACCACCACCACCAAGAACTGGATTAAGTCATGAAGTCTTAATGGTGATAGCCACTGTCGTGGCGACGACACTTCAATGGTTAATAAACCCAGCTGCTGCTAACCAACCGCAACCCCAACCGGCTCAACAACCACAATGGAAAACCACCATGAATTGCTTAAAGTGGTCCAGGAAATCAAGGTCGGAGTCACCACACCCTTTCTTGTTGACAAATCAAGGAAGTGGTGGCACAGTGTTTTACCTTAAATGACCTTAGTAGGACCGATCACCTGGCAACGATTCCGAGGTGCTTTTCTGAAACAATACTTCCCAATAGCTGTAAAACTTCAGAAGTTGAACGAGTTTGAAATTTTTCCCAAATTCCGGGGATGTCAGTGGTGGAATACTCCTAAGTTCCATGCCTTAGGAAATTATGCCCCAATAATAATGACTGATGAGGATTTTAAACTGCATAACTTTAAGAAATGACTGAATAGTCAAATTCAGTCAGTTTTAATGGTTTACGAGGGCCACAATTTCGAAGATCTTATGGGGGCAGCTATCAGAGCTGAGACCGACATCTAGCAGAGAGATGAGGAGTTCAAGTGCAAGCGATCTCCCCCTAATCAGAACTCTAATAGCATCCAAAATTTTAAGAGGCCGATGCAATATGGTAACCAATAAAGAAGAATCGCTCCTACTCCCATCAACAAAGAAGCCAAGATATGTCCATCGTGTGGCTTTGTTCACTCGGGTGATTGCCTAGAAGAAGTGGAGCTTGCTTTCGATGTGGAAAATTTGGTCACCGAATTGCAAATTATCCCGAACCTGAGAAAATGGATACTGTTTCAGGCAATATCGTTCCTCCGAATGAACAAACACAATGCTATGGTGTTTGCCATAACTCATGAATAGGCAAATGAGGCCAACAATGTTGTGGCAGGTACCCTTTTATTAAACAAATAACTTGCTTATGTACTGTGCGATTGCGGTGCCACGCATTTTTTTTATTTCTAAGATATTTGTTAGAAGTTGGCACTTAAACCTGATATACTTAATGAACCATATAGAGTAGTGACTCCTGCTAATAAGACTCTAGAGGCGCATAATGTTCATCGAAACTATACCATTAGTTTATGTGATAAGACCTTCAGCGCCTACCTGATCCAACTCAACATGGTAGAGTTTGATTGCTATATTAAGGATGGATTGGTTAGCTAAGTATCACACCTTTGTTAACTGTCACAATAAGAATGTCAAGCTAAGAGCTTCAGATCAAAGGGATGTCATATATCGAAGCAAGACCAAGTTATGAAGATCCCTCTTGTCTGCTTCACAAACATGGAAAGCAATGAAATGTGGTGAAGAGGTCTACCTAGCTACGACCAGCGAACAACAAAACAATACCGAACTCAGACTAAAAGATATATCGGTAGTACACGAATTCCATATGTATTTCCAAAAGACTTGCCAGGATCAGCTCCCGACCGTGAGATAGAATTTGAGATCAATTTGGTCCCTGGCTCTGCACCAATTTTAAAGGCACCATGTTGTATGGCCCAACGGAATTGAAAGAACTGAAAGAGCAAGTGCAAGAACGCTTAGACAAGAAGCACATCAGACCTAGTGCATCTCCATGGGGAGCTCCGGTACTTTTTGTAAAGAAGAAAGACATAAGTATGAGATTGTGTATCGACTATAGAGAATTATCACAATCAAGAACAAATATCCTCTCCCAATGATATATGACCTTTTTGATCAACTCAAATGAGCTAAAGTCTTTTCTAAACTCGATCTAAGGTCAGGCTATCATCAGCTTAAGATTAAGTCAAAGGACGTCCGAAGACTGCCTTTCGGACCAGATATGGACATTATGAGTTCACAGTGATGCCGTTTGGTTTGACTAATGCTCCAGCCGCTTTCATGGATTTAATGAACCGAGTATTCAAGCCATTTTTGGAAAAATTTGTGGTAGTATTCATTGATGATATCCTCGTGTATTCTTCAACCAAGGAAGAGCACGAAAAACACCTCCACCTCACTCTCCAAACCTTAAAGGAAAAAGAACTTTATGCCAAATTCAAGAAGCGTGAATTTTGGCTAGAGAGTATTGCATTCTTAGGTCACATCATATCAAAATCAGGTGTAACCTAATCCTAAGAAAGTGGAAGTAATCATGGATTGGCCAAGACCGAAGACCGAAGACCGTGAAGGAGACTCAAAGTTTCTTAGGGCTTGCTGGCTATTATCGAAATTTTTTTTATTATTATTTAAGCCAATATAAGTTGGATTTGAAAAAAAATAAAAAAAATCAAACAAATCGGTTTCGGGTTGGAACCGGTCCAACACGGAATCCGTTGGACCAGAACCGGATCCGATCCGATTCCTTAATGGATCGTACCGGTTCAGGAATTATCGGATCCGGAACCGACCGGTTCAGGACCGTTTCGAACCGGATCAATCCGTTAACCACCCCTAATTCAAATACATAATAAACTGTGGATTTTCATTAAATTATCAATTAATTAGACCCACATTTGCTTATACACGTACTCTTACATTAATTAAACCCATGCATTTTTATTTTACATACTACTATTAGCGCATGGCATTCCTTCTATATGATACTACTAAATACTTAGTTATTAGTTGGTTTATTTTCCTTCAAGGCTTTGGCCTCTTGAGCACTGTGGCAACATCGGCAACCCCAGCCTCCACCTCCACCGCCGCCCAACATCCCCTGTCCATGTCCACCGCAGCATTGCCCCCATTTGCAAGATCCCCATCCTCCACTGCCGCCACCACCGCCACCACCGCCACCACCTTGTCCTCCACCGCCATAGCCTACACCTTGTCCACCACCCTGTCCACCGTAGCCACCACCTTGTCCACCACCGCCCCCGTAGCCGCCACCCTGTCCACCACCTCCTTGTCCGCCACCACCATAGCTGCCACCTTGTCCTCCGCCGCCGTAGCCTCCACCTTGTCCACCACCACCACCTTGTCCACCTCCGCCGTAACCTCCACCTTGTCCACCACCATAACCTCCACCTTGTCCGCCACCCTGCCCACCACTACCATCATAGCCTCCACCTTGTCCTCCACCTCCATAACCACCTCCACCCTGTCCATCACCGCTATTAACTACATAGTTTGCTGGACCGCCTTCATTTCCTGCATCACATAAACAATCAAAATGAACCAAAAATCATGCCTGCTACATGACTGCTTCTATTAATCTCAGCTCTCACCTGAACTACAACAGTAACGATAACATCGGCCATAGCGCCACCCACCGCAGCACCACCGATTCCGGCAGTAACCTCCACCACCTTGATTGGTTTGCTTTGGTTCTTCATCAACTACAAAATTTAATCAAAGTTCGATCATTTCCAATGATAAACCACACATAGTTAATAGTATTAATTGAGAATCAAATCAGAACAAACCCTTTTCTTGATCTCTTAGGGCTGCTTCCCCATTCTCATGTTGAGATTTTTCCTCTGCCAAAGCTGAACAAACAAGGAGAAGAACGAGTCCAAGCAAGATAAGAGCTAATTTAGACTTCATTTTTTATCTCTTTGATCGATATTTTACGTAAACAAGAGATACATGTTGCAATATGCAACGACCCTTATTATTTATAGGTATACCGAACCAGTAAAAGACATGAAAGATGGTGAGATCATGGCAGGAGATGCATTAATGGCGGATAGTTAGCAGTTTAATTAATTTCACCGATACGATGTAGGTAAGGTCAAAGCATTCGTTAGATTTTGTGTAGATTCAGGGTTCTTATCTAATTGATTACGATTCAATATGAAGAAAAAATGTGAACGAATACATCAGTAGTTTGAAAGTGGGACATTGCATGGCTGTCGGGTCATGAAACCCTACGCAAAGAGTATGTATATACGTGTATTTAATTTGGTTGGCAAAAATTATTTATTTCGAAATAAACATATAAAAAAACATAACGCATTATATTTGAATTAATTTAGGCAACAAATAATAAAAATAATTGAAAACATAGCATCGATAGAATATATATGGTGCAAAATTCAAAATCATAATACCTCTTAATATTTTCTGAACAACTTTCTTTCTGAAATAATTCTTGTCTCATATGAAATTTGTTAGTTTTATAATTTATTTGGGTGAATTACGTCTACAATCCCTCTAGTTTTAATCATTATTATTTTAGACACTATAGTTTAAAAAATAACATCTACTTCCCCTGCTTGACTTTTAGGTTTGACTTTGTGTAAAATACCTTTAATACCCTTATATTTTTCGTTAAAATACCACTAAAATTTTATTAATTCAAAATGATATTATACCCTCTTCTCAAATAATAATTATCATGTATTTAACCTCTTCACTTACCGCAAAAAAACCTTATCTTTTTCAAGTTTCTTACGCTTAAAAAGTTAATCTCTTCCCCCAAGCCCTCAGATATTGCACTCTTCACCGCTGCTCTTGGCCGCCACTGATTTTCAAGTTCTTGTTTAGTTGAGTCATCTATTCTGCCCACTCATTTTCCCTTATTAATTTAAACTCTTGGCTTTCGTCTATCAATTTATTTGGATTCATGTCTGATTTTCGTTATGTTTAATTATTCTAAGAGTCATAAATTATGATAAGTTGTTGGTTCTTTTTCGAAACATTGGTGTCTTAATATGACTAGATTTTCGGATGTTTTGAGGAATTTTTTATGTGAATTTTTGGGGATTTAGTACCTGATTATTACGAATACGGATGAAACAATATTGCTATAAAAAACTAGCTCTTTTCATTTTTCTTGCCTGCGATTATGACTTAACCATTGATCATGCTGTAATTATGTAAATTATTTCCCTTTATTTCTGCTGGCTTGAGTCCTGTGGTTTGCTGTTATGCTATTATTGTTCTAGAAGTAGTTAATCTGGTGGATACTAGTTTATTTATTACATGAGAAACTTCTCAAAATAGTTAGAATTCACGAGAGGTGAATATGGTGAGAAATTTTGAGGTCGGTGCCTAGTGAAACACTGTTTTGGTATCAATATTCCTCACGAGAGGTGGATATGGTAGGCTTGAGTCCTTTAAGCTTTATTGGAGTTCCATATTTTATTTTATTTTAGGGTTTACATTTTTCCTATTTTCTCAACTATTCGTTGATCTTTAGAAACTATAAATCGTAATTAGGTTTCATCTTCCATCTTATTTTATCAGGACAAAGCTCAAAAAGCATTGGCAGGGAGATGGACGCAATAGATGATGGTTATACTGATAAGGAATTGTGTGATCTGTTATTTGATCTAAGTCATGACCTGCTGAAGAGTTTATGCATGAAAGTGAAGATGAAATATTGGAGCTTAAGATGACTAGAATAGTGAGGAAGACAATGAAGATGAATTTGAGAGAGCAATGAAGAGAGAGCAAATAATGAGAGTTTAAATGAAAGAGAGTGAATGAACCTGATTCTGATGCTGGAATGAATGAGGATACACCTGTATTTGTTGCAAGAATTGCCTAAAGGAAAAGAGGAGAGTCATCCGGATAGCGTTATCAGAACGTGACCCCTCCAGATGTGTTTTCTCAAGATGGTTAATTATACCTTATTTAATTCATGGCTGAAAAAGACCTTTAATTCTGATAGTTTGCTGCTTAGAATCAGTTTTTTTTTTAAATAATTGTAGGGTGTGTGCATGGGGTGTGAATGTACATTAACATTGTTTTTTTTCAGATGCACCATACTTATGATTTATTTCTTATATTTAGCCCCTATAGTATTGATAAATTGCATAGACCCCCACACATGTCGGGGGTAAAATCGTCCATATATTTGACATAATATTTAAATAAAGAAATTTGAGGACAAAATGAGATTATCGCAAAAAAACTTGATGACATCAACAAATTTTAATTTTTGGTCAAAGATTCGGGCTGAATAGATAGTTTATGCCAAAACACAGGGGGTCCATCCGTTATTGTTCAAATAGAGGTCAAAAATAGTAATAAACATATTCTACAGGGGAGTCAGCTGTAATTATTTCAATTTATTTTCTAGATAATGAATATGAAAAAATAGTTTCTAAAAAAATTAACTAATTCATTCAGAATAAATACGTCTCAGATTTTAGCTCTTCCTTTTACAATTCCACCTAAATTTAGATTAACCAGATACGATGCATATTCTCCTATTCTTGTAGTAAATAAAAATATCAAATAATAATACTCTGTATGAATCTTCCTGATACTGATAAATGACAATGGCTAAAATAATCACTTAAAACATAAAATGAAGAGAAGATTGTAGTAATAATAATAATAATAATAATAATAATAATAATAATAATAATAATAATAATAATAATAATAATAAGAATTGTGATTATATACTGTCGTATACGGGCGATGGGTATTAGATGTGCTACGTATACATGTGTGGTGGTGGATATACCACGGTAGCCTGTGTGCTACAAATATATGTGTTGTGGTGGATATCCACGAGTAGCTGGTGTGCTGCGTATACATGTGTATTGGTGGATATACCACGGGTAGCTTGGGTGCTACATATATATTTGATGAGGTAGTTATGCCCGAATAGCTTGAGCTGCTTATGTGTTTGTTGAGGTAAAAATATACGAGGTAGCTACGTTATTTCGAAGAGCTTATGTGTAAAGCTGACGTGTTGTATGACACAATTATGATTGTCTTATTAAATAATTCATGGGAGGAACTCATGAAGTGTAATTGAGACTTATGTTGTTAGTATTGATGCATGATGATGCGATGTTGGAATATAGTGGGCTTGATTGTGCCATTATATCGATTATTGGTGAGATATATATATATATATATATATATATATATATATATGTGTGTGTGTGTGTGTGTGTGTGTCTGTGTGAGATTATAGTAGACAGTGTAGCCACTATATTGGTTTGATACATGTCACCGAGAATGAAATCTCAAGATTATATATGTGATGTGTTGTGATAATGAAGAGTTATTATTTGCCTAAAACAAAAGAAAAAAGGGGTAAGTTGAGAAGTGATGTTGAGACCGGTTATTGTTTATTTTGTTTATCATTGTGATAATGGGATAATGAGATATAACCGGTAATTGTAGGATATAGTGAGTATCGTAACACCACCATATCGAATGTTTCTTCTACTAAGACGATGTTATGAGATTGAGTATCAATTTGGAGTGATACATATTATGATGACAATATCGTAATGTTACATACTGTTGAACCAATGACCGATAGGAAATATTGTGATATCCGAAAATTATTGTGTTAATCCCAGAGTGATTATGATCTTTAATAGATTTTAATTGGGGTAATTATGAGATAATTACGATGTTGAAACTCTCGAGAATTTTAATTCGATATCGGGGTTGTGTGGATCTAAGACCTTGGAATTGTGTTGGTAGTGAAATCTGAAGTCTGTAGAGCTTTGGATTGAGGTTTATGATGTAATTGAGTGAGTGTGAAATAATTATTGAACACACATAATTTTTAATGAGTTATGGTGCAAGTATTTGAGACACGGGATTTTGGAGCATTGGTACTATATATATACCAAGTGGACTCGGTGTTCAGTCATTGCACTTGTTTCTCTCCTCTCCCTCCCTCTCTCACGCTTTCCCTTTCCCTTCCTTTCCCCTTTCTTCTCCCTTGAAGAGAATGGACGAAGCTCGATTTTGAGCTGGATTCTTGAGCAACTAACTAGGTAATCACCTTCACTTCTTAATTGTGAAGGTTTTGATTATATATTGTAGAGTTTGGTTGTGTGTGGTAACGGGTTTGAGTCTAGGAAAATTTTAAAGAAATTTGTTAATTGGTATATTTAGTGTTTATTGAGTTTTATTGGTGTATTTGAAGTAGTGAAGGTGTTGGGGGTGTTGGATTTGAATTTGGGGGTGAAAAACACCATTGAAGCATAAATTTTTCGGAAAAATAGTAGGTCGCAATCAATCGCGGTTTGGCGCCAATCTATCGCGACATTACGCTGAAATTTGGAGACGATGAACAGTACCCGCGATAGATCGCGGGGAGTCGGTTGGCTTTGGCGATCGATCGGCGTGGTGCGGCGATCGATTGCGGAGTTATGAATTTCGGGCAGTAAGATCTCGCGATCGATTGCGGGAAAATGGCGATTGATCGCGGCTCCTGTTCCTTTGTTTTTTTTTCAAAATTTTGATAAATGTTGGGATTTTGGAATTAGGGTTTGTTTTGTAGATTTTCATGATGCTGTCTACATTCCCAATGGTTTGTCTAGTGAGATACCGGTTGAGTGTTTGATAGCTCTCTTTCGAAAGAGGATTTCTTTGACCTAATGATTGAGAGCACGTATAGAAATTCAATTATTGAATTAATTCTGATGTTAACAATGTGTAACATTGTTGGATGAGTTGTCTGAATTATTTACATATATTGTAATTGGACTCATGTAAAGAATGCCTCGTGAGTGTAATTTGATAGTCAACCTTGCTTTGAAACCTTAATGAATGTGAGAAGTAAGCAAATGATGACCGGGGATCTGAAGATATGTTGTGTAAGACTTTGTTTCTTGTTGTGAGAATACATTAAATTATTTTTATATTTTGTGTGTGATATCGTGATATCACAAAACTAGTCGATTGTGTGTTGAACCAAGATATGATTTCTTGGATTGCATTGATTTTGAGATGTTTATAGATATGAGTATGTCTTGGCAGGTGGTCCTGGGTCGCCCAATTCTAGTTGTGTCTGGCTCAATTTTGTAATAGAAATTCAAGATTTGGGGGATGGTGTGAGAGTAAGTGTTTGTTCCATACGCAGACTGGTTGGTAAATTGAGTATACTGTATAGTCATTGAGGACATGTGTGTCCGAGTGTGAATCTTCTTGTTTTGATTTTCTGCTGATTGAAGGTATGTATACTGATAAACAAGTATACTATTGGCTTCATTGGAAGCATTGTGTGATTGATGTTGAGATATTATAGTTACAATCTTGGTAAGTGAATCAGAAATGATTCAAGTTTTGAAATAGCTGGAGGTAGTCAAACTATTTTTACTATTTTAACATTGATGGATGTTAGCATTTTAAGTGCATGATGTTATTTTGGAAGATATTTTCGTTTCACGTATATATTTCGAGTTTGGTATTTCCGCTCTTGTAGCATAGTATTCATGATGTGTTCATGAATCAATGCTACGTAGGGAAATATAGGATGTTTGTGAAGAGTTTGGGGAATATGTATAAATTTCGGTGGTGAAATTTTATTAGTTAGGGAGATTTGTGATGCTTGAATCCAATCAATGAATTGACTATATTGGCTGTTTTTTTTATTGAACTGGGTTTGAGAGTGGAGAACTGATTGGGATTTGAGATTTTATTGAAGAGAATAAGAAGTAGAAAGCTGTGAACTTTTATTGGAATTGGGTATGCGTAAATATTTGGACCCTGATATGGGAGACCTTGGTACTATAGATACAAAGTTGACTTGTTGTTCACTCATTTTTTTCTACTCTCTCCCTCTCTATTCCCCCCCTTTCCCTCTTCTCCTTTCTCTTCTCCCTCATTCTTCCACCATTTTGGCAAGGAAATTGGTATTTAGCTCAACCAAGGAGTGCATGTTTGTGAAGATTTATAGTGGTGAGCTTCTATTCCACCTAAATTCTTATTTTTTAAGAGATATTTTGTTCTGGATTTGGTTTTGAGCTAGATTTGGGAGATTATGAAATCCTTGTTATTTTGGAAAGAAAATGTGTTGAGATTGTATAGTGTGCAATGATGTTTACTTTTGGTTTAATTCAAGTTTTGTGTAGTTTAGGGAGTGATTTGTGTTGAAAAATTATGTAATTTTTTGAGGACTTCGCCTACCGATAGATCGGTCGATGAATACCGATCGATCAGTAAATTAACACTGATATCGGTAGACTACGAAGCGAGGGAAAAATTTTAAGAGGCTACCGATCGATCGGTAGAGGCAAAATTCAGAGTGGCATGGATCGTCGAGAGAATGAGATCACTTCTCTGGTTCAAACTTAACTTAGACCATTTTTTTTTTGATTAATTGGTTATGTATAGCCTGCTCACGTTTAAGGACATAGGGAAAGGGAACTTATCAATATCCCGGACGATAAGGTGTTTGTGTATGTACGAGCATTACTGGTACAAATTGTTCATATCTGATGAATGATAATATTGTGATTTGAGTATCACAAAATTTTGAATAATTATTTATGCTTGTTAATTAACCAAGAGATTATTATTGTGTGTCACGGGTTGACAAGAGGTTACTGTGTGTCATGGATTGACAACAGATCATTGTGTGTCACTGGTTGACAAGATATTACTGTGTGTCATGGGTTGACAATAGATTATTATGTGTCAAAGGTTGATAATGGATTTCTGTGTGTCACGGGTTGACAACAGATTTTTATTGTGTGTCACAGACTTTCACGAGTTTATTGTGAATATCTTGATTTGGTATTTAGGGGATTACATTCTTGTAGTAAAATGATTTATGCATCTCAATACTGTGATGTTACTGGTATATGTTGTATCCATTGATCAAGTATTGTTGTGAGTGTGAGATTATATTATGGTCATAATTAATATTGAGAATAATGATATTGTGTCTTGATTTAACATTGAGATAATGATAGATAAATATATTCGGTGTAGATTGAATCAATACTATTGTGTTATTTGGTTTGTGATGGAAGCACATGTTGTACAGGGTTGTCGCTCTTTAGCGAGTAATGTGATATTGTACTTTGCGTTATGGGATTGCCGCTGATGAGCTTGTGAGGCTTAAGTTGCCGCTAGAGAGCGAGCATGATGACACCGCTAAAGAGGGAGTGATATTTATTAAGAATTGCGAAAACAAAAACAATAAGTATATGTATATATATATATGTGTATATATATATATATATATATATATATATATATATATATATATATATATATATATATATATATAAACATGGAGTATATCTTTGATATTTTAAATGTTGTGGTTTAAATTATGCATATTAATATTGGTTATATCTGTATTTTGGTGTGCTCGCCCCATATGAGGGGCTGTTTATGTTGAAACAGGTTTCATGTTTAACTTTTGGGAAACTTGTGGTTATAGATGTTGATGCATCTAGGAGATGGGACTGATTTAGTTAAGCTAGACGCCATTAGTGAGTTGGTTTTAATATTATTACCATTTGTATGAGGTTGTAATATTTTAGTTTCAGACTTTCATACTAGTTGAAGATTACACCTTGGTGGTTTTTCATTTAGTGATTTTACTGTTGGTCGTTGACCATTATAGTTGAGTTTATCATATAAGTTATGATGCTATGTTTATTGTTTGGTTAGCCCAGATTATTAGCAAACTTTGCCGAATTTTTAATGAAATCCACGACTAGTGCGTGTTTTTCGTTTGGGGTCTTACAAAATGTAGGACTGGTGGTTCTATTGATAAATACAAGGCTCGTTTGGTTGCTAATGTTTTTCATCAGCGCCCTGGTGTTGATTTTGGAAACTTTTAGTCATGTTGTCAAATCAACTATTATTCACACTATTCTATCTCTAGCTGTTATGCATAGTTGGTCAATTTGACAGCTCGATGTCAGTAATGTGTTTCTTTATGTTGTCAAAGCAACTACTATTCACATTTTTTTATCTCTAACTGTTATGCATAATTGGTCCATTCGACAGCTCGATGTCAGTAATGTGTTTCTTCATGTCAGTCTTACTGAAGATGTTTATATGACTCAGTTTGCTGGCTTCGTAGATCGCAATCGCCCGAATCATGTCTGTCTTCTTCGAAAGTTTCTTTGTGGCCTCAAGCAGGCTCCTCGCGCTTGGTACACGACCCTTAGTCGAGTGTCTCCTTTTCGTAGGCTTCTCTCATACTAAATCCGATGTTTCTCTTTTTGTTTATCGGCATCACTCCATGGTACTGTATATATTGGTCTACATGGAGAACATCATTATCTCAATGATCTCTGTTTGATATCTCGAACTTTTACTATCAGGGATTTAGGGCCACTCACATACTTTCTTGGTGTTGAGGTACTTCGTTGTAAGGAAGGCTTGTTCCTATCTCATCACAAGTATATCCTTGACATCCTTCGCCGACACAAGATGGATGGTGCAAAACCCCTCACTACATCTATGCACAAATCCCTTTGCTCAGTCCACGAGCTCTTCCATTGATACCACTACATTCCGGTAAATTATTAGTGCACGACAATATCTCATTCTCACCCGTACATACATTGCATTTGTTGTCACTCGCATGCCTCAGCGAATGGCAGCCCAGGATGCCGCCAACTGGATTGCCCTCAAACACATATTGTGTTACTCCAAGGGCACATTTTCGCATGGTATTTTGCTTCGTCGAGAAGTATCTTTCGAACTTTGAGCATTTTCTGACGCTGTCTGTGGTGGAGATTCTTTGACTGGAACGTCTACCTTACATTGTTTTTCTGGGTTCTAATCCAATCTCTTGGAGTTCTAGGCGACAACGTGGGGTATCTCGTTCATCCCTGAATCTGAATATCGTGCCTGAGCTTGCACTTCTGTCGAGGTATGATGGCTTCAACACTTGTTCCTTGAAATTGGTTATCCTTTGCGTGGCGTTCCACGTATTCAGTGTGACAACATTGGTGATATTCAACTTTCATTACATCCTTACATCATTCTCGAATGAAGCGCATCTCCAATGAAGTTCACTTTATTCGTGATCTTGTGAATAAAGGACTGTTGATTGTTACTTACGTCAACACCCTCGATCAGTTTGCTGATATTCTTACTAAACATTTACCTCGCTCTCATTTTCAATCCCTTCAATCCAAAATATTTGTTGTCGATGGAACGTCTATTTTGTGGGGGCGTATCCACCTAGTAGAAGATTGCACCAAATCTTCTCCAAGATAGTCAAAGATTGTTATCTTATATTATTATCTTTTGTAGATATTTTTTTTTTCACTTAATGAAAAGAAAATTCATTCACAAATTAAAACGTTATACTTACCCTTTGCTTTATATGGTGCAGGATTAAATTTGGGACTTTTCTTGTGTTGATTAAACTACCCTTGTTGGCAGAATTAGCTGTAGTTCAACTTGTGTTCATAGTAGTGATTTTTTCTCTTAACAACCTAAAAATCTTAACTTTGAGATATCAAAACAATGGAGATGCGTAGCGTAGGGTCTTTCATTTTCTTGTCTTGCTTCGGAAATGACAGTTTGAAATTTCAGAAGCTTCTTTAAAGCTGGACGTAGTCCACAAAATTGAATTTTTTTCACTGTTGCATACTTGTAAAATTACACATATTAGTGGGAAAACAACGATGAGGGCCTTGAATTACTTGTATGGATGCTAATTCCTCTTTATTTTCAGCTTCAATTCCATTTTCCTCATACTGTCACCAACAGATTGAATCAATTTCACATCTATCACAGTAGTAGCGTGCCATCTGGATTTTGTGGGGTTTACTCCATGAAGAGGAAGAAGGGTACAAAGGTAAAAGGGAAAATTATGAGCACTATCAATAATACTGTAGAGATGTGAAAATTAATCACTGCGGTTGAGAGGGATGTATGCACGGGGGAAAACCAATGGCTGTAGCTATGGTGGGTTTCTTCAAGAATGAGACAAACACTGGATGATGAGTTATTAGAGATTAATATGTAAATCCAGTATATCTATCGAACGGGCCCACAAGGAATTTAACATGGAATAATACTGTGGAGATGCTAAAAATGACAGAAATGATGACTCTTCCTATTATAATATCATATCAATTACATGCCGAGGACTTGTAATATTTAAGTCATCAATTGCTAAAAGAAAACGACTACAGTCTCTGCTATACACATTTGATGGGGTACCTCTTAAGGCTTTCCCAAATTTATTTTAGGGGAAATTACAATGAAGTATTTTTGGGAAACAAAATCTATTTAAATCTTTGGGAAAAAATCTTAGTGCATAACAATTCAAATTGGAAACAATTTTGTTGAAATAGGTTCACTTTTCAAATTTTCAAATTAATTGTGTATTTTTGATGACTCTTCTACCCCCAATATTTTGATATATTGCATTCTATCCCTTAGGCTTTTGTTCAAATTATAAAGAAGTCCATAGATAATATTTAATTATCTTTTTTATCCTTATATTCATAGAAAAGTAACATTTAACATCGTCTTTTTACAAGTCCCCGTTTTTTGCGATCCTTGGCACAATCAAAGATGAAAGATCAGCGGAAATTTGGAGAGGCAGTTCTTCAGTTCCGACAACAAGGTCCTAGTGAAAAGGATTCTCAAACTTTTGACTCAGTTAATATCATGTCTTTCAGAGAGCGGGATGAGGAAAGAGTAACTCCAGAAACCCCGTTGCTACTGAAAAATGCTTTACGAGAAGAAGTTCCACAACCTGAAACTACCCTCAAAGAGCGAATCACTCTAGAGGATATAAAAAGGAAGATTCGTAGGAACTACAACGAGGATCCACTAGCATGGTGGAACAAAAATGAGCTCAGAGCTACTTTGAAGGTGAAAACTGGAAAAGAAAATGAGTTTGTTAGGTACATGCCGATCCCCGTGAACCAGGAAGATCGAAAGGATATACAGATCATACTTAAGGAACATCTTGACCTTAAGTTAATCTCAGCAGGTATTTCTCCATACAGCAGCCCAGGATTTCTTTTTCGGAATCATGGAGAAATTAAACGAGGAAAGCCGAGATTGGTGATCAACTATAAAGGGATCAACGAAATCTTGAAATTCGATGGATATTTTATCCCAAGCAGATAATATTTGGTAAATAGCATCAAGAATGCAAAGTGTTTTCTAAGTTCGATTGTAAGTCTGGGTTCTACAAGATTAAAATGGAGGAAGCAAGCAGAAAGTTCACAGCATTCTCCACACCACAATGACATTATATCTGGAATGTCATGCCAATGGGATTAGCGAATGCTCCCCAGATATATCAGAGAAAGATGGATAATCTTTTCAAGGATTACTTCAGCTTCATGTTCTTGTATATTGATGACATTCTTATAGCGTCAAAAAATATAAAAGAACATCTTAAACATTTGGAAATCTTTTCAGATGTATCTTTTAAGATGTTTGTTACAAGCAAGGATTAGTGCTTTCCGAAAAGAAAGCAGTGATTGCTACAAGACAAATCGAGTTCCTTGGAGTCAAGATCGACGAATCTGGAATTATCCTACAGAATCATAATGTGAAAAAAGTACAAGGATATCCGGAAGACCTCAAGGATCTAAAGCAACTTCAAAGTTTTTTAGGAGTTGTTAATTTTGCTGGAATGTTCATCAACAATCTAGCAAACCACAGGAAGGTGTTCAGTCCACTACTCAAGAAAGATGTTAAGTTTGAGTGGAAGGAAGATCACAGACTCGCTGTCAAACAGCTTAAAGAAGTATGCAAGCAACAACCAAAGCTTGCAATTCCGAATGACGAGGATGAACTGATATTATATACTGTAAGGACCCTAGTTCCTTAAGTGCGGATTAAAGGCGTAAATAGAGCTAACATACATCTATAGAGAATAAAGTTCGTGTTGATGCCTTGAGCTGTTAATATTACAGTGCCAAAATAAAATTTCCAAAAGGGATTAGTTACATTCTCAACCAATTGAATGTTAATCCTATAGCTTTACACTACTCCTAGAGTAGAGACTATACAAAAGAATTATGCCTGCTATACCAAGAGCACTCCTCACAAGCCCACCGCATCAACCCGCCTTAGCCCTTCCGCCCAAAAGTACCTACAGGAACAACCCCAAAACCATGAGCATGCAACAAACCATATTCACAACAATATGATTGTAATTTAGAAATGCATCAATCGTAAATACGAATTACTTCCTGTATTTAATACATTTAATGCTCCATTTGGTTGCCCCTGTACCACAATCATAATCAATAGATTATAATACCAATAATGTATGTCATGACATGCATCCATTCCATGTATACCAATGGCCATTTCCAGTCTTATTATATCAATGGCATAATACCCCTCGCGTTTACATGACAGTGGCATTAATACCCCTCGCTTCGACATATTAGCGGCATAATATCCCTCGCAATAGTAATATGACAGCGAAATTATCCTTCGCTTCGACATATTTGCGGCAAATATTCTTCATCGCTATAATATGACAGCGGCAAGTATTCTATCATCGCTTCGACATGAAGGCGACATGTATTCTTCATCACTGGAATATAACCTCGACTCACAATCACATGCACCAATGCATCCAATATACACATGCAACCATAATACATATTCAACCCATGTATGCAACCATGATGCATAACCAAGACCATGCAACCATAATGCATAAATTTCATGTGTGCAACCATAATGCATAACCAATTCAATGCGTAAAAATACGTTTTACCGTCCGATGCTCGTACGTCTCACTACGTACCTTAGTTCCAAAATGGAGATGTCGAAGGACTTTATCTCCTTAGCTGTGTTGCCACCTGTGATGGTTCTACACATTCACACAAACCAATATTAGGAGCCAATAATAATCCAATACCAAAAATCCCACAAAAAAAACCAAAACATCACTTTTTGGTGACTCGCGATCGATCGCCACAAGGCCCCGATCGATCGCGAGATCACACTGCCCGAACTCAGAAAATTCTGCTCTTGGCGATCGATCGCCACATTTGGCGCGATCGATCGTGAGTCCTGCCGATCGATCGCCAAATGCCCCTGGAGCGCACTGCCTGCGCGCGAACGATCGCCAAAAACGGGCGATCGATCGCCGCTTCCTATAACCCGATTTTTCACCACTTTTGCTCCTCAAACTCTTCCCAATACACACCAACACAAATACCATCAAACCAACAACATATAAACACCATTAACCTCCAATATACACCTTAATACAACCAAAAATCCAACACCCTATCAAAAACTACACAACCCCAAAATCTTACCATTTTTAAATCCCAACAAACCCATTTCAAAATACAACCTCATAAAAACATCAAGGAGGGATCTATACCTCTTATGGACTCCAAAACTCACCAAGAATCTTACAAACAAAGCTTTTGCAATAATTTTCCCTCCTCCTTTTTGCCAAAATCGAAAATGGGTTTTGTGGGTTAGGGTTGGGAGAGTGATTGGTGATAGGTAAAGAGTGATGGGGGGTGTGGGGGTGGTGGGGTATAAGTGGGGGGTTTAGTTAAAACTTTTACCCCAATAATTAGCATGGTGTATAAAATATCCCAACATGATATTTTAAAAGCATTTTCCAAAATGCACCAAAACCTCAATTAAATACATGCTTTACCAAATAATTATCAGCCATCACAATTAAACCATGATAACACCCAATGTCACAACATGCATAACAAGCACCCTGAAACGCACCATCGGGTCACGCTCACCATGTGACTAAGCATTCCACCAATATAATTAACTCCCAACACATTAAATTAATTAACACCATAAATAATCACATAAACATAATTAATGCCCAAATTGCATATAATTATTTCGGGGATATCACATATACAGATGCCAGTGATCATTGGTGGGCTGCAGTTCTCATGAAAAGTCACACCAGAAGGAGAAGTACCTTGCAGATATTGCTGTGGGCTATTTGATAACAACGAAGTTATCAAATGGCACATCAACGAGAAGGAGTTCTTTGCTGTTAGGAAAGCTTTTAAGAAATGGCCACTTTTCCTACTAGCAAAGAGATTATCTTGAAAATAGACAATACGAGTGTCAATGTCTTTTTTAAAAAATAAAATTGAATCAAAACTAGAAAAGGCTAGACTTTTAAGATGGCAAGTTGAATGCCAATATGATTATGATATTGTCATTATAAAATCTGATAAAAATATTCTTGCATATTTTTTGACGAGAGATGGAAGCGAGTGAAGCTAATTCCATCATAACGAGATCAAAGCACCTCTGAGAAAATCTGGAGGAGCTACACAATAAGATCAACAGCCTGGTGATCAATTCTCAGGTTGCGGGTCAAGTACATGAATTGGATCTCACGAAGGTCCAACAGGCTATGAAGGCTACCATGCAGGCTCACACCTGTTTATGAGACATTCTTTATATTCCCCTCCGATGGGATGCTTCAGCGGTGAAGTTAAAGTCGTGTTTCAGAGAGCCGGGCTCATCAACTGGTGTGGAGGATTCAAGTACCGCCACTACAAGTCCTAGTATTGATCCTTTCGGCGAAGATACAGAAGGAAAAATTGATTCCAAAGTATCTAGGATATCTGAAGAATCAAGCCAACCCAGCACCTCAGGGGTTAAAGAGGGAGAGATTAATCTTAGGCCATCAGCGGGCAAATCTAAGGTTAATACTAACGAGAATATGGTTTCCCCAACTTCCCCTTTGCGGGAATATCAAAGATCATGAGAGAAACTTTGTACAAGAGTGGGTATAATTCCTGGAAAAAATTACAGCAGACTGGTCAGGAAAATACCCGAGAATGTGGATGCATCCTGGTGTCAAACCAGAAAGTGTTCGTGAGTGGTTTGATTTTGGCTGCCTAGCCTCAGTCTTTACCACAACACCAATTTTTCCGGAAATCACAAAATTACCGCACTGGATCTATGAAGGAGTGTATGACTCATGGCAGAATAATCATACACTTGGACGAGGAGATGTTCTGGAGCTGAAATTCATAACTACAGCCCCAGAAATCACAAGAAAAGACTTTCACCCTAGTTTTAATTTTGTAAAACTACAAAGGCCTAACTGGAAGGCGATGGATCAAATAAAACCACCGCCTGAAGGAACAAAACTAGTTTTCCCGCTCACAGAAAATGACATTACGACCAGAAGAGCTTGGGGATTATGGGTCTGTCTCACGGAGATGGACAAAGTAAAGTATCCGTTCAAAATCTTCCAGAAAACAGCGACAGATCATTCATGGTTAACTCCATGACAAGCCATACTACAAAATTTGCCGATGACATCTTTGAAAAGAAGAGGCAAATATTATGGGGCAACAAGATTCCGGCAACCAAAGAAACTAGCCGGAAGTTCTGCAACATAGCTCATGTGGGAAGATGGCAGGACTACATCTACCCGAGCTGCCCAGAGCAGAAAGAGCCACTGTTCGGGAAAGGATTCCCTGTCAAAATGGACCAGAAGAAAGATGACAAAGCAGGACCGAGCAAACGTGGAAGATTCTCACGCGGACTGCAAAAACTAAATTTCTAGGGACCACAGGGAGACAAGAGTCATGTGGCTCTGACGAGGACCACTACCATTATAAAAAAAAATAGTAGGACAGCCTCTTCGGCCGAAAGTCGAAGGGACCACAAGATACCAAACAAGAAAGAAGACACATGCAACGACGTCTGATGATAAACAAGATTTGAAGTCCGGATTTCACATCCACCTCCAGATTCTATAAATACCAAGGCATTCAGGAAGCTAAGGACATCGAAAATTCTCCATAGTTTTCTAAGAAATGAATTTAAAGTCTCCAAGCTTTGTAATATTTCAACTTTCGTAGCTTGGTAAACTTTCTTTCTTTTCTGTTATAATCGTTTGTAATATTGTTCTGTTTGTTTTTAGTTTATGTGTTCTTGAGTCAAGCATCATCTATATGAGAGGCTAAACAAGTCCGTCTCCTTCCAAAAGGAGACGTTTTAATGTAAGAGATGTTATAAGTAATCCAGAATAAAAATAAGGCTTTTGCCTATCTATCTCCCAGATTTCTTTAAATCTTTCTTATATCTTGATTATACCTTACGCCTTAAGGTAGGAAACGAATTAGGACTGTGTTGTGCGGTTTCTGAAGGAGTCGGCTAACTGGCAGACTAACCTCGCCCGTGAGCTGAGGTTGGATGGTGATGAGCCATTCGTAAAATAGTCTGGAGGCAGTAAGTTTTTGACTGGTGGCGTTGCGACCCACCTCACTCGGTGCCGTTATGGTCAAAATAGTATTTTTCAGTTTGTTAAAATTTTATTGTAATACGGAAGCATGTTGGGCCTGTTATTTATTTTAAAACATGATCTTCAAATCGGGTTTTGAATTATAATTAGACGAACGTTATATAAACTGTGAGTCCTTTGCAAAAGTATGCTCTTGGGATTCATCCCAAGATGACAGAAACTGAAGGATCTCATGTTCATATGATGATACTATTTGGTAAATATTAGGATGAAAACGATGATAAATAGTATCTAGAGGCATAATTTGTTCTTTAAACATTTTCTAGGGGTTTAGAATGTAATTTTATTAAAGATTAGTTGGATCGCGTGGACCACTTGGACCACATGAGGTTATTATTGTCATTTCAACCAAGAATGGATTTAGATCAACTAATGTTTTTTCGCTGAACTAAGATAGATTATGTTTTATAAAAATATACCGACCCGTAATTTTCCCGATTTTCTTTTACGAGCCTTTCGCTATCCAAGAACCTCTTAAGGATTTCCCGATTTTCTTTTAGAGCCATTCACTATTCAAGAAGCTGAATTTGTACAATTGGACTTTTAGCACAATGCTAGTGGAGTCACGGAGTTTGCACCCTTCTCCCAAAGATCGAGACATGTAAACACTAAACACCCCTCATTATTTTAAAAAAAAAAGTATATGTGCTGGCTAGTCTATAGACACTTTTAAGAGGAGTCTATAAGGACACCATCTATTTCAAAAGTGCATCACATTGTCAATATATATAACTTTTACTGTTATTCCATTCAATAATTTTGAATTATCTTTAACCTTACAATTTATTTTGATTTCAATATCTAATTATATTTTAATATATTTTATTCATATTTATAATTAGCTGATGTTTATTCTCCTAATCTATTTCGATTTTTCAAAATTTCCTAGACAATTTTATAAATCCATGTATATTATTTATATTGTATTCTTCAAATGTATACATTAATTATAAATATAATATTTATATATATAATATTTACATATTTTAAAAATATTACAAGTATAAAATATATATTTATATATCACTATATTGATATTATGTATGTAATATATAATATTAATATATTTTAATAATACCATTTATACTTCACTTAGAAATATTATATTTATATATACTAGTTATATAATAATAGTATTTATAAATAAATTTCATTTAAAAAACAGAAAAAGAAGAAAGAATTGCAATGCCATGTGATATTGCAACGTTTGTAAGCTGTCTTTTAACCATGAATTGGGATTGCTATTGGCACATGATTTGCAATTATCAATACACAGTTTGTAATCTCAGTAAAGATGGTCAGTGGTCTTGAACTTCATCCTCATTGTGCCTTCATTCTTTCCACAAAATTTCGGCCCTTCTCTTCGATGAGGCGCCTCCTCAGCTCAAGTTTTTCCCCCATTTTCTTACCTAACCCAAGCATTCGCTCTCTCGGACCAATTCTTCTTGATCTTATATCATCTTCTTCTGTGTTATGAACATGGTGTCCCATTAAAAACTCATGTGATGGACTCGTAAGAGCATCCGGCTTATCTTCTTTGCTTTGAGGGCCAAAACCTTGCAGTATATCATTTTTAACTAGCGGCGCTTTAAGTTCTTCGTGATAACTAGCCTTTGCTGTCGAATTATCCGTGCAGCTTGATGAAGCTGCAAGAGGTTCCACAGATTTACTAGTTATTTTTGGGACATGACCTACAGTTTTTGATTTTTCGAGGTTGGCTTCAGATCTGGGGGGTTTTCCATGATTGGCTTCTAGGGTGTGTGTTGCTTCCCCAGATGGTACTTCTCTTTTTGCGCTATTAGTATTAGAGTCTTGATTATTTTTATACCACATGAATGGAGCAACATTCCTCGGGACCCAATCATCTTTCTCAGCTAACATCCAAGGAATGCAAAGACACTCACGGTTGGGAAGAACCAAAGTTTCGCGAATAGCCACCTGAAAGAAAGATTGGGGAGTCAGTCTCGGATTCCTAACGATCATGGATAAACAAACTAATCCAGGGCATGCAAACTCCCATTATTTTAGTGATGCATATATAAGACATAGGACAGTGCTCAGAGGCAAGCAAGTGCATGATTTTGCTCAGATCAAGTTGGAGTATTCCAACCAGATTAAAGATTCAGCATTAACTATTATAACAAGAATAATGCCATTACTTCAAATCTTAGTTTGGTTGGAGTCTTGGAGAACATGTAATTGAAAATGAATGTCAAATTTCAAGTGGTACGAATAATGGCATGCATGAAAGACCGTGGTAGATGTTGCCGAGATTACCCTTTCAGTACATATTTTTGCAAAACAAATAAAAATTGAAAAAATATCGAAACATATATTATTGCACTTATTATCCAAATCATTTATTTAGTACATCGAACCATTAAACATCAAACGTAGTGAAGTATACAGCGCTGAAACAATATAAAAAAATACATCTGTATATCTCCTATAATGAACTCTAATATCTATGAAAATATTCCATTTTCAATCTGGTGTTGCTTATAATGTTAATCTATATTATTTATATATTCAATAATAATATTGACATAATAAAAATACCGTTTGGCTAACACCACATGGATTGACGAGAAGGAAGAAAATCATAATAACGTTTCATCTTGAGAATCATGTATAATCAACATCACAAAAACTCAATAATCATGTTGAGCAGACCAATTACCACTAGTGATAGAAGAAGGATGGTCAGTGTCAATTCCTGAGGGCATTAAATCTATTGTTTTATTCTTTTCTAAAGATTTCCTATGTTCATTTACTATATTTTGTATGCTATATTACCCAATTTATTATTTTCTAAATCTTTCCTATGTTCATTTACTATATTGTACGCTATACTACCCAACTTATTTGTCGTTCCATGCCAGACATATGGTCCATTTCACTGCTCTTTCCTTTCCATACCAATTTATCATCCATTCCACGCTGTTCTTTTTCCCAATACATTTCAATTCATTCCCGACCTTTACATATTAAAAGGATGTAACTATGGATCAGAAATAGTCATGGGTAACAAGAGTCAAAGGCACAATGTGATGTTTTAAGCAAATGAAAAAGGTACGCGGCCCTCAAGAGACGTATGAAAAAGTTTCTGAAGAACAATCATGTCTAACAAGTGGAACATTTAGGTATTTGGATGAATAGGTATAATCAAAGCAATTGGAGAAACTATAAAACGAAGTGAGCACGATAACTGTAAGATATACGGAATAATACATTCATGGAAATATATACACAAAGATAAGACAGTAAAGAAGAACTATTTGCAAGCATGATCCTATTATTGAAAGAAAATCTGACCTTAAATCGACTAATCAACAACAGGGCAAGGTGCCCGCTTGTGATTTTGCGGTCTCCAACAGAAGATTCCAAGTTAAAATCAATATCAGGCATAGAAGTGAATCCAAACCAAATTTGATCTGAAGGTGGAGGCTTCATGTACAATCGCATAGTTCCATGAAGAGAAGAAATCTTGATCCTTAATGAGATAGGAACCTTCACCCAGTAAAGAAAAATCAAGGTTAGAGATGAAATTCCACATTGTGTTGCAATTCATGTCTTCCTAGAAACAAGCATTTGTGACACTGTCCCCAAGCTATGGAGGTTAAAGGAACTAATTGACAAAACTATACCCCAAACAACACACACATTTGTACATCTCCTGGCCTACCAACATCCCCTCTGTCCGGACCCTTGCACTTTTATTCAGGATGGTAATAAACTTATTGTGTTTGCATACAACACTAACTTGTTCAAAGTGCAACAAATGTGTGTCAGGGGGATGAGATGAACGAAGAAAGAGAAAAGAGGAAGTACAGTGCTATTTATCTCCATCAAACAGTTACGGTTCAAGGCCAGGCAATCAACGGGGGTGGTTTCTCATGCAAGTGTGTAGGGGATGCTCAAGAAAATGAATTGGATCAAGAGGCCAGCCAAAAGGTGAACATTATGGATGTTTTCTCCATTGATAGCAGGATGTATGAAGCGAACAAACTAAGTCATATATCCTCACGTACAGCAGACATACTTTTAAATAAGACAGACTATGGTTGTCAATGGGTTTGATATAAATTTGATGTCAATTTGGATTTTATTCATTAGCACATATCTTGCCACTGATTAAAGATTCAAATCTTGATTATGAAATGGATTATAGATATTCGAAGATGAATAGTTAGAATTTGATCAGTTACGATCAATCTGATCGAAATATGGATATGATAAATTAAACAACTCTAATTTTTACTATAAACTTGCTCCATCAGTTTCACAATCCCTTTTAAGTGAAAACTGTTTACAGCATATTCTAGGACCTGGATATTGTTTCGGAATGCTTTGGCCTTCGGATACATTTTGTTGTATCAATTATCTGGTATGGTCTCAATTCGATATAAACTTTAATTCTAATCAGACTCAGGAGGATCTATTCAGAACTCGAACCGAATCTTACCTGAGAGAGACCCTAAACTAATGAGTAAAGAAATTATAGTTTAAAGTATTATTAAATTATATTTTTCAATATCTGCTAAGTACAATGTTTTTTATGTTCATTTTTGAGAGAGTTTCTTCTCCACACTGATAGGGAATAATAGAGAATTCGGTCATCGATCCTAAATAAATTTGAATTTTAAAAAAATGAACTCTTTTGTTCAAATAGCGATGATTCTAAGTGTAATGTGTTTCTGGTCAAATGGAGATCGTTCTTTTAAATAAATACAGAGGGAAGACCATAGAGTGCTAATGGTTGACTATTCCGTGCAATAAAGACATGACACTACAGTTGCCAAATGCTTATAATAAAACTCAATAACCTTATATTTCCCCCCTAAAACAGTCCATTCCACATCCACCATAGGGGATTAGTAGAACTGGTTTATCAAAACTCAAGAGTTACTACTTGTTAATATAGATTAAAAACATCAAGGGATAAAAGACAATCAGCAAAGCCGAACTATGCTTATAACTCAAATAGATAGTCAAGAGAATGGGTCAAGTCCTGAGTCCTGACAGGTGGGGTCACACTCTTGAGATGTTTGCTGCCAGTACGAGGCTGGAGAATTAGAGTACCCACTAAAAATTGCAGATTGAACACAATGAAGATTCAATTTATATGATGAGTATGGAGGCACACACTAACCTTAGGATGACAGGTTTATGATGTCTTAAGCTCCTAGTTCTCAACTGCTATGAACCATTCCAACGTAAACTATAGCCCGACCATTAGCCCCTCAAGATTCCTTGCTTTATGAAAGGGTAAACTAGCAATATCATTAGCTGTAAACTGAGAGTGGCTTCTAAGGATCTTAACTTGCCATAAGCCACTTCCCAAATAGATAAGAACACAGTTTCCAGTTCAAATGATCAAGAACCACAATTGACTAGCCACACAAGAAGCTAGAGAGGTGTTCCAAACAAATTGAATTGTTTACTTTTGTCAAGTATAAACTGCGTGCTGAAATCTTAATGAAGAGAAAATGCATTGACCACGGTCTAATGCTATGCATCTAAACATAATAGCAGGTCATGGTTGTAAAAGCCCTAGCCTGGCTCGCCTAGCCAAGAAGCCAAGCCAGGCGAGAGTGCGGTGCCTCCGGTGCGTGAGAGGCGCCACACATACATCAGGCGGCGCTTATTCAGCGCCTAGACGCCTGTGCATAAGCCATGAACGATGGCTTGATGGAGAAGAAGAGTGTTGTTAGGGTTGCGCTCAGATTACTTAAAAAAAAAAAAGCCTAAATCCTATTTTTAAGAAGCCCAAATCCAATAATAAATAAACATAAACCCTGCATTTATATATGAGAGTATAAACACGTATTGATTTAATAACTTCTCCTTCATTGCCCTTCCAGTTCTACCGCCGCAGACCGTCGCAGATTATTGTTCATTGGAGAATAAATTGAATACTAATTTAGTCAAGGGGATTTAACATATTGCTTCTTTATTTTTTAATAATTCTGATTTAATATTGAATATGAGATTCATTTTTATCAAATTTCATTAGTATGGTAAATTCTTATATTAGAAATTGACAAATATTATAAAATGAACAGCTTCTTTGCTCTGTAGTTTGGCCATGTTAGACAAAGATATTTATATCTAAATATTTAAATTTATCTTCTCTCGGAACGTCTATTATGCCACGCTTCACCCTGGCGCTTAACACTTTAAGACAAACCATGGTTCATCGCTTTTTGGCACCTAGCGCTTTTAATAACTCAGGTCTGCTTTCAACATTAAATAGATTGCTGGATGAAACATCTATAGAAGAAAGAAGGCATTCACAAACCTGTGAGACCTGTTTGCTAATAGAATGTAACATAGACTTCCATCTAGACGACTGAGATGATACATGTTGAGCACTTTTGGAGTTGTCATTCTCACCTGTAAAGTTTTTAAGGTAACATAAATAAATGGCAAATGGTGAGAAAAGTCCAAAAAATCACCTCTGACGAAAGGCCAATATAATTATGACACAACTTAAGGAAACAACATATAACAAAAACAGCTATTCGGATGACAACAAATTCTTTATTTATTATGCTCCCATTCAATTATGGTACATCTAAAGGAACGACATTTACCAATTTAGTTCAGCTGACCTCTCATACAATATAAAAAAAAACAATTGAGTATTGGTTTAAAGTCTATAAATTAATTTAAATGCTAGATTTCCACGTACCTAAAAATGGATCAATAAGGTGCTAGGCAGCAACTACATGCACATTCAAAACTCATGCTTATTTCAAAATCCATATATCGTTCAAATAATTTTGAGTAACTATGCATATGGTCACAAGATAACTCAGGTGTATTGTTGTCTTGCGCTCTTGCATAGTACAACATGGTACTACATAAGCAAAACTGGACAGAATTAATTAAACATCTTGGTTACACACCTGGACCAGGTTTTACTTCATCTTTTTGCCTTGTTTCATCCATCACCTCTTCAGAATACTTCAACTGTTCCTCAATATTTTCAAAATCTGCCAGAAGATCAGATTTGACATCACCAACCACATTCGTCTCTAACTGTATTTTTTCTCCTTCCAATTCCAGTTCTCGAACTTCAAGCCTTGTCTCAACATTAAGAATTGTGCCTCCTAAACAATCAACATCAATTTCTAAGGCCGACATATAATTCATATTCGAGGGAAGGACCCTCATCGCAAGGATTCGTGGAGGCAGACTACCAGGATCCAGAGCTGTACATGTGACTTCACCAATGTAACTGGGCATTTGCATGTTGGATAAAGATTTCTATAGCAGTGCATGGTAAAAAAATTAGTTATATACACAAAACATACTCATGCTAATGTTACCATTGTAAATGAACTGAAAAAGGACATTTCACAGTACCGTTAACCGTCCTAGTTTTTTGATGGAACAATTTTAAACTCATCATAAAGAAAAAGCAAATAAGAACCTATTTCTTCATTCTTACAAAATGCCGCATTACCTCAGGCAACTTTGCAACTTTTCCATTAGTATGTTCAGAGTTGTAATAAGAATTTTCTTTTTTTAACCAACGTAATTCCAGTAAGGAGGCTGTTTGAGTTTTAAGTTTAACTAAATTATTAATAGGCCAACGTATCTCAAAATAACGAAGAGTATGAGGAGTACTTTATAAATAATAGCAAAGACTGACACCAAACTAAACGGGATTCAATGGATAATTCGACTTCGGAAGGGCAACAGAACAAAGCACATTTTAAGTGCTTTATGAACGCTCTTGAACATATTCAACCAGGAAACTTCACCAAGTTCATTTGAAATATTAGGCAGGATATATACACTCCATTACCATGAGATTATGTCAACTTGGAGATGAATATCAGGAAGGAGAGTGAACATAAATGGTTAAATTAAGCTTGAACATGTGTAGGTACCACAAGCTAGACAAAAATATTGGGAAATGAAACCAACGGTAAGCCCTCAGTTACTCACTTTCAACACACAGTCAACCGTCAACCGATTTTTAGATGAAAAATAGTAATATATGAGCACGATGTGTAGTTATAGCTGTGATTGAGATTGATTTGAATAAATTGGGAAAGTCAAACGTCACGTCCCATGATTGTAGACACAGAATAGTTTCTTAGAATAGCTCCAAGATTAAATCTTAAAAGATGTATACATACAGATTCTGAAGTAATTTTAGAAGAAAAAATTTAAAGAAATTTTTGCTGTTGGTGTTGAGTTAATTATTTATTAAATTGTCGTTTGACTCTTTTGAACTTAGGATATTAAACAAGATTTCAGTACTTAAACAAATATTATACAAAAATAATACTTGGACTCCCATCCGTAACACTAGTCGATGACACATTGGACATGCTATACAATCACAAGTCAATCAAAATTCTTTCTATTTTTCATTAGTCTCCGTTTATAACCTATAATTATCATTTGTTCACAAAGGAAAAGCATTTAATAGCAAGATCATGTAAAGGAAACTCCAGAGAAATCATCTGCAATTTTATGTTCTAAATGCAAGTTATAATATGCTAGGAGCAAACAGATATCTCAAACCTGTATTCTTTGTTGAATCGAACCGCTAATCTTCGGATTATTTTTTACGTCAAAGAAAAGTCGTGTAATTAACAGGTTCAAAGACATTGTTCCTTCGTCAAAATTTTTAGAATCAAAATCTGCATCAGACATCCCCGATAAATGATTTCGCCTTCCTGAATCAGTAGATGTTGAAATTGGTGATGACAAATAAGTATCATCAAAAGAAACATTTAGAGGATTTACTATTGAGGCAATTTTCCCTGAGCCATGGGATGGAATCGAGTCTTGGAATGAGCGAGATTTCTCACTAAATTTTTTTTCTCCATGGCTTGATATTGAAGTACCACTAGGCTTATATTCTTGCCCACTTTTAGCAGGCTTCTTTGCAAGTTTTTTCAGGAACTGGCGAACCTTTGAAGAAGAATTGTCAAGTTTCATTGACTTATCCATTAATTCAGCACCGAAACCTGCAGAAGGCTTCACAACCCAAGGACATCCCACATTTAGTGATGCTAGGTATTTCTGAAACTCCATATCCAATGCAGAAAACCACTGATTTCGGTCATCATCATCACAAGAAGCAAGACGAAGTGCTTTACACCATGATTCCTTCTCCCAAGATGTCTCAAGATACAGGTAAACAATGTTATATCCCTTATATACAACTGAATCCTTGCTCTCCAATTTGATTGGGTACCTTTTAGCCCTGTTATACATCAGATGGAGGTATAAGTTAATTGAAAATTCCATAACTATAAATTTCTGCAATCCAAATGGGAGCCAGGAAACGAGTAAGAATAAGTAGAAGGATTTTATTTTAGAGATCCATGAAAATGCTGGATTTTATTTCAGAACGCACGAAGATAATCAGATGAATTTCTAAGTAAACTGAAAAATGTAGCCTAATGTTATGTACTTTATTAATGCAATGAATATAGTCTTATTGTGATTTAGATAAAGTCTGATACCAAACTCACACATCTTTAAAGGCATGAAGCCAACAAAAAATCCTTACAAACAGAAAACATCAAGTCAACAATTAGATGACTTGAAACAAGTTCTAAAATCTCAAAGAAAAATAGGTCTCACATCAATACAAACCTAAGCCAAGCCTTTAATTTCACCGAGAGCAGCATTACCATGAAATGGGTGTTATTTTACTATAAAGTATGTCCTGAGGAAGAATCTTATTGTTTCTTCATTGTTCAGTAGTCAAATTCTAAATCTCCAGCCCGATAAAAAAAAATTGTAAATCTCCAGCTGACCTATTTATAGGAGAAGTTTTACGAGTCTATAATGCTTACATGATGTCTTTGGTTTGATGGTGTAAATTCTCACAATCTGGTAAGGATAAAGGTTTTTGTTTCTTATTTGTGTTCAAAAGCAACGAACATGTCAAATTCTTGAGGATTACTGCTTGCAGCACTCTTTCGCAGAAACTAGAACACCCAAGAGCTCAGAATCAACCAATTTATAACTCTTATTAATTAAAACAAGAACTTTGTTCTTCCCTTTTGAGTTAGAGCACATTCTACTCATTGATCATTAGTAAGATACTCTTTGAAGTGAAATAAAATATACAAAACTCATCAACATATCCATTAATCCTCTACAAGGAAAGACATAACAATCACAACAGTAATATGCCAATTGGCCTATCAATATGACTAGGTTCCAAAGTCATTACACAGTTTTAAGTCCAGTAAAAGGTGTCTATAAAAAGTAATATCACCATTTTTTTGAGGACAAGCTTGTTGCAGAAACAGCAGCAATTTTGCAGCCCCTGAGTGAAATCTTTACCCGGGAACCATCGGACTCAGTTAGAATTAGGCAACGATCTTCAATTCTTGCATATTTTTTCACGGGTGAAACCTCCAGAATATCTTTTCTCCGCCTTTGCTCCGCAGGCAATTTGCTATCAATCCAAGATTTTGGAACTTTTTCTGATTCTAGAACCCAGAGAGCCCCCTGAACAGAACAAAAATTGAATTGAAAATAACACAAACATAGATAAGATCTGGTAAAGAAAATTAAAATTTCTACATAACAAATTTTTTTGACTGTCCTGCAGATAATAGATACATGATAGGATGTATACAGTTTTTTAAAAACTGGTCCTTAATCCTCTACCCACTTCAATCTTCTCTAAGAAAACAAAGCACGAAAAAGTGAGGTTGAGGAGGAAGTGGAAGAAGAGAACGCAAGTAAAAAGGGGCACACTATGATGACACATTTGGTACTAAAAGAAGAATGAGAAACTAATTTACTGTTACTCCCCATCCCATGGTTTTTGCGTGATTACATAAGGGAAACTTCACTGTTATTATGTGGGCATGTCTCTGACCTACCAATTGCCTCAAATTGTCTCAGACAAGATGTTGTCACTAGCCCAAGGAATCAATTATACAGTAGCACAAAACAGATGAATAAAGCTCCTCAGTCACATAAAAGGAATCTGCATCAAAGCATATGCAGGGATAGACTGTAAAATCAAAGGACAAGTAAGGCCTTCACATTAAAAAATTATAATATAAACAAAAGAAAGTAGTGTTTAACACAGACAAAAGAAAGATGTCAACCATCAAATTCCACGAACAACGAAGTGGAGGTTTGTAACCTTCACAGACTGTATCTTTCCTCAAATCCAGTGACAGAAGTTATATTTTCAGCATGGATATGCACCTAGATAATCAACTACTTGAACCATTATTATGCATTGAACAAAAGTAAATGGGTTGTTCGCTTGAACTTCAACACACATGTTCCCCTGTGATAGGAAAGAATATTTGGAAGTAGTAGAGCATTCCCATGAAGGTTGTTTCAAGGCGGAAAGGCAAATTTTCGACCAGGACAATCCATTTGGGAGTAAAGATACTCCAGAAAAGAGATATCATCGCCGCAAAAGCCAAATCCACTATGAGCATCATCCTATAAACTGTTTGCTTTATTCAATCACATTTTTTTCCGCTTATACGCCATAGGATATGCACCTAGATACTTAATCAGCTGCTGGACAATTATTATACATTGAACAAAAGTAAATGGGATGTTCGCTTGAACTTCAACACACATGTTCGGTGTTCCCCTGTGATGGGAAAGAATATTCGGAAGTAGGAGAGCATTACCACGAAGCTTGTTTCAAATGGCAAAGGCAAATTTACGACCTAGGACAATCCATGTGGGCGGAAAGATACTCCAGAAAAGCGACACCATTGCGGCAAAAGTCAAATCTCAAAATTGCATTTCATCTAATTGTAATTTAAGTGCGATAGATATTCCACCGCATTATTCTAGTTTTGTTTCAGAGTCAAAATAGTAATGGAACGATTTCATCCTAGATACACAGACGTAGAGTTGTACACCAATAAAACCGATACCTAATACTGATAAACAGATAAATTGTCAATCCACCAAAACACTAAATAAATTGCCAGATTGATCACCTGCTTTTCATGTAAAGATGAATCGAGGTCGTCATACGAAACGGATGCCGCAGCCTTGGTTTTAATTTCTTCTCCCTCAACATTTTGAGTTAAACGGCGAACGAACATCCAGAGTCCTAGCGCCTCCATTGCAACAACGGTCAACGCTCCGAGAACGAAAACCGCCAGCAGAAGCAGCACCATTGCTATTTGCTACACCCAACACTTCGTGATTCACTCCAAACCGTAACCGAATCCCGTTATCAGAACAATTTTTTATGAAGAGCTTGATCTATTAAGCAAGTAGAAAAGATCATCCTAATTTCAATAAGAGAGTCGAAACAATTGTTCAAAAGGAAGTACAAACCGCGGCATGAACATCAGAACATGGATTCAGTATTTCTTATTTATAAATTATAACTCTTTATAATCGCTATCCAAATCATTTTTAAGTTGTTGCTAAAATTAGCAAACATAGTTTTTTAGCAAAAACAAAAGGCGTGTTTGGTTGAATAAAAATAAGAATTGTATTTGGAATTGAAATTGGAATTAAAATTCCATGAATTTAGAATTTTATTTGGTGTATGATAAAAATTTAAAATGTTATTTAATATTTTACTAAATTTGAAAAGTAGACTAAAAATTTATGAGTAAGTTATATAAATTTAATTTTAAAAATATTTTTTATCATTTTCATAATCGAAATTTCATGAAATTCTTTCAATTTTGTTGGAATTTCATTTAGCAAACCCTGTCAAATCACATCAAATACAAATTCTATTTTGAAATCCCGTTTTTCAAAATACTCAAAATGGAATTTGTGATTCCAAATCCCACCAAGTACATGCTACGAAACACACTGTAAGTATTTGCAATTAAAATAAAAATAGCTTAATGAATATTATTTAATAACAAAATTGTAACCTCCTAATTGAAAGCAGTCAAAAACTATCTCTTGACTTGCTTCTCTGCTTCTACTTTTATCTATTACTTTTTAGAGAAGCGATAACAGAAGCAAGTCAATCAAACAGCTAAATCTAATTTTTTTGGTTTGAATAACAGATAAACACCTTTAATAAGTATTTACAAACACTTACTTAATATACTTACCAAGTAAGATTTTATAAAAATGGTTTTAAAACTTTATACAATATATATAAATTTGCAAATAAAATACAAAATATTTTGATAATTATATAATAAGTAAAAAAATTAAATTATTAATATTTTATTATAATGATGAGATTTTTGCTTTAACCTGGATTTGAGTAATCTTTTCTATATCAGGAATAAGTTGTAATATTTTTACTGCTCGAACTAATATAGGGTGAAAGAGAATGTATGTCTAAAGAGTGGTAGTTAAAATGGTATTAAAAAATAAAGACACCAAAACCTAGCTTAATGGTTATCACCGTCCCAAAATAAGATTGACAGTTTGAGTCATGTAAGTAACAAAAACCCATCTATCCATGATAAAAAAAAATGGTAAAAAAATAATTAAAAATAATAATCATAAATACCATAGGTTTTCCAGAAACCTGATGGAGGTTAGAACTTGTTGGAGGGTCACAAGAGCTTGCTAGAGCTATAATGGAAAATATTTGTATGATCGAGTTTGTGTTTTATTTATAGACTAACTCAATATTATTGGTCTAAAATGTTTGATAATTGATATGTATTTTATGTATATTTTTTAGAAAATATTGTATTTTAATATTGAGTTGGTGTATGAGTGATGCTCAATCCGAATGTAGATTATGTCCCAACTCTAGTAGTCGGAGTTAGTCAGAGATATGATGATGGAGGATGATGGTGATTGTTGTTTAAATAATTAATTATATTAACTTTACTATATGCCAATAGGTTTGGTATGACAATGACTATTACCTCAATAGACATCGGTCGTAAGTGTGATCCGAAGATTTTATGTTTAAGATCCATCTTCCCACCCCTCAATAGTTGTAATACTTGCTCAAGAAAAAAAAAAAAAAAGGTTCGGTGCATTTACCAAAAATCCAGCAACTTCTCCATATTTTAAATAGGACTATTTACATTACTATATCATTTTGATCCATCTCTTCTACTTTCTTTTTACTTAATTTCTACCATTAATTAATTACTCATTTACATTATATTTTGGGATATATTACTCTTACCTTATTTTTTTGGTTTGGTTTTGTAATAATAGATTAATATTCGAAAAATAAATGGAACACCAAGATTTTTAAGTGCAAAACCCCGAGATATGGGGGGAAATCGCGGGACCTAGTCCAGTATAAATTCCACTATAAACAAGTGAGTGATTTACAATAATTTTCTTTACAAGAGAACTAAGAATCAAAAATGGTGAAGGGCTAAGGCTACTGCCTGGGTAAAGGTGATGTATAAAAAAAATATACATCGCCTAACCATGTTATCCATGCCCTTTATGTTAAGGGAAATGGGTCCAATGGTTTTTAATTAAATGAGTCAAATAATTGTTAAGGGAATGATAAAATGGGCCATAGTGAAAGGAAAATGGGCCATAGTGAATGAGCCAAGGTAGGATGCTCTCTAGTATCTTATGAGGGCGGGTCGAGCCCATAGAGTTCGAGTCCAAACTGCACCAGGATGATATCAAGGTACCAACATTATCCCCTTCTTGTCGAGCTAAATTAATGTTGTCTCGACTCAGACTGGTCAGGTGAGGACCCGGATTGGTAGTCGTTTCAAATGTCAAAACCTGATGTGACCTTGCGAAGTGACCACTGAGAAGTGGAATCCCAAGCTGAATCACAATGAATAGAGCTTAGCTCAACCGTGCCGAGTTCCCAAGTCACGATGTTAGTAGAGCCATGACAATTCGAATGCCGATCCTTGATAAAGTATGCGGCTCGCATAACCCATACGAGGAACCAGCATAATCATAGTACTGAGAGCACATGTCAATAATAGCAGGTCGGAATGGGCATGAGGCGATCAAGAATCCAAACTGAAGTTGTAATAATCGAGAATCCCGAGCTGGTAAATACGGAGCTGAGGAGCAAATAAAATAATATATCCGACTCCAGAGGTAATAAACAAGCATCCTGAGTTAAATCACGTCTGAACTCCAAAAGTGCAATCCAGACTCTGAAGATAATAAAAACATGAGCTAATAAAATTCATCTGAACTCCATAACACCGAGCCGAGGAGTAAATAAGTTGATGTGATCGAGCAAATAACACTTTTCTGAACTCACGAAATAATAAAGTTTTGCGCTGAGTAAATAAATATAGCCGAGCTCCAGAAAATCAATATGGAACAAATAAGACTACAGAGTGTCGAAACTGAGCAGGCATGTTGTCTTGCAAGGATGACATGTTATCTCGGCCGGACTGACATGTTATCTTGACAGGACTGTCATGTTATCTCGACAGGACTGGCCTGCAATAACAACTCTGAAAGGTTCCAAAATAATTCAAAATATAGAATTAAATACCAACAGGGCCGGTTTGTTATCCTGGCAAGGATGACCTGTAATAACAACTCTGAAAGAGTTCCAAAATAATTCTAAATATAGAATTAAATACCAACATGGCTGACATGGTATCTTAGCAAGGCTGGACCTACAATAACAACTCTGAAAGAGTTCCAAAATAATTCTAAATATAGAATTAAATACCAACAGGGCTGACCCGTTATCTTATCAGGGAATTCAGAGTTCTAAAATAATTCTAAATATATAACTAAATATCAAGCAGGGTTGACATGTTCTCTGTGCAGGGCTGGCATGGGATAACAACTAGATATAATTCTAAGTTATAGAACTAAATATCAAACATGACTGACCTGTTTTCTAGGCAGGGCTCATCTGCGATGACAACTAGAAATAATTATAAGTGCAGAATTAAATCTTAAATATTGCTGACCTATTATCTTGGCAGGGCTAACCTGCAATAACTCGAAATAATTCGAAGTATAGAATTAAATACCAAACAGGGCTGACCTGTTATCTCAAACTGGAATCAGCAAATAAATATCGGCTGAATTCCAGAGATAAAATAAATGTACTGGGTAGATAAAACTCATCGATCTGAACTCCGGAACTAATAAGTATGAACAAATAAAGCTCGGTTAAACTCTCGAGCTTATAAATATTGCGGAACAGATAAGAGCTCATCCAAAATCCAGAGCAATAAATATGAGTAGATAAAAGCTTGGCTGAACTCCAGAGCTAATAAATATACGGAGCAGCTAAGAGCTCATCTGAATTCGCAAAGTGGCAGATGTCCTAAGCTCCTGAGCTGATAAAATGCTGAGCAAATAAAACTCATCTCATCTGATCTCAGAGAATAAATATAAGCATATAAGACTTGTCCGATCTGAACTCCAGATAATAAATGTGAGCGAATGATTCTCGACTGATCCGAATTCCGAGGCGAACTATGCAATAAACTGTGTTTGGGCAGACCATTGCAATAAATCTGTGCTTGGGCGGATTATAGCAACACATGCCAGGGCAGACCATATCATTAAACCTGTGCCTGGGCGGACCATAGCAATATGTTGTGCCAAGGCTGACCATAACAGTAAGTTTGTGCCAGGGCTGACGATAGCAATAAATCTATGACAAGGCTGGCCATATCAATAAGTCTGGGACAGAGCCTCATACACCTAAGCTTATATTATGACAAGGGCTTAGTAACAATGCCTTGGGCTTATATTGTGCCAATGACTTATTAACAACGCCTTGAGATTATCTCAAATATCTCATCTGAACTCCCATATCATCACACCACATCCGAACTTCCACATCATCGCACCACATCCGAACTTCCACATCAATACACCACTCCACTCTCAAGCCTAGGCTGACCTTAGCTTTCCAAAATCAGGATGCCAGGATTCGGGTTTGTCTGGGCCAGGGCCTCCGCTATCTGGGATTATGTTATGCCAAGGGCTTATTAACAATGCCTTAGGCTTAAATAAGGACGCTAGAACTCGGGCTTGTCTGGGCCCAGGGCCTTTGCTGTCTGGACTTACTCCGAATATCACATCAAAACTGCACCAATACGTCACATCCAAACTCTCACATCAATACATCCCAAGCAAATAAGTTCATGCCAACACCAAAACCAATAAAGATCCCGAGCGGGTGAATATGACTTTACTGCGAGATTGCATGCCCGAACTCCTAAATATGGGCTTACTGCTAGATTGCATGCCCAAGTTGCCTATCCTGATCGTAAATGATGGCATGGAGGTCGAGGTACAGATAATGGCTGAGAACGAATTGATCACTGAGGCCGAGGAACTAATGGTAGAGGTGGAGGTGGCCGAGATCGAGCTGCTGGTAAGGCCGAGGTCGAGCTAATCCCGAAGGCCGAGGTGGCAGGTACCAAATTGATGTTTTGAACCGCATGTGCATAATCAACACGGGGCAAGCATATCCAAGGTACACATAGCCAACACGTCACGTGCTCGGTGTAAAGTATTGCAATAATACAGAAAAGACCAAACAGAAACCATCCAAATAATATTCTACATTCAATGTAGCTTAAGGAATTGGAAAATTCGAATTCACACGACGATAAAGTCCCGAGCTAGCAAATCTTCTCATAATGTTATATTATAATTAGTTTGAAATTAAAAAATATATAATCAAATTCAGTCAAGACATGTTCTAAATTTCAAATAACTAACTTCCCAAACACGCTCATTACTTCCGGAGCTACACCCATGAAATGAGTGCAACAAAGAATATGATAGGGGACTTCTTGAAGGACTGTAAGCTATGAACAAAATTGGCCAAACAAATATCATATGGACGAGTATAGGGATTACAGTGATACTTCATAAAAAGCAAAATGTTTCTCTGAGGCCAAATCTGTTTGGAAATTTGAATCAACTTAAATGGTGTGTCCATTCATGTTGGGATGCAATTTTTCATGATGTATGCTTCCAAATTGTGTCTCTTGATGATAAATGGTGTGTCCATTCATGTTGGGATGTATTTTTTCATGATTAGTTGCTTCAAAATTAAATGGTGTGTCCATTCATGTTGGGATGCAATTTTTCATGATGGATGCTTCCAAATTGTGTCTCTTGATGACACCACTTGGTATACTATAAAAGAAACAACCCTTGAATGAATTAGACATGGAATTTTGGAAATTCACATCATATTTGAAGATCAAAATTTGAGTAATTTTGTGAGTCTTCATGATTGTTATGGTTGGGCATTTTTAGACCTTTGTGGTTTAAAGGATTTGTGATTTGGAGTGCTCCTATCACAAATCATAGTCGTTGTATATTGGGAGACAAATCGCCAAAAGTAAACCGTTAGCACCGTAGCGGGGCAATATTGTCTTAAGGACAGAGATTCCAAATCTCGCCTCGACATTTCTAATACAAAGCCATTTGTTGTTTTTGCTTGCTACTTTCCTAAGATACACACCAATAAATTAAAAACAACAATCTTAAGACAATATTAGCAACAAATGGCTTCGTCGAGTGCAACAACGACTCCAGTTCATCATGGTGAAATGCCTGAAAAGTTCAATGGGAACGATTTCAAGCGATGGCAACAAAAGATGTTGTTTTATTTGACAACCTTGGGGTTGGCAAGATTCCTCAATGAGGATGCTCCTACTATTATGGAGAGTGAAACCGACAACCAAAAGAGAGTTGCGGTTGATGCGTGGAATCAAAGCGATTTCCTGTGCAAGAATTATATTCTAAATGGACTGGACAACACATTATACAATGTGTATTGTCTAGTGAAGACGGCCAAGGAATTGTGGCAATCCTTGGAGAAAAAGTATAGATCCGAGGATGCTGACATGAAGAAATTCATCGTTTGGCGATTCCTGGATTTCAAAATAGTTGATACAAAGCGTGTGATAGCACAAGTGCAAGATTTCCAAGTAATCATGCACGAAATTCATGCGGAGGAAATGATTCTAAGTGACTCGTTCCAAGTGGCCGCCATGATTGAAAAGTTGTATCCGTCATGGAAGGACTTCAAGAATTATCTCAAGCATAAGCGAAAATAGATGAATCTTGAAGACCTTATGATTCGCTTGAGAATCGAAGAGGACAACAAAATTTCCGAAAGGTTACGATGATGTTTGTGATGGAAAGATTGTGCAAACTAGAGATGCGAGAAAAGTAATTTGTTACGTTATCAATATTTGCACATGATATTGTTGTGACTTTTTTGCTATGAAGCAAAAACGAGGCCAGTGAGGTGTTTAAACACTTCAAGAATGAGATTGCAATAAAATTTAGCAAATGAGTTTTGCTATGGGAAATTGTGAGTAGATTATACTTGTGTTGTCTAAGAATTTGACGCTTAAGCTTGAATCTGCAAGACTATAAAATCTTGAATTCGAGTTTCTAAGCTTTGTACGCTTAAAACACAAGTGATAAATCGAAGCCACAAATTTTGATTAGGCGTTGTAATATCTCAAATTGGTTCATTTTGAATTTCTACGCTAGTACGCTTATAACATGAATTTGCAAGTTTTAAAAACTTGAATTCAAGTTTTCTAAGTTAGTGCGCTTAAATTGCAAAATGTGAACCGAGTTTGAGAATATTATCCAAGTTTCAACTTTTGTAAGCAAGTACGCTTAAATCCGAAATTTTCAAGAAATAAAAACTTGAATTTGGATTTGTAAGACTATAACACTTAGAACTTGAAACACGGAAGTTTGAACGCCAGTGCACTTCGTTACTGCCCGAAGTTGTGGGGGTTGCAATTCTAGGATTCAATCACTTACCACATTTAGGCAAGAACGAAAACCTTGTGATTGAAGGAAAATAGAGTTTCCTACAATATTTGAAATGTGGGGGTACTTGGCTAAATTAAAAATGAAGGCCAAAGTAAAGTCATAATAAAAACCAAATAAAAGACATGAAGAGTTTGACAAATCATGTTGTCAAATATATTAATGAGTGTGACAAATGTGTACACACCTAAGCATAGGTATGCTTGTGTATTGATGATATGCTCATTGGAGAAGCAATTTATAAATCATCAAGTAACAAAAGAAAAAATGTTGACAAAACATTTTGACATGTGTGCATCAAGAATAATGTTTGGAATGAAGTTTCCAAGACACTTGAAGAACGAAATCTCAAGGATTAATTCGAGTTTCAAATTTTAAGCTTTGTGTTTAAATTTCAAGTTTGCAAGAAATGTAATCTTGAACTTGTAATTTTTATGTGCTTAAAAATTTTGAATTGTGAATTAAAGTTGAGTATTTTGATCTGGTCTTGAATTTTGAAATAACGCGTTAACAACGCTTAAAATTCGATGATGGAAATATCCTAAAAGGATAAAATGATACAAAAGAGGTAATGTGATTATCAAAACTGAAGATATATTATTGTGGAAAATTCTCTATGGAAAACATATAAAGCTTCTTCGGCCGAGTTGCTTTATAAGTTGTTAGAGAAAAATCCTGTGCATGCAACTAAAATGTGTTGCGATAATGCTATATGATAAAATGATCTCTAGTGTCATAATCATGAGTGATTATGTGAAACCGCGGATCCGCATATAAATTGGTTAACCGAGAGATCATGTGGAAGTTTATCGAGGGGAATGTGGTTAAAACCCTATAATCAAAATCTCATAGTGGATACCCAACCTTGTTGACTGGAGATCTCAAGATCTAGGTTCAAAAGGGACAACTAAATTATGAGATTGTATAAACACCTTGGAGAATTAATCTCTGACCCATTCCTATGATAAGGGGTGTAGCCTGCAAAAAGGGTACGAGGATAGGCAAAAGGCCTTTAAGATTCCTAAGACATATAAGAATATGTTGGAGTATAGCGGGATACTCTTCTAGGAGATCACCTACGTAAGTGCGAAGTGTGGCCGCTTCAAAGATGAAAAGCACTTATGAAACCAAGCGTGGTCCATGGCCGAAACGGACACAACCGTAAGAAACCAATACGAAGGTTAGAATTATTATGGTGTGGGTTTAATTGTCTTGGTTTACACCAACGACTAAATAGTTCAAGACTATAAGTTCACTATTAAGTCAAGTAAATCCGATTGAATACTACTACGGAAGATTCAAAGCCACAAGCTATCTCTCCCGATGCCATAATAGTTCGTTAAAAGCGCTCAATTACATATATGCATTAATTAATTCATGTGGGGGATTATTGGAAATTTGAATCAAATTAAATGGTGTGTCCATTCATGTTGGGATGCAATTTTTCATGATGGATGCTTCCAAATTGTGTCTCTTGATGATAAATGGTGTGTCCATTCATTTTGGGGTGTATTTTTTCATGATTAGTTGCTTCAAAATTAAATGGTGTGTCCATTCATGTTGGGATGCAATTTTTCATGATGGATGCTTCCAAATTGTGTCTCTTGATGACACCACTTGGTATACTATAAAAGAAACAACCATTGAATGAATTAGACATGGAATTTTGGAAATTCACATCATATTTGAAGATCAAAAATTTGAGTAATTTTGTGAGTCTTCATGATTGTTATGGTTGAGCATTTTTAGACCTTTGTGGTTTAAAGGATTTGTGATTTGGAGTGCTCCTATCACAAATCATAGTCGTTGTATCTTGGGAGACAAATCGCCAAAAGTAAACCGTTAGCAGCCGTAGCGGGGCAATATTGTCTTAAGGACAGAGATTCCAAATCTCGCCTCGACATTTCTAATACAAAGTCATTTGTTGTTTTTGCTTGCTACTTTCCTAAGATACACACCAATAAATTAAATACAACAAAATCCACTCTTCGTAATATGGTACGAGTGAGCTATGCTAATATTTATCATATCCACAACATAAAACAAGAAAGCCGATAGGAGTACGCATTTTTAAGCAGATGCTCCCTCCATAAATTTAGCAATAAATTTAGCCTGATCTCTTGACCATCCCCAGTCAACAAAAAATGCATGAGGAAGTTTAATCAATGCGGGTCCTTCTTAGACAAGAGATGACTAGCTCAGGTGTTTATTCGAACAAATGGTATGTAATAGAGTGTATAAGTATTGATATGTAAAGAAGAGAAAAATCGAGCCCAAGACAACCACTCAAACCAATCCAAGAATAGAGAACAAAACCAGCAATACGATCAACAAAACCCAATGTAATATCAATAAACTCTCCTTTAAATGATTAAAAATCATTAATAAAATGGGTAGAATCCAAACCGCAAGATGAAGAGAACCCGCGCCGAGGACAGCGGCACAAGCAAGTCGCAGCAATAAGGTTTTTGATGGTGTGTCTCAGCAGTGGTTACTCGTCCATCACAACTGGAGCTGAAGTAGGCTCTTTTAGATCAGCTACCCAAGAGGGCCCGGATTCCGTTACGAATGAGAACGGATCGGATTTTCCGAACGTGGTAGTCCCATGCCTGGGCTTTCTGGTAGATGGCTGCTCCGAGGCTCCTGGGAGGGTTGATGCACTTTCCTGTGATGGGAATGGGTGGCCAAATGAATGGGGAATACAGTCAAATTTCATGTAATGTTGCTGCACTTTCACCCTCTTTTTCTCAAAACTCTACTGAGAACTCGGTAACCCATTCACGAATTCGTGTTATCTAACGCCTTTAACTCGGTTTTCACACGGATAGCGTCAATTGTTAACTTATAACAATAGATTAATATTCGAAAAATAAAGGGAACATCATTTTAAATAAAAATAAAATAATTTACCAGTCATTTTAGATCAATCTTATTGAATTGATCTATAAATCGAGCTCAAATCAGGTCCATACAAGTATTTCTTGTTACTGTTATTGTTTTCATAGGTTAATATGTAGTATTTTGTTCAAATGTAATATATTGAATTTTTTAAAATGCTGAAAAGAATTAAAAACAATTATTATATAAAAAGTGCAAACGTGATCAAAGTAATTTTTATAGAAATAAATTGAAATACTTTATGTGAACATGTTGGAGGTTGAGTAGGCCATGGTTGATAACCATCATTCCAACCAATGGCTTGATACAGTATTATTGTTTAAAAATATAATAACTTTGAATATTTTTTTTCTTATTTAAAGCATGATGCTGTCAACTTCTCTCTTCGCTAAATTGCTCCTTCTTCAATGGTCAATCGTCCAACAACAATAACCTGAAACAGAGGCGAATTTAGATAGGAACGGGGCTATATCGCCACATATGAATCCTTGTCACACAATCCAAGGGAAATGGATACAAACAGAACTTTCATATCTAATCTTCTATATTGGCATCTGTTAATAAAAATAATTGAAGACAGAATACAATAGCCTTGAGGCGTGAGAATCACTATCCGATAAATAATATTTCCACACTATAGAAATATGTTTCGCATGATAAAACAAGGCAAGATAACTATTATGAAAAATAATGAAATTTGTGAAGTGAGAAGTTATTCATCTTTTCTTCTATTTATAGAATGAAGATGTCTTTTTCAAAGAGTCACAACTATTCGAAACCGTCACGACCATTTGAAGTGAATCATCACAATCATTCAGGGTGAATCATCACAACCATTTAAAGTGAATCATCACAACCATTCGAAATGAATCAATACATCCATTCAAAATAGTTATTAGCAATAGTCACAACTATTCGAATAAAAGTGATTTTCCAATATATTTTCGGTTTTAACAAATTAAAAAATAATAATAAAATCCAAAAATATAATTAATTGGAAGATCAAGACCAAGATGCCCCAAGTGCCCAAGTGCCAATCTTGACTTGTAAATACATAGTTCAAACCCACTTTCATTAAGCTCATTGGTTAGCCACTAGTCAAACCCATTCTTAGGCCATACTAATTTAAATCTTACTAGTGGGTATCTCTTTATAATATAAGCATCTATTATACGCATGTTCTTCCAATGTGGGATTTTCGTAACTCGCTTATTCCTTACATACAAATTATACAACAACCCCCCACTAAGTTGTAATATTTCATCTTGACAAATATTATGAATACAAAGAGGTATCTTTCGATTTGGACCCCCGATTAGTGTGCATATGTCAAAGTTTTTAATGAAGTTAATGGTATCTAATAGAGATTGAACCTTAACTCATATTGTTAAAATCGAACATATGACACACATAATACTTGTCTTAGAATTCTTAAAAGATTCTCAACTCCACCTTAGCACTATTATATATGGCCATGTGCTGATCCTGATTCAATGAACATTTATAAGAATAACACATATCCTTATTGAAGCGGCACCACTTATATGTCCACATAGGTGAAGTCTCTACTTTGCCTCAGCTGCTAAAGACACAAATATTTATGTAGACTTCATTAAAGGCATAAAGCATATCCTCTACTCGCGCGCAACTGTCAGCACTAGTCTTATAAATAGTTATGAGACTCTACTAGTACTCCTAAACACATGACGGTAATTTATTGTTACCCATTGAACTTTTAAAGTTTCGCTTTTACTAATTAAAAGTTGGGTTTCCATTATCGGTATTTAATGATATTTTAGTCACATACCACTTGCGGTACTTTTCATTAAATCTCTTGCAAGTGCCTTAGTGAGAGAATCCGCTAAGTTTTCTCCAGACTTCACATATATTATGGTGATCACCCCATTCATTATTAATTCTCTCACATATGTGTGTCTCAACCGTAAATGTCTAGATTTTCCATTATATACATCATTATATGCTCTAGACATTGTGGCTTGACTGTCACAGTACAAAGATATAGCAGACATAGGTTGTGGCCACAACTCAATATCTAATAATAGATCTCTTATCCATTCTTCTTCTTTGCCTGCAGCAGCAAGGGCTATAAACTCAGATTCCATGGTCGAATGCGCAATACAAGTTTGTTTCTTAGATGCCCAACTTATAGCCCCTCATCATAATGAAAAAATCCATCCAGAGGTTGATTTACTTTCATTTATACTAGACATCCAACTTGCATAACAATATCCTTCTAGCACACTTGGATAATCATTATACACTAATTTTAATTCCTTGGTTCTTTTGAGATATCCAAGAATTCTGGCAATTGCTTTCTAATGTTGTGTGCTAGGTTTTGCTGTAAATCTTGACATCATGTTTACAGCAAAAGCTATATCTTGACGTTTACAATGTGTGACATACATGAGACTTCCAATGGCACTAGCATAGTCTAATTGAGCAATAACTCGCTCATTATTTTCTTGAAGTCTCACACTAGAATCAATTGGAGTATTAGCTTCTTTTATATTGAGGTACTTGAATTTATCAAGCATCTTTTCAATATAATGAGTCTAATTTAAAGCATACCCCCTTTCATGTCTCTCAACTTTAACCTAAAATAGTATCTGTCACGCCCCGGGCCCAGGCTCGCGCAAGCGCGACTGCACAATTGGCTACTATAGCAACTACTTCGTATCCGTCCTCGCTCAACAAAAATGGTTAACCCAAGTTGCTATAATAGTCCATTGTAAGCCTTTATAAACCACTTTAAATTTTCATCCACAACCAATATGGGACAAGGGTATTACAATTACCCCTCCTTTAGAATGCGACGTCCTCGTCGTGACCTTACTCATCGATCCACCAGCACCGAGAATCTAGAGGTGGCTCCTACAGGTTCAAGAGGTGGCTCCTGCCATGTAGCACTTTGCCCCGCAGGTTCAAGAGGTGGCTCCCACGCACGTGGCACTTTGCCCCGCAGGTTCAAGAGTTCCGTCGTGTAGCACTTTGCCCCTTTAGGCTCAAGAGGTGGCTCCCACGCACGTAGCCCTTTGCCCCGCATAGCACTTATCTCCCGGTGATTTCTGCCGGTGACCGGCTCTGATACCATTCTGTCACGCCCCGGGTCCAGGCCCGCGCAAGCGCGAATGCACAATGGGCTACTATAGCAACTACTTCGTATCCGTCCTCGCTCAACGAAAATGGTTAACCCAAGTTGCTATTGTCAGCCTTTATAAATCACTTTAAATTTTCATCCACAACCAATGTGGGACAAGGGTTACAATATCTACTTCATTTAAGTCTTTCATCTTAAATACTGAAGTCAGATACCTTTTAGTTTCTTCAATACCATTCATATTGGTACTAACAATTAACAAGTCATCAACATAGAGATATAAGATTACTCCATATTCTTGGTCATCTTGCAATAAATGCATTTATCAGCACTGTTATGTCTAAAACCATTTGCTAAGATTCCCACATCAAATTTCTTGTGCCACTATTTTGGTGCTTGCTTTAAACCATAAAGGGACTTAACTAATTTGCATACTTTATTTTCATTTCTAGGAAGCACAAAAACCCTCGGGTTGCTCCATGTATACTTCCTCGATTAAGTCCCCATTTAGAAATGTCATTTTAACATCCATTTGATGGATATATAATTTACATATTGAAGCAAGTGCAAGTAACACTCTTAAGGATGTTGTTCTTACAACAGGAGCGTAGGTATCAAAATAATCTATTCCTTCTTTTTGTGTGAATCATTTAGGTACTAACCTTGCCTTGGACATTATTGAGTCCATCTCATCATTTACTGATTCTTGCCAAAAAAAATAGCATCTCTAGAAGACAGAGCTTCTCTAAAAGTTTTAGGATCAGTATCAATATTGAGTACAATGGGTGTAACTTCTATTACTTTTTCTCTAGTAGCTTCGACCAAAAAGTGATAGAATCTGATGAAATAAAATCAGAACTCAAGTGTTTCTCAATTCTTGCACGTTGGCTTCTTCTTAGTTCACTTGGTTCATTAACTTGTTTTCTTTTTTCACCTCCCCACATCAACAATATTTTTTGAATTATCTTGCTGATCAACTTTAGAGTGTAATGCCTCAATATGACGTATACATGTATGGTGTCATTATGACTAATTACAATATGATGTGTACTCGGGTTCGGGTTGAACCGAACAGGACTAAGGACATGCATGAAAGATAGTTGGAAATAATGAATTGATGATTGATGTGCATATGCAAGTGAGTTAATAACATAGACATGTGTTAGGGATTTAACATCATTGTGTTATAGTGGACAAGAGACTTGAAATGCATCACATAGTTGGAACCTACATGTGACATGAATTTGAGAGAAATTGCACTTGCATTTAAGTTGAAGTTGAAGAGTATATATATCATGATAAATCAGATTGATAAACACATAGAACACCATAACTCACCTACAATTCTGTACACAAGCACCTCTCAAACCCTTGATTGCTCTTGCAATCTTGTCTTGGAGTTACACTTGCAAGGATCTTTGTAAACTAAGAGGAACTGATTTACTTGGTAAGGAGAATAACCTTTTCTTATTTTATCATAGTATTAAGAAGTTCTTTGGTTGTATTTGCATTATGAATCATGAAAACATGTTATGGTCCTTGTTGCATAAAGTGGAGTTGAATATAAGAAACAAAGTGTAAAAGTATGCAAACATGTGTATATGATCCTAGAGGTTGCATTCACCAAGTTTGAATTGTAGGAAGTGAGGTGGAGGAGAAACACCATGAGGATAAGCTCAAAATCGCCATGTTCTGAAATTTTCGAACATCGATGATCGATCGCGAGCCATATGGTGATCGATCGCCGAAAATAGAGTAAAAATAAGGCCGTGAAATAACTTGGTGATCGATCGGTGAAAATATGGCGATCGATCGCGAGTGAACAGAACAGTTGGGCGATCGATCGAGAAGAAGTGGCGATCGATCGAGATGGCCAGAACCTTTTGGCGATCGATCGGTGAAAAGTGGCGATCGATCGCCAGGGTTGAATTTTTGAAAATGGTATATTTTGTGGACTTTGATTTTTAATGCCTATTATAACATGATATATTGTTGATATTGTTGTAGCATCATCATAGGGGACATGACAACGAGGCGGTTAGACATTGACGCCTGATTTCTATGTTTGTGTCGCACGACAGGTATGTGTTAACGTACGAGTATATGATATTATTGTGATGATGATGTGGAATTGTATCATATGATTGGTGGTATCATATGCATGTGCATTCGTGAGATTCATATTGTTGAGATGGATACCACGATAGGTATGTCGCATATGCTTTGGCTGAGATCATTGCCACGATAGATATGTCATTGTTGGGCATATGCTTTGGCTGGGATTGTTGCCACGATAGGTATGCTCCATATGCTTTGGCATGAGAGTATACTCCGGTCGAGTATATGCTCTGGTTGTTATATATGTGAGGACGGTTCTATGATATGTGCTGCTAATATGAAGATGTGGGGAGGTTCCACTGACATATTGAGCTGAGATAGGCATATCATATCGGTCTCGTTATAACAGGATGATAAGGGAGACATGTCATAACATATTTGCATTTACTGATGCATGATAAAGAACAATCACAGATGATGTTTATAGTACTTTATCGTTTATGTTTCTCATTGATATAGCACTGAGATAGTTGTTTATCTATACTCATGTTGATTATTTCTGTAGGGACTCATAGACGTGGGAGGACGGGATTGTGAGTCTTATTCCGCTGCGATCTGAACCACTGCTTAGGAGTATGTAATGGTCTAGGTTGTTTTGCTGTCCATATGATGTATATTA